>CM028755.1:0-728426 GCA_016801395.1 Leptodermis oblonga
GAAATCGCCCAGCCCTGGGAAAATCGCCTGGCTTGGGCGATTTTATCCGATTTTCAGTTAAAAAGTTGGGTAAATTTTTTTTTTTAAAGTTAGAAACTATCAAGGGTATATTTGTCTTTTTACCACTTAAAATTTTAAAAAGTGTCCTGTGTTTAGTAAAATGAATCATGCAATTAACATGCCCCAATAAAAATAGAAGAAAAACAAACAAAACAAAACAGATGAAACCGAAGCATTTTTTATTGTTTGCAGAAATAACTGAAGTCTCATCAGTCCACAACAATTACGGTACTGTGACGATTTTGTTTCCTTTATTTCTAATCATAATGTTTTTAAAGAAAACGGGTCCATACGAGATTTCAAACATTTCAGCTTTAGGTATATGACTTATTAAGGAGCTGCAAGAGAAGCACTGCCGCAGAATCCTTGGCTTTCTTCACACTTGGCATAGGTTCTCCTACACATTCATCTGTCCAGCCTCTATCAGAAGTATTGACGCAGACAGCAAATGTGAATCTTTTGGCATGTGCAGGGCCACCTTCACTCACACACCTACAATGCCAAATTGGTTAACATTCTGAAACATACTTCACCTTAACTAGTCCTGCTAAACTTGATTCCAGACGCAAATAATTTCTAACCTGTACAACGGCATCGGCCAATTCCTCCGCAAGCAGATGTCATTCAAAGTTTGCCTAGTAAATGTTTGACTTCCATTCCTTTTTCTCTTCCCATCATCAATGTCATTCTCCTTACTTTCAGCTCTCTCTTTCTCCTTCAGAGTAACAAGAGCATTCCGGGCAGCCAATTTCTGTGCCATTTTCTTTTGTGAATTTTGAGCTAATCCAACCTGAACACCATCAACATAAACCTCCACTGTAGCCAAATTCCCACTTCGAGTTGCTTTGTACTCGAGGCCTTCAGCCTGCTGCTGGCATCTTTCCTGCAGTTCCCTCACCGGATGCATTGGGAGGGTTTCTGGTGTAACCATGGGTTCTAGTAGAGGTTGGAAGACCTGCAGAATACATCTTTCTTGTGAAGGAGAAAACTCATGCGATGAGGAACAAAGGATAAAAATTATTGAAAAAAAAAAAAAATACAAGTATTCTTCGGCTATTTCAAAAGAACTGACCCTCCATACAACTGCAGTATCACGCCTGCTATCAAGGAAGACAGCACCAGCAATTGATTCAACTATGTCACCAAGAACCTTTGGCGCTTTGCAGTCCCCTAAACCGAAGGAGTTAAACCCAGGCTTCAATATCTCATTTCGAGCCTCTTTTACAAAATCCCTGATCTGTTAAAGCAAGGAATGAGTCCATAAGCTCGTAAATTCATAAAGTTAACTCACGATTGATTAAAGACATGCAAGTGATCATACAGCATAAAGATTCAACCAACCTGCTTTTCCAGAGCACTCGATCCATGTCGAAGGTGTACATGAAGGTTATGTTTCACAGCAACACGGGCAAAATTCTCATTGTTCACAGCAGCAGCTCGCAAATCAGTTAAGCGTCCTGGGGGCAGATCTGTATATGTGAAGAACAAGTGCCTCGTGATGAGATGGTCCAATACAGCATCGCCTACAAATTCCAGTCGTTGGTAACAAGAAACCCCAGACGATGGTCGTGAAGCATGAGTTATAGCCTCCACTAAAAAGCTCCTATCGATGAATTTGAAGTTCAAAGAAGCTTCCAGCACATCAAAGTTAATGCTTCTCAGAATATTCTCTGGAACATTACTTGGCCTAACAGGATATTCATTCTCATTCAGATCAAAATCCACCTCTATGCCAATCCATTTCATCATGTGGTTTGCAGCAGTTTTCCCTCCTTCAACATAGTACACACCAATTAGTGCTTCAACAACATCGGCCAATGTCTTGCTAGATAGGACACGGTAGGAACTTGAATCACTCTCCAGCTCACCATCTTCAATTTCTTCAATATCATACCCATCATCAATTTGATCCTTTCCCGCCCAATTGTCACAATGCATAACTTGTGCGCCAAACAATGATTCTTCTGCTTCTTTTATGTCCTCGTCAAAGACAGGCAACACACCTGGAGCAGCCCATCTTGATGGAGCAAACCTATCAGCTTGGATGAATGACTGAAGTCCCTTGCTTAACGCAAACTGATACAGCACCATGTTGCTCACCATTTGCTGCCTCATACGAGTAAGCTGACCTTCGTGTTTCTGGGTATAATTGAGAAAAAGAAATCGACTAACAACCCATTTCAGATACGCATCTCCTAATAGCTCTGCCCGTTCATAGCAGAAAGTTTCCTGGCATGAAGCAGCAGTCAAAGCTTCCAAGATCTGTAAATACAAAGATTCAGATATCATCGAACTCATTAATTGTAACTTTTAAAATTAGTAACTGGGATGCAAGTAATACCTTCGAGGCAGGAACAGAATAACTGATTATATGCTTAAGTTGCACAGCAAGCAGCATGCTCTCAACCCTTCTCATAATTGAAGGCAATCTTTGAGCACCCCGAACTAGTAATCCAGGAAGGGGGTGTACCAAACAGAGCTCAGGAGGGAGGAATACATAGTATGTCTTATCAAGGCTCTCATCAGATTCATTTGCATGAGCTATAACAGGCGAAAATTTTTATAATTAGTTCGTTATTACAATAATGAGAGGATCATTGGATCAACATACTGGAGGAGAAAAGACGGCAAATCACCTTCTGAATGTTCATATCTTGGGGAGAGAAGATTCTTGCAATATGAAACTCCACGAGCTCTTATTAGAGGTTGCTGTTTAAATTTCAAATCAACTCCATACCTGCAGATGGTTTGACTCAATAACTAAATGCACCATATGCTAGGCAAAAAAATTAAGAACTTTCCTACTGCAGAAGATTTATAAACTACTTATAAATGATATATTTATAAAGCAAAGATGATTTGCCAAAGCAAGCTGCTTCAAAATAGTTGTACCCGCTTCCTAACAGCAAGGGTGCTTGGACCTACCCAGTCCTTCCATTAAATCGAGCAAACATTCAGCAGCTATACTTAAACAATTTAAACTTCCAGGTTTTCTCATTGGTTCCTTTCTCACTCTCACCTACTCAGATATCTACAAAAATACTATCAGATAAACACCTTAAACACAGGTGAGAATAACAAACTGGAACATACATTAACCAGATACCGAACTTCACCAACCACTACCGAGTACTTTAGTTCTAAATTCTGCAATATCCTCTTAATTCCAACAGGAATAACTGCATGACAAAAACTAATCAAGTAACTGCAGTCCTAATCCTTTTGTTTATGCACCACCTATTCCAATGCATATTTGAGGAATTGACAAGTCTGCATGTTCAAGCCTTATTCATTGTTGAGGCTGGTAACCCTAAGGAAAGAATTGCACAATCTTAGGGGTTGTCTAAAAGCTCATTCCAAACCCATCTCATTTTCCATTCTCATCTTACCCCTATTTTATAATATCATTCTTACATTCCCAAAGTACCTTACATTCTCCCTCCCTTTTTACATTTCCAATACAACTTTCACATTTTTGCAAGCAACATCTAAAACACATTTCTCAAAAATGGATTCCAAACAAACCTTTTTATGCCTCACGAAGTATCATCCCTCCAAAATGTTTGGAAGGCATTCTTCAATTATTAGGATCCATTAGCAAGCCAAAAAAAGGAAAAAAAAAAAAAAAATCAACCAAGCAATTTTAAGTTGCTTATAGATGCATACTTCTGTTTGTAGTAATCAGCATAAGAGCTGTACTCCAGAGGACCAAGGTAGCCTTCCTTCCTTGGAAATGAGTTTTCGGCAGTCATATCACAACGCACAGAATCAACGAAGAACCTCTTTCCAGAATGAGCTGCAGTAATAATCTTCCCTACTAAATCTTCAGCAGTAACACGTGAATAATCTGCCATCACTAATCTGCCTTTGTATGAATCCCCTTGAACAGGAACATCCATGGCATTCTCTTTAGGAACAAAACCAGAGGCTTCCACAACATTAAACTGTGCAACAGCTCCTCGAATACCATACGTAGGATGGGATTTTAAACCAAACGCCATGCCATGTCGCAATTTACCAAATCCATATTCTCTTCGATCTCCACCCAGTGCTCGCTCATTTGTGCCAAGATAAACATCAGGTCGAGCTCTCTGAAGAGCATTGTTCCAAGCATCTGTTTTTGTTATCTTCTCAACAAGATACCAGTCAATAGCTTTTAATGGATCTGAAGTTTTGCTGCAGGCCATTGGGACAAACAAATATGCCTTTGCCGGATCCCAGGGAGTGGTGGATGGTTCAACATCCACGTCCAATACTATGCTCATAAGTCTGACATGGAAGCTCTTAAGCATAGCCAACTGAATGTAAGAAAACACAAAGGATTGTTAAAGCAGCAAGTTACATGCACACTTAAATTTTAAAAATACTCAATAATAATAATAAACAAGAGTAGAAGTGATCGACCTGAATTTCATTTATTTCTAGTGGGCCTTGATAAACAAGCGAAGCTTTTGCTATCACAGTTCGAGCAATAAATAGATCCATCGACATCGATAACACCTGATCATAAAGGATGCTCAGCCCGAAAAAGGAACAATAACAGTAACAACACCAACTAACCTTCTCACTACGCAGGGTAGGCTATGTAGATCATTCTTCCCCATCGTGTACCGTCGAGACACATTGATTCATTTATATTTAATTATAACACGTCGCGCTTTCCACCTGTCTTACCGGGGCATCTAGGGGTCTCGCAACCATGTCCAAACCATATTAGGCACGTTTCTCTCATTTTTTCATCTATTGGAGTTACTCCTACTTTTTTTTTTTTTTTACACTTGCATTATTTTATCTAACCTAATAAGCCCATACATCCATCTCGATATTCTCATTTCTGCTATCCACATTTTTTGTTCATTTTTCATATGTCATCGCCCAACACTCTGAATTGTGAAAGCATCTCGGGACTTATAGCCGTTCTATAAATTTTCCTTTCAGTGTTTGCGGAATTTTACAGTCACAAAGTATAGATGACTCATTTCTCTATTTATTCCAACCTGATTGAATCATATGTGTTATATCTTTATCAATTGCTCTGTTTTTTTCTATTATAGACCCTAATTATTTGAATCTTTTTGATTCATTTAATTCATGTTTGCCAATTTTTACTTTTATCGTATTGTTATCCACTTGATTATTAAAGTGGCATTGCATATATTCACTATTTCACTTTACTTTTTTTAGTAAAACCTTTAAATTCTAATGCTTCCCTCCATGCTTCTAACTTAGCATTTATGCTTACAACTATGGGCATGTTCTTTAAAGGTTTGAGTTTTGGTTTGAAAACTGATTTTGGGAAAATAATTTCATAATGTAAAAAGTATACTGAAAATATAAAAAGGTATAGATGAATAGTAAAAAATTGTATTGGAAATTATGAAAACTGATTATAATATATTAAATTTATTATTGAAACCAAAACCAAAACTCAAACCAAAACGTAAAGAACAGGCCCTATATCATATGCAAATAACATACATCAAGGGATCACTTTCTGCTACTGTAGTAATCTCATCAATTACCAAAGCAAAGAGATATGGGCTTTAAAGTTGATCCTTATGTAAGACCTATATTATTTGGAAAATTACAAAAATTCTATACTGGTGTTCTTACACAGTTATATCTTTGTACATATCTTTTATAGTTATTACCCCTTTCTTTTCTAATACTCACCGCATTATGTCTCTATTTTATGCTTTTTCTAAGTTGATAAATAACAAAAAAGGAAAAAGGAAAAAAAAAAAGAAATGAAAAGAAAAGCATACCACAATAAGAATGATAAGAAAATAATACCTCTGCATCCAGCTCATTGCCAAACAATACTGCAAACTCTGAAACTTGAGTTAAGAATGGATCCTTGGATGAACCAAAGTTTACGCACTTGATCTCGTACATATATACAAGGAACAATTTAGTGCAGTCACAATTATCTCTCCCAGATAAAATCCAATCGCCCTGCAGCACCAAAATCATTTCAAGATTAGGATAGGAACACATGAGAGCAGTTCCCTGGGGTTGGAGCAAGTGAAATAGCTACTGATCTAGTCAGGAAGAAAGTCATCTTGAGAAGACAAGACCATTCCCCCAAATCACTGGAAACTGCAAAGAGGAGGTTTACACTCACAAGGCACTGTCATAAGCTTAATACCCCACTGGATTGGCAACACAACCTTCTTTCTATACTCTGTTAATGAATTTTTATCTTTCAATGTGTTGTTTGTGCTCTATATTCTCTTTCAGGTTTGATTTCATCTTAGATAAAAGATTCTATACTCTGTTAATGAATTTTTATCTTTCAATGTGTTATTTGTGCTCTATATTCTCTTTCAGGTTTGATTTCATCTTAGATAAAAGATTACATCTGCTTATTTCATTAAAACATTAAACCTTGACAGTGAGCTAAGAAACTAAGAGCACAACATTGCAGCTCTTAATGTGCTTATACTAATCATTACATATACAAAGGTAGTTACTATAACTGAATCACCTTGAAAAAAGGATGGTTTTCATTTATGTGAATTATTGAGACTAACTAAAGCTAAATAATCAAACAATGAGGAGTCAGAGTTAGTTATAATTATGGTTACTAGAATCACAATCCAGATCCATGAGATCCTACAATCCAAATGTGTAAAATTGATAATGAACCGCATAAAATCCTTTTTCCCTATATGATTGCAGCAGGCTTGCTGGAAATTGTCCTAAAAATCCACGCAGATTTTTCTCTCTTGAATTATAGCTATCAAATTAAGCAAATTACCCAAACTTAGAGCTGATTGAACAAAAAATACACATGGTAAATTACCAAATAAACTCCCTGTGGTCTTGGAAAGTTACCAAAAACGTCTTTGAACTTTTGAAAGTACACAGGTGTTATCTAGTTACTATTCCTTGTCTATTCTTCATGGCTTTCGAAAACAAAAGGGTGTGTTTAGTAACAATCAAAAACCATAAGCTTAATCTTGTAGCTTTAAAAAGCACAAGGGGTTTGTTGGTTACTTTTCTTACTACTTAAGGGTTCTTAGTAACTTTCAAAAGTAAAAAAGGGATTGTTATTAAATTTTCAAAACCATATGGGTTCTTGGTAATTTACCCACATACACAAATTCCAGCAATTTTGATCACTTTAAGAGTTAAAATAAGTGATTCTTTTTCCATTTTTCATGAAATGAAATTCCGGTTGATCCATCTTGTAAATCTATCAACGAAATTTAAAAATCCCAAGACATTCTTCATTCTAAATGGAAAGCAAATTGTTTAGTGTAATATTGAGAAGTATACTAATCATGTACAGAGACAACATAGGATTAACAATGAATAGTGGTGATGCTAAAATTCTAAACGTTCAATACTCAACATGCAAGTTGTGAGCGAAACGAAAGATATTGTACCATAAGAAATCCAATTGAAATAGAAAATCCAAATTTTTATTTATTAACTTACCTTTGAAAGCCAATATTATAAGGAAAAATCTTAAGAGCAATAAATATATCTCGCTTAAGTAGAATCACAAGGGTGTATGTTTTGCGTCTATCTCCTCCCACCACAAGTATACACGAGTATGTTTGGATACCTATGCTGGTTTAGATCATCGTCATTTGGAGGAAAGAACAATCAAAAGCAGTTCTACATTCACAAACTAACCTGGAGAATTTTAGCAACACCTTCAGGATAGAATTCTCTATGCCTAGCAGTTCCAGGAAGTGGATCTCCTTCTTCATTTTGATCAACCTTCTCAACATGTGCCCCACTTCCCTTGTCAGGCAAGAGCATGTCAGTAAATGCGCCCATCTCATGAAGCTTCTTGCAAGCAGATAAACATACAGCCTACAAGTAACAGAATTGATTCAATAATACTCCGCATGAATGAGGAATATTCAAACAGATCAAATTCTAATTAAAAGCATAACATGCCTGCTGTGCGAGACGCATTGAGCTGCAGACAGGGCCCTCAAGCTCCTCAAATGGTGCATTGCAAGGGAGTTGAAGCCTGCATGAATACTCAGAAGGCACTCCTGTCTTTTCATGGCGCTGCATTATAAACTCGGGACGAAGAATTGAATACCTACAAATATATGGAACTCATGAAAAAGTACTAATAAAAAAAGTCCAGCATAAGGAACCAATATAACAAGTAAGGAAATGGCTCCCAGGAATTCCAAGTCCATGAAAAGAAGAAGCTAAGCACAAATACCCTTGCAAACTTCAATTCAAATGGAATGTAAGAAAACTGACCCACATCACAAAACAAACCAAACCTGTCACTTGGTAACTGCGAACAGTAGAAGTGGATGAGTCCGACTGCAGAATTTAAACTGACAACAGCACCAGTTGACTGGACTTTGTACATTGTATTTTGTGTTACCTCCCCCAGATTAGATGTAACATTAAGGTGACTAATATCAGTCCTCTCTATTGCTTCTTTTCGCAAGGTTTCTTCACTATTCCGAGCATTTCTCAGGAATGCTTCATGAGATAAATTTCCTCTTAAAAAAATAGAAATAAAAACTATTAATAGATCCAATTTTAAATGTCTTCATAATCAGAAAAGCAGGAGAAAGTTCGAAGAAAATGCACAAGATGGCAAAGTACCTCTCAACCATCAAAATGTAATCAGATCCAGGCTTTCTAGCACGCCCCCTAGATTGAATGTAAGCTAAAACAGTTTTAGCAAGATCAAAGCGAATGACAACATTGCACTGTCGGATATCAAGTCCTTCCTCAGCCACACTAGTAGCAACCAACAAGGTAACCTAGAAACCAGATGCAATCAAAAGATATCACTCAGAATTCTAGAGTTCAAAAAATGCTGCTGGTAAAAAGATACCAATAAGGCATTTAGTCATACACGGCCATCCCGAAATTTCGCTATTGTGTCCTGCATTTGACATGCCCGCATTTCTTGACTGTTGTTGTGCCCAATTAAACTTGCTGATTTGATAAAGCTCAGGGAAGGCAGCACTGCAAGAACCTGTATGGTTGAAAAAATATTGCCATTACAATGAAGCACTATTGAGTTGAAAATTCAAATTGGAAGATGATAGCTTAAAACTATGGACCTTTGGAAGAACTAAAGCAGCCACAACACGTTCAACAAAGACAATGGCACGGAAGTCATTGGTGTGCTGATATTTGAGAAGTATTTTAACCAAAGCCTGCACCTTTGGTGTCACTTTTCCATCAGCAACAGCAGCACCAATAATCACATCAACATGTTCTCCACCAGAGGCAACTATATTAGATAAGCATATTAGCATAAAGGTCAGAAGAGATTACAGTGATGAGTTAAGTGACTGGTAATCTAATATTCAAGCATATGGATACAAGGCAAATGCAAGCAAGCTATGTTGCATGGACTCAGGTACAAGTGTTGGTTGTGGGTGCGGATCTAAGTGTCAGACTTGTCAATGTTGTTATGAGATGTGGAGATCTCAGAAAAAGTGTCGGATCCGGGTACGGGGATACAGCTGGTAAGTAGTAAGTATAAGTGTACAATGAATAGATTATAGATGAAATTAATAAAGTATAGCCATAACAATGATTAATTTAAGGGTGCATTTCCTCCCTCCCTCAAAAATAGGAAGTACCAAAAGGAAAAAACATAAGCAGTCAGAGTAACAGATCATATGTAACACCAGTGAAGTCTGCAATCAAGATTATGGTTTTCAATAGGCAAGTATGATAAGCGAAAAAGTCTAAAACAAGTGTACAAATGACTCACATGAATTGAATTATATCAACCAAAGATGAGATCTTAAAGGAAAGCCTATGACAACTTCAATGACCTTAAACTTTGGGAGAAATATACCAACGTGAGCAATCAAGCACTTTTACTTTTTCTACAATATCCATTGCAGATTTGGGTTCTTTTCCTTTTTTAGTTACTGGCCTACTGGCGAACTCTCCTTCTGCTCTGCTGAGGCAAACATGAATGGCGTCTAATTCTAAGGAGGTGACACCACGAAAAATCATGCAGCTCACTTTCTTTCTATTTCGTCCTTTTTTATCCATCTTAGGTAAGAATTAAACTTCACCATTGTAGTAACTGAGCCTAGAACAACTTGTTTCATCCTCATTTCTCTCAAAATTCCCCTATATGGAACTTGCAAGTGCCTAATCATAATATTGCTGCAGTAAATTAATTAGTAGCTTCTAATGATAAAACAGTTTTCGCCCTCAGAATATTACAGTATGACCAAGCGCAACAGATTCTGACACCAGGTTTGCAGAATCAGCATATTTTCTTTATGAGGCACCTTGCTCATGTTTTCAGGACAGATGTGCAACCCACAGATAAATCCAGATGGATTTTATATGGCTTCTGTAAACACAGACTTTAAAGCAAGATATTTCGAAAGTTGTTGCATGAATACTATCATGATAGAACCCTTCATAAGAACACAAATGCTACCATAACCCTTTTCATTGTTAGAAAATTAGGAATCTGGCAACTTAGAGGATTTTAGACCAATCAATCTAAGGACTAGCATGCCAAAGATGATTGTAAACTGCAGTTCATTAGATTAAAATATGAGCTCAACAAACAGATTTAAAAATCAAAAAGCACTTCAAAAGGAACTATCGAAATGGATTCAGAAATTGGAGGTGGATGAACTTCCAAAATCTCATGCATCAGATTTTTTTTTGTTTAGAGTACCACCTCTATGGATATTTTTGAAACCTCCATAGGCTTTAGATATGGAGAATCCCAGTAATGCAGTTCTCTATGGATAGTACAGCAAGCAATCTACTTGGCGATAAGCAATTGTTTCAGAAAAAACTGAAGAAGGGAATTGCATCAAGGCTTTAAGGTAGCAAGTATTATTTAAGTATGCCAACCTCATGCTTAAAGTGGCATATGTCACACCGAAATTTGGAGTGCCGTAAATGAGTATGTAGAGTATAATTCTCTAGGGTCCCAGGCTGTCCCTGGTTCATTTGGCTAAAAGAGCGAGGAAGACACTAATCATCCTGTTGCATTGTTGAATGAATTGGCAGCCATGACAACAAGAAAGATTCTTTTTACTGTAGAAAACTTAGTAAATACACAGGAAATGAGAAACCTAGGAAATCATGAGGCAACTTCAGTGTTTTGGGTAATATCAGTTCACTTGAGGTTGTCAGAGTATTCCAGCATGCAGAAAGTCTTGATTAACTTACTGCTTCAACTTCAGATGTAACTGAACACATCTTGAACATGGGAATACTCTTCTATGAATAATAGTCCTGTTTTACTTTTCAAAAACATGGGGAAGACAAATCCCAGATAAGGTCAAGAGGAAATAGTTAAAATCCTAATCATCCCCCTCTAGCAAGCCAACAGATTTCAAGTTGAATTAAACCAACAATTCCCCTATACAAATAGCAGAAATACAATATGTCCAAAGTCAAAATAAAAAAAAATAAAAAGGTTCAACCAAGAACTTACCATGACTGTCAGGAAGCTCTCCCTCCTCTATCTCATCAGACGAGCTACTCTCTGGAATCTTACTCATATCCATATCTGCACCGGTTGAGTTACTCGCACTAACAGCTCCCTCTGACAATTGGCATTGCAAGAGGGAAACAACTTTCTTTAGGTATGATTCTTGAAACTTGACATCAAGCTGGTAGTTTGCCCTTTCATCATTGTGTAAAGCAGCTAAAAATGATTGTGCAACCTACAAGGAACAATTGGAATGTAAGCAAAATATTTCACATTACAAGTACATTGCTGTCCTAGCTCACCAAGTACAGATTGTAATTGATATGTTAAAACTACACCTTAAAAGCACACCACTGTCCTAGTTCACCAAGTGCATAGTTGATAGCCCTCAACTTTTGAATTAAGTTAGCAGCCCCATCACTTTCTGTTCTTTCAGAGACACCATATACTTGGCGCAACTCTTCCTTGGCGCCAGCATCTCTGGCTCCCATAAATTGCCATTTACTCTTTCGTGAACTTGATTGAGCAGCCTCTTCAACGGCCAGTTCCATTTGTTTTATTTGTTCATGGAGGGACCACAAAGTAGTGGCTTTATCATACTCCACCACTATTTCTGAGGGCATCGGGACATGTTTCTCAAGCTCTGTACGGTCCTTTACAGTACAAACTACCGAATCTAGTTTAGTTTCTAGATTTTGGATCTTCATAGCACAATCCACTTGGCTAGAAACACCTGCATGACCATAAACAAAATTTTATAAAATAATGCAGTAAAATTGCAGTGCTGATAACTCAAAATAAACGAATAAATTAGTAAAGGATTTTTTAAAATACCCTTTAGGTTAACAGGAGAAGCTGTCATTCCAAAAACAGATGGCCTCTTCTCTTTTGGCGTAGTGTGGTAGAACTCAGACATCACTAAAGAATATGGATGCTTCTTCACAGCATGATGACATTCATCCAGAATAAGTAGATTAATCGAGTCCATTTTTATTATACTATGTCTCAAAATATTCAAAAGAATTTGTGCTGTCATGACCAAAACCTGCGCCCAGAGGACAATGAAGTGAGTTCTTTTTTTGGAGTATTCTCAGTCTCAAGTATTTTCTACTATCATAATATGGCTTCATTTCAAAAATTGTCCCAAATTCTTAATTGTTGTGAACAGTGAAACCAAGAATATAAACATTAGCATCAGCAACCTGTGACATCAGCATATATTCAGTGCTGATGGGTTTATTCAACTTCAGATTCTTAATGATCATAGATATATGATCAAATCCACAGAAAATCATTCTGGAGAATACTCTTTTAACTTTCAGATCTGATGTATGCCTTTATTTGCCTTTTCAGTTCATGGCAATCATATCAGAAATGTGCTACTGGGTGTGCTTATTGAACGCCATCCAGTTGGAACCCCAGAGATAATAAGTTTTTTGCTGTCATTTAAGCTTTTCAATAGTTAGGTATGGATTATAGTAATTGGAATAAGTTGACAGGGTATAATGTTGGAGCCAAGATTTGAGGTTGTGTGGTTGAAGGAAGTCATAATGGTAATAGTGCAAATAACTAGTTACAGGTTAGGTGGAAGTGAATGCAACTGATAACTACATCATCAAAAAGGTAACATAAATGGAATGAAAATATGAGATAACTTAGTCTCCATCAAGTGCATCAGCTGTAAAAGGAAGAAGCTAGTACAATTTATAATTCATGAGAAGAAAAAAAGGCTCTAGTTCAGCTCTTGACTAATGGAAATTTTAAATAACTCTCTGGTACTAACATCATTTTCCATCTTCAGAACTGTTATCACACAACATCAACTAATGTTCATCCTCTGTTATGCTAAAAAGCATCTCATACAGCCGTGTACCCTAGACTTTATCCCCAACCTGAAAATGATTGCCATAGATTAAGTAGAAACTGACAGCAGAAAATACTTGCTCAAGTCCTGCTTAATAGTATTAACAGTATCCTTTGTTTCCATTTTAACAACCTTTGACCAACCTCTTCAGTTCCTATGATGGAGGAGTTTTTTCAGGCATGCATAGTCTTACATTTTTACTCTTGAGATACTAAAGAGAATAAAAATCAAAACGTCCAATAGTTTTTATCATTTCCAAGGTGTCTCCTTCATTTACCATCTAGTTCTTACTAGCTTCCAAACTAGTCATGGAGCACTTAAGCAATAACGATCAATACAAATTAAGGTATCATCTTCCGGTGTTTAACAGCATATCATTTACAGGTCAGAAATAAAACATACACGATCCTTCATATGATGTTTCCCACTGTGAATAGAGAAGTCACTCTCTTGCTCTAGTAGTTGCAAAAGTACTACTCCTTTTTATCCTCTTTCAACTGGTAAATTGGGTCATTTTCAGTTATCAATGGTTACATTGTAACACATTACTCCTAGTTTTGCATAACTTGGAGTGTTCATGACAAGAACAAAGTAACAAATTCTCCCAGGATCTTATATAATTAGAAAGAATTTGTAGGAGTAGAGGTGAAACACAGGACAAAGGATGTATTGGAGGTCAGCAGGAGACTGATATTCTCTACCTTGACAAGCTGAATCAAATGCTTAGTCGAGTATACCTCTTTGTTATGCTTGCTTATATTGCTGTCAAATATCTCAATTCTAGACCCCACCAGAAGAAATATTATTCTCCAGAGGTGCTCATTAGAAGGTAGAAGAGTTTATGAGATCGGTGGACACTTAGTGACCAACTTTGAATTTGTTTATTTTCCTCTTAAGAATCAGAAGGGCAATCTATCATAATTGAGCAAGTACACTATAAAGTTAACAATTGTGTTACTTCAACACATTTTATGCCATGGTATCAATGCAGGCAGATACACCATAAACTTAATGATTGTTTGTGGAACTTTAGCATATGGTCTTAAGTCAAATACATACAAGAATAGGTTAGGATGATGGAGATCAAATTTGAAATAGATGATAAACAATCCAGGTTAAATTGCAAAAGGCAAATATTTCGGCAGAAGGAGAAAAGCAAACAGTCACCTGTTTAGTTTCAAATTCACGTTGCCATCTCCTAGCATCCCAAAAGTCTTGCCCCATTTCACCACAGTAATGACCAACTTCATAACCTGTTTGATCGCGAATAACTTCTGCTTGCTGCACATTGGACCAGGATCAAGATGAGAATAAAAGACCACGGTGATTATACTTGTAGATGCAAATTTTAACAATAATAACAACCTGATAAACAAGGGGAACTTTTGGAACCAGAAAAACTGCCAGCATTTTCTTGTTCTTCCTCCGCATTTCACAGCAAATGCTCTTTATAAGAAGGACAGCAATGAGCGTTTTTCCAGCGCCAGTTTCAAGGAAAGCAATTGTATTTTTCTTCTTTGCCTGTTCAAGAACATCCAACTGGTACTGTCGAGCCTTCTCTTCAGGATGTTTGCATCTTCCATTTGGCTCATCAGGCTTCTTCTCTGCCACCCCACTCTTTTGGCAACTCTTCTCAGGTGGCATCCTGCCCTCTCTGTTTCGATCTGCTTCCCACATACCCAAGTGGAAGACCATCTCATTCTTTTCTTTGTCCCTCTCCCAGTAGCCCCTAGGTTCTCTACTATCCATGTCTTTTCTCTGTTCTTTTCTCCTGATACGATTTCTACCGCAAGAGTCCATATCAGCCCAGCCCCTAGTTCTTTTCCGAGTGAGAGGTCTCTCCGGCCCCCTCCTCTCATCCTTGTGGTGACCTACGCTAGCCCTCTTGCCATAGCCACCATTTCTTTCTTCGGCATGATGACAATCATGGTCACTATCGCTCCAAGAACTGTTTCTCCTACCATTCCAAGAATTGCATTGGCCTAAAATCTTATTATTTCTACTGTCACTATTCTCTGGAGCAGCTGTTGACTTTGACTGTCTCTGATCATTGTAATTTCTATCGCCGTCATGTGGTAATCCATCAGATAACGCAAGTTCAGGAGCTGAAATGAAATGGTCGTTCTGAATTATGGCAGATGTTGAATGATGATGACCAGAGTCTGAATGCAAACCAGCACCACTCTTTATGCTGTCAACAATCTGATCGATTCCACCAAAGAAACAGGGATCAAGGTTGCAGTCCTCTTGGTGTGTAGCGGGTAGTGATTCAGCAGGTCGAACCCCGGTAGCTGAGGCAGTAGTGGAAGAGCCGAGATTATCCACAAAATCGTGAATAAAATCATCGCAAGAGATGTCTTCACAAGCGTCGAGCCAGTATGAAGGCCTTGAACTGTCTGAACCTGAAACCCTAACCTCGTCGTCCATTATACCCGTTCGTTCCTTGGTCAGTACTTTCTATAAACAAAATTGCTAACAGTATCAACTAGCCCTAGCCCTAGCTCTAGCATTATGTAATACATTTATACAATACATAAATAAAACAGCTAACACAGCTGCAGCCAGCGCAACTGAACAGGTGCACAGTTCGATAATTAGGAGAAAAAATTAAAGAAAATAATCAGGGAAAGGATAAATTCTGAAATAAAAAATTCAATCCTTTTTTTGGGCGAGGATGGTTCGAAATCAAATGTCGGATCGTTTGGTAAGATTAAAGAGAGAAGCAAACCACAATAGCAAAATTGGAAAAGGATAAAGTAAGTCGGCTGGGGTGGCGGTGGCGGCGACGGCAACGGAGGCGGCAGTTGAAACTAGAAATTGCAGATTAGCGTTGGATAGACCGTACGAAACACGCAACGAAGCAATACTACCCCAAGTTGAGTTGTGAAGCAGAACGAGGAAGAGAACGACCACTTGAGTTGTGTGATTCGAAAGAAGATTCTCACGGTCTATCTTACGCGAGTCTGCCCTCTCTTTCGGTTTCAAGAATCAACTCTACCCCCACCTCCAATCTGGTAGTGCTGGCTCTTTAAATATAGCTTTTTAAATAGGTATATTCATGTTAGTTTACTCTCTCTCTCTCTCTCTCTCTCTCTCTCTCTCTCTCAAACCTTCAAAATAGGAGTACGTTTAAGATTATACATTTGTTAATTGAATGACACTTTTTATTAAATACAGAACATTTTTTTTAAATTATACACTTAAAATTACTTTTTGCCCTTTCCATTTTCCAACTTCCTTCTCCATCTCCATTCTGTATTAGTAATGTGTTTAGCAATGTTTTTGGTTGTTTCGTGGGTTTTTCGGCTTTTTTGTGTAAATTTTATGTCAAATTATGTATCAGTTAGCCCGAAAAATGATTTTCTGGTGAACTCTCAAGAAAATCACTTGGACAGAGCGATTCTTCCTAAAAGAATCGCCTCCCTCTGAGCGAACTAATAAGAAAAAAACAATTTTAAAAAGAATCGTCCGGTTCGGGCGATTCTTTTCAATAGAATCGCCCCAACCGGACGAGCTTGGACAGAGCGATTCTTCCTAAAAGAATCGCCTCCCTCTGAGCAAACTAATAAGAAAAAAAAGCAATTTTTAAAAAGAATCGTCCGGTTCGGGCGATTCTTTTCAATAGAATCACCACAAGACATCAATGTATTCCTATTTAAAGAATTGGAATTGCCTCATACAGGCGATTTTTTTAGGAAAATCACCAGATGACGGCGATTTTCCCGGATAAAGTCGCCGTCGTGTGGCGATTTTTAAAGGGAAAATCGCCTGGCCTAGGCGATTCTTAGTGAAAAAAAAGTTGAGTAAAATTTATTTTATGAAGTTAGAAATTATCAAGGGTATATTTGTCTTTTTACCACTTAAAATTTTAAAAAGTGTCATGTGTTTAGTAAAACAGGTACTGCAATTAACATGACCCAGGGCATGTTAATTGCAGGACTCGTCTGGGGCATGTTAATTGCAGGACCCGTTTTACTAAACACAGGACATTTTTTAAAATTTTAAATAGCGAAAAGACAAATATACCCTTGATAGTTTCTAATTTTATAAAAAAGAATTTACCTAACTTTTTTAACTTTGGGAAAATCGCCCAGAAAAATTGCCACAGGAAGGCCTTTTTTTCAGGTTTTCCCCGTCGTTCGTCAGAAAATCGTTTTTCCGGGCAACGACCACTGAATTTACCATAAAATTATCACTACGCAGCCAAAAAACGCGTCATAAACACTAATACATTCCTAAACACAGCTGGAAAAACGCGTCATAAACACTAATAATTCAATTTTACTGCATAAGATAGAAGAGAATGGAGGGACAAAAATGTAAAGTCACGTTTTAAAAAGTGTCATACGTTTAGTAAACGATTTCCTGCAAGTAACAATTCCGTTTACTTTGTCCTTACCAATTCAAACGTTCACTAATTAAAAATTTATTTTGGTATATTAAATAATTTTTCATCAAACAATAATATAATCTTACAATGTTGGGAATTAATCATCATTCAAAAGTAAAGGACTTTCAGAGATTTAAAATTAACATTAATCGTTTCAACAAACATGTTATGTTATGGGCATCTTTAAAAAAGACAAATAAATAAAAACACACAAAAAGTAAGATGAATTATAATATGTCCTCGCCAAAAAGTCGAAAACCAAAAATCCAATTGCAGGTTTGGACCAAAACCAAGTTGAAAGAAAAAACTTTTTTTTGTATGTGTTGGGGGGGTGCCAAGACAAAGAACTTATTAATGTAAGGAATAGGAATCTATATCACTCACTCACAAGCAACTAGATCGATCGAGTGGTCTGATCAAGGTAGGTCTTTCCTCACTTACAATTATCAATTGGATTAAAAATAGACTTCTGAATTGTATCTGCTGCCTGAGATGAGAATAATGCAGCCGAAATAAACAAATTATGAAACTAAGTTATCTGAAGCAGACCAGAATATATATATATAACTAGAAATCATGAAAGGGTCGTTGTATGCTCAATGGGTATAAGCCTCGCCGCTGTCCAGGCGAATTCTCTTCGTACCTTTCTCTTCTTCTTCGCCACCACCAGCAGCAGCCACCAACCTGCTATCCTTGGCCTCTACTGAGCACCTCTTGTAAGGTTTAAATCCCATGCGTCTTACCTTCAGTTTTCCCGCGTTCAGTTGCCCCTCTTCTTTAACGTTTGAAGGACCATTTCCCGCTTCTTGATTAATGACACAATAAACACTGATATCTCGCTGAGGTCCCTCATCACTTTTCACGTTTTCATTTACCCCATTCTTCGAACCATGCGGAGGAGAAAAGCTTTGCGGCAATACATCTCTGGAGAAAAGAGCATGAAATGCCATACGCCCCTGTACGTGCAAAATAATTAGTGTAAGCAAAACAAGCACATATAATTCATGCACCAAAAAAAAAAAAAAAAAAAGAAAAGGTTTGCCACTCTACCTCTTCAGAGACCTCTTTCCAGGACTCACTCGTGCTGCTGGAGCTTCTACTTCGTCGCCCACTAGGATCGCCAGTTGGATTTACTGCGGGTTCCCTCGGTTCTTCCTTACCATTTTCATGCTTTTCCAAAGCATCTGTCTCCACTTCACTGCTTGAAGGTGTGTTTGATCCACATGAAGAGCGGTCAATCTGTTTCCTGTCCTTGGGCTTGTTTGAATCATGTACCTCAGCCACTCCTGAGGATTGTTCAGCTTTGTCAGCACCAGTTGATGCATTACTTGATTTGAGACCCTTGATTTCCTCAGCATCTGACAATGGAGGACAACCCAGAGATTTTGCAGTTGAGTGCTGCTCTTGAAGAACGTTAGAAAATTCAGAATCTAGCTGTTGAACATTCAATGCAGGTGGAGCGGTTTCTTCCCTTCTGTCAGCAGCATCAGCTCTTTCTTGATTCATATTTGGTGGAACTGTACAAGTTGATGCAGGCACGTAGTTAAAACCCAAGTGAAATGGAGCACAAACTGGCAAAAGCCCATTGGATGCCCACCATGCAGTTGCAGCCGCCACTGTGGCAGCTGCAATTGCTGCGATACTCGGAGCTCCATTAATCTGCGTTGCTGTATATCCTCCTGTAGTTCCAGCCGGAGATTCTGCAGGAGGCCAGAAACTAGCAGAAAAGCTTGCCGCAGCATGGGCTGCAGGATTCTGTAATAAAGCAGATACAATAAGATTTGAAAAGGTAGATGAAGCATGGAGAAGTGACTGGTAATTATCTTCATTCTGGACTGGAGTGAAAATGTGATGAAACCCGGCAAATGGCTGATTAATGGAAAACCTTGGTGCACCACTATGATGCTCAGGGGAGTCAGATGACGACATATTCGCCAATGTGTTAGGAAACACAGGATCCTCACGTGGCAAATTTTGGGAACCGTTTGGAGCCGCCATTCTCAAGCTCCCATCAAGAATCTGCACTGCTACGTGTCTGGCTTGGGTCTGCGCAGGTTGCCACTCATTTTTAGGCAAGTTCTCACATGTTTCAGACTGTTCCTCATTTCCTTTACTTTGAGCAAACTTTTCATCCAAGGGATGTGAATTTCCCAAATTTTCTCTTCTCTGTGTGCCATTCTCCACAAATGATTGCATAGGACATAATTCATCTGAGATTTGATTAACTCCAGGCTCAGCAGTTACATGGGATTCATTTGATTCATCCATATTCGCCCCCTCATGTAAGACTGGCACAAACTCGTTAAAAACATAAGACTTTTTGGGGGCCATTGATGTTGACGAAGAGCTTTTATTTACTGAAGATGAGGTACCAGGGGATCCTTGGACAATGTTATACTTTTTAGGACATTTATCCCCGCCTTGATTTTCTTTTCTATTTCCCAAGTTTTCATCCCCCATTTTCTGGCATTAATGAAATAAGCAGTAACTTATATATGTCTTTGAAAGAAAACTACTGGGAAAAATAAAAGATACTGATGAAAATAATACCTCAGGAAGTGGTTCTTTCTCCAAATCTATTGCCTGTTCAGCCTGGGGAAAAGAAGAAGTTGGATGCACTGCTTTTCCATCCTTTGATTCCATTTGGGATGCAGGAGAACTAACAATCTTCCGAGGGTAGGGATTACTTGGCTTCCTTTTTGGTCGCGGAGGTGGAATTTCAATGTCAAGAGCTTGTCCAATAGGAATTCCTTTAACAAGGGCTTCCTTTTCCAGCTAGATCAGAAAACGGAGTAATTCTATTAAATACTTATGCTTCATGTTTGAATGGAATGCAATTTATTCATTATAATTCAAATGGCAAGTGCAGCAATCTAGAAAGAGGTAACTAAACTGGACTATGTAAAAGATATCCTTTAATAGTTTGCCGGATGCATGAGAGTATACATAACATTCTATTTGGAATTAAAATGCAAGTATATCTGAACTCAACAACAGAAGTAGGAACGTGATCATTTTCATCACATACAAACTCAACATGATACAACATTTAACTAAATGCAATCCTGTAGTTTTTTGTAATCTAAAGCACACACGGTGGTAATCCAAAAGGAACTTGAACTGAACAACTCCTCGTTGTTTTGCTACCAAGTGGAAGATTGACTATACAGGGCCAGTACATGTCAATCTTCCACTTGGGTTTATTCAACTTCAAATTCTTAACGATCATAGTTATTCAACTTTGATGTTATGATAACTGTGCAGGCCTAAATTACGAAATTTTCCTCTGCTACCGGCTCTTATATCAGTCTAGCTAAACTGACCTAAGGTGAAAGTTGAAGAAATTTACCAGTAAGTTTAAATAGTATCGTATATTTTTTGTGTATGCCAAACAGAACCTTTGAAGCAAACTGACGTTTATTGCTTACAACCCTTCCATTTTAAATACATTCAAGTATGTCCATAGAAATCCAAATTTAAGACCAAGAAGATTCCCTGGTTAACTAATGCATAGATTTCATGGCAAACTTCTATACAAGCCAACTTTGAAATGTGTCTGCTAACAATATTAGAAGTGACAAGCCCTTAAACAATCTTTAATTGTTTTAACCTTGTATCTTTAACTGCCATACCATTTATATTCCTAATTTGACATCAAATAAATTACCATTTCTGTCATCTGTTCTCTAGCTTTCAAGAATTGTGAAAAGCAAATATTCTAGAAGCACCACAACAATCAATACTGTCTGAAGGAATAACATAACCAAAAAAAAAAGCTTGTAATAAGTAAACTGTGACATTTCAAGTTATAACAAATTCAATTCAATACAGCAAACATGATTTAGAGCAGTGTAAAATTAGAAACATAGTGCTTGACCTTTGTGAAGAATTTTTGTGCATGACTTCGGATCTGCACAGCAGTCTTTGTTCCTATATGTTCTGCACAACACCCAATCCGAAATAATTAAAAAAAAAAAAAGAAAAGAAAAACATAAGATAAGATAAGGAGCGAGAAAAGTTAATTTAGTACAAAGGAACACATAACATCATACTGCTATGAGATGATAAAGATATTATGGAGAGCTCAAAATAGAAGTAGCACAGGAAATAAACTCGGATACTCAGGTAAGAGGTAAACATAAAGTACAGTTGAGAGTACAAAGCAGGCGCAAATAGGGGATAGACATATGCAGAAAGCACAAAGAGCATGCAAGGAAATGGTCACCTTCAATACGCTGCCAAGCACGTCCATAGAGTTTCAAGGCCTCAAGGAATTTATTATGCTCCTCCTCGGTCCATCGCTCGCGTTGCTTAGTTATGGTATAAGGCTTCCTCGTCTGGCCGGAAAGGAAAAGAGGCAGTCACATTAGTCATAACACATAAGCGAAGGAAGGAGAGATAACAGAGGTCAAAGCAGTCACAGTAGTCATAACACATAAGCGAAGGGAGGGAAGGCCTTACTTTAATAATGACTTCCTCTCCAGAGGAGTAATTTTCCATCTAGAGAGAGAGAGTGAAAGAGAGGAGGCAGCAGCTGCGGCTAGGCTAGCGCTGCTTTAACTCCTCCTGGATGAGCAAGGGGTAGTATTGGAGCTTTCTTTCATCTGTGGCCACATCATCAAATAACTGGAAATTCTGGGCCGTGGTTATGGATGATACCTGGAAATGGAATACTAGTACTGCAAAAACAAGAACCGCGGTAACAACAGAATCCGGTGTAGATCCTCCCTTCTTTTCCAAATACGATGAAATCACTTGTAATACTAGCATTCAATTCAATTCAAAAAATTAAAATCCAAAAATAAGATGGAAAAAAAAAGCGAAATCATTGATACAGTATAAAATGATGCTTAAGTACTACTTTACCATAGAAACAACAGTGATTGAAAACATAATAACATATATCTGCAGAATTATTTTCCCTCTTTTGTATTATATTTAGGTTAAATCAGAAGAATCCAACCATCAGATTGAGAGACAACAAGAAGAAAGCTCCTTATCCAGAGGTCCTCACCCAAACGAACCGCGTGATGCCAAAACCTTTCATATGGGAAAACAAGTAGAAGGAAAGAAAAGACCAAAGAAGAAAATAAGGGGAAAAAGGGTTGAATCAGTAGAGAAATTAAGATAGGCAAAGCGCAGCCAAGTAGAAGGCCAAGGACTTGAGAAGCTATCACGAGTATTATTAAGTGGGGAAGGAGAAGAGGGTACCTGTACCTCCGGAGATATTCAAAAAGCCTGCAAGTTCCGCCCCCGTCAACATCCTAACCTCATCCTGCACTCCTTTTTGAGTTGGAGCACACTCCTCACTGATGGATCGGAATCTCACTAATAAGTCACTTGTCTTCAATTCAAAACAATACACAAGTGCAGAAAATAAGTCCCCCAGGTCACAGAAGAAACGGAGACAGACCAGAAGAAGAAGAAGAAGAAGTTGGCGAGATTGAAGATGATAGAACTAGAAGGAGAAGCTGAAACAAGGGAAGCAAGGCAACCGCTTTTTTCCTTTTTCTTTCTTTCCAACATTTATTATTTATTAAAATGAATTTAATTGAATGAGGTTCTGGAAAAGTCTGAGCCACTAGTAATTTGGCTTTCTCAAGAAAATATAAATAGAAAAATGTCAGAAATTATTTGAGGCTGGAGATGCGCTGAGTAGTGGGAGGAAAGATGTTGGACTCAAAGATAGCGCCATGTGGCACTAATTTAGTGGCTAGTGGAGTGGAACAGCAGCCCCCACCCTTTGCACTTTTGGGAGAGGAGACGCGACACTCGCCTCTCGCTGCCGCTGCCTCTTGTCACTGCCATATATTTAATGTCACTCCTCCCGTATCCACCACAAACTTCACACACGCGCCCAGATAGCAACTAGGCATTGTGCTCCTTGTGGGACCTTTGTCAACCTACGTGGCCCATAATTTCAGAAGCAGACATATTTACCTTTACCCCAATGAGACTGGTGTTTGAAAAACTCATCTAACTATTGTTTGTGCGTTTATTACCGTGTGATTAAGGTCTCTTTTAAGTTTTTGTTTTAGTTTTAATAATAAATTTAATATAATATATTAATTTTTATTATTTAATACAATTTTTTACTATTTAACAATACACTTTTTATATTATAAAATTATTTTTACAAAACTAAAACTCAAAACTTTTTCAATAGTCACCCAAATGTTATACGATTGTAATGTAAACTAATGTAATTCGAGTATAAATAAAGCAAAAGTTAAAGTTAATCTACTCGAGTAATCACTTGCCTTTCTATCATATTTGATACAGCGAGTCCCTTATGTGCACGGAGATTGGCTGGGCTATGTCAGCTGCCATGTATCATTACTCAACTTCCTTAAAACAATCAGTGTAGTAATAAACTAACTCTAGCTGGATGTTTGACTGAAAATTAATATGTATATAACCACAAAATTATTAATAATTGTAATAGTTAAGAATTTTATAGTCAATTAAATGAAATATTTTTTAAGAATTTATTACTCGTATTTTATTTTGGATTAGCGGCCTATAAATATAGGGCATGTTCTTTTATTTGGTTTTGTATTTTACTTGTATAGTAAATTTAATATATTATAAATATATTTTATTATTTTTAATACAATTTTTTTGTTATTTAAATATATATTTTTATATTTTTAATATACATTTTACATTATAAAACTATAACTATAAAACTATGCTCATGTTTTAAACATAAAAAACAAGGCCCATAACGTTTCAGACCAATAGCAAATGATTATATGGAAGCCCAGTTGGAAATATAATAGAAAGCCCAAACTAACTTGTTGTGGAAAGGAAAACCCCGACAGTTTCTTAAAGGTTTATTGGGAGTGTCGACCCAACTACTAAGAAAAATATGCGCCCATACCATACCTCAATTAACTAAAATATATTTTTAATATTTTTTGTTTACTATTCTAAATATAATTATGTGTGGTGTGATATTAATTTATATTTTAAAAATAAAGATATAAATATAAACAATAATGTCATATGAAATGAGATACTAAAATTCATAAGAAAATATACAAGTTTTTTTATAAAATGAACACTTATAATGGAATGAATAAGATAACAACGAACATAAAAACAGACTTGAAACAGACAATGGATTATGGAAGTTATAGCACAATCATGCGTGCAACAAAGAAGCTCAATTGAAAGTCACTATGTAATGCGAATGCTTGAAAGTTGAGAGTAGTATGAATTATGTAAGGTGCGTTCGAAAATGAGTAAGTAATTGGATTTGGCCCAATAGTATAGAAAGACCTATTGATTGCAAAATAACAAATGCTGGGTTCCGTAGCTTTACCGGTTCTCGTAGAAAGTAACAAAATGGTTCGTAGAAGTATTCGGAAAGGTTATAAGACACACATGATAGAAATAAATGATCAGAGAGATTTTGGGATGATAAATAAATAGAATAATGTTGAAAGCATTAGTTCATTTGAGTTAATGGGTGAGGGAAATCAGCAGGGGTCAAACTATAATCATGGAACCCGTATAAATGGAGAGAGAGCATTAATAAGGATTTAAATGTCTTAGCCGATAACATGAAAAGGGAAAGATCTCTTGCTATTGTTATAAAGTTGACAGGTATTCTGCTAAAACATTACTAAGGGGAGCCAGCCATTAGCTGATAACCAGCGGGTTATCGGAACCAGCCATTAGCTGGGTCTAGTGGGTGACCAAATCTATCATTAAGCCGAGTCCCACGGGAGACCAAAATCAGCCACTGAGTCCGGTCACATGGTTAAAATGGGACAAAATTTTCTTCAATGACGTGTTGGTCATCAGGAAGATTTAAGACAATAATAATGGAGTTGGAATCATTGGGTCCTTTAATGACAACAACCGTTCATAATTAGACAACCCAACGAACAAATATCGAAGCAAGTCTATATAAACTCACCACTCACATCCAATTGAAGGTTTTACTTGAGACATTACACAATTCTAAGTTAATATTACGCACTTGATTCTTATACTTTTGCTATATCACTTACTGATTTGAGCGTCGGAGTGATACAAGGGAACATAGCCTCGCATTTTTAGGGTTATTATCGGATCCAGTGAAGCATATTCCGGGATATGCATTGAATCTGTGAGGATGGACACATAGAAAAACAAAGACTTGTGCTTGTATCTAATTCTATATATTTCTGTTGGGATATTTGAAAAGTAGAGATTTAGAAAGGTCTAAGCAGTTAAATTTTATTAAGGGCCTGTTCTTTTTCATCGTTTTGAAAATGATTTTGAAAACAAGTTTTGGAAAATAGTTTTATAATGTAAAAAGTGTATTGAAAATGTAAAAAGTAGATGCTAAATAGTAAAAAGTTGTATTGAAAATGATGAAATATGATTAAAATATATTAAATTTAATGTTAAACCAAAACCGTTTTCAAAACAGAACAAAAAGAACAAGCCCTAATTTAGCAGTTGTGCATTCTATTTATATAGGGCTTATCTTCTTCTCCGGTGGCGGGTGATGGACGAGTTTACCCTGGAGGAGTGAGGAAATGACAGAAATGGGCAGGCTACAGCCAAAATTAGGGCCATTCTGGAATCCGGAAAACATAGTTTGAAGGAGTGAGAGGAGAGGTTTCGTCTTTCTTTGTTCCATACAATTCTTTCAGGTATAGCTTCCTCCTTCCCCTCCCCTCCCCTCCCCTCCTCCCTTCACCGACTCACACACTCACACTCACTCCTCCTCTGCATACAACAATACAATTACAATACTTCCTCCATACCCAAAAAGAGAAAAGAAAAAAAAAAAATATCAGAAGTCAGCGCCACATCTCCCCAATCATTTATAAAAAAGAAGCTAACTTTTCCCTGAAAAACAAAATTCAATTCATATACAACACACACAATGGAAAACGAAAAAAGATTCTATCTTTTTGGGTATGCAAATTCTTGCTGGTCGTTTCATGTATATATACTGCTCTCCCAAGCTCTGTTATGTGGCTCTTTTTCTTTATCTTTGTACCCAACCTGATCTTGGGATGATGAGCCCTTGAATTTTTCTGTTGTTGAGGTATCCATTTTTATTTTTATTTTTAATTACGACCCTTTTCAGTTTTTAATACTTAGCATGTTGTTTACTTTTCAGTTGAGTAGTACTGCCTTCACTTCTGCTTGTAAAGTCTTAAAGCTTTCTTTCGTGTATTTTGTTTGAATTTCTGGATTTCGGTCTGTGTCACTGTCTATCTGTTAATACTTCTTACCAATTTGGTCCCTCAACAATATTAGTTTACGTAGATGGATCATCCAATGGATTTAATTTGATAATATTCTGATTTTATCGCTAGAGTTCTTTTTCACTCCCTTTGATCCTTTCTCTGGTTCTTTCACAAGTTGTTCTTCATAAGGGGAGCCTTGCTACATTTTCACACTAATGTCCCTCTATTTCTATGATTTTCGCCTATAAGCAGTGATTGAGATCCGGAGCTTGGTGTTGGATTCTGTTACATATGCTTTTTACTCCGGTTTCTTTGGTTGTGAGGTCGGATTTTAAGTTTCATTTCCTGCTTATTTGAGACTGCAAGGTATAGTAGGGATCAGCCTTGTTATAACTCTCCTCTAGAATTCTGATTTGTATCTCTCCCTCCTCTGTCCCTGGGACAGTCAGCTTTGGTAATCCGCACGTGTATAAGCTTTTCATTCTTGTGGTTACATATTGATGGACTCTTCCAATTCCATATTTTAGCACATTATTCAGTGATGTTACTTTTATCTTACAGACACTAGTGTTGGAGTTGAATGTTGGATAACAAGATCTGGGAAATTAAATAGCCATGGCGGATAATACCGAAATTGATGACCAGGTGGATCTTGATGATGACAACTACACCGAGGAAGATGATGATGTTGAGGAACAGATGGAAGATGAAGGTGTGGGAGAGCCTGAAGACCATGCGGAAGAACATCACGACGACTTGAGAAGTGAAGAAAGTGGGAAAGAGCAGTTGTTGGCCGGGGATGTGAATGACACTAGTGTTGAACATGTGGAAAATGTAGAAATTTCAAATGCTTCCACTACTGCATTAAACCAGGATAAGCATTCTGAACTCCTTGATCTTCCTCCTCATGGTTCTGAGGTTTTTATTGGTGGACTTCCTCGAGATGTTACCGAAGATGACTTGAGGGATGTTTGCGAATCCATAGGGGAAATTTTTGAGGTCAGTTGAAGACAAAACATGATTTTATTATGCTTATGATGTGTTTGTCTCATTGTTAAGGTTTTATTGCAGATAAGAGTAATGAGAAATAGAGATACTGGCGAAAGCAAGGGTTTTGCTTTTGTTGCTTTTAAAACTAAAGATCTAGCTCAAAAGGCCATTGAAGAATTACATAACAAAGAGTTCAAGGTACTGTTTGCAACATTAGTTTAGCCTTTTATTTTTGTTTGGCTGTATTCTTAGCTGGAATCTGCTTCTTGACTATGCTCATTAGATTTAATTTAAGACTTCATATTAATTTGAAATGTCCTTGGTGTTCTGTGCTTTCAGGGAAAAACATTAAGGTGCTCACTGTCAGAGACAAAGTATAGATTATTCATTGGTAATGTCCCAAAGAATTTGACTGATGCTAACTTCAGAAAAATCATCGAGGAGACTGGTCCTGGAGCTGAAACTGTAGAGCTTATAAAGGTTTTTTTTTTTTTTTTTCATTATTTTTTTGAAATTAAACTTTTGAAGCTCACTGCATGTCTGAGTTGTCTATGGTCAGGAAGTAATGTGAAACTATCCTTACTTTAAATTATTTCCAAAAGCAGGATCCTCAAAACCCAAGTCGTAATCGTGGGTTTGCTTTTGTTGAATATTACAACAACGCCTGTGCTGAATATTCAAAACAGAAAATGTCAAGTTCTAGTTTTAAGCTAGATGGTAATACACCATCAGTTACCTGGGCTGATCCAAAGATTACACCTGATCATTCGGCTGCTGCTTCCCAGGTATTTTGCCAGTTCCTTGGAAATGCTCTGAAGTTCAAGTTCTATTTTTACGTGCATTCTGTGATTATAAATTGGTAACTTCTAATTTTGAGATTACCATATCATCTTGAATTTAGACTGCTAACTTTCATGATTGAGCCAGTCATTGGATCTTTTGTTTTTTTAATTTAATTGAGCATTTGTCCAGCACAAGCTGTATTCTAGTATTCTATTCTTCTTGAAGTTTGTAGAACAACGGTGTAAGGACATATATTTAATACCAAGACCCTATCCATGTTTAAGTTGTTGCGTGATTTATTGTGGTCTTACAGAGGTTTAGTTGTAATTAATTTGAATGGTAAATACCGCATATGCTATGTAGTTGTTAGTTTGCACGATTCATAGTTATGCATCATTTCCAGTCCAGCAAAGGCATCCTTGTTCTCTCATCGAAGCAGATCTGTTATTATTACATATAAGTTGATGAGCGAAGACAGGTGGTCCAGTTTGCAGAATCTCAATGCAACTGAAAACCGTGCTGAGTTTTCTACAGGAGGTGAAAATTCATGCTGTAGAATTTGCTTGCATTGTGGTATAAAGGTTCACAGCATTAACCTGCTCTTTTAACTCCACCTGCTTAGGCTTCTTATGTGATTCTATTTTTTTATTCCATTATTAATTGAAATAGAAACAGCAATAGAATTGATCTAAAACGATTTTTCTAATAAATAATAGAATCTATTCCGAGTAATTGTAGAATGGATAAACTAAGAATCACTGTGGCATTTGAAACGTTAATGGGGATGGTTTTCCTTGTATCAGAGCTGAATCTTATTTTTAAATGTTGTGTTGCTTTTTCTCAAGCTGGTTATAACAAAATGCATCCACTCGTCCAGGTTAAGGCTCTTTATGTGAAGAACATACCTGAGAATACCTCTCTTGAACAGTTGAAGGAGCTATTTCAGCGGCATGGGGAAGTTACGAAAGTTGTCATGCCACCAGCTAAAAGTGGTGGCAAAAGAGACTTTGGGTTTGTCCATTATGCTGAGAGATCAAGTGCTTTGAAGGCTATTAAAGACACAGAAACATATGATATTAATGGTATTTTCTGAGGTCTTCTCTAAGCCAAAAATGTTAGTTGAGAAGAGAATAGTTACTCTTGATTGTAGCTGACAACTAGGTTTGCATGATGATTTTAACAAAAGTACAGATATGTTACCTAGTTCTTTGGCTTTCTAATTATTTTTTCCACCTTTAGTTACCATTCTTAAGGCTATTATTGATGAAAGATTAGGGGTATGATTTTCTGGATGTGGATGTTCTAGTTTTCATGCCTTGATGATATCATATTTATGATGTTGGCCCGGAGGAATAAGATTAATATTTTACCATGAAAGTATTAAGAGCTATAAAACATGGCCCTTTTATCCGGAGGAATGTCCATATTCTTGGTTACTGACCAATTTTATTTCAGGTCAAGTACTGGAAGTGGTTCTTGCGAAGCCTCAGAGTGAAAAGAAGTTTGATGTGATTAATTCTCCAAGTTCCGCACCTCATCCTAATTTCATCCCTACTCCTGGATATGGTGCTTTTCCTGTGAATCCATATGGGCAGGTAGCACCTGGATTTGGTACAGCTTCTGGATTTCAGCAGGTAGTTACAGTCCAGTATGGTGTATGTTGTTGTATTCTGTTCGGCAAAGATGCTTATTTCGTTGGTTTGCACATATTTTCAGCAACCAATGATATATGGGAGGGGACCAATGCCAGCAGGAATGCAAATGGTGCCCATGGTTCTGCCAGATGGCCGGATTGGCTATGTCCTGTAAGTTGCCATTCTTCCACTGTTTTTTTAGGTGGAGGAAGAGATATTCTAACTGAATTTCGGGTTCCTGCAGTCAGCAGCCAGGGGTCCAGATGCAACCAGTCCGACCCCGGAGAACTGATAGGAGCAATGGCGCCGGGGGACCTCAAGGACGAGTTGGGACTAGTAGCAGCAGTGAAGATGTCGGGCGCAACCGGCGGTATCGACCATACTAGTGAGTGAAGTGAGGTGATACGTGGAAATCCGAGCCCACTTGAGTGTGGGAACTAATTTGGTTATTTTACTGTTTATGCACCGTCATAAAGAGAGAAAGGAATTCGTTGAAGTATTAGAAGAATAGCCAAAAGCAAAATTTCAAGGGTCTGAATAATACCCAGCTTTTGATGCCAGTAGTAGTAACCTTGTCATGTTTTTTTTTTTTCCTTCAACCAGAGGATTGTTGTCTTCCTTTTATATTTATTTATTTTCTCTTCTTTTGGCACTCCTGACCCTGATACAGGAATGAAACTGATCACATACGTGCTATGATGGTTAGGTTGGATTGGATATATGTGTTGTTGAGTGCTATTTGTTATGGAAAAACAGAACCAACGTATTCAATCTGAAATGGACACTTGCCATTGTTTTCAATCTGATATGGAAACAAAAAAAAAAAAAAAAAAGTGCTGGAAACATAGAAAGAAAGAAGAGTTCGCGTTTCAGGAAAAAAAAGAAGAGTTCAAAATTTCAGATGGACCTAATTTACTTTATATTCAGAGTTGCTGTCGTGCACGCACGCAGGAGTGAGTATCTGAATTCAGCATTTGGATTAATTATCCAGAAGCATAATATCCCGCAGCCTGTTTTCCAGTTGTTCCAACCGAACCCCCCATTCAGTTTGAATGCTCAAAGGACAAATACTGGTGTCAGAATCGTCCAATTGATGGTCTCCCCCTCTTCCTCCTAATCCTAAGGTTTCGTCCTTGCTTCTCTTCTGCTTCCGTGATCTCTTAGCTTTCTCAACAGAAGCTTTCTGCAGTGCCCTCAGCACATCGGAACCACTCAACTGCCTCTCCAGTTGTTGAGGCGGAATGGATTTGTAGGCGGCGAGGACTGCCTGACCCACACCTCCCGTGCTCTTCTCCTTCTCCTTATCCTCATCATCATCATCATCATCATCATAGCATCGCTCTTGGTCATGAGTCCGCCTGAACCTGAACTTGCCTGCCTGAAGTGGGGCTTTGACGGTGGCGAAAGTGGGCCGAGTAATGGGAAGCCATGGTTGGATGGAACTGAGAGAAGCGGTCCACATACTGATGACTGTTGAGACGAAGAGCTTGTTTCTGTTTGAAGCTTATCACTATTTATGTTTTTATTTGGTCAAATCACTCCCTTAAGTTAGGAAATTTTCCTCCTTAACTTGAAATTGTTTATTTTGGTCTCTTAATTTGACAACTTGTTTCACACAGATGCCCAAATCCAAATTCTAGTTAATAATTGAGTTATTGTCAGTTAACATATATATAAAATTCACACACATTAATATTATTACGGATAAAAATAAATGTTAAATATTTTATTATTCATTGATTAAACTCGAAACAATTCACAGGTTTGTCGAAAATAGCAAACATATTATCATATTTGGATTTGAAGACCATTTTAAAACAAGCTTTTTTCAGTTATGAGACCAAATAAAATAATTTCAATTAAGAGACTAAATAGAAATAACATTACAAATTAATGAACTAATAGAGTAATTTAACATTTTTATTCTAAACTTAAATTCGAAGCTCAATATATTTGTAAAAGAAACTTTCGTTGTAGAACTAAAATGGACTTTTTTTGCATAAAGAAATTACTTTATAAATGTATAAGAGATTAGAAATTTATTTTCAAACAAGTATAGATTTGGTCCAAGGTTAGTCATGGCCCATGGGCAAAAACTTACAGCGTCGCGAACAAAACCAAACTATTTATCTGCAATATGGGCTTTGAGGATGATGACATGAAGGTAGGGTGGCTGGCGGGTTGGCGGTTTATGGGGCGGTCAAAAATGATCGCACCTCACAGGTTATGACCCAACTCAATATATTGATTAACGGTCAAGTTTGGATTCAGTTATAACCTACTTAATTCGTGAGTCAATTAATTTACTTGACTTGATAAGTTATAACCCGTAAATTTACTTGACTTGATAGGTTATAACCCGTAAATTTTTATCTTCTCCTTTTCGTTTTTATTTTTTCTCGTTCTCTATTTTTCCCGTAAATCAGCTCATTTTTAAAATAAATTAAAATCATTACTTGTTATTTCATTTTATTTTTAATTATATTAAACTAATTTTTATATGAAAATTACAAGACTGTGAATGAACACTAAATTAGTATAGTTAAAAAGGCGGGCATATCGGATCGGGTTGATAGGTCAAAGGTCAAATTGTCACCCCTACATAAATGAATATGGAATTGATGGGTGAAATGCTTTGTTGGCCTGGCTTGTTCTCTGTCATTGCTTTTGTTTTGGTTTTGAAAACATGTTTTTAAAAAATAATTTTTGTGAAAAAAGTGTATTAAAAATGTGAAAAAATATAATTAGATAGTAAAAAATTGTATTAAAAATGATAAAATATATATATATATAATATTAAATTTATTGTAGAAATAAAAAACAAAAAGAAAACCAAAACAAAGAGAACATGTGTAAGTGTGTTCTATCTTGTTACTGGGAATTGACCAATGACCATTCACCATAGATCCATACCGCTTTGGCTTACTCATAGTTTAAAAAACTAATTAAAATTAGGGCTGACAGGTTGGGGTTTAGACATGGTGGGTTCTCAGATTATATGGGTTGACCATAATAGCACGAATAATTAAACGGATAAAGTTAGGATTGATGATATTGACTCGTGAACTCGTCAACTTAAACCCCACACGAGTAATTTATAGTACAATACAAATCTGAAATGCTCGCAGGTTCAATAGATACGTAATTAAACAAGTAAAGTTAGAGTTGAGGGTTATCAACACAGTAGCCCATCAATCCAAACCCAAATAACCTGGATACGATATGAATTGTCAGTGTCACCCCTAAATAGTAGTTCTGAGAAAAATTCTTGATTAAAAAACAATATATTATATATACGAAGGGAAGGTTGAATTCCACATAAAATATTAAAACGCAAATAAATGACAAATGAGTAGTATATACTCCCTCTGTCCCATTTAAAGATTTCATTTTTAAAACAAAATCTTGTCCCATGTAAAGAGTTCATTTTAAATTTATTTACATTACATACCCTTAATAATATAATAATGTGTGATTCACAATTAGCCCTTACTTCTAAAGTAAGGATATAATTAGAAAATATTGTGGCAAATTACTTATTTGTAGGTGTTGTACCTCACAATAAAATTGTACACATTTTGAAATGGACTATTTGAGCGGGACATAGGGAGAAAGTAATATATTACACGAAATGATTATGAGACCGTGTCAGCAAATCATAAGGATAAGTTTGAGACGTAACCGGTAACCCCATATATATATATATATTTTCAATTAAAAGAGCAATTAGCGGAACGAACGTCTATTAAGTTGGTCACCGTACTCGATTTCGTAGGTTAACAGTTTTCTCAACCGTTTCACCTAATTAAATCTTTTTCACTTGTGGGATTCACACCGACTTTGACTTGGCTGGCCGGAGAACAATTCAAAGCTAACTTGTGGTCTGTTTGTGAGAAGATTTCAGATTGGCTCAAGTTAGGCCATCCACGGTTCCTAGTCCATTTGGCTACGTAAAACTTTCATTCACCAAAAGGGGTAAAAGCTTAATGAACGAAGACAACGACTTACATTAAAGAATTTGAAATTAATTTCAATTGTATGAGTAGTGTCAATCAATCCCATGTATTTATGGACTTCAACGAAATTAACGTACCAAACTCAATTTGCCAATTAACGATTCTCCAAATGAATGGTTAACGGCTCAGGATCCCATATTACACTTTCCTGTTACACTAGGTGTTACACATCTTAATAACTCAACGTTAATATTCCTTTTTAAATTAATTTTTTTAACAATGCTATTCATTGGCATTCTACGTAATTTTAATATAATTATTTTATTTTTTTACATTAATCTTGTATTTTATATAATTTTATAGTATTTTTTTTGATTTTTTAATCTCAATAAATTAAAATAAATATACCCTAAATCAAAATGGGTGAACCCTTAGTCCAAAAATTTATTATAATGCTAATTAATAGCATTGGTAAAAAAATTAATTTAAAAAAAAATTTTAACGTCGAGTTATTAATATGTGTAACACATAGTGTAACAGGGGATCCTGAACCTTGGTAAACTCGTACCTTACCTTACCTAAAGCAACATCAACTGTGTACCTGAAAACTCGCATTTTCCTCAAAGAAAAAAAAAATTATTTTGGACTTAAATTTTATAAATCTACTTTGTGTGTGTGTTCTTAAGGTAAAATAAAACAAAGGATCGATGCAAGTGGACCCGATCGAAACCACATTATTAGCTATCTACCACATTATATATGCATCGGTGGACGGCTCTCTGCCAACAACATTTGTTCAGACCACCATGCATGCATGTCATACTCTTAATAATTAATTTCCATTGATGACTTGCATTCATTATTCAAGGAAATAGAAAAAATAAAATAAAAATAGCAACTCCTACGTATCTTTTAATTACTAACATGTTAGAGTGATCATAATTAACTAAGCAACTGATTAATTAGTAATGATAATTAATCACTACTCGGTCGGCAAAAATAAAAATAATTACGTAAAATTAATCGAATTGATACGAGGAAAAAAATCAACTTTAATTGAAAAAGTAGTATATAGTAAAAAAAAATAAAATAAAATAAAAATGAAGTAAAATACAGCAGTAGTAGTGGTAATTAATTGAGTTTTACATGCAATAGCAAATGAAGTAGTAATTAAGAAAGAACATGAGCAGGAGGAGGCTTGAGCTGTACAGGGTATCGATGAAAGCAATCCGACCAAGGGTTGCCACCCATGTTGAGGCAGTCCACGTCCCTGAGGGCCTTCCACACAGCACTGTTACACTTGAAGCCCGACCCAAAGGCAATTTGCCAAACCCGGTCGCCCCTGGATACCCGACCCTTGGCTTCAGTGTAAGCCAGTTCGTACCAGAGAGAGCTGCTAGAGGTGTTGCCGAAGCGGTGAAGTGTGGCCCTGGAAGGCTCCATGTGCCAGTCGGTGAGGTTCAAGTTGTTCTGAAGCTCATCCAGCACAGCCCTTCCTCCCGCGTGTATGCAGAAATGCTCGAAAGCCAGCTTGAAGTCTGGAATGTAGGGCTTCACCTTCGCCTGCTTTAACACCTTCTTCTTCACCAGCGTCACCAAGAACATCAGCTGCTCTGAGAACGGCAGCACCAGTGGCCCCAGCGTGGTTATGTTGGTCTTGAGCGCGTCCCCTGCAACCGCCATCAGTTCTCGAGCCAGGGAAACCCCGACAATCCCCTTCCCTTCCTCGTCCTCTCTCTGGTACACGCACTTGTAGCTGTTGTCGTTCGCCCCCTTGTGGGTTCTCACCGTGTGAACCAGCTGGTACTTGGATCGGGACCTGTCTTTGGGCCTGTTTGAAAGGAGAATGGCGGCGCCACCCATTCTGAAGATGCAGTTGCACAGGAGCATGGAGCGGTCGTTGCCGAAGTACCAGTTGAGGGTGATGTTCTCGGTGCTCACAACAAGGGCGTAGGTGTTGGGGTTGTCGACTCCCGTGAGAAGGTGCTTGGCCAGGTCTATAGAGATGAGACCCGCGCTGCAGCCCATGCCACCCAGGTTGTAGCTCTTGATGTCCGTCCTGAGCTTGTAATGGTTGACGATCATGGAGGAAAGGGAGGGCGTGGGGTTGAAAAGGCTGCAGTTCACTATGAGGATCCCGATTTCATGGGGTTTGATACCAGTCTTGGCGAAGAGGGAGTCCAAGGCACCGAACATGACGGCCTCCGCCTCTGCCCTGGCTTCTTCCATGCAGAGGTTAGGGGGAGTGGATGTGATCCCCCTGGGTAGATAGGTTTCGTCTCCAAGGCCCGACCGGAGTGCTATTCTTCTCTGGAACTGGATGGTGTCTTCTGAGAAGGAGCCGTTGTCCTCCGTCATCTTCAGGAAGGAGTCCACCGACATCTTCCTCTCGTCTTCAGGCTTGTAGCAGGAAAAATCGACCAAGAAAATGGGTCGAGGTCGGGTGGCGCGATACAGGCCCAACAATAGCAACATCAGTGTGGCCAACAAAATGACTAGAGTAGGAGGAAATGTGGTGGTCATCAGGAAAGTGAGGTTATGAGGATTACCAAACGACCTCCAAAATAATATTGCAGCAGTGTCCGTGTCCGTGGGTGACCCTGACCGTGTGAAAGTGGCCACCAAGATGGGAAAAAGTATTGGGAGGAGGAACAATAAAACCAGTTTTGCAGGATGTTTACAAAAGGAATCGTAACCGTAGCCTAAACCTAATTTAACGTACTTGAGCTTAACCGACTGTAAGAAGTCAGGTAACCGGCGGCGAATTTTGATAACGACGGAAGAGGAGTCCTCCTTGAAGGCCATTTCGGCCGTTAATCTCTCCTTGTCCATCTCTATACTAGTGCTATTTCTCATCCTCTGATAATTAATTTGAAGTGAAGCTAGCACAAGAAGTATATGTGTGTGTGTGTGTGTATATATGGGAAGAACAAGTGAAGAAGACCGATATGGCAAAGCTACCTTATATAGTGTTTCGAAAGGAGAAAAGGTTAATATATTAATATTACGACCAGGACCAGTCTAGCTACTCTTTCGAGAAAAATATTTAAAAAATCGGGAAAGGAAAGAAAAAGGAGCTAGCCTAGTCAAGGAGTAAACTAAAATGGAACTAAGAAAAGGAGAATACACACGCTCTTAATTCAGCAGCTGATGGAGAGGAGAAAAGTAGGGAAACTTTCAACGTAGGGGTGCAAATGCAATCGGAGAAGAAATAATGAAGTAGTGTCTTGAGTTGAGCAGCTAGCTAGCTGTATGGAGAATATGATCGATATATATAGAGAGAGAGAGAGAGAGAGAGAGCTGAGAGAATTGAATTGGAAATTGATGGATTAATAAAATCCAGGTGAGAGGAGAGAGGATATAGGTCCGTAAATTAATTACAAATTAATCAGGTGGAATGGAAGTGGAAGAGCCCGAGTACGTATGGTTGTCCATCCATTTAATGGTAGTAGTTCAGTTTCAACTGCCAATTAATTGGTACATGTGGCCTATGGGAGGAGATACACATACATACACACATAACACAGCTCAACTACCAACCAAATATTAGCAAATACGTGTACATTAACAGTAGCAATTTGTTTTCCCTTTCCTGTCATGTAACGTACATTAATAGGATAGGAGTATTCCTGCATGCGTATATAATATGGGTACGTACGTATATATGTATATCTTCTTCACAAAATTCTACATTAATTACCGGCTGGCCGCGGTAGTGTGAATGGGAATGACTTGCCCTGTTTCCGTGTTGCCCGCTGGCGGTAGGGTTAAGACTTAAGAGCCTAATTAAGGTGGTTGCATTTGCATACAAGTGGCCATGTGACATTTTGAGATTACGTTCAAGCAATCAATTAATGTTATGGATACAACAATTAATCACACATACCACCCCTATCCTATCCAGAGAGAAATTCAACGTACGTTAAAGCTGATCAAGGTTAATATATTAGTCAAATTAAGGCCAGTAGCTAGTACTGGACGCCAACCCTATCTAATCTATCCTTGTTAATTACTCCATTTTATATTAATTATAAACCAAAAAAAGGATAAAGGTTTGTTTTGACTTTTGACCACGTACGTCTTCACTTTCATTTTATGAATTAATTTGCATGTCATTTTCAGTTTCTGCTTTCACACGCGTTTGCTTTCAAATTTTTTAAGGATGTTCAACTAATTATATTATAATAAACCAGTGCACGCAGCTGCAGGTTAACTACTAATATATTCACATTTAGGATTTACCAATATATCCAGTTGCCAAAAATGGACCAACCTGCAGGTTTAATATACATATATATATATATATATGTATAAGCTTCTTTTTTCTTAATTTTTTTCTGACTATGAAAATTATAAAACTTAAAATGAAGAATTTTTCACTTATTTTCTTACTTTTTACGTATAGATTAATTGTGACTACATAGGGCCTGTTCTTTTTGTTTCGTTTTGAAAACGGTTTTGGTTTCAACAGTAAATTTAATATATTTTAATCATATTTTATTATTTTCAATACAATTTTTTACTATTCAGTATTTATTTTTTACATTTTCAATACACTTTTTACATTATAAAACTATTTTCCAAAACTTGTTTTCAAAATCGTTTTCAAAACGTCCAAAAAGAACAAGCCCATATACTTATATTAGTAAGGGTATAAAAAAGTAAAATTATAACTATTAAAAAAATAATAAAATTAAAAACACCATACATCTTTCTACTTCCAATCCCAATCCCAGGCCACAAATATTTACTAAATGAATGGGTCTCTTACTCCTACCATAAAATTCCCCACAACTAGCTAGCCAAGCTACACTACTTCACCTTGCCAATATTTTGCAAGTGAATTTATAGAATTTCTTTTCACTCGGAGGGAAGCTACTGTTGATCACAAGTATTCACTTGTATTTAATCCTTTCAAAGGCCACGAAACTTTTCTCCAAATATGAAGATTTACATTTAAACTCACGATTGCAAATTAATTAGATCGGTAATATATGAAAATTACTAAGTGCGCTCTTGAGGTATTTTATAATGATCAAAACTTGTAGTGCATACGTAAAGTCCAAAAATGTCTAATGATGGAGTTTGGATGCACACTTGAATACCCAATCTAGGGTTTGAACCACCTGATACTAAGTGGATCAATTAACTTAACTCTTACTAATTTTAAGAAAATTTTCAAAAAAGTAATTTAACTATACATTCCACACTACAAGAAAATGGAACTTTAGTGACAAGTTCAAAATGTTGTCACTAAAAGTAGTATTTAATGACAACATTTGAACTTGTCACAAGTAAATGACCCCTAAACAATTTTAATGACAACATTCAAAATGCGTCACTAAATTGTCACTAAAGATAAAATTGTGACGACATACATTTTGTCACTACATTTAGTGACGACAAATAGTGACAACACAGCCTCTCATATTATTAATCAAAACTTGCGACAACATCACATTGTCACTAGAGTTAGTGACAACAGTATCTTGTCACTAGCTTCAGTTACAAAAAATTTTTGTCACAACGTCTTACGTTAGTGACGATAAGTTATTGTCACATTAGTTTGTGATGAGAAATGCTCATCACTAAACCCATTGACAAGCTTTTCTCGTCACGAACTCCAGTGACGAGCTTTTCTTGTCACTGAAGTCATTGACAACAATTTCTCGTCACTAACCTTAATTTTTGTGACAACAGTTTCTTGTCACTAAAGTAAGTGACGAGGTATTTGTTGTCACCGAGAATATCATTAGTGACGACATTATCTTGTAGCTAAAATTTTTTATTTTTTATTTTTTCTTAGAGTCCAAAAATGCCTCAATGCCAAGAATTTGTCATCACTCAAGATAGTGACAAGCTTTTCTTGTCACTGAGAGCAGTGACAACAATTTCTCGTCATTGAGAGCAATGACAACTATTTCTCGTCACTAGCCTTGAACTTCTGTGACAACAATTTCTTGTCATTGAAGCCAGTGACGATATTTTTGTTGTCACTACCATTACCATCAGTGACGACAATATCTTGTAACTGAGATTTTCAATTTTTTGTTTTTTCTTTGAGTCCAAAAATGCCTCAATGACAAGAATCTATTGTCATAAACGCTAGTGACAACCTTTTTTCGTCACTGTTTTCAGTGACAACAATTTATCATCACTCACCTCGATTTTTTGTGACAACAACTTTTTATCACTGAAGTCAGTGACGAGATATTTGTTGTCACTAGAATATTGTTATGTGACAATCTAATAATTAAAAAACCAACCCCAAAAGCGCAGTAAGACACCCTAATAATTATAAATTATACCCAAATATAAATAATTATCATCACTCTAATAGTTTTTCATTACACGAGAAATATTAAATATTATAGTGGAACTTCTTAATAATTTTAAATTCACCCCAAACAACAATAAATATGATTAGTTTACCCAGAAAAATTATTGTAATTACCTTGTTTCTATTTTATCTCTCTATCACAACCAACTTTCACGCTTTCTCTCCTAAGTAGCTTTCTCTATCTATCTATCTATCTCTCTCTCTCTCTCTCTCTCTCTCTCTCTCTCTCCAATTTAGTACTTAAAAAGGAAGTGATTTCTTTCAATTCAGTCTTTATTAACTAAGAATTTATCTTTTTTTTTGTGTATATTTTCATGAAAATAAGTTGAAATGCATTGTTTCTAAGTTGAATTAACTTAAAGAGACAAAAAGAGTACAACGTCCCTAAAGTTTCTTGTAAATTGTAATTTAGTACTTGAAGTAGTAGTTTATTTCAATTTAGTCCTTATTAACTAAAAGTTTATCCTTATCTTTTATTTTTTTCATGAAAAATAGCTAAGAAGCATTATTTCTTATATTTAGTTTAATTAACTTAAAGACACATAAAAAGACTATTAGGTCCTAAAGTTTATTGTTAAATTTACTTTAGTAAACTTTAAGTGTCAGTTTCTTTTAGTTTAGTCCTTATAAACTAAAAGTTTGTCTTTTTTTCTTTTGTTTGTGTATAATTTCATGACAATCAGTTAAAATGGATTATTTCTAAGTTGAATTAATTTAGTGGCATAAAAAGACTATTTCATCCCTAAGCTACTTGTATATAATAATTTAGTAGTTAAAGTATCAGTTCTTTCAATTTAGTCATTATAAACTAAAAGTTTGTCTTTTTTTGGTATATTTAAAAAAAAAAAAAAGATCAGAGAGATGCATTGTTTTTAAATTTAATCAAATTAAAGAGACATAAAAGCTATTAATGTCCCCAAAGTTCGTTACAAATTGCAAGTTAGAACTTAACAAAGCAGTTTATTTCAATCTAGTCCTTATTAACTAAAATTTATCTTTTTTGCTATATTTAAATGAAATTCAGTTGAGATACGCTATTTCTAAGTCGAGTTAACTTAAAGAGACATATGACTATTGCATCTCTAAAGTTTATTATAAATTGCACTTTAGTAGTTAAAATATAAGTTTCTTCCAATTTAGTCTTTAAACTAGAAGTTTATCATTTATTTCTCGAAAACAGTTGAGATGCACTTTGTATAGTTAAGTTGAATTAACATAAAAAACTATTACGTCCATAGCGCTTATTATAAAATGCTCTTCAGTACTTAAAGTGTCAGTTTCTTTCAATTTAGTCCATATTAACTAAAAGTTTGTCTTTTTTTTTTTTTTGGTATTTTAATGAAATTCAGTTGAGATTCATTGTTTCTAAATTGAATTAAGTTAAATAAATTGAAAAAGACATTGATGTCCCTAACATTTCTTGTAAATTACATTTTATTTCCTAAAGTAGCAATTTCTTTCAATTTAGTCCTTACTAACTAAGAGTTTATCTGCTTTGATATATTTTCACAAAAATGAGTTGAGTTACATTATTTCTAAGTTGATTAACTTAAAAGAGTCGTACAAAGACTATTAAGTCGCGAAAGTTTCTTGTAAATTGTAATCTATTACTTAGAGTATCAATTTCTTTCAATTGACTCCTTATTAACTAAAAAATTATCCTTTTTGATTATATTTTCATGATAATTAGTTGAGACGCTTTTTCTAAATTGAATTAACTTAAAAGAGACCTCAAAATACTATTACATCCAGAAAGTTTCTTGTAAATTGTAATCTATTACTTAGAGTATCAATTTCTTTCAATTGACTCCCTATTAACTAAAAAATTATCCTTTTTAATTATATTTTCATGATAATTAGTTGAGACGCTTTTTCTGAATTGAATTAACTTAAAGTGACTTAAAAAGACTATTACATCCCTACAGTTTCTTATAAATCCTAATTCCTCTTTATTCTTCACTTCAACTTTAGTCTCTCGATTCTCATATAGTCTGTAGCGTCCTCACTCAACTTAAAAAATAAGGTTTGTAAAACATCAAAATATCTCTTGAATGTTATAAAATATTTGAAATACCCTTTTGCAAGGGACATTTTTATGTGGCAACTTAAGGCAAGATACTCTCCTTCATATAATCTGTTCAAGTATATCTGCTACTCTTTATAGGATACTTGAATAGAATATTACTGATGCTCTCTTCAAGTATATCTAATATTCTATTCTACTATTGGTGGTTATTTTCACAAGTATTTTTTTTTTCTGTCAAAAGTCTTTTAATCTTTAAAGTAATTTTAATATATATTTTTAATTTTCAGAAATTAATTTCAATATTTTACAAGAAATTGTGGTCATTGACGAAAAATTATTGTTACTTGTCTTCTTATTATCTTAAAGTTGACAATAATAGTTTTTCATTATATTTTAAAATAAATAATTAGATTACTAAAAAAATAGTAATTGCCTTTTTGTAGTTTAATTTAAAAAAAAAAATGCCATGCTTTTTGGTTAGGTTCAATGATCAATAATCAATATTGTATCATAATTTTTTTGGTACTAATTAATATAAACCCATGTTAATAATACATTTTTTTAAAAAAGAGAGAGAAAGGTAGCAAAATAAAATAGAGGGAATCCTATTAGGTGAAAAATTTTAGATTTTGGACTTGGAGGGAAAAAAGACCGCCAGCCTTTTTTTCTTTTTATTTATTTATTTTTAAACTAAGCCCCTACCTTCATTTTGTGCTGAAACCTCTTATCACTGCCAGCCTTTTCTCTCATAAACAAAAAGGCCAAATTCAAGCTTCATCTGTCTTTGCTGTATTTCGTCGAGACCTTCATGAATAGAGAGAGGTGAAATTTTCTTCTCCACAAATAGCTCTCTGCCTTCTTCTCCTTAGCTTTTTTCCCTCTTTAACTTTCAGTGTTTTCTTGTGATTAGCATCAGCCACGCTTCTATAGGGTTGGGGATTTGTAAGCCCTAATATTTGGCTTGTTGAAACTTTCGAGTTAGGTATATGGAGGCTGCAGATTAGACTTGAAAGTAGGCTTTTACACATTTTTTTTGGGTCTTTTTGGTTATGGTGTATTTATTTATTTATTTGTGAGATATTGAAGGTTTTGCTTTCTCTTTGTATCCCGTGGATGTTGATTTTTAGAATGGTTTTGGCATGTTTTTTCTGTTATGTTCTTGAGAGTTGAACTGACTCAGCTGTTGAAATTCACTACCCTGTTTTTAATATGGAGTTCAAGCTCTGTTCTTTTTCTTTTCTATTGCTCTTTTTTTTTTTTCACGATAAAGATTTTCTGCTAGAAGGTGCTCAGAAGGTGGAAAATGACAGATCTGGCTCCAAGAGTTAATGTTGTGATGATAGTCTTTATAATGTTGATTGATGTTAATACTGTTTGGTTTTATGAGTGTTGTCATGGTAGAACTTTTCGTGGTGACATCTCCTTAGAGTTTGTGGTATGAATGATTCGCTCACTTATGGACGGGGAAACGGAAAATAATAGAACTCACCAAATGGGATAGAAGTTTCTCAATTTTCTCACTTAGTGAAACCAACCCACTCATTCGAAACTCAATAAGAAATTTGCCCTGCTGTATACTATCTTTCACCTCTGTGCATATATGTGTCATGATCCTGGGATTAGGACAAAAACTCTACGGGTCACACTAATTATTAGCATGAGACATGGCAAAGAAAATTTTCTTGTTTTTGGAAAAGGAATTTGGCCCCTTGAATGTGCCTTACTGTTGATCAACTCTTTCTCTGAAAAGATTGTACAAAATATATGTGAGTGTCTCATAGCATTCGATAACAGTAGTGTGCATAAAACCATCACTTGTGATCTTCTTGAACAGCTAAGCATCATCCTTTCTAGTGCTATTGGAATCTAGCAACATTAGATACAATATAAGTGGTTGAAGTAAGGACAATGCATTGCTAAAGCAAAACTCATGAGCTAATAATAAGTATTCACCTTACTGGCAAGCAAGAAAGGTGGCCACTGGATAACAGAAATGTCACTTGCTGAATATGGTACTAGAAGCAAATCTCTCTCCCTGATCATTTTATGTCAACATATCATGTACAGTTACAAAGCCTTAAATGAGTTTATATAATCCAACTGACTCATTCAGGGTACAAATTAAGAGAAACCTCTGTTTTTTGTGTGACTCATTCAGATATTAGTACTTAGACACACATTCTATCGTGTATTTGTAGCTGTTTCTTTTTGCTGAATTTGTTGCTTTGCTTTAGCTTCTTGATTAGTTGAAGATCCTTATGCTTTATTTGATTGGTCTGTCTTCTACATTGCTGCCTCTCCTCTTAAGTGTTGTGGGTTCTTTGAAAAGGCACTGAAAAATTTGCTCATTTAGATGAGCTGCAGTTTCTCTCTAACAAACATCTAGGGAGCAGCTTTTTGTTCCATTATTTGCAAAGGATTGATGCCTTTTCCTCTTCCTTTTAATTACTGTTTATTTCATTACAAGGTGGTTATTTGCATATAGCAAAAACCTTTTCATATCATTTTTTTGTGTGTGGAAAGAATGCATCAGCATACCATCATCCTTTTGATCTGCATACACTCTTCAGAGTGTTTTTTAGCATACTCCTTAGCCAATGCTTATCTCTTCTCATCTGTGAGTTTCTTGATACCAAGATCCTTTGACTCAATTAGGTTTTCAGTTTCTCCAAGTTTGCCTCTAGTCTCTTCAACTGATTTTCAAGCTAATCCAGAGCCTTATATTTCAGCACTTCTGTAGCTCTCAAGGCATTAACCTCAGTCCGAGCTGCTCCCAGCTCTTATTCTTTTTCTTTGAGTTGGTTAGAAGAAATGCTCTGAAAGTGAGCAAGGTTAAAGGAAGCAAGCTTGAGTTCTTCAAACGATTTTTAAACAGTTTATATGGATATTTAGTAACAGATTTTTTTCTCCTTTTTCTTTCTAACCTTTTTAATTGTGTGTTTGTCAGCCTTTTTCAAACATTTCCTTTAATGTTAGCTTATTTATTGTGAAAAATTTAGACATTAAACTACTGTAAGGTTGAACAACTAGTGTCTTTTACTTTAGTGCAAATATGTTCCTTAGTCATGTCTTTGTTGGATTAACATTAATTTTCTTTATTTGTAGATGGCTGGTCCAAGACATGCAGGAGAACAATCTTCAAAAAGAAACAAAATTGATTCATACATGTTAAGAGATCCATCACAAGTCATCAAAGCAACTAATAAGAAAAGGAGTACTCTAGATTCAGAGCGAAATGTCTCACCAACTTCCACAATAGGACAGTTTAAAAGGTTTAATCTTGTTGATAAAGACGAGTCTCTTGAGAACGATGAAGAAAATGGTAATCCAAGTTTGAGAAATGTTGGTTAATAATTTAAAATTCATCTTACAACTAGTTTTACATCAAATTTATTTATAGGGTTAATTTCTTATTACTTTCCTGTGGTTTTCGAAAGTTATTGGCTGCCCCTTTGTGGTTTAAAAAGCTACGATGAACCTTCCCAGTTTTTCTGAAAGCTGTAACTGTTAAGTTTTTCATTCGTTTTAACAGTCAAATTAAAAATTCAACTACTTTTTTAATAAAATGACAAATTTACCCTTACAAATAAAGTAACTTATTTATCATTAATGCAAATGATATATTTACCTATTTTAAAATGACATATTTACCCTTAATAAAATAATATTCCAATATAAATAAATTTTTATCTTTTTCCCTTTAAACTTTCTCGTTCTTGCTTTAAATTAATTAAGCTTAAAATTGTTTTCCATATAATTTTGGATTTCCATAATTTTTTTTCCTTTTTATAAAATTTCAATTTTCCTTTTTTTCCCCTTCTTTATTTCCTCTTGATTATTGCTCTATTTTCCATATATATATATTTTTTCATTTTTTGTTATCCTTTCTTAAAATTTCAAATTCCTTTTCTTATTTCCATTTTTTTTTCCTTCCTCATTCCCTTTGGATTACTGCTTCCTTTTGTTTGTTTCTTCTTCATTTTCTTTTATTACTAAACATCACGGCCAAACTTCCACCACCACCACCTTCCACCACCATTACGCCACTGCCGAACTTTCACCACTACAGCCACAAAAAATGTAATAAAATTAGATAAAAAAACACAAACAAATTTAAACATTGAACATAAAATGTAATAAAATTAGATAAGAAAACACAAACAAATTTAAACATTGAACATCTTTCATGACAATCTCTATCAAAGAAACAATCCAAAACTACAAAAAAGAAATACCAATTTTAATGTTGGCCAGTGTCGCAACTCAAAAAAAATCTTAAATTTTTTTTACGGAATTGATAGTTGCAGCGACGGTTGTGATATTTGCAGCGACATTTTTGCGTGAAAAGACTGAAATGCCCTTGGGGTAAAAAAAAATTAAAAAAGATTTAAAATTTTCAATCTGCTGGAATAATTTTAAAAAAAAAAAAAATCCAGAACCATTGCCGGTCGCCGGCGATGGTACACCCTCCCCCCCTTACCTTTAGATTTTTGATATTTGCAGCGACCACCGGGCGGATCTTCCCCATTCCGGTAAAAATTTTTACAATTTTGACAAAACTAATAATAAATTTGGACATTATACAAGTAAAATAATTAATAAAACTACATAAAAAAAGAAAAAAAAAAACCAAAAGCACTTTTTGCCAAAAGTGTCGCCGGTCACACTTTCGGCCAAAAGTGTCGCCAGAGTCCGGCGACACTTTGGTTTTGTGTTTTTTTTAAATTTTTTTTTTATGTAGTTTTATTAATTATTTTACTTGTATTATGTCCGAATTTATTAGTAGTTTTGTCAAAATTGTGAAATTTTTTACCGGAATAGGGAAGATCCGCCTGGTGATTACTGCAAATATCAAAAATCTCAACTTAAGGAGGGGGTACCATCGCCGGTTGCCGGCGATGGTTTTAGGTTTTTTTATTTATTTATTTTTTTAATAGTAGTAGACAGTAGGAATAGAAAATTTTAATTTTTTTTCTCCAAGGGTATTTTAGTCTTTTTACAAAAAAATGTCGCTGCAAATAACGATTTCGTCGCTGCAAATATCATGCCCCTTTTTTTATTGATTGGGGGTTTGTCCTTTGATCAGACAAATTGAACTACCAACTCTTCCAAGCAAGGTGGAAAAACAAAGCCAAGCCAAAGGTTGAAGAGGAGTTAGATAAAAAAAAAAAAAACCTTAACCCACAAAAACGAACATCAGGCATTGCTTTAATGATTCAAAGACTCGGCCACTGTTGGTCAATCTAATCGGTGCTGCCGATTAACATTTTACAATCAGTCGCGTCGCCATCATTCCCAATCTACTATCAGTTGTGTCTTTGCCGCAAATGTAGCTCAGATCTACAATATTGCCGGCATGAAGGCGGCGACCGTGAAGGCTGTGGCTGCGGCAGCGTCGATTCAAAATTGAGTTTTCTGTGCCACTTCGGACTCAAGGAAGGCAATAGCTCATATCTACAATATCTCCGGCATGAAGGCGACGACCGTGAAGGCTGCGGCTATGGCGGCGGCGAATTGACACTGAGTTTTCTGTGCCACTTCAGACTCTAGGAAGGCGATAATGATGTGGTTCTTCGTGCGATTGTAGTGGTCGCAAAGAAGTGAAGATGCGTGATGGAAGGAGGGAGTGATTCGTGAAGGTGAGGGAGAGGGAAGGGGGGAGTGATGCGTGAAGGTGATGGAGTGGGAGGGAGGAACGGCGGATGAAAAGAGACTATATTTTAGGGTTAGTTCATTGAAGTAGGTGACCATTAAAAATATAGTTTTAAAAAAAAGTATTAAAGTAAAAAAAATAGTAAAAAGACAAAATTAACCTTGTGACTGTTAAAACAGATGGAAAATTTAACGGTTACAACTTTCAGAAAAGTTGAGAGGGGTTCATCGTAGCTTTTTAAACCACAAGGAGGCGACCAATAATTTTCGAAAACCACAAGGGGGTAATAGGGAATTAACCCTTTATTTATATGTTTTGTTCATTCAGGGACGCAATTATCCTCGGGTAGTTCTGGTGGTTCAGGTTATTGATTTTTTTCTAAAGTCTTTCATATGTGATTTATATGCATATTTATTCATTAAAGACACCTTTATATGGTTCATCTAGTTAGTGCTTTCTTTCCTTTAACTATTCTTGATCTATCACCACAAATTTGGATAATTGTTTTATTTCCCCTCTAGGTCAATCTTCTTTGGCATTGGTTTCTAAAAGAGGACCTACAAGGAACATTAGTTTGTTGAAAAAGAGAGCAGCTAGTGATGATCCAATTATTATTGAATTAGATGCAGAAGCAAAACATGTTGTAGGAGAAAGCTCTTAGTTTTTCGTTAGTGAAGCTGGATGTAATGTTCGAACAATAGGAAGGCATAATGTAGCCAAATGGTCAAAGATGGATGAGAGTATTAAGGTTGACATCTACAATGCTACTATGGTAAAATTGTAACAATCTGAATTCTTTTTTTCGTTTATCAACTATACATCACATCCTAAGAGAATTGATATTACCATATGGCAGGATAAGTTTGATGTTGATGATAGCCATATTCCGAAATCAGTTGTGTACAAGCAGCTCAATTCACAATACCGCAGTCATCGATATCACATGCATATGTACTTCAAAACATTTCAATCAAAGGAGGATGCAGCAAAAAATCCATATAAGGGAGTGGAGCCCACTGATTGGACTTGGCTTTGTGAGTTCTTTAGTTCTGAAGATTTTAAGGTATAATATTTGTCTAATTTTTTATTGTGTGTATTAGTACATTGCATATATCTTCTCCTTTATAGTATTCATAAGATTCCATTGGTTTGGTTGATTATAGAAAGTGAGCGATCGTAACAAAAGCAATCGAGCTCGCAATGAGAACAAAACATATTGTGGAACAAAATCTCTTGCAAGGCTCGCTGATGAGAAAGTATATGCCTTTCATTTTATACTTTTCTTCAATTCTAATACATGAATTTTAATTTCAATGTTAATCATGATTGCAACAGCTGAAAAAAGAAGGCATCATTCTTACTCCAATAGACTGTCATGAAATTGCCCGTAAGTCCAAAAAAAGGGGTAATTGGGGAAGTGAAAAGTCAAAGGAGACTGGGGTAAGTCATGCACAAGAATCTAATGGCATAACTTTGATTAGTTTCTACATATGTTTTTAGAATTTTAACAATATATTTTGTATTTTAGGAGGAGATGAGGAAATTGGAAGAGACCACATCAATGACATCTAAAGAAATTGTCCTAATGAAGCTTGGGAATCTACCGGGGTAATAGAGGGCGTATATCATCAACCAAACAGCTTGAAGCTGATAAGTATAAGCAAAAATCTCAACAAGCTGAAAGGAAAATTTCTGAGATGACTGATGAGATAACTATGCTAAGAGAAAACAAGTTGAAGCTGAAAAGAAAGCTTTTGAAACAAATGAGGAGATCGCTATGTTGAGAGAAAAACAAGCTCAAGCTGAAAAGAAACAAAATGAATTTGAAGCCATGTTGAAGAACTTGGCAAACTCCAATTCACATGGTACTTGAGAAGGTAATTTCTCATTTGAATGGCAAGTTTCATTGTTATTTCTTGCTGATTTAATGTTGTTTAGGATTTAATATGCATAAATTTCATTTCATTTTGGGGGTTGCTCATGAATCTTGACTTGAAAGCGTGATCTTGAGTGGGTTGTTCTTGAAATAGTAGCTTGTGGATACTTTGGTTAGGTGTTGCAGTAAAATGTATACTTTATTTGGATGAATATCACTAGGAAGTAGAAAATTTTTCAGAGTTGAGAAGTTTTAGGTAATTGAATGCAGGTTTTTGTCTATTTCGCCCTGAATGTATCAGCTTCATTCCCCACAAATCTCTCATCATTAAAACCATACTTACCTTTGTCATACTTGTCAATTTAGTTAAATTGAAGATACAGGGAACCAAAAGAGAATCAACTGGGTACAGAGGTCTAGCTAGAAACTTATATAACCATAGGTGTGATGCGAATTAATAGAAGAAATTATGGAATTATTTCCAACAATTAGGGTTGTAAACAATTGAATAAATAATATTAGTAGCTATTTTGCTAAGAGTCCGAAATATTAGGTCATAATATACTTATTTTTCAAAGAGAATTCAAACCCATCAGTACTTAACCTAGCATCTCCTTACTTTTCTAGCTCCATTTCATCCCTCTTTCTCAGCTGTCATACCCATCTATTTTTCCCTTTTTTTCCCTTTCTCTAAACTCACTCATCTTCTCTTCTCATTCTCCTTTAGATTCTACACCTACTTTCTACTACATCCTTCCTCATTACCACATCTCTTGCCATCAATGGACAAGTGAAGCAGTCCCTCTAATCTTCTTCTTCACAGACCTTTTTTTCATCTTCTTCAGAGTGGTTAAGTCAACAGGTCCAAAAATTTACAACTGCTTTGGACACATATCTCACGCCCACACCTGTATGCAGGTACTGTCTCCTATATTCTATTTCCTGTTTGGGTTTGTTTTTGTGGTTTTCTCCCCTGAAAACATGTGGATACTCATTTCTGTCACTTTACTTTGCGTATAAAGAAGGATTTTATCTAATCATAGCCTAAGCTATATCTCTTTCCTCAATACTCCTCTTTCAAATTGAAATTTTGCTCATAGCTAAGGATTAGATACCCTCAATGAAATTTTGTTCACATAGAAGTGTATTTTGTTGAAATTCTCTACCTCTCTTAATGTTCTTTATAAACCTGTATGAAATAGAGATCTGTCTCCTTATGCACCTTGATAGGACTTTCCTATTTGAGGGAAAAAGAAGTTAGTGAAAACAATACTATGGCTCACTCATACCATAGCTATAAAAATCAATTCAAATAATCCACTTAAGAACTTGACAAATTTTTTTTTGGTTCTTTTTGTAGGTTGCAAAGGTACATAGTATATCTTCCATTGAGAGGAGGTAAGCTATGTGAAAGGCCATATTTTCGCCAAACTTTGTGGGACTTTATGTATTAGTTTTTGCTTTGAAGTACTTTTATAACAAGGATTTGTAGCTTGAGAGTTGATTTTTGTGTTTTCTCTTGTAATTAGTCTGTCAGTGGTTAGTTTAACTTTCTTGTACTCAATAGTCAAGAACTTGAAACAATTTTCGACTGTGTTGGTGTCAAATACAGTATGGTTGTAAATATTTGCTTGACTTATAGAAGATTATCGTTGAGTATGAGATACCAACTTGTTTGATAGGTTGTAATTTTCGTGCTTTGTTCTTAGGTTTGCAGGTTTTATACAATATCAGTTCTAACAGTCAATTTTTTTTTTTTTTGCTTTGTTTATTATATTTTTATTTCTGGTGGTTCATCAATTGATCTTTTTGTCCATGTGTTCTTGTGTAGGTATAATGACTAAAGTACTCAGCCTTATTTTTGGAGGTGAGTGTTCAAAGTCTTGTTTTTGGGAAAAGGTTATCATTTTACATCTTGTTATACATTTATATAATTTTGAGAATTAGTTGAATGATATTTAGGTTAATATCTCGTAGTAATTAGCATTGAGTTGATACATATTAATCTTGGTTAAAGCTATAATAGTTGAATTATCAGATGTAGCTTTTGTCCTATGATTTAATTTATTTTCAGATCTTCATTCATTGGTACTACAAATTGAATTGATACTACCTTTGATCTTCACTTATTGGCTTCCATTCATTTGTGAATTTGCAGTACTTTACAACAATGGAAGCTTAGATAATTTATTTACTAGATATAAGAATGTACATGATATGTGCAAAAACTTCTTGACACTTTGTTTTGTACTTAGATATAGTATGTGCTTGTTTTAGCTAATATGTAATCTTTTGGTACAATTTAGTACCATACATCTTTTGTATGGATATGAATCTACTATTTATATTAGTATGGTCTTATGTTGAATATGTAATGACGACTGGTATTTTATATTTTTAATGAAAATTTAAAAAGCTCATTGCTAAAAAGCAATAGTGACAGCAAAAGAAAAATGTTGTCACTGTTGTGTCAACCATAATTTTGTAACTGTACACTGTTGTGACAACACAAAAGTTGACACTATGCACCTCTGTGATAACAATCATGTTGTCACAACATTTATGACAACAATAATGTCGTCGGTGAAGCTGTGACAAAAAAAAGTCGTCACATGTGATGTGACAACAAAATGTCGTCACTATTGCAGTGACAACCTTAAAAGTTGTCACAGCTATTGTTGTGACAACAATAAAGTCGTCACTGTTAAGACTTTCAGCGACGATTTTACTTAAATAGTGACAAATTATTTTAAATATGGTGACAACTTGATGTTGTCGCAAGATTGTGACAACAGTAAATTTCGTCACTATATCTTACTTTTAGTGATGACCTGATTTTTCGTAACAATTAGAACCTTTTATGACGGTGTTTTAGCTACAACATAGTGACAATAAAAAATGTCGTCACTGTCTCAGTGACAACCTTAAAGTTGTCACAGTGTATTGTGACAGCAATAAAGTTGTCACTGTTGAGAGTTTTTAGCGACGACTTTTACTTAACTAGTGTCAAAATAATTTTGAATATAGTGACAACGTGATGTTGTCACAAGCTAGTGACAACACTAATTCTCGTCACTATATCTTACTTTTAGTGACGACCTATTTTTTTTTTGTAACAATTGGAACCTTTTATGACACACTTTTAGCTACAACGCTGTGACAACGGATTGTCATCACTAAAACCCTTTAGTGACGACTTTCGGGGATTTTGTGACAACTTTTCGTTGTCACTAAAGGCCCATTTTCTTGCAGTGCCAGGAGAGTAATATTCAAAAATAAGGACAACACTAGTCTTACACCAATTTTTGTTTAATCTGAATTCACTCTACTTTATTGTGACACCAACCTCCTTATTTATAGGTAAAAGATGAGACAAAATGAATCCCATACTCCCCCTTGGAAAATGAGAGAATTTCGTCCATGACACTCTCAAAAATAGGGTGGATAAATCTCCGACTAATTCAAACTACAAAAGGATTAGGCAACATTCTTAAAGAAACGTAGCTTAATTAGAATTAGTAACTAACTAACTAGCTAAATATGTTAGAATACAAATAAGAAAACCTAATTGGCAACAAAGGGACATTCCAATAGTACGTGGTACATCCAAGGGATTTAAGGCCTTTGGTTCTGGGGAGATCAGAGTTCGAATCCTGTCAATTATCAACTACAGTGATACTATTTTCATGCAGGTACACGCAACAGTTGTAAGTAGGCGGTTCTTCCCAAATCAACATTTTTCTCCCCAATTGTTATTCGGTTGGGAGTCTCACCTTGCATTGTGTGAGGCTCATTTCCTTTTTGTCATCGCCACATTGCTGTTCTCCTCCTCCATTGGGCCATGTCTTTAATAAAATCCTAGAAGGCGCATAAAATTACAAATTACTCTTATCACCTCCTCCAGTCTTTTTGAAGGTAAAACACTAAGACACAAGCCAAGAACTTTCAAGAAACCTTACTTGAACCTTCATGATCATCTCAAGAAAATATATGGGTTTCCAATTAATACGTAATGAGGGTTGATACTAATTTCTCTGACGGACATACTTATTCATCATTTTATTCATATAAATTTGACTTTTTAAGAACCTCAAGATTTTATCCCTAATGATCAAGAAATGTTCCATACATCAAGAACCCATCTTACTTCTCTCAAACTATTAAATCAAGTATATTTAATACACGGAATCTATTTCCACACACCTTTAATTGGATTACTTATTTCCGGACTTCTTCATAGTTTCGGCTTTATTACTTCCTTTGATCGATTCCACGGGCTGTTCTTGTACTTTAAATCTTCTAAGACCTTTAGACTTAGCCCAATAAAAATAACCCTTATTAAAATCATCGAATTTAATGCTCTTCTTTTTCTTTTTAGCGTTTGACGAATGTTCCGATTTCTTGATGACTTTCTTTTGTTCTTTCACCCGTTTAACTTTATATTTTGGCAAATATTACAAACACATTGGACATTGAAATCGAATTTCCTCATCATCCTCCCTCAACATTGTATCATCCATCTCATGGATTATGAATATATTATATATTATAAATTTTCTGGCCTTTTAGGATTTTAATTTGGTGGGCACATATAACATATTTTCATTACATTTTTCAACTTTGGACGAAATGCTAACCGGCCGGAACCTGGAGTTACTCCCAATTTTTTGAACGCTCCAATCATTACTCATTGCGTGTGCTCTGGTCTCTGCAAACTTTCGTCTATCAAATAGAGTAAATTTTGGCCATGTTCGTCTCATTATTTTTGTTGTTTTTTTATTTTTATAATAAATTTAATATGTTATAATATCTATACATTATTATAAAAATATATTTTATGATATCTTTTTCAATAATATATTTCATTATTTTTAATTAATAAATTGTTTTATATTTTATATAAGCTTTTTATAATGAAAAAATTATTTTTCAAAACCACAATGGAGGGTAAGTTAAACTATTACCATGTGATTTATGTTCAAGGACGGTTACGTTCAGTTCAGGGTACTCTGTTACACTTTCTTGTTACACATTTTAATAACTCATTGTGAATATTATTTTTATATTAATTTTTTTACCAATGATATTTATTGGAATTTTGCCTAATTATAATATAATTATTCTAATTTTTACATCAATCTTGTATTTTAATATAATTTTATTGTATTTTTTTGATTTTTTAATCTTAATAAATTAAAATAAATATACCCTACACTAAAATGGGTGAACCCTTAGTAAAAAAATTTATTATAATGCTAATGAATATCATTGGTAAAAAAATTAATATAAAAAATAATATTTACGATGAGTTATTAAGATGTATAACAGAGAGTTTAACAGATGATCTTGAGCCGTTACGTTCTTGGTCTTTGGCCCTTTCTCACCTATACGATAGCGCAAAATGTTTCTTCCTTCCTGATTGTTTCCATACAATATAGCTTTTCCCAATATTTGTTTCTCATGTGAAATACTGCCGACGTGGTAGTATTTGTTTGAACTCCAATTTGGGTTTTTGGGGATTGCATTAATTTTCCAGGAAGAGACAGTTTGTAGGTGGCAGTTGTTAGCGTGAGTGTGGCCCAAAAAATGATGATATGATCTCCTTTCACACAGCTGGAACCAAAATGGACAATGATAATCAACACCTATAAAAAAAATGATATGATCTCCTTTCATATCTTGAAAATGATAATCAACACCTATAAAAAAATGTAAATTATTTAAAGTAGAATTTAATTAGTCATTTTAAACAAAATGAAATTCATAATAATTATGAAAGTGTCATAATTATAATGAAACATAGGAAATAATTGGGTTAGATAATTTACGTACGTACTTATTTATATAAGAGTACTTCCTTTGTTACAGGAAGTATACAAGAGTAGTTCCTATGACTTGTTAAGCACGTGTGAGTGTGAATGATAATATATGATTGACTCAGAATAGCTCAAAAGGATGTATCAGATTCATTGTTACAAGTAGAAGGAGATCGATGTGACAAACTTGAAGATTGCCATTGCCTTCAAGATATGAAATAAATGGTAATAAAAACTCCTTCAATTATTTGATCATAAAACGAATCCTACTTAGATTTTAGTACCATATAATACAAAATAAAAATTGTATATTAATATCACCTATCCTGCATGCAACAAATATTACTTAGGTATTGGTTTAAAAACTTATTTAGTTTCATACTAGTATATATATATATAATTGGGGATGATTAGTTTCATATTGCCAGTATTTATTTATGATTGCTCTAGCCTACAATATTTTAAAAAATAACATTATTACTACTACAAAGAAACGAGAACTTAATATTGTGAACACAATATAGGATTAAAGAAAAAAAAATCATGAATTAGTGGATCATCTATCTACACGTAACTTTTATGATTCATTTATTGTGATGAAAGCAAATTATTGGGTTTTCCAAATGAGATGAATTCAGTGAGGAGTAAGTTTAGCAATTTTGTTTGTTTGATCACTTCAACTTGAACTTGTGACGAATTCTGATACTTGAGTGAGTACGGTCCCATTGGGTGAAAATGTGAACAGAGCCCAAAGCCAAAGGTCTTATCTTCTTCTTAGTTCTAACTTGTTCTATTACAGATAACGTACTCCCATCATCCAATTCCAATTCCAATTTGCAGCGGACTCCAGTCTCCACCTCACATCATCATGGCTGCCAGTGCCACACTCTGTTTCCTTCAACTCCCCACAAAGCCACCACAACAAAAATCCTTCTACAAAATCAGATCGGAATCGGATGCCCCAATTACCCTTCCTCCTAATGACCTACCACTCACTTATCACACACTCTGTTCTCGGCTAAAATCAGCTCCTCTTCCTCTCTCTGCTCTGGCATTGCCCATCTTTCTTGACTCCAAGGCATGTAAGACAAGTTCGCTGATTCATGGTTAATATATATATATATATATATATATATATTAATGTCTCTGTCACTGAAAATTACAGGTTTTTTTATTAAGAAATACTATGATTAGGAAATGATATTTTGTGTTAAGGCCTCATCCATTTATTATTTCTTGAATAATCTCAAGTCATTTAGTATCATATTTGTTTCCATTTGTGAATCAATATACGTTATTTGGAAAGAAAAAAAAGTGTTTTGGCTTTTGTTTGTTAGAACATACTGTAAAATAGAGATGGTGTCCAAATTAACAGAGATATAGATTGTTGTTGCCAATGATAAAATCAAGAGAAAGATATGTATATATTGTGCAACATTTTGAAGAAGATGGTTGAGCATATATATTGATGTTGACTCTAGGATGCTTTGGCGGCTGGTGGGGAGTTTGGTATTCTGGAAGGAAGAACAGCTTCTCTTATTCATCCCCTAGTTATGGGTGGTTTATTTGTATACACTCTGTATGCTGGTTATCTTGGGTGGCAATGGCGCCGAGTTCGTACCATTCAAACTGAGATAAATGAGTTGAAGAAGCAAGTGAAGGCTGTTCCAGTCACTCCAGATGGGAACCCTCCAGCTGACCCACCTAAGCCATCACCCACTGACCTCAAAATTCAGCAACTCACTGAGGTATGTATTTATTTGATAATAGTTGGTTGGTTCTTTGATTAAAATGCATGGGTGGGTGATTCTTCTTAACCAAGTTGAAACTGGGATTAATCTCACTCAGGAAAGAAAGGAGCTGATAAAAGGGCAATACAGGGATAAGCACTTTGATGCTGGTTCAATACTGCTAGGATTTGGGGTGTTTGAGGCTGTTTTTGGATCACTAAACACATGGTTTAGGACTGGAAAGCTATTTCCAGGACCCCATTTATTTGCAGGGGCAGGTAATGCTTTTCATTTTCATTTTCTTTTTTAAAAAAGATGTTACTATTATGTGGCTATAGAATATGTATGATTCCATGCTTGGAACAACAGGGATTACTGTTCTATGGGCTGCAGCTGCGGCACTTGTACCTGCAATGCAGAAGGGAAATGAAACAGCCAGGAGTCTCCACATTGCACTGAATGCGCTCAATGTTTTGCTCTTTATTTGGCAAATCCCCACCGGAATTGATATTGTCCTCAAAGTACTCGAGTTTACCAACTGGCCTTGAATTACTCGATCTAATTTCGGTTATTTTCATGAAAGATGATTGATCAATACTACGTTTTCTGTTGTTGCGGCTAAATGATAATCAATGATATTGTTGTGGTTGTTGTTGTTGTAGTTGTAGGACGAGTTCTACACTTTACTCGATCCTACGTATAGTATCATGAAAAGAAAAGGGATAGAATAAAGTCATAAACAGAAACAAAATTCTGATTCCAATTCTTCCACCTTCCTCTCTGCTCTGGGTATATGAAAATGAATTAATGGAAACTTACACTACTTACTTGGTTTTGCACTACTGCATGTAAAAGTCTCAGCAGTTTTTAGTAGCATCCACAATACTTGGTTCAACTCATCCCCACCGCTTTAGACTTTAGAGAGCAATTTATGCACAAATATGGATGCCACAAAACTCCTTTGCAATTGCCAAATGCTCCCAACTCTAGCTATAGTTCTTTCTAGACAACCACCTAATTGATTGAAAGTATAAGAAACTAGCAATAAAATACTTGGGAGTTGGATGGCAAAACAACAAAAACGGATCATGTTCATTTCATGTGGAAAAGAGAAAAAAGTGAAGGAGAGAGTATCTTCACCTTCACCTTCACCTTGAGGCATGAGGCAAGAGGCATCTTGAAAAGCGAAAAATGGGACCAAACACAAGAAAAAGAAGAGGAAGAGGGCATCGCAATCGCATCAAATCTCCATTCTCAACAAGCAAAGTCAATCAATATGCAATATGCATGGTTGGCCATGACAGCAATATTGTTATTACTATATTACACTGACAGAATTTAACCCTTAGTGAATTTCAATTTAGGAATCTCAAAAGCACAAATCTAATGTTGCTGGCCTTTTATGATCATTTTACTTGTATCAATACGAACACCGCGCTGCCAAATTACATATGAGAGTAGAGTCGAGTCCAGTCGAGTTGATTCGATCGAATAAGTATATATTCTGCCGCCAAGCCAGCAGTAGCCGACGCCACCTCCGTTCATTTTCATTCATTCTGCAGAAATTAAACCAAAGGGTCGCCTCACCCTCACCATGCATATCTATCTATCGTTTCCATAACTAGACAAATAAAGGAATCATCTGAGAAATTAATCTTCCAGTTCAAGCTGTGATTAAAGGGGGAATATCTAGGAATCGGTCTGAGACCGTCAATTGCGGAGGCATGCATGCATGCAGCTGAATCCGATGCCTTGCTTCCCCTCTCAAATCATAAATATTTTTGTCTCACTCACACTCGCTGCTTTCCTATGTTATGAATATATATATAAACGAGAGTTTTACTCACCAAACATGTATATGTTTTCATCCTGAATTGGGAGATTAACTAGTTCAAATGTCAACCCAACAACAAGCCCCTCGTCCATGGTTTCGATTGGCTTCCATGATGCGCCCTTCAGCGCCGACACCAGCACCGCCACCTCCCACTCGAGCCCCACCTCCAACCACTGCATTGCAGCCTACAACCCCTCTTCCACCATTTAGGCCCCCTGTAGCTGCAGCTCTTCCTCAGCAAACCACGCAACCACCACCTCCTCAGGCCACTGCGCCACCAACACCAATTCGGCTGCCAGCTGCATCTCCCGGCCCTTCTGCATCCAGGTCCCCAGTTGTAACCTCCCCTGCACCAACGTCTCCTGTTTATACCCGTGCATCTCAGCCTCAGCCTCAGCCTCAGCCTCAGGAGGAGGAGCCTAATAAGCCTGAATCTCCCATCATCACTACTACTCCTATTCCTGGAGCTCAAGTTGTATCCTCTTCACCTTCTCCAAAAACAAATGCAGCTCCTTCATCATCACGGTTGCCTACTTCTCCCAAAACAAATGCACCCCCACCTTCCCCTGCCCGTACTAGTAATAGTAACACATCTCCATACATTTCCAGCGACATCACTGCTCCTCCCCCACCTTCCCCTGCCCGTAATAGCAATACATTCCCATACATTACCAGCGTCATCACTGCACCTTCCCCTGCTCGTAATAGTAAATCATCCCCAAGCAACATCACTGCTCCTTCCCCTGTAAGGCCTATAGCATCTCCAAAGGCGACCAATCGGGGGGATCGAAAAACTGCGCCTGATCAATCCCCGATTCTAAAACCTTTATCTCATCCCCCCTCCCCACTCACTCTACCCCCGCCTGCTCAATTAAAGCCCGATGGAACCGATTACCTGGAACCAATACCAGCCGAACCCCAACAGAAAACTGTGCTCACGCAGAACACACTCAATCATAATGACAAACAGCCTAAGATCACCAACAAACATGGCGGTGGCGGAGAAGTGAAAAGGGACACGGCCAAGAAAACCATCAACAAATCTACAGAGGATCAGTTGGGAATGAGAATCGTAACGCTTACTGGCGAGAACAAAGGGGCGGTGATGGAGCTAAGCAGCCCTTCTCGCAAGAAATTTCAAGGCAGTGGCCACATTATTGATGGTGATCAGAAGGAAGGGAAGAAAGTGGCACCTGCTGCCCCGGTGGATGCCTTTGTAAACAGCAACGTCCAGGGAGTCAACAACTCCATTCTCTACAACTGTACATACCGGAACCGTGATCCGGGCGTCCATCTCTCAGTGTCCAGGAGGGGCAATGCTCATCACCTAATCAAGGGCACCACCCCCCCATGATTAATTCCATCATAAAGAAAGTAGGGGGATCGGATCGTGACAATAAGAGCACTCTTTGCCCTCCAGACATTTTCAGTTTCGTATTGTTCATGTATGTAATGGTAAAGAGCCACTAAACAGTGTCAGTGTGAGATAGATCGTTAGGATTCGTGTTATTTCCATGATCATTAAACATTTCACATATATATTGTTATGTATGTAATGGCAAAGACATTTCATGAATAACTTTGGTGAATCTCTGTCCGTATGTAATAAAGTTTTATATATTACCTCAAATTGAATCATCTTCTGCACTGCACAATTTTAGATATGAATGAATAGTTTCAGATGGATCCAACTGACCAAATTGAATGAATAGCTAGTGTAAGTGCATGAGAGTGAAATAATTGATTTTAAATAATACGGAGTTGGCCTAGAAATATAAAACTCAAAAGTTGGCATTAGTGTGGGTCAACATGCTGTAGAAAGCTTCACCTGTGCTCTGCCAAAAAAAAACATCAAAAAGTTATGGTTGTAATGGTAACTTAAAAGTATATACATATTGGGCCTTTGGGGTTGGGGGCTTCAGCTAGCTGTTGTCCAATATACATGGAGAAAAGGCAATAATTCCTTTCTATTTCTACCCAAAAAGTAAAGAAAAAGAAAAAGAAAAAGAAAAAGGATCATCACGTGAACCCACAATGCATAAGCCCCCTTCGTCATTCCAATTTTTTTTTTTTTTAAACTTTATCTTACATCATATATCATGATAATTTTTCGTTATTTTCCACACGTCCTTTTTTAATTATATATTTTTACATTTAAATTTTATTTTTTCCAAAAAAAAAGAAAAAGAAAAAAAGCTCTCTAACTAATTCCCTTGGACGTTTCTTACATTTGGATTTGGCTTTAACATTAGTATAAGAATCTTATGTGACCCACAAATGCAAAGAAACATATCCCTTTCACATAACGTTTGACAGAATCCAAAGCAAACTAATTAGGATGAATTATATCCATCCCTCTCAATATTAGATTATTTTATGGAACTCCTCTCAAACTACAGTAATCTCTTTAATTAGTTATTAACATTAAGAGTTAATATTTTTTTTATTTGGTCAAATTATTATCAGCCATTGTCAATTATATATATATATATATAAAACCCTTTTGTTATTTAAGAAGTAATTGGACATGAAGGGTAATGATTAAAAACTTAACGATAATCTCACAGAAGTTGAAGTTGAAGTTGAAGTTGGAGGGCGAAATAACAAGTATACGTGGTGGCGTGGGGCAAATGTAGGTGCGTGGCCGGCACGGAAAGCCCACAAATTCTCTAATCTCAAATCAAGAGTGTCTTTCTCCCTTGGGTTTTGGCTACCGGACAAGTCAGATCCAAACACAACCTGCTCTACGCCTGTGAATGCATGGATCAAAAGGAAACATGAGTGTAAAAGTAAAACTCCATATGTGAACTTGATGTTTTGTGAGACAATATATTAACTAGACTAGAGTCCTTTTTCTGAAGAAAAAAAAAAAAAACTAGACTAGAGTCGATGAGAAGACAACTTAGGGGGTCCTCCCTCGCGCTGAATATGAATTATAATTTTAAAATGTCAAAATTACATTAAAATATTGTATAAATATTATGTATTAAAAATAATTAAATGTAAAATAAAATTCAAACCACTCAAGTTGTGTTGTCATATAGGAATTAATTAGTGGGTTCAATTAATCCAGCATCCCCATTAACTGACAAAACGCTGCCAATTGATAAATGTCTAGTCAAATTAAACATGAGATATTATTGGTTATAGTTAATTTGAGGGGCGGGCCAGGGGAGGGATATATGGATCAAGTGTCTCTTGTCCACAGACGATTCAACCATTCTATCCACCTCCACTACCACTACCACTACCACTACCAATACCAATACCTAGCTAGCTCATACAAAAACTTGTTCCTTCAATATCCCATTACGCATATTTTTCAACATTCAACTTCATTCAATCAACTCCATCATCCATCGCCATAAACTTTTACTACAATTGCTCACACCAAATCAAATGCGGGTACTCGATCAAGCTACCTATTTTCCTTGGCTTAGTTTCTTTAATTTTTCATTTGTTACTTGTGAAATATATATATATATATATATGTGTATATAATTAACTCGGTTTTTCTTTCTACACTAGATCTTTAATTGGGTGCACCGCCGCCTTATTCCTAAAGGTACGTACGTACATTTTGATCATCTTAGTATATACATATATATATATATATATATATTTATTAGTTAAATATTTATTGGTGCATGGCAGATGGAATAAGTAGTCATCAAAATATGAGAAAGAATGATGATCAAGGCGGGATCCTTAGCAGTGAAGCGGATACAAAAGCCCTGCTTCATCAGGAGAAGTACCATGCTGGCATTCTGTCCATTGGTACATTTGGGCTGCTCAAAGACGAACTCAGCTTCATGATTAATAATGATGATGCTCACAAGGACTATTTGGGATTTCTGGATAAACAAGAAGATCCAGATCCAGAGGATGAGGCAGATGATCAAGATCAAGAATATTCCTCTCATCATCACCTTCTTCCTGCAGATGCAGATGAAGATGAAGAAGAAGAATGGGAAGATGATGATGATGATGAGAAGACGATGACTAGTGATGAAGAAGAAAACGAGTGGGACCCCTTGCTGTATGATCGCAACTCTGCGGGTGATTCCCTCATCAACTACAATTACAATTACAACTACAACTACAACTACAACTACAACTACTATGATGAAGAGGAGGATGATCCACAGTACAAGAAGAGAGAAAGAATCACACTCGCAGACCTATTCTCCGCTGAATCAAAGGATGATATTCCACAACACCTCTACTGCGCCCCCGCCACCGCCAAAGTAGTAGTTCCACTTCCAATGCCACTGCCACCCAATGATCACAATCACTCATACAACAACAACAAACTGGGTTTTGCACAAAAAACCAAAGGATTACTGTTTGTGAAGAAAAAGCTCAAAGAAGATTCACGTCCCATTCAGAAACTGCATGGGGTCAGTCTCGATCACTTCATTTACTTACTCCATATATATATATATATATTAAATTTTTTGATCTAGCTCTAGCTGTTCATAATCAATTCATCATGCATGTAATGCAAATCATTAGTTGATGAAGAGGATACTGAAGAGGAAGATTCATCCAGACATTTATGTGGAAGCTGGGAAGATTAAACCATCCTCTCAGCACTTTGGATTCACCAAATCGGCTTCCCTTTGCCAAGGTACGTACGTTTACGTATACTGGTCCTTTCAAATTTGTAACATGGATCCAGTATATAAGTACTTATAAGTAATTTTTTCTCATCTATTTTCTAATTCAAACTAATTATGAGATATACAATTTTTCTAATGAGGTGGAGTGATTGGTATAGATTAATTATACTCAAAAGTTTATTTTAGAAGGTTATGAGAATAATAATACAATAAAAAAAGACCAAGCTCCTTGGTTAGTATGTACAGATAGAGAGTGAGAGGATCGGATCCGGAGTAGTTTCAATTAATTACTGAAGATAGATTGATGTGGTGTATATAGTAAATAAAAGAATTTCATTGGTGGGCAATCATATTCCCAAGTAGGGTGGTGACAAAGTAATCAAGTCAAAATTTGGGACCCTCCAATTGAAATATGAATCCAGCAAGGGTATGCATGTCCCAATTTTACTTTTAATTTTTGATATATGGGTTAATTTGCTTTGTAATTAATGGTTGGATTCGATCAACTCATACTAGAATTTGTGTATGTTCTCCGGACACAGATGCCAGCTCTCACCAACTTTGGACATAAAGCCGAACGTACGTACTCTCAAAGGCAGCTCAGGCAATAAAAAGTTGATCATTAGTTAGAGCTTCCTTAGCTATTCTTCTTCCGTTTTTTTTTTTTTTTTTTTTTCTTTCCAAATTTCTGCTCCATCTTTCGCTTTCTCTTTCTCTATTTGTCTGTCTGCTGTTTCTCTCTCTCTCTCTCTAGTAGTATATATGTAGTGTACGTGTGCGGTTTGAAACTTTTGGGTTATTTCATTATTTGTGTGAACAATTTAGACTCTTTTCATATTAATATTTGGGTATCTCAGGTCGGTTTATTAATTAAGCTCCATTACTTGATGGAGAAATTTAATGTGCGTCTCTTAGTAACATGCTGTTGAAGATTCTTGTAGTTTATAGTATAGAAATAAAGCGAAATCGTTGGGACAAGGATCAGGAAAAGAGGAATAAGGAGGTTTTTGTGCTTCAGTAGCCATGCGAGGAGTTGTGCGAGTCGCACGCCTCTCGTACGAGCTCCAGTAAGCTGTCGAATGGAGTTGTGTGCCGTGCGAGCCTTTGTGCGATTCGCACGGCTCCTTGATCGAACTACAGTAGCCACTAAGAGATGCAACTCCTTGTTTTTTTCTAAAAGATGCGTCTTTTGGTTGAAGTGTTGCATCATAACATATAAATGGATGATTGGGTCCATTCGTAGGCTGATCGTATCCCATGATTGCAACATTTCAACTCTATAAATAGAGAGTGATTGACCAGAGATTAAATCAACTAATTTCTATCATTTTTCTTGTTTAAACAATCTAAGCACTGTCTACTTAGTTGTTTACGATCAATCTATTTTATCCTAGAAGTTGTTTACGATCAATCTAGTTGCCATATTCCCAGTTAGTCAGATAGTGGGGGCATTAAACACTTTAAGGAAAGTGTTTTTACACGACTTAGATTACTGTTGTGACATATAACAAGTCTTTCTCTCTTATACATTTCTTTCTTTATTTGTTGGTGAAATTCGTATAGAATTTTTTTCATACTTTGTGTACGTATTTTTTTTTTCGAAAATCTTAAAAAACCTCTTCACATGCCACAGTAACATATGGCGCAGAATTGAATGCAAAATGACATTAATGATCTACTTTTAAATTATACTCGTATATATGTTGGATGGTGCAACTGCAAGAGAGAAACTTGCCATCTTTTGAATGGAGATAGAAAGCCATTAACCCATTTAATGTATGGATGAAGCAACATTTCTTTTTTCACAGCGGCCCCCATAATCTTCGGCACCCACTTAATTAATGTTAGTAAGATTGGTTTGTCTCTATCCATACACATATACTGTATGTATAAATTCAGAAATGAATTTTTGAGAGTCAAAATGTACGTAATATTTTGATATATATATAAAATGATCCACGAGGAGCGCGAGGGGTGAAGAAGAAGAAGAATGTTGAGGTTTGGTGGGACCTTGTGGTAGCCTCTATTAAGTATCAAGATCATTGAATTGATTCATCACTCGATCGATCACCGGCCTCTTCAGTCAGAGATGACGGGGGTGGTTCATCACTTTGAGGATGTGATAAAGCACAAGAGCAGAAAAGATTGCTGGATTACTGTCAATGCCAAGGTACCTACGTACGCTCTCTAATTAATTAATAATTTGCTTAATTCATTGGATCATTCATTCATTCATTTGCAATTAATTCATATCTATATATATATATATAGGTGTACGATGTGAGTAGGTTTCTGGATGATCATCCGGGTGGCGATGAGGTCCTACTTGCGGCATCTGGTAAAGATGCGACGGCTGAATTTGAAGCAGTAGGCCACAGTGATGATGCCCTCGACTTGATGAGCACTTACTTCATCGGTCACTTAGACACCTCCACGCTCCCTGCTCATCCTGTTAACCCAAAACCCAGACCTGCTCTTGCTGCTGCAGCTAATTACCAATACTCGTTTGTTAAGATAACCATATTATTACCCTTTCTCCTTCTCCTTCTGGGTCTTGCCTTGGCTTTACCTCTACGCCAGAATTAATTAATATCAAGCATGCAATTCTTTTCGTACGTACTAGTACTAGTACTACTTGTTCACCCTTTGTATCTCTTCTTCTTTTTATTAAGTTTCTCATTTGCTATATATATATATATATATATATATATATATATTGTTGAATTCCTCTTCACAAACAAATAAGTTTCCAATTTCAAAACCAAATTTCATGGTCTTAATTAATTAATTATAAATATGAAATTAGTTAATGAATATGATATTTAAGAATTAATTCATGGTCTCTCTCGTTTACGATACATTTATATTAAAGAAATTAGAGGGCAGTATATAGTTATTAGAATTAGTGTTGCTCTTTAATTTTCCTGCACGTACGTTCAACTAAACAAGTTGAGAAAACAACATTAATTAGCGTGAAATGAAGGGGATTCATTCATTCAACTGGTACCACTTGCCAACTAGTTCGTACAGTATACTCCACAAAGATTCCTAGGATGATCCGATTGGTCAGGTTGGTTTGACCCTTGGCTCAACACAAGAGTCGTCAGTCAGTCGTCTCGTTCGCCCATTAACTAATTAATTCCTTGTACATAGTACTAGTATTAGATTTGGTTCCATCAGATATCATTTTATTTTCATTTTAAACTGAATCGGAAATGGAGGTTGAATTATTATTAATGAATTTTATAATATATATACTTACTACTACTATTTATAATTTTTTGTTTTCTATAACGTTATCCAAACTTTTAATCTAATCTGACTGAATGGTCTTTCTCTCTCTCTCATCGACCCTTTTCCTGATTAATTAGTTTCTAACTGATGAAAAGCCATTTCTTGGTGTATGTTTCTTATGATTACACTTGACCCTCCCAAGACTTACCTTCTCGTCAACTCCATCGGCCAATATTTTTTTTTGGATGCAGTTATTTGCACAAAATTTGTGGAAATAATTATATATGCACATAAAGAGAAAAAACTGGGCCTAAAAATTTTAGTTCCTTATGTAACTTTGATTGTAATTAAACATAGATTTTATTTGGCCACACCCTCTCTTCCCTACTTGGCAATATTTTTTGTTTCAATAAAAGAGTCAATTTTCAAATTTTTTACTTCTCTTACCCTTACTAATACAATCATGCGCGGTCCATAATGAGTCCATACTTAATAAGTAATGATATAAATGGAATAAAGTATGTCAAATTAACTAATTTAGATGTTGTACCTTAATATTATAATAAGTTTTACATTTGTCAAACTGGACCCTCTTAATGAAACGAATGGAGTATATAGTTTTAAATAGTTTCAATATAAAATTATGTTATTTATTACCATATTATACGCTTATTGTAAAATGTAATTTTTTACACAAGATACGTACTGCTATTCGACAACTACGGTTATGGTTCAATCATAAAATTATCAACACAACAATATAAAAGAACGATTTATAATAGTGGAAAAAATGACAACTGCATCCCCAATTTTACTTTAAATTTTCAAATTGCATTCCCAATTTTACTTAAAAATTAAAAATTGACCCAAGTAATCTCACCTTTTTTTTTTTTTTCCTCTCAAATGAATTCTTCTATACTAGTAGTTTTGGTGCACTCATCAAATTATCTACAAATTAATATAAAGTGACGATTTATACGTAATAGCTTTTTCTAATAGGGAAAAATGATTGTTGCGTCTCCAATTTTACTTAAAACTTTCGAATTGACCCGAAACAATCTCAAATTTTTATTTAGTTGAATGATTCTATACTAATAGTTATTGTACAATTATCAAATTATCTACAAAATGAATAGACTGATTTCTATGTTGTACCGAACATAGTTAGTGAGAAAATATGACAATTGCATCCCTTATTTTACTTCAAAATTACTAATTGTTCCATAATAGTATCAAATTTTTCTTAATTGAGTTTTTCTATACTCATAGTTATGGGCAATCATTAAATTATCTACAAATTGAGATAAAATGACTATTGATATGTTGTACTTAACGTAATTAGTAAGAAAAAATAACAAGTGTGTCCTGTATTATACTTAAAAACGGCAAGTTAACCCCGAATATTCTCAAGTTTTTCTAATAGTGTCCTTCTATAATTAATAGTATTGGTGCACTTATTAGAATATCTAAAAATAAAGATAATAACACGATTTCTATGTTGTACTTCTTACAAATGGGGATAAAAATAAAAAAATTGTGTCCCAACTTTTTTAAAGCTGCAGATTTCCTTAAATAATCTCACGTTTTCTTCAATTGAATCATTCGATACTAATAACTATGGTGCAATCATCAAATCATCAAAAAATTAAGATAATATGACTACTTTCATGTTGTACTAGACGTCATTAGTATGAAAATTGATAATTGTGTTTCAATTTTTATCTAAAAATTACAAATTGACCTTGACTTGTCTTAATTTTCTTCATTTGAGTCACTCTATACTAATTTTTATGATGCTGTCATCTAATTATCTACAAATGAAGATAATAAGATGATTTCTATTTAGCAATGAACGTAATTAGTGGACAAAATTTACAATTGCATATGCAATTTTAATTACAAATTGACCCCAAATAGTCTCAATTTTTTTTCAATTGAGTCATTCAATACTAATAGTTATGACACTATCATCAAATCATCAACAAATGAAGAAAATATGACGAAAATCTATGTTGAAATAACGTAATTGGTGAGAAAAAAAATGACACTTACAACCCCTATTTCAGTTCAAAATTTTAAATTAGTCTCAAATAATCTCAAATTTTCTTTAAATGAGTCATTTACTACTAATAGTTATGGTGCAATCATCAAATTAACTACCAATTAAGATAAAATGATGATTTGTTTGATGTACCTATTCTAAAAAGGAAAAAATGACAATTGCATCCCCAATTTTACTTAAATTTTCAAATTGATCACAAATAGTTTAAAATTTTTATAAATTGAGTTATTATATGCTAACAATTATGCTGCTACCATCAAATTATATACAATGAATATAGCATGTTGATTTCTTTGTATTACTAAACGTAATTAGTTAGAAAAATGACATTTGCATCCCAATTTTTTACTTAAAATTTGCAAAATGACCCCAAATAGTCACAAATTTTCTTCAATTGAGTCATATGAAACCCTAAACCCATTATCTACAAATGTAGATAAGAGGATAATTTATATGTTGTGAGAAATATAATTTATGTGAAACCCTAAACCCATTATCTACAAATGTAGATAAGAGGATAATTTATATGTTGTGCGAAATATAATTAGAGATAAACATATGACATTTGTGTCCCCAATTTTAATTAAAAATTGCAAGTTGACCACAAATAGTATCAAATTATCTTCAATTGAATACTTCTAAACTCATAGTTATTTTGCTATTTTCAAATTATCTACAAATGAAGATAAATAGGAAAAATTCTATGTTGAACTTGTGGTAATTGGTGATAAAAATGATAATAACGTCCCCAATTTTACTTAAATATTGTAAATCAACTTCAAATCGTCTCAAATTTATTTATTTTATACTAATAATTATGGTGATATCATGAAAATTTCTGAAAATTAAGATACAAAGTAAAATTTCTATGTTGTACTGAGTGTAATTAGTGAAAAAGCGGTACTTGCATAATGTATTTTACTTAAAAAATGTAAATTGACCTCAAATAATATTTAATTTAGTTAGATCTTATATATTATTTTGGACTAAAATTAATTAAAATAAAAATTAAATAAATATTTCCTTGTATCTAAACATGAAGAGGGAAAACGGAAATATTTATTTGAAATTCAATTTTATTAGAAATGAGTAGTTTTAATTTTTAAAATCATATATAATTATTAGTCTTAATAAAATTATAAGCATTTACACTTGAAAACATATTTGTCAATTAAAAAGAAGGGTTACAAATTTCTATAACCAGTAAAAGAAATTTAAAAGTTAAAATTGGTTGGAAAAATATAAAGAAATTTTTTGGCAAGCAAATAGATTTGAAAGGAAGAAAATTCGGCTGTCTAAAATTTTGATAAAAAGTGGCGCTACTAGATCATCTTTTGAATCCACTTTGTATCTTAAAAAAAATAAATATTTTATTTCATATTTTTTTACTTTCTTTTAATTTTCAATATAACGTATTTATCTCGTAAAAGCACTATTTTATTTTTATTTTATTTTTATAGATTTTCAATACACAATATTTTTTTTTGTTTAGTTATACATATCTTGATTTTATCTTTCTTTTAACTATTTTTATTTCTCTTTATTTTGTTTATCTCTTTAGAATGATTAATTTTTATTTTTTCTTTTATTATTTTTTAGAAAATTTAATAAATGTTAGAAACTTATGAAATGAAGTTATGTGCCAGTACATACTAGAATTTCAATGTGAAATTATGTTATGCACAACTAGAATGTCATTGTGAAATTATGTTATGCACGACTTGCATACTAGAATGTCATTGTGACATAACCCTTTCCACCTCATTAGCCAACTCTTTTTTTTTTTTTTTTCATAAAATATTTGTCCTAGTGGGAGTTCAACTAGATATTCCAATATAAGGGCAACCATGGTATACAAAATATAATGGCCCAACAAAAATCACTTTTTGTGCACAATAATTTGCACAAAATATATTAAAATTATTTTTTAAAACATTTTAATTAAGGTCATTATCTAACTCTGACATAGAACATATGGTCGTGTGTGTGTTGGTTGGGTCCTGTGCTTCCATGCACAATATATAAAGTAGTTGGTGTTGTTGAAGCTCTTCTGGCCGGGTTTATTTAGTTTCTTCTTCTAAAATTAAAAGCTTCTACTATACTTTATAAATTAATTGTATATGATAAAAATTAATGTTTCACCATCGATCGCGTCAAACTTGATCCAACTTCTTAATACTTCAACTTTTGGACAAAGTGAGAAGCTATACTATATGGACCACACACAAATTAAGGCCAAAAGTGACAGTTGATTTAGTTGTAACGGCTTTATTTATTAATTAATTAAGAAGAAACCCAATATAATTAATTAATTGATTGCAATTTGCAAATTAAGCTTGTTGTGTGTACACAAGTTGCTTACATTAATTATTGCATATACAGTTGAATCCATCCTAGCTCCCAATTAGTTAATTAAGTGGTCCTCTCCACCTAATTAATAATATATAATTACACCAACGTACAAATATTAATTATATCTTGTCCCAACTCTATGGTTAATTGCTTCGATTAATATTACTACTAGCTAGCTAGTAGATTTTATTTTTTATGTAGTTTAATTAAGCTAGCTAGGTAGCTTAATTATAATCACTTTTATTATTTCTCTTGTTGGTTTTTTTTATTTATTTTAAATGAATGTAAGTCTCCTTATATAGTTTATTTGGACTTGAGTCTTTGTTCAAAAGGTTAATTTTTTAATTTATTTTTTAAATAATAAGTTCACATTTTATTATTCAAGAAAAAATAGTCTAATCAACTAACTGTTAAAAAAACAAAATTGATCGCTTAACAATTAATTAATTGTAAATAGTTGCAAATCTAAATAAATAGTGTAGATCGAATGAATAATCGTTATTCAGCTAGCTATCTATCTTGATAAAATTAATCTTATTTTATTTAATTTAATTAACACAAGTTTGCAATAAATTGAATTAAGAGAGAAATTAACACAGATGTAGTTGAAGGGAAATTCCAGCGCCGTATATAAATACATATATAGTCGAAAAATATGTATTTGTATGTGGAGATTGATTGTTATTAATTGTTAAATTTATGATCAAAGATGAATTAGACTATATATTAATTAATTAATTAAATTATGAATAAGATCGCATCGGCATCGGCATCGGCTTGAGATGAGATGGGGACATGACAGAGGGCAATTCATTGTAGGGTATACAAATACAAAGTGAAAGCAAAGATGAGATGGAGCCATTTTTTTCTATTACTAACTTATATCGATCCCTGGTTCACGTTAAACCTGCTGAGTCAATCACCCATAGATCATAAAACTCCATCCTTTTCACACAAAATTAATACTATCGATTAGACTCTATATATATATATATATATATATTTGTCCCATTAAATTAAAATACCAGTTACTCCCTCCCTCTGTTAATTTTGGTATTACAAAGTAAAAATTTCTAATTGAACCAAAGAAATATAACATTTAAAGTAAATAATTTATCATTTTTTTAATTACTCGACTAATTAATTGACCATATATATGATATGTGTAACATTACAGGAAAATAGACTACTTTAATTGGGTGTTGATCGAGTGACAATTAGTGGCAAAACTCAGTCGGTCACTAAAGTAAAAGCTTAATTAATTTGTTGAATTGTGGTTTTCTCTTTCACAACTCGATCACTTTTTGTTTGGATGCTGCTTTGTGATTTAGTTCATTTTTCACTTAAAATACCCTATATATATATATATATATAAACCCTGATCACTTATTGTGGAGTAAACTAGTTTAATCATGGGCCCAACTTGACGTCATGATCATCATAGTCTTTTCAAATTAACTAATTAAATACTAGTCCTTAATAACATTAACAATTAATTAATTGCTCCTTTCTAGCTATATTATTTATATTAATGAATTAGCTCAATTAATTAAGAGGCTGCAAATCAATTGTCTTGGCACGATTTATTAAACTAATTCAACGCGCACCAAGTCAATCATTCTTTCTTTTTAATTCTTTTATATTTCACTTCAACATATATATATATATATCAAATTAATTACTAGTCAATTAAACAAGATACACACAGTAACTCTTTTGCTTCTAATATTAAACAATTTTATTATCTTTACCTTTTAAAAAAAAAAAAAAGAAATTGAAAAGGAACTTGATGCATTGTTACATGGACATCTTTCTCTCTTAGAAGAAGAAATAAATATTAGACGATCACCTTAGTCTCACTCTTATTTTCGCTACATTTGATAGTGCAAACACCCTTATTTTAAAAAAAGCCATAAAATCGATGCAAAAACAGTGCTCTCATCTTCTCTTCTGGCAAGGCAAATAAAAGGCTTAGGATGTAATAATGAAGTTACACTTGTTGTCGATCACTGAAAACATAAATATGCATTAAATTATTTTGCTTATTTGAATTCACATATGAAGACGAACCAAAAGAATGAAGAATAATTAAATTAATACTCTTTTATTTAGTCTATGACGAGACGAGTACAAGTCCAAATTAAACTACATAAGTATTGAAAGAAGATCATTAAGGTAGAAACTAAAAATTGAGAAAATTATATAAGGGGACTGATTCTGATTTATTCAAAAGTTTAAAAAAAAAAAAAACCATGCATGGTACTTAACCATTTATGTACATCATACTTTTACAACTGGGGACGGACATGACATCATCCTTCCACATCCACTACTATGAAATATTACCAATTAAAACAAAAGGAAAAAGCCAATTAACAACTAGCTACCGCCATCCCATTAATCTAAAGTGTAATTAACTAGACGGACGCAAATTAAATGACACTACTACTTGCTTGCGTTGCATGTTCTAATATATATATATATCGAGCTAGCTAGCAAGGCAACGATCGATCGATGTGTACGTATGCTTTCATTATCCATCTTAATTAAACGAACAAATTAATCTCCATCGATTACGTACGTACGAGGACTCGATTCATTTGCCAACCCTGGGTCGCACCCTTACCTCCAGTGGTTCCGCCATTTCGCAAGAAAGCCTCAGCACCTCCCTCAAATCTGGTCCCTCTTCATCTGCACTAAGGAACTCCAACTCGTGCAAAAGTTTAGCAACCCAAAACGTCACCGTCGTCAAACCCAGCGTCTTCCCTGGGCATGTTCTCCGCCCGGACCCAAACGGCGCCAGTCGCAAGTCCGACCCGAAAACTGAAAACTCCATGTCATCGTTATTCAAGAATCGCTCAGGTTTGAAAGCCAAGGGGTCCGCCGCCCAAACATTTGGGTCCCTGGTGATGGCCCACATATTCACCATGGCTGTGGTCCCCATAGGCACGTGATAACCATCAACCGTCGTGTCCCTTATTGCCAGACGGGCCCATGAAAGGAGAGGGCCCGGAGGGTGCAGCCTGAGTACCTCTTTGAGAACCGCCGGTAGGTATACCATCTCCGTTATATCAGACTCCGTCAACTTGCCGCTGCCGCCAATTACACTGTCCAGTTCTTGTTGGATCCTGGATTGTACCTCAGGATGGAGTACCATCCTAGCTAGAATCCACTCTACCAAAACAGCAACTGTGTCCGTACCTCTAAATATCATTTCCTGTCAAAATTCAAAATTAATTAACTAATTAATAAGGAAAATACTCATCATTTATCCCCTTCCCCTGATGATCACTTGATTCTTTTTTTGGGTACTGTAGAATATTCCTCCTGTAGATGATAGTGATGATGACGACGTACGACGACAAACTCAGTGGCCAAATTTATATTATTAGTAATATTCTCTAAAATTTATAGGAAAATTACAAAAACCAAAAGGGAGCTGGAAAGGTGGAAAGGGACTAAACACTCTGTAGCAACTGTCTATTTCCGTCTCGTCCATCAACTAATTTAGCTCCCATACCATATATCGAACCCAAAGATAAAGGAAGATTTTTTTTATTTTTATTTTTTTATATAAGTAATATTAAAGGTGCATGCTTCCTTAATTATACACCATAATTAATACTCTCATCCTATATCCACAAGCACAGAATACAATCCCCTTGTTTATTTTTATTTGGTTGCCAGAATCATTAGCTATATGAGTCACTCGAATCATTTGAAAATTATCTAAAGATTATTTACTAAACTGATATATATGTGCATGGTAGTGATGGTTCATTTGCTTACCCAAAGGACGGCGATCATGTTAGAGTGGGATAAGATATCAGGTCCTTGGAGGCTGAGCAAAACGTCGACAAAGGCTTCGCTATGCTGAGATGAAGGGATCCTCCTCCTACGGTGGTCAATGATCCGGCCGACAAATTGGTTGACTTTAGGCACCAAACGAGAGCACCTGAAGCGGACCTTTTGGAAGTCAAAGTCAGCCAACCAAGGAAGATGGTCTGACCAGTTAAATATTCCCAACAGTTGATAACCTTCGTCCACCAATTCCCTTAGTTCATCATCGTATCCCTGTCCGAAGACGGAGCACATCATGCTGGTGAGGGAAGCCCGCTTGAGTAAATCCCTGACGCGAATATTGCTCTGTGGATTCATCTTCATTATGGAATCCACCATCTGGTTGGCTATGTGTAGCCTCTGAGGTTCCGAAACTTTGATTTGTTTGGGACTAAAGAGGTGAGTGGTGGCGATTTTGCGAAGGGTTCTCCAGTAAACCCCGTAAGGTGCAAAACCGATGGCCCTGTTAAACATGAGGCGGTAGGCCGACTCCTTGACGGGACGATCAGCGAAATCTGAAGCGTTGAGAATCTCTCTGGCCACCTCATGGTTACACGTAACGATGACTCTGGTCTCCCCGAGGCTGAAGGCCATGAGGCGGTCAGCCCGGCAACCAACCGCCATGGCTGCGATCTTGTGGTGGGCCAAGCCGGACATGAGGTTCATGCTGCCGATGAAGGGAAGGCCTCTGGGGCCCGGTATGGGTTTGGGTTTGGATTTGATGATCCAGTTGTGGTAGCCCCAGGCAGGGCCACCGGGATGAGCCCAGTAAAGAAGGTGGTTGAATATAAAAAGGAAGAGAAGGAGAGAAAGACAGAGGAGACAGGTAGTAGAAGAGAAGGATTTGCATTTTGAGGCTAAAGCAAAGACCCACAAGCTTTCTATGTCTGTTCTCATTCTTGGTTGCTAATAAATATCTTAATTGAAGAGAAGAAGTCGGAAGGAAAGGGAAGGGAAGGCTGCGTGCTAAGCTATAAGAGTAAGTAAGAGTATCTAATATGCTGTTTTTAAGAATGAATGAATTATGAATGTAGATGTAATGGCCTTTATATAGAGATATAGAAAGAGAAAGAGAGAGAGAGAATGGCCAGTCCATGTACATGTATTTGTATATGTATCTGTATCTGTGTGAAGAAGAGAATGGGCCCACTGCCAATGTCTAAGACATGTCCATGTTTGGTTGTGTAGTGTATATAGTGTGAATATATTTACTGGAGAGAGATCGAAAAGCATGCATACTGATCATACAGTAATCTGTCTTAAAACTAATTAACGGCGTTAAGTGGAAGTGACCAATGACTCACGGTCAGGGGAGGGAGACCTTAAGCTTACAATATTTGTATGTTTACCACTACACTATCACTATTTCATACTATTTTATAGGCATCCATATTAACTACTACTTGGGCTATTCTTTAAGTGAATTGCTCCCGCTAATCTAAAAAATCATTAAACCACTTAATTTATTCTCTTTTTGTTTTGTAAAATAAATAAAAATAATAATAATTAAATCATTAAATTTTAACCCTTAATTTAATATGAAACAACTTCCATGTTAGTAAAAGAAAAAAAAAAGTCAAATATTGTAACCAAAAAAAAAAAAAAAAAGGGAAAGAGAAACCTCAAATTTTGTAAAAATTAGAGTTATGAACCATTTGAGAATAATTTTTTAAGTTGAGGGACCACAGTGAAATAATTTCAAGTTAAGGGACAATATGAAGACATCATTCAAAGTTAAGGGGGGCCACTGGAGTAGTTTTTATTTATTTCTTTTTCTTGTTTAATTTAATTATATCATTTATTGATTTTTCCGTCAAAATAAATAAAGAAATTGATTATGTCTTTTTTTTTAAAATAAATAACTAACAATAATATTCCAACGGAGAAAATTAATGTTTGTATTTTATCATTAAGGTTGCCAGTTACTAAACCAAGAAAACTAATGTTTGTCTGTTACATACTCTTTATATGAGACGAAGAGAATAATAATAATAATGCACAAAACATTTTGAAATGATCTTTCCTGGACGTACGTAAATAATACAGTATGTGTACCAAAACATTTCCACCTAGCGTATATCACTTTTTTTTAAAATTATTTTTTATGCATTAATTTATATAATTTATCTATTAGGGTTACCTAGTAGTTATTTGTTGAGCGATGTCTTGGTTTAATTTTTTGTAAAAATTAAAACTTAATTTAACATATTTGCCTGGCATTGAAGAATAATAACTTATTATGTCATTCTCATTCTTTGTGCGAGCTATTGAAGAACAGAAAGAAAGAAAGAAACAAAAGCAACGCGTAAGCAATCGACAACATGAACATGGAAATGGGATCGAAGTATACTCTTCTGGTACTATATTATTATTATTATTATTCAAGCTCTGAAATCTGAACTGGGGAGGGGAGGGACTGTTCTTTTTGGGCGTTTTGAAAACGATTTTGAAAACAAATTTTGAAAAATAGTTTTGTAATGTAAAAAGTGTATTCAAAATGTAAAAAGTAGATGCTGAATAGTAAAAAGTTGTATTGGAAATGATGAAATATGATTAAAATATATTAAATTTACTGTTGAAACCAAAACCGTTTTTAAAACGAAACAAAAAGAAAAGGCCCATTGTACTTACTATCTCAGTCCCAATTTCTAAATTTGTCATAATTATTTTAGAAACTCAAAAAGAAATAGTGTTTTTTTGGTTTCTATATTTATCCTTATTTATTAATTTTATCATTTATTTCTATTGTATAATTTTAAAACATTTAAACTCCGTTTATGTAATTATTCCTACATATTAGTATGATATATTCATAGGTGGAGGATTGCAGGGGAGACCCCTCCAGCCCCACCTCGCCCCTTTTGTATAATAATACATTTATTTACTTGTGTGGAAACTTTTTTCGTTCATTCAACCCCTTATCATTATGTATATATTTTCGCCGCTATATATATATATATATATATCATTCAACAAAAAAAAAAATTTGTATTAATTAACCTTATTAATCCATATGCAACAAATATTAAAACGGGAAAGGGGGAGTTAATAATATATGGGAAGGGGATTTGATTTAGGATGTGGGGAGGATGACACGTGTGAAATTGTGGCGTGGCGTGACGTTGTCCTATTCCCATCCCACGCCCACTCCCACTGTTTTCTGTTTGGAGTTAACAGTCAATGCATTTGTGCCTCAATCATCCAAATACATTGTCTGGTCTGCAAGTCATACACTCTCCTTCCCCTTCCCCTGTCTTATTTATTTATTTTTTTGTATCCCCAAAAATCATACATATTAAACATTGCAATGAATCTTTAATTAAATTTACATTTTCGTGTAAATTAATTAAGGAAATTTTCAACGTACGTAAATATAACTAATAGATTATAGTACAATTAATTAGATTAGTTAATGCATGCATGCATGTGCTTGTTTAATTATTACAATTGTTGGTTCGTTCGTTCGTTCATGCATGCACTTACTTTTTGTGATCCATCCAAAATTTAGGTGATCATGGAATTCGGCTCCTAATCCAAGTTTATTTTACAAGTACAAATTAATTAGCAGAGAAAAGCTTATAATTAAATCCAGTCCAGGCGCGCGCATTTAACTGATTAAGCCGTACAAGTATACATATATAGATAAAAGACTCTCTCTTCAATTCAAATTCAAATTCAAATTCATATTCGTGATTTTACTTATTACTTCAATTTGAAGAGATACAATTAATTCATTTGTAAGGTACGTATACCTACATACCTACCTACTTATAAGACTAGCACCAACTTGGTGTTTTTATGCTAGCTAGCTCCAGGTCTTGTCACTAACTGTATATTATATGTACAACTACTGTTATAATATTATTGTAAGTACGTATATCAAAAAATTTTAAGCAAATTGTAATTGCTCCGTATGATTTAGCGGAATCCACAGACGGATGGAAGTCATAGAGTGCAGTATAGATCATTTTCGTAATTATTTACAAATAAATTCGTAAGAAATATTCTTAATTTCTCAAAGATGTTCATATATGTCAGTAGTACTGTAACTGTTTTCAAATCATAAATTATAATTTAAAATATATAATCATTTCGTTTATGTGAAATTAATGTAAATAATACGTACTCCAAGTCCGCCCTATATATATAATCATTTCGTTCACATATAATTCTTTACGTAAGGTTTAATTAATTTGAAGGATGGAACAATTTCACTTTTAATTATGAAATACGTACGTACGTACGTACGTAGGTGACTAAGTGAGTAGTCAAGTTAATTAATTAATTAGAGGATGTTATAGATATACATATGTATATGGCTTAAGTTTGGAAAATATATAGTTAAAATTTGTGGAATTAAGGGCAAATTAAGAAGACCGTGAGGGGTCTGGGTCACTTCATTTGTTAGGGATCGAGTATTATAATTTAGTTTACAACAGAATCCACCGCACCAATTGTGTTGTCCGACATTTGTGGCCTAAGAAATGGGTGAATCGTTATATATATATATATCAATTTCTTATCTCCATTAATTAATCTCACATTAACTAACCTACGTTGCCAGATATATATATATATATATATATATATATGCATACATTTCAATTAATTAAGGCGACTTTGTGTTTGTGGTGGGTAACTTTACCGGAGCTTCAGTTAGCTGGGACAACGAATCTTTATCTTTTTACAGGAATAGGCCGGGGATATATATACTTGACCTTGAGTGTGTATATATTATTACATTGTATTACTCTAATCAACGATAGTGTTAATTGCTTCAATTTCAATATATATATATAGAGAGAGAGAGGGAGAGGGAGATGGTATGTATGTTTATTATATATTGTTAATTGATAGGGATTAGGGAGTAGTGTGTGACAGTGTGTGTGTATATATAATATAGTTACTCCCTCCGTCCCCTTAATTACGTTTATAAACAAACATCAACGGACGTACGTCCGAATGAAATAATGGGTACGGGTTTAACTAACTAATTAATTTCACTAACTATATAAGTATAATCAGCAATTAATCTTCATATATAGATACGTACATATATATATATATATTGATATTTGTTGTTCAAAGTACGTAGTATAAATTTTTGTCACTCTTATATATCCTTTTCTTTTCCGGACAAAAATGGATGTCGATCAATATAAATTAAATTACCATCCTCATAATAATATATGTACCAAAATAATTATGATACGGTTGCATGGCTACCGTGACAGTTGACCAAGTCTCCCTCATCCATGCATGGACGTTGAGTTGATCGGGTCTACAGGGAGCTCTCAAGCAGCTGCCTTTTTTTAGCTTCTGGTTACCTTCAGAATTGGTCAACATCGTTAGGATTGCTTCAGTAATTTATTTTAGCAGCTCAGTAAACAAAGCCATTCGTGGCCTATAAATAGTCCAGTGAGATACATCACTGAGCATCAAGAAATAAAGCAATACAATTCCCTCCTTAAGCTCTCTCCCTCCCTCTCGACTTCTCCCTTTTCTGCCCAGAACTCTTTGAGTTCATAATAAATTATTAGCTAGCAAGCATCCTAAATACTATGTATCATATCATGATCTGCGTTGTTCAACCTTATTAATTAATTACTAGGTAGGTGGTGGTCTTCCACGAAATTAAGCCGTACGTCATTACGTATATATATAAAAGCTACCTACCAAAACTCGAAATTATTGTTATATATATAGTACAATTCAGGGGAAAAGGTTATTCCAAGTTCGCAGAAAGTTCTCAAGTTACCTACTCAGCGCATGCATATATACATATCTGAAATATGGGGAAATTTCACGGGCTAGCTTTCCCCTCTCCTATCCTATTAATTTCTTCCATAATCTGCAAATGTACGTAAATCTTTTGACCTAGCTGTCCGAGAAGACCATATATATATATTATGCTTTCGAGAAAATGTTTTTGTTTCGGTTTTGAGTCCAATTCTAGAAATTTCACGTAAATTTCTAAGACTCTAATAAACTGCCTTTTTCCCGTAATTTTCCAATTTTTTCCCCTTGTAATTGATAGTGCCTTTTCCTCACCTCAAATCAATACCTGTTTCACTCTCTAGCTATATGATATAATTCTTGATTGAGATTCTTTATTAATTTATTGGAAAAGTTAAACCAAGAAGAAAGTGAATGTATATAGGAATCTATATATATATATATATATATATATTATAAAACTTTGAGTTGAATTAATTGAACTGGATCTAGCTAGGTCTTTGTTAAGTGCATAAATCAAATTTCGTACATGAAACGAAATGTGAAGATTAGATTCGGTAGACATTATATGATATATATCTCATACGAATATGAAACTCTCTTTAATTTGGTGCATGCTCTCAATTGATTAGTAGGGCTCCGTTTGAACAAGTACTTCAAAAACATTTTTATAAAAGTGTTTTTTAAAAACATTTTATAAAATATGTTTTTCAAGTTTTTTTAATGAAATATGTGTTTGGACAACTATTTTACAAAAACGTTTTTTGAGTTAAAAATAGTTTAAAAGATGTTTGGACAACTATTTGAAAGAAAAAAAAATTAATTACATTTGATGCGGGAAATTATATAAAAATTATGTTTACGGTATATAAACCATTTTTTTTTTCTATTGGGTGGCAGGGGTCGGGGTTCGGGACGGAGTTGTGCTGGGTCTGGGGACAGGGCTGGGGCGAGGGCATGATCGGGGTTGGGGCCGGGTCATGGTCGGGGCCTGGGTAGGGGGTCGGGTCTAAGACTGTGGTCGGGTTCGGGGTCGGGATCGGGGCCGAGGAGTGGTTGGGTCCCGGGCGGGGGTCGGGTTTGGGTCCGGGTCCGGGGTTGGGTTCTGGGTCGGGGTCGGGTCCTAGTCCGAGGTTGGGGTGTGGTCAGGTCCGGGGTCAGGGTCGGGGCCATGGTCGGGTCCGGGGTAGGGGTCGGGGCCTGGGTGTGGTAGGGGTCGGGGTCAGGGTGAGGTCGAAACGGGGGTGAGGCTGCAGGGCCAGGGTCGGGGGCGAGGCCGTAGTTGAGATCGAAAGGGGGGTGGGGCAGATGTGGGGTCAGGGACGGAGCCGAGGTCGCAGAGGGTGGGATCAGGGTCGAGGCGAGGTTGGGGTTTGGGGCGGATTAGGGGCAGGACAGGCCGACCAGCGAGTTTAACTTAAAATGAGTTTAAAATTTTTTAATTATTTGATAAAACATGTTTAAAGTGTACTTTAAAAACATTTTACTTAAAATTATTTTTTAAAAACATTTTGTAATTTCTTGTCCAAACACTATTTTTAAATTTTTTATACTCTTAAAACACTAAAAAAATATTTTTGAAGTATTTGTCCAAACGGAGCCTAGATGTTTTACCCTTACAATATTTTTCTTTTAAAATGATCGAGTATGTTCAATTTAAAGAGTTTAATTTTAATAAAGTGAGACAATGAATATGGAATCGTTACATTACGCTTGATCGCTGTCATGAGTTGTGTAAAGTGTAAACCATACACTTGTTACTAATTAAAACATATATGATTGGATTGGATACGATGCTCTAAAATCTGATTAAGATTTCCATTCCTTTCTGACCGGCTCGTTTGTTTTGGATTTGGTCAATCCTCAATGTACCTGTGTATGTACATGGATATTAATGGAGCTAGCTAGGTTGTAATGGGAAGGTCAAAAGACTTTTGATTCTTTAATTAATTTGCAACTTTGGAAGATATTATATATCAACTGTGTCCTCTTTTTGTTTGAACTAGCAGATTTTCATATCGATAATTTCTCTAACTCTAAATTAAAATGTTTAATTATTTGTATCAACGTTATCAATATTAATTAATTCTTGCGTCTATTCGTATCGTGTTAAAATTGACAATCCTAATTGCTAGATAGGCTTACGTTGAACCTAGCTAGAATATGTTGAGGTTCTCTTCCATCCATTAAAGTTCAACACTACTGGTCCCTTTGTTAAAGTACCTTTTACTTTTAGGGTACGTTGATAGCCATATATATGCACGATCGAACAACACAAGTTGGTATGGCCTATGCGTCAAATGAACTTTTATGGCCACCCAGTACTTATGCTTTGACAACCTCTCTCTCTCTCTCTCTCTCTCTCTCTCTATATATATATATATATATATATATATGATTTGTTCTAAGTAAAGAAGATTATACTCACACATCATCTGTTGGTGGACTTTCTGTTGCTGGAGACTATATATATATATAGTATGTGCAAAAACTTTCCTCATTTGGGAATGTGTCTAGGATATATTTATACTAGGATTTCCAATAATTGATCAGAATCTAGGCACGCACATTCATATTCCTAACTAAATTACATATATAGAATTAATTAATTTACATACCTGCATGCGTAGGATATTAATTGTTAATTAAGTACGTAATTTGGTTCGTTAAAATTGCGAAAAATAGGAAAACCCATCGAATATTTCGTCTTTAATCTGAGTTGCCATAAAATAAATATACTATATATAGTGCAAAGTAGTTATTAATTTAATTCAAATGGCGATAGCTTCATTATATATAAATGCTGCCACTGGGCTAGCTAGCTTTGTTTACTCAGAAACAACAATTTCTAATTAACTCTAATTAATGGAGGATCGGTTTTTTTTTTAATTTTTTACTTTCAATTGACAACTTTATATGTGGGAGATACGAATAATAGTTTCTTCTTTAATTCATAAGTAAGTGAAATCAATCAATCTTATATTTTCTTCTTTTTTTTTTATTTAAATAATCACAATTAAATACTATATATATATATATATATATATATATATCGTCAAAACTAAATGAATCATCATATCAAACGTTTTATATATAAAGAAAAATAAACTTCTCACGAAATTAAGAGAAAAATATGTTTGAGTGCCGTTGAAAGATTTGATTCGAGACAGCTCATTATATGGTTGTTCACTAACTTTCTTTTGCACTAAGTCTAAATAGCTAGCGAATCATACCTACTTTGATTTGGATTTTATATTATTTAAAGTTAACTAAAAACTAACATTAACTAACAATGAAAAGCTAATTATTTGTCTCATCTTTCATAATGGTGTTAATTCGTTTCGTGTTCGAATTATTTGGTTTGGGTTCGACACCCCCCTCAACTCTAACTTTACTCATTTAATTATTTGTGTCGACATTTCAGATTCATGTCTTGATTTCGTACTATAGTACAAATTTCTCATGTCAGGTTGGTTTTTGACCCGTATAACTTTGGTTGACCCTTCAAATCTCAACTCTGACCTCGTTTATGTTTTACCGCATCAGAAATGATTCTTATGTTGTGTATACTTAGTGGCCCATTAAAAATGAATTATGGCTCATATATTTCTGGACTGGACTGGACTGGACATGAATACATACATGCATTTCGAATTTCGATCACTAATGTGGATTTTTCTCCTTTGTCCTATCCAGAAGCGGTGAATTTGAAATGGCAACGCCCAGGTCCAGCTTCTGTTTTATTTTGCATTGAGACAGAGACTCCACCACACGGCGGCCATTCCCTTTTGAATCAAATTTTTGCACAATCAACAAAACATATATCTATCTAAATCCATAACCATGCAGTTTGGAAGACGAAGACGCTGTTAATTCTAACTAAATCCTTAAAAGCTACAATTAATAAAAAAAAACACTAAACATGCAGTCTGAGATGCTGGAGGGAGTAACAGCTACACTTTTTAGTTTGGAAGGGCAATTAGGAGTGCATCAAAATCTGCAGGGAGCAACAGCTTTCGCCAGAGACACCCTGTGGAAATGGTATCCTGCGGTTCAACTATCACCACCCCATCGCTCCCCTCTTGGAGCATCCCCATCACACTTACACAGCTTCCATCTCTTATGTATCTGCCACATATTAATTTCTCTTTAATCAACTAGCAGTCTAACACACACAGAAGAGCATATATGTTAAATTGAATGTTACCCTTCTTTCAAACACAGTAAACGGGCTTCACTTGACAGGTTTCTTTCCCTTAGCCATTTCCTCAAGGGAGTAGACAAACTGGTGCATTTTCTTGTTGTTTCAACCAGTCTACTCTCAATCACTAAGGGAATCACTTTACAATCACCACCTGCCTTTACCACCGCTCTCATGCCTGACTTTCTGTCAGTGATGTAGAAGTCGCTTGAAAACCTCTGCATAATACATACACATATCAAAGGCTGCTTGCTTTACTTATATGATGAGATCGATGGATAATCCAATACATGTGTTAGAAACAAAGTATCAGCTCTTAGGCAGCTGGGCCACCTAACAAGAACCTATATATATTATATATATGTTCTTGGATCTCCACTGAGTCAAAATTACTGGGAAAGAAGATCTCAAACACACACACACAAAAAAAAAAAAAAAAAACTGATATCATGATTATGACTGCATAAGATTGTGAGTGATACATCTACAATAACATCAAACTTTTGATGAAAATAAGAGAGCCAGCCAGATCCATACAATGGAATGCAATTGATCAGTGGACTAATTGGGGTAAAGAATCTCAAAAGTGCGACCTCACCTCACAGTATGCCATCCTCCACTTGAAAGTGAAGCATGATTCCCTCGCAATAGCATCATCATTTGACGTAAAACCAACATCTTCATATTCATACAACGTTGTGGACGTATAGATACATCGATTGACCTTCTCATACGAAGATTCCAGAGAAACATTCCCGCAGGACACAATCTAAAGTCGTCCCACAAGAGAAAAGATAATGAGTTTGTTCGTTCATCACAATAGCATGTATCAAACATTCATTTGGCAACAATCGGCTCCAAAATTAAACACATTACCGAATTGGTGTACAATTTACATACCCCTGTGACTTTGACGAGCTGACCGTTAGTGGCGAGGCTGAGGTCAGAATCAGGGAGGATTGGAGGTACAGGGAGAAGGCCCCACTTCGGGTGGAGCCCAGGGAGTTCCAAAGCAAAAAGGTGGCAATTAGAGCAGAGGCGCTGAGGAGAAGAACCAAAAAGACGGCGTTGTGGATGAGTAGGAGGATGAAAATGGAGTAGCCCAGCCCGATTAGGAATAGTATGAGTAGCACTGCGAATATTGCCGGTGACGGGATGATGGGATGGCACTGTATACAGCTGCCGGAGCCGCCTCCACCTTCAGCTGGTGAAGCTGTATTCGAGAGGTTGTTCATGTTCATGGATCCCCCACCACCACCTCCTCCTCCGGTTTCAGCTTCTTTACCAGTACATTTTGATTTCAGCCAGACACAAATTCCCCTCCCTCTGTGGATTTCTTTCTAAATTCTAATTTGATTTGAAGGCGGTGGGGACATATCAGAGTTGGGCCATGCTCCTCAGCATCTCCAATTCTAATTTTAGGGAGGATGGTTCTGTTTTGAATAAACGTGGACGAAGCCCACATTTGATGCCAGATTCCAACTTCAAATTGGACCCAACAACTACTCCATTCAGAAGATGTTCACACTTGTTGTTGGGCCTTACCTTAGTAAAGAAAAGTTAGCTTATTATCTGATTATTGCGGTTGGCCCATGAACTCCTCAGTTGATAGCTACGGAACCCGGGACGAGAGATCAAAGAAATTAAGCATTCTTCATCAAGGTAAGATGATGATGATGTTGATGATGATGATGATGATGAGCAAAATAAATTACATTACAAGTGGTGACATCGGTGGATATTCATATGTACAAATGACTAGCTACATTAAGTATACGTACTAAAAAGTAGTGGAATTGATTTGGATTTTGGAGACTGGCTATGACAAAAAGTCCCACCACTTGTATCCATTGCTTGGCGAGTCCATAATTTAATGGAGGCTCTGTTTCTTCCTCCAATCCAAGCTGGCGGTAACCACCATCATCATCATCATCCGAAAGCACAACGTTTACATTTAGCGATCCTGATCCATATTCTCTTCTTCTTTCCAAATCCAAAAAACGTATCATCTCCAGTAAGATGATCATCCTCCTTCACCAATATTCCACCATCACCATCAGCTTCATTATGCTCTGCCTCTTATCTATCAAATCCTTGAGCTTCCTCAACTGATGGTGGATAACAAAAAAATTAGTAATAATTTTCTTTTTCTGGAAGATTCAAACAAAGAAATTAATTAGCTGGTCAAGTAAGGTCTGCCTTTCTTTGTTGATGGACTGGAACTTCTCCGCAAGGTTGTGATAATCGGATTGCAAGAGCCCGTAATCCCTTTCGAGCCCTCTTGTTTTGGAACCATATTGCCACCTGCATGTCGAGGCTGCAAACTTCTTTTTGGGCTCTAGTTTTGTTTCAGTATCAAGTATGGTTTCCAGTGACTTAATCTGCTCATCACTGAACCTTCTCTTATTCTTGCTCTTCTTCTTCTTCTTCCTTGACCTTGAGCTGCTGCTACTCATCAAATTTTCCAGGTTAACTAGTACGTACGTGATCACAAAAGTAATTAATTATCTCATTCTCGATCACTTCTCACACACGTACACCTTAGTTAGTTCTTGGTCTAGCTACTAATTAATTAATTGCTACATATGTATGATTAGGGTTGATTCAAATGATCAATAATAAAGTAATCATAAAACAATTACACTGTTTAAGGGGCAAAAAATTAAAACTTATTACATGATTCAAATATATAATTGATCCTGCATGCAAACGTGTCATGACTTAGGTATATCCTTGTTCAAAATTCAGACTAAAGTCTATTTCACTGTATCGATCTGTATTCATTTATTTCCATTACATTGTTGTAGAGTACACACCTTTTAATGATAAGATACATACACAATTAAAAAAGACCATTGTTAATCTAAAATGTGTCTAACCACATAGCTTTGATTAAAATTTTCCAATAAAGCAGTATCGCTTTAAGTTAAATTATATTAATGTCAATAATTTTGAAATATGATCATTTCTCCAAGTATACTTCTGATGAATTTTAAATTATTATTATTATTATTATTATTATTATCGGTGGACGGACGTCTCTATCTATATCTATATATTAAATTAACATGCATGGTTGTATGACGTCCACGTACGTCTTTCTTGGATTTTATTTTTGTCCAAATAACTATAAGCTGTCGGCTACGTGATTCACGTTCTCCAATTCACATGAATATGCGTTCATTTTTTTTCTTTCTTTTAGTTTAATTTTAGGGTTCCAATTACAAATTAAGCCAATGGAATTATGGAATTCAGATTCGGAACATGCATGTAATTAAAAATCTTCATTAGAAGACACCCTAGCCACCTCTTCAACAACTGGTGCATGCATGCTACTTTAATTAGTAATCGTACTTTATAAACTCCATCAATTTAATTAGAAGATTATTAATTAAGTGTGTGTATATTAATGATGTTTAATACATAAGCCTGCATAAAATATATTTTCCCAAAAAAAAAAAAGGCCAAATCAAGTTCGTTTTGTTTAATACATTATTTATCACATTTTCTCCCACAAATAGAATCTGAATAGACGGACGATAAGCTTCGGGATTGGTTCAATCCAGTGGGAACGAGGCATGCACCTAATCGACTAGTTCTTCCTTCCTTTCAAAAAGTTTTTGTTGTTGAATTTACCATAAAACTTCCTTCTCATTAATTGTTTACCTTATTTGTCATGCCTCGTCTTCTTGTCTTAGTAGTGTGCGGCAGGCGCCTAACAAAAATTAACTCCGGCCACTAATAATTATTTATGAGTTATATAAAATACAATTTAAAAAAATATTCTTGATATAGAACAAAATTTTCATAATTGAGGAGTTTTGTTTTTCAAAATAATTTATCTCCACAAAAAATATATACAAAATCTTGTTTTCAAATTTGATAACGAATATTGAGACTTTGGGAGTCAAGAAAGAAAATTTATTATTTTTCATGGATGCCGTAGAAGAAAGAATCCAGTTGGGCCTCAAATATTTAATGTGAATTATAATAGGTCGGTTTTGTAAATGCCGCGTCTACGGCTTGGTTACCTTCGAAATTGAAATTTTCTCCTCCTCCTTGTCTCTCTGATTGGCGAAACCCTAAGTTTTCGCCACAGCTCGAATCACAGTCTATATGTGTCAAATTTCATATCAAAACATTCTGTACCTGGCAGATCCCATCGGTCGGCATCGAAAATGAAGTAGTCGTCTCGTCCCGCCCCAAGGTGGCCTGTCAACTGATCCCAGGAGCAAGTACAACGTCCGCTCGATGCCGATTCGCAAGGTCGACGAGGTTCTGGTGGTGCGTGGGACCTACAAGGGCCGTAAGGGCAAAGTCGTCCAAGTCCACCGCAAGAAGCGGGTGATTCACATCGAACGAGACGGCTCCGCCGCCAATTCGCTGGAGTTCAGCGCGAGGGGCTTTTATCTTATCTTCAGAGAACCTACGATGCTTCTGGTGAGTGTTTGAATTTTAATTTCTTGTAGTATCGTACTAGGTTTTGTTTCTTATTTTTTGTTTTCCCGTTTAATTTCAACTCACGTCCAAGTTTCGATTGCTAATGTGTTTAGTTATTAATTGATTGGCTTTATTGTGAATACTGAATTTTGTTGCATGCTTTTTGTACTGGAATTAATTGTGCTGATTTATGTGTGATCAATTTTTTGTAATCTCTCAAAATTCGTGGATAGAGGTTGGGACCTGAATGTAGAGAAACATTTGTTGAAAGTAGGGCTGCAAGACGAATGGAATGCGGAGAAAATTTATATGTACCAATTATAATCAGATACACTGTGCTTCTTATTTTCAATTTTGCTTCTAGGGATCAACTACATTTAAGCAGAACAATGAATGCTTTCGTCAAATTCAAAGTTTTACATTTAGAAATTGACTTGCTTTATTTCTTTCTTTCTTTTTTTTTTTTTTTTCTGTATTGAACTGCTTATACCTTTTTTTTTATTTTTTTATTTTTTATTGAAGCTGTTAATAATGATTTGCATTTATAAAACTATGAATTGTAGGCATTCACATCTTCAAGTCGAATTGAAACTAATAACAATCCCACCATTAGCAAATAATCCTTTGAAGATAAAACTCAGGTAGCTAGGTGAGATGTGGTAAGTAGAGAATTAGCAATGGTGAGGACCCAGTTCTAATTTCCATCTAGCTTCTTCTTTCTCTGCCTTGTTTATGCCATTGAATTGAATCTAGATAATTATGTTATTATGCATGTAGTTGCTTCCATTTTACTCTTTCTTCCTATTATTCAGGTTTAGTGTTTGTAATGTGGAGATCAGATGACATTTCATCTGTGAATGTGCAACTTTTGTAGATATTTAGGTGATCTGTGGCTAGATAACTACATTCATCATATTTTGGACTGCGAATATCTCAGTTCAATGATGACAAAAATGGAATTAATCTTTCTAAAGGTATTAATCTTTTTGTGTTTGTACAATAATTTATTTTGGAATTTTTTGGGCATATTTGAGTGTCTGGGGTTAGTCCTTTTTTGTGTTTGTACAATAATTTCTTTTAAAGGGGTCTTATCGCCTTAAAAGTTCCAAGGTGGCAAGTTGCAGCACCTTTTGGGCTCTAGCTTCCAAAAACAAGATATGCAGTTCTTTTCTCCAACGTCATATTTTTATTCATTGTGAGAAAATCTGTCTTGAAATGGTTGTTGATTGAGTGTGGAAAACATTTTAGTGTTAATTTGTACATTGAACAGGAGTCTTGATTAACAGTTCAATATCAGATAATTGCATGATAGATCATTTATACTGTTCGTTGAATTGGTTATTTTTTGTTGATTTGTTTTCTTTTGTTTTGGAGATTGTAAATCAATATATTTTACCTCAAGGAAGTTTCAGGTTTTAATTGTTTTGGACATTGATCATTTGTTTGCCTTATGTTCCCTCTCTCTATGTAGTTTGTACCATGAGCTGGATCCTTTGTTCCTTAAAGAAACCCTCTTGTCTTTCTTTTCTTTCCTCAAGATATTTGACCTTCAAAATCTTGCATGAACTACTCAATCCTTCAAAGTCCTATGCTTGTGTGGGACTTTGACTTTTTAAATGTAGAAGTTATAATTCTCATTCAGATGTTGGCTTTTGATTACTAAAGAGTAGATGTGATATCCTTATTTTAAAGGAACAGATCCAACCAAGTTTGTGCAAGCAATACACAAACGGTTAAAAATATAGTATGTACTGTTATGGATTTTGCAGATGTAACTAAGACAAAATGGTTTTTAGGAACTTATTGTGTAATCTTTATAATGGATGCAATAGTTGAAAATTGAAGAGAGATGGTTTTGTCTTTGTCAAACTCGCTTTGACAAACTTCATAATAACTCGTCGGTTAGTAAGGGTACAATTTTCATCTTTTGGATTAAAATTGGAAAAAATGAAAACATTGTAGACTACATTTGATAGCTTTTAAAAAGTGGGCTACATTTGTCATTTATGTAAATAATATAGAATAAAAATGCAAATTTTCCTATTTTAAATCACAGGCCTTAATTTAGAAAAGTGGGCCCAAGTAACAAAATTTTGGGCTTAGTTATACCCAGTTTAAAATTTTCATATTAAACATCACATTAGATTATAGGCCTTGTGGTTTTAACTTCAGTGTCAGGTATTAGACCTGGAATTCCATAAATAATATTGCATAAAAAGAAGGAGATTAGAAGTAGCAGAGAGAATTAGAGATGAGAGAAAGAAGAAGTTGGGGATGAGAAAAAACGAAATACCTTCAACATACCGTGTCTGACAACTGTTACATGGTATATATTAACTCTTGTAATGACACCATTTTAATAATCGTAAATTAAAACATAATTTTATATTAATAACTAATTGCATGACAAATCTTACTTCTTAAAAACAAGCTTGTCCTCAAGATGAAAATTTGGTGAACTCTTGCATCTTCCATTGAATCAACCAGCCAGCAGCTATAAATTCCTTATTGCAGTAATTTGCAACCCTTCTCATCAGCACATTCAGTTTCTCAAACTCCTTGCCACTCATCACTTTTCCTAATCTTCTACGGGCCCTCTGATCACAAGAACTCAAGCTAGAATACACATTTAACACCACAGCCTTAGAGGAACCTTCACAAATGGAATTTGATTCTCAACCTTGATAAATAATCCAGCTGCTAACAACCACCCACGAATTTGACTTGAAAATATTTATTGATTACTTCCAAGCAAGTTACAATCTGATACAAACTTGCATTTTATCCAACAGAATACTAATTGATTCTCTGCCTTCATCTATCTTCCAATGTTGCCTCCCTTGTTCAGTGCTAAAATTTGGCATATTGGAATTCAAGGCATGAAATTAATGCTTGTAAGAACTCAATGGTAATGCATGCTAACAGTCATCAATAATCACACATTCACTCTTTAAAAAGAATGACTTCTTAACAGCATCACAAAGTCTTCGTATAATAATATCATATTGGAAACTAAATGTCTCTCCCTTGTTCCTCTTCTACTAGCAACCAATCCAATTATAGTAAGCTGGAATAATGTCATTGAAGAGGGCCAATAAAGAATTCAGACCAAGTGTATCTTTCACTACTCTTTTCATAATCACTTTTCTAAAAGAATCCAGAACTTGTCCTTTCAGATTACTGCAAGCAAACTCAGAATTCATACAAGTCCAAATAAAATTATATGACCAGAACCCACAGCTTTCAATCCTCTTCACCATTTCTATTTTCATGTCACCATGTCTAAATTGGCAAAGATTTGATATCAGTTTGAAAAGCTCTAACATATAAGCATGTTTCTTCTTGAATCTATGATCCAAAAGCAACTCAAAAAAACCTCCCCAAAGATGCTCTATACTATGTACCAAGTAATCAAACTTGGAAGACTCAGAACTCATAGTACCCCAAGATACTCAACCATCTTACTCGCAGCTTCACTGAATTTTTCCAATACAGTTTTGTTTGAATTTTGCATCTCTGAAAACAGGTAGAAAATCTTGGGACAGTGAGAAGAAGTAACCAACTGTGGTGCAGGACTTTAAACGCCCTCAATTGAATGAGGCCCTTCTGTGATGCAAAAACACTTTCTACCCAAGATATTATAGCTCCACCACTAACCATCTCTGAAAAATTCAAGAAATTCCACCTTACTATGCAGAGGATGAAACAATCAACAGTCTCCATTAGTGATTTCCGAATCAATGTTTCTCTCCAAAATTATAAGATCAAGACCAGCACGACAATGCATCTGTCTTTGAATAACAACACCCTTCAAGATACTTGTGAAAAATTTGATCCTACCCTTGAACGCTGACAATTTTAACCCATTGCAATTCTTCACACTTTTCAATTTCATAAGAATTACCAGTAGATAGAATTAGGAGAACACATCCATCAGTTTGTTCATTTCCATTTATTTCCAGCACACAATCATTCATTTGACTATTTAACAAAGCTAACAACACTCGGGCACAATAAAGAAACCAACATCTTGAAATTCCAGTGAACTAATTTGAAGCAATTTATCAACAAACATCATTGAAACACAAAAGCAAGTTCCTATGTAATTCCCTAATACTATTGGTGCCCCATTTAAAACAAGTAACTAAATTAACCCAAGATTTTCTTTTCAATTCATTAGTTCCTTTTAAGTATTGATTCAGACCTGAAATACTGTTTATCCTTTTCAGAGTTCAGCACCAATTCAATATTTCTGAAGTCATGTTCTATTCTAGCAACATTCATAATCCTAACAGTATTTTCATTCATCACAAAGATGTAGGAATGATCCAAAAAATTCCTAGGTAAACTCATAAATTCAGCACCATTTTCATCTGCAATTTCTCTAGAATTTTCCTTACGATAAACCGAATCAGTATGAAATTTAAAATGAAAACCAGGAGAATTAACTTCCTTAGACACTACAGAAATTGATTTATCACAAGGACAGGGAAGGATTTTACCATTATACCATCAAAATTGATTTTGCTTTTGGTTCTTTCTTCCAAAATGGCTAAATGGTTCAATTGTCGTCAATATGTCAGTTTCGGAATTGCCCTTCGTCACTTTAATTCCAAGTGGGTCTTCATCTTCATGACGCCCTCGCCGTTGATGAATTTTCCAATCTCTTCCTCTTCCCCCAGAATAAAATCGCCCACATCTCTCTTTTGGGACCAAATCATTTTCGTTCCTGATCTCATCCTTTCTAAGGGTTCCTTCCTTATATGTGGCCTTTTCAACTTCTTCATCAGTTTGATTCAAATAGGGCGACCCGTAACCCTTATAATCGTTGTCGTCGAAGACCTCCTTTAATCTATTTGAAAATTTTCTCCAAGGGACTTCTCCATTCCTAGCACGCCACACCTCTAGAAAAGCATTAATCCATAACTCTATCCATTGGTGAACGAGGGTTTAACGATTTCCAATTTCTCATTTGAGGTAGGAAAATCCCTGAAAACCCAATTAACTTCCTAGAGCCACGTATTAGGATACTTCCCACAAAAAACCGGCAAATTCAAGACGATACACTTTAGGAAAAGAAAAGGCGAGTTGTTGATAGCTTCCAAGAAATCGTAGCCGAGGAACACTTGCTCTGATACCAATGCCAGGTATTAGACCTGAAATTCCAGAAATAATATTGCAGAAAAAGTAGGAGATGGGAAGTAGCAGAAGATGAGAAGAACAGAGAGAATTAGAGATGAGAGGAAGAAGAAATTTGGGATGAGAAAAAATAGAATACCTTCAATATACTGTTTCTAACAACTATTACATGCTATATACTAACTCTTCTAAGGACCCTAACGATACCGTTGTAATAATCATAATTAAAACATGAGTAATGATACTCTTGGCAACAAATCATAGCAACTTTTTGATAGCAACTCATGTGGCTGCATTCATTGGTTACATTTTTATTAATATCAAATAATTGGCCAATGAATGCATGCTACATGAGTTGCTATCAAAAAGTTGTTATGATTTGTTGTTGAGTATATCATTACTCTAAAAACATATTTTCATATTAATAACTAATTGCATGACAATTGATTATTGAATTTATTAGGCCTCTAGCCCATTGTGGTCCAATTTTTTTGGCCCTACACACCAATTAATAATTATTCAATATTAATTGTTTTTAGCTAAAATTACAATGCTTTTACTCGACAAGAAATTTAGCCTCCTTAATTTTGCCCTAATATAGCCTAAACGGGCAAAATAAAGTAACTCACACAAAAATAATGTTCATTATTAATAGTTCATACTAGTGACAAGCAAACCATATTTTTCTATTTCAGCCAACAGTGGCGAAACCACCTGTGGGCTGGTGTAGGCTGAAGCCCTCACCAAGCTCGCTAGCCGCTGCTTTAAATAGTACTCGGCAAGTCGGCGGCGACGGAACAGCCCCCACCAACCCAAGCGGCTCAGCCCCCACTCCGCTGCTGTAGTTTTCTCTTTTCTTCCTTTGTTTTTCCAGATTATAGCGTTGCTGCAGCTTGCAAGTGCAATCAGTTTGCAGCCTTTGCTGTTTTTCTTTTTATTTAATATTTTAATGGGCACAGGCCCTTGTTTTGGTTAGTAAAACGCCAGCGCCGTTTGGAAGGCGATGGCGTTTTATCATTTTTGTATTTTTATAAAATATAAAAATTTTTTTAATTTAGAATCAGTTGGGAGAGCCCTAATTTGAAGTTTTTGACTCTTCATTCCTTCAATCAGCTCAGGCGGCACAGGCGCACAGCTGAAGAATCAAGAATTCCAATCGGCAATCGCAATCGCAATCGGCAAAACGGTAATACCCATCTTCAGATCTTCTTCCTCTATCTGTAATCTGTTCGATTGTTCGCCAGCTCTTGCTCCAATTCCATAGTGCAGACCGCGGTTTACTTTTCTCTCAGCCTCTCAGGTCAGTTTCCTGAATTTTCATTCTAAGCAATTAATTGTTTTTTTGAATGGTTATTAGACTTTTAGGTGTAGAGTTATTAGTTAGTGTTGTACAGTTGTAAAATGTAAATGACAATGCTAATGCTATATAAATGATTAAATGTAATGTATGCAGTAATGAGTAATGGCGTAATGCAGTGTGTCAATGCTTTCGTGCTTGTGTAGTTGTGCTTGTGTCATATGGTTGAGTTGAGAAATTTGAATTTTTGTATTCATGATTTGAAGCAATAATATGGATTTAAAGAATTTTAGCTATGAAATTAGAAAATTTAGGGATTTTAAAAATAGTACTTTTACATGTTTTGTTTACATTTTGCTAGTCTAGTTGTATTTTTGTCTTATTTCATGGCTAGAATAAACAACATGATTTACAGTAAGTTTCTTCTTCTTTTTTTTTTTTTTTTAAATACAGAATATGAAGAGATTTTTTAAACGGGTACTGATGTGACGCAAAAATTACAATGAGGGAACGATGCTTCTTCGCGGCCCAATGAACTCTTGAAGACAGTAATTGCCCAATTCAAATGAAGCTTTGAAGAACCCAATGGCCCAACTGGAGATGAGCAATTTTAGGGATGAACTAAGTAAGGTTGTTGAGCTTGGCAAAGAGGATGAAACTTGATGATTTCGTACTGCTCCGTTCACCAATTGATGATCAATTCAGAAAAGGAGCGGGGCTTTCCCCCCTGTATAAACTCCGACGATCAAGTCAGTAACATGAAAGAGATAAGCAATATAGAACAAGAGTGCTCAGAAAAATTGTAAATGAGAGAAGAGCCTTTTGAAATGCTAATGAGAATTGCCAGAAATAGCTGATTCCAACTTACTTGAATGAGGCTTGTGCTTTATAAACTTACTTTTGATGGTTCCGTTGGGTCCTGAAGACATACGCTCCTCTTTATTCTTCTTGCAATGATGTTTTTGCCGCTCCGGGAAAGTTGGCTTTAACTTTGGCTCCTTTATCATCATTGCTCTGCATATATTAAGGTAATGGTCCCACCATGATATCTAACTGTTTCGAATATATTATCTCGGATCGGTTTACTCTTCACCGATCTAAGCTTTTATGTGTTTTAGTTATTTACCGACTTGAACTTAACACTGTTGACCAATCTAACTTCTCTTAAGCTTTTACCGACCTGGGCTTCTCTAGTAGAATTGTACTTTTTCCGACTCAATCTTGACCGACCTGAGTTGATAAGTTTTTACCGATCTAAAATTACCAAGTTGATTTATATGTTTTCCGACCTTAAGCCTTCATGAGTTTATTAAGTCTTTTAGGACCGAGCTGAGCATTTATATCCGATCAAAAGTTATAACAGACAAATTAGGTTTATATGATCTTTCCGACCTGAACATAGATCTGGGCTTCTTTATATATTACTGTTTCTCTGTTGTAACCCATTGGGTTAGTCCTAATGGAAATTTCAATTTTATGCACAACAGGTACGAAGTGATGGATCTTCATCTCCTAATGTGCCTTATGCTAGTGAACCTGTGGAAAACCAATCTCGTGTACGTGTAGAGATAGATATGAATGATATTGTTAGTGATCCGGGATTATGAAGACCAATTGAGGTTTTTCATATTGATATTCAAGATGAAATACGAAGAGAATATTTGATTAGAGGGCCTTGCCAACCAGTTGGTCATGTGTATCCAAAAAAAAAAATTGGTAAACAAGAAAGAAGTTTTCAAAATATTTGGTTTCAGAAATTTGCATGGCTAGAGTATAGTGTATCAAAAGATGTGGCATTTTGCTTTTTGTGTTATCTTTTTAAGAAATCGCATAAAGGAGGTCGATATGCAGAAGAAGATAAAAACAGGATTCAATAATTGAAAAAATGCATTAGAAAGATTCAATTTTCATATTGGGGCGGTAAATAGTTGTCACAATGATGCTAGAATACAGTTTGAGTATTTTCAAGAGCAAAGGCATAGTTTGTCTAATATATTACGAGCGAATGGGCGCGAGATGGAAGTTGCTTACCGCATCTGTTTAACGGCGATGTTGGATGTGACTCGTTTCCTTTTGAAGCAAGGATTGGCTTTTCGTGGACATGATGAGTCAACTAGTTCTTCAAATAGAGGCAATTTTCTTGAATTGGTTGATTGGTATGGTCGGCGAAGTGAAGAGGTTTCAAAAGTCATAAATGTAAATGCTCATGGAAATAATCAATGTCTTCTTCAAAAATTCAAAAAGAATTAACCCATGCTTGTGCCTCAGAGATTACGCTTTCCATAATCAAAGATATTGGGAACAAAGTTTTTTGTCTTTTGGTTGATGAGTCTCGAGATATTTCAGTGAAGGAGCAAATGAGAGTTGTTTTGAGATATGTGAACGATAAAGGATGTGTGATTGAGAGATTTATTGCAATTGTGCATGTGCCTGACACTAGTTCTCAATCTTTGAAGGATGCTATTGATGCTTTATTTGCAGAACATGGATTATCATTATCAAGATTGAGAGGGCAAGGATACGATGGGGCTGCAAACATGCGAGGTGAGTTGAAAGGGTTGAAATCCCTCATTCTGGAAGAAAATCCATATGCCAGGTATGTTCATTGTTTCTCTCACCAACTCCAGCTAGTTATTGTTGCCGTTGCAAAAGGAAACTTTATTGTGAATGGATTTTTTGGCTATGCTACTATGATTGTGAATACCACTGGAGCATCATGTAAAAGGAAAGATCAACTTAGACAGATTGAACATGATAGGATAGTTGATGAAATGGATAGTGGAAAGGGAAAAAATCAAGAAACTAATTTGGCAAGACCTGGAGATACTCGTTGGGGATCACATTACTTAACATTGCTTCGTTTAAGCTCTATGTGGCTTTCAGTGATGGAAGTGTTGGAGATTATACGTGATGATGCCATTTCTTTTGATAATAGAAGTACCGCTGCAGGTTTGATTGAGAAAATTGATAGTTATGAGTTTGTTTTTGTATTACATTTCATGACATATTTGTTAGGAATCACAAATGAGTTGTCTTCTACCTTGCAACAAAGGGGTCAAAATATTGTTGAAGCCATGTACTTGATTGACAATGTTAAATCCCAGTTACAAACTTTTAGAGAGGATAGATGGCAATTTGTTTTGGATGAAGTCAATAGATTTTGTGAGTTGAATATGATTCCTCTGATTGATATGAAAGACAATATGAGAACTCTTGGTCAAAGAAGGCATAAAGCGAATCTCATCACTAATTTGCATCATTATCGCATGGACATTTTTGGACAGGTATCATATCTAAATATCTTGTTTTCTTTTGCTTGTTTAATTTAATTTTCTTTATTAATATTATCTTGGTTTCAATGTTAGGTTGTTGATTTAATCATTTAAGAGATCAGTAGTCGTTTTTCTGAAGTTAGCACAGAATTGCTTCAATGCATAGCATGCCTTGATCTGAGAAATTCTTTCTCTCATTTCAATGTTGATCAACTCATCCATCTTGCTACTTTATATCATGAAGATTTCTCCAGTACTGATTTTTTTATTTCTAAAGAAGCAGCTTGAGAATTTCATTTTCAATGTGCGGTGTGATCTTAGATTTTCTGCACTTGAAGATTTTGGAAGTCTTGCTCAGAAAATGGTTGAAACTAAGAAAAATACTGTTTTCCCATTGGCTTATCGTTTGATCGAGTTGGCATTGGTTTTACCAGTTGCGACTGCATCTGTGGAAAGAATATTTTCTACCATGAAAATTGTCAAGGCTGAATTACGTAACAAAATGGCAGACGAGTGGATGGATGACACTCTTGGTGTATACATCGAGAAGGATGTTTTCTCAACCATTGAAAATGAGACAATCTTGCAACGTTTTCAACAAATGGAAACATGTAGAATACAGCTATCACCTCTATGTGATTCAAGTACAACCTACTAGTTGCGACTGCATCTGTGGAAAGAATATTTTCTACCATGAAATTGTCAAAACTGAATTACGTAACAAAATGGCAGACAAGTGGATGAATGACACTCTTGTTGTATACATTGAGAATGATGTTTTATCAACCATTGAAAATGAGACAATCTTGCAACATTTTCAACAAATGGAGACACGTAGAATACAGCTGTCACATCTATGTGATTCAAGTACGACCAAGACCTGTGCTTCATCAAGTGTCAACCAAATAGTTAAGTTTTATATATTTTTACATTTTGATCGCGTTTATATTTGTGAGTTTCAGAACTTTAGTCGTTAAAAATATTTATTTCATCGCATGAATTTTACTTTATATTTTACACAAGCCACCATTTATTTAATTTTCTGGTTCCACCACTGTCAGCCAAAATGAAACATTTTAAGACTAACGAGAAATTCACTGTGTTTAACTTTTGTCCAATATAGCTCAAACGGGTAGAATAAAGTCACTTCATTCTAAAATAATGTTTGAAAAGTGAAATTTTTTATTATTAATGTTCAAACAAACCATATTTATCTTTTCCAGCCAAAATAAAATATTTTGAAATTGACGAGAAATTTGGAATTCTTAATTTTTGCGCAATATCGTCCAGACAAACAATATGGTCATTACATCCCAAAATGATGTTTTGAAAGTGATTTTTTTTGCTTATTAATAGTTGATAATAGTGCCAAACAAAGGGAAATCGCAGTTTTAGTTCTTCAATTATATCTTAATTACAATTTTAGTCCCTCAATTATTGAAACTCGCACTTTCAGTCCCCCTAACTATCACTTTTTCGCCGGTTTGGTCCCTCTTATCGACAAGCTATCGATTGACTAACAAAGTCTAACGGTAATTTGGACCCTTTTGAAATATTCATAAAATATTTGGGCCAAATCATTATAACTCAAAACGTTTTTAAAAAATAAACTAAAAGTGAAATTTTTCTTCAAACAAAAAACAAAGGCATGGGTTAGCAGCTTGTATGATTTGGCACTAAAAAAGTTTTGAATTATTATGATTTAGCCTAAATATTTTATATAATTTTTATTTTAACCCCAAATGACCGGTAACCTGATAGCTTGCTGGTAAGAGGGACTAAACCGACGAAAGAGTGATAGTTAGGGGACTAAAAGTGCGAGTTTCAATAATTGAGGGACTGAATGTGTAACGAGAGTATAATTGAGGTACCAAAACTGCAATTTTCCCGCCAAACAACATATTTATCATTTCCATCCAAAATAGAACATTTTTAAATCGACGCTAAATTTAGAGCTCTTTCCTTTTGCCGGTATAACACAACTCGGCAAAGCATATGTCCCATCACCCAATATATGGTTTGAAAATTTAAAAAAAAATTGCTTTCCAAACAAACCATATAATTGTTTCTAGTCAAAATGCAACATTTTTAACTCGACGAAAAATTCAGATGTCTTAATTTTTGTCCAGTATAATCTAAAGAGGCAAACTAAAGTCACCTCATCCCAAAAACACAAGATCATGTTTGTAAAGTAAAAAAAAAAAAAATTTGCTTATTAATAGTTTATATTAGTGCCAAACAAACCATATTTATCATTTTTAGCCAAAATGAAACATTTTTAAACCGACGAGAATTTCAGATTGTTACTTTTGCCCAATATAGTCCAAACGGGTAAAACAACGTCATTTCATCAAAAAATAATGTTCAAAAAAAAAAATTTAATTGTTATTAATAGTTCATAGTAGTGATAAACAAATCATATATATCGTTTCCAACACCTGAGTGGAAAATTTTTAAACTGACAAAAAAATTTACTTCACCCAAAAATAATGTTTGAAAAGTAATTTTTTTTCCTTATTAATAATTCATATTAGTGCCAAACAAACCATATTTATCGTTTGCCGCTAGAATGAGGCATTTTTAACCCAATGAGAAATTCAGAGTTCTTAACTTTTGGCAAATATAACCCACACGGGCCAAAATTAAGTAACTCACTCCAAAATAATGTTTGAAAAGTAAAAAACTTCTATCATTAATAGTTCATATTAGTAACAAACAAACAATATTTCTCGCTTCCAACCAAAATGAGACATTATAAAACCGACGAGAGAATTTAAGAGTGCTTAATTTTTGCTCAACATAGTCCAAACGGGCAAAATAAAGTCAATTCATCCAAAAAAAAATGTATGAAAAGTTAAAAAAGAATCTTTTGAATAATTCATGGTAGTGCAAAATAAACCATTTTTATCATTTGATGCTAAAATGGAACATTTTTAACCTAATGAAAATTTATAATTTTTAACTTTTGCCTAATATAGCTCAAACGGGGAAAGTAAAGTAACTCACCATAATATGATGTTTGGAAAGTAAAAAAATTTCTTAATAATATTTCGTACTAGTGACAAACATGCAATATTTATGGTTTTCTGGCAAAGTGGAACATTTTTTAACCGACGAAAAATTCAGAGTTCTTAACTTTTGTCCAATATAGCCCAAGCGAGTAAAATAATGTTACTTCACCCTAAAATAATGTTTGAAGAGTAATTTTTTTGCTTATTAAAAGTTATACTAGTGCCAAACAAACCATATTTATCGTTTGCAGCCAAAATAGAACATTTTTAACCCGAAGAGAAATTTACAGTTCTTAACTTTTGCCCAATATAACACAAACGGACAAAATAAAGTAACTCACCCCAAAATAATATTTGGAATGTAAAAATCTTTTATTATTAATAGTTCATACTAGTGACAAACAAACCATATTTATCACTTCCAGTCAAAATAGAACATTTCAAAATCGACGAGTATTTAAGAGTGCTTAACTTTTGGCTAATATGCCCAAACGGGCAAAATAAAGTAAATTTATCCAAAAATAATGTTTGAAAAAGTAAAATTTTTTGCTTAATAATAGTTCATATTAGTGCCGAACAAACTATATTTATCGCTTCCAACCAAAATTAAACATTTTTTAACCAACGAAAAATTCAGAGGTCTTAACTTTTGCCCAATATAGACCAAACGGACTAAATAAAGACACTTCAATGTTTGGAAAGTAATTTTTTTCCTTATTAATATTTCATACTAGTGCCAAACAAACCATATTTATCGTTTGCAGCCATAATGAAACATTTTTAACCCGGTGAGAAATTCAGAGTTCTTAACTTTTGGCAAATATGGCATAAACTGGCAAATTTAAGTAACTCACCCTAAAATAATGTTTGAAAAGTAAAAAACTTTTATTATTAAAGTTCATCTAGTGACAAATAAACCATATTTATCGCTTCCAACCAAAATGAGACATTTTAAAACTGATGAGAATTAGAGTGCTGAACTTTTGCTCAATATAGCCTAAACATGCATAATAAAGTCAATTTATCAAAAAAAAAAAAAAAAGGTGTATAATAAGTAAAAAGTTTCTCTTATAAATAGTTCATGCTAGTGCAAAATAAAATATTTTTTATCGTTTGAAGCAAAATGAAACATTTTTAACATGATGAAAATTTAGAGTTCTTGACTTTTGCAAAATATAGTCAAAATGGGAAAAATAATGTAAATCACTATAAAATAATGTTTGAAAAGTAAAAAAAATAAAAAAATTCCTTATTAATATTTTATAATAGTGAACAACAAACAATATTTATCATTTCTTGTCAAAGTGGAACGTTTTTTAAACGACGAGAAATTCAGAATTCTTAACTTGTGTCCAATATAGCCCAAATGGGCAAAATAATGCTACTTTCACCCTAAAATAATGTTTGAAAAGTGTTTTATTTATTTATTATTATTATTTTTTGCTTATTAAAAGTTTGTACTAGTGCCAAACAAACCAAATTTATCGTTTGCAGCCGAAATTAAACGTTTTTTAACCGACAAAAAGTTCAGAGGTCTTAACTTTTCCCCAATATAGACCAAACGGACAAAATAAAGTCACTTCAATGTTTGGAAAGTAATTTTTTTTCCGTCTTAATTTTTCATACTAGTGCCAAACAAACCATATTTATCGTTTGCAGCCAGAATGAAACATTTTTAACTCGACGAGAAATTCAGAGTTCTTAACTTTTGGCAAATATGGCCAAAACTGGCAAAATTAAGTAACTCACCCGAAAATAATGTTTGGAAAGTAAAAAAAAACTTTTATTATTAAAGTTCATACTAGTGACAAATAAACCATATTTATCACTTCTAATCAAAATGAGACATTTTAAAACTGATGAGAATTTAGAGTGCTTAACTTTTGCTTAATATATAGCCTAAACGGGCAAAATAAAGTCAATTCATCAAAAAAAGTGTATGAAAAGTAAAAAGTTTATCTTATGAATAGTTCATGCTGGTGCAAAATAAACCATTTTTATCATTTGCAACCAAAATCGAACATTTTTAACATGATGAAAATTCAAAGTTCTTAACTTTTGCCTAATATAATCAAAACGGGAAAAATAAATTAACTCAGTATAAAATAATGTTTGGAAAGTAAAAAAAAATTCCTTCCTAATATTTTATACTAGTGAACAACAAACAATATTTATCATTTCCTGTCAAAGTGCAACATTTTTTAACCGACGAGAAATTCAAAGTTCTTAACTTTTGTCCAATATAGCCCAAATGAGCAAAATAATGTTACTTCACCCGAAAATAATGTTTTGAGAGTTTGTTAATTATTATTATTATTATTATTATTAATAGTTCATACTAGTGACTAGGGGTGTCAAACGGGCGAGTTGGGCCGGTATTGGGCGGGTATTAAATAGGTGTTAAGTTAATGAGTACCCATTAACCATTCAATTAATGGTCTTAACTCAAATGGATAATGGGTAGTTATGGGTACCCATGGGTACCTATAATACCCATTATACAAAAATGTAAGGCTTATTTAATAATTTATTAATAAATTTGTAAAAAAAAAATTTAATTTCATTTTAATTTTTTTTAACGCGAATTTTAATTTTTTGAATCTATTCTAAAATTTGAAATATTAAATTTTGTATACTTTTATATTTAATCATATGTAAAAAATTTTTCCAAACACAATTTTTAATTTTTTTATATTTATATAAACCCGTGTATGCCCCGATCCGAGGCCCGAAATTGGGCCCGGGCCGAAATTGGACCCGAGTCCCAAAACTGGGCCCTGGCCAAAACTGGATCCGAGGCCCGAAATTGGACCCGAGGCCTGAAACTGGGCCCGGGCCAAAACTGGACTCGAGCCCGAAACTGGGCCAGCCAGAAATCGGTCCAGAACTAAACCGGCGCAACCCTAAACCCGAGCCTAAGCCCGAACAAATTTTGAATTAGTATTTAAGTGGGTAATTTTAAAATATTATAAAATAATAAATAGGAGAAAAAAACGTAAAGTAATTGTAAGACACGAAAAATAAATAAGAAAAAAAAATTTGAAGAAAAAAATAAAATAGACCCACTAAAATAAATGAGTTGTTGGGTTTTTGTTTATACTTTTAAGGATAGTTTTGGATGGATATTTTTGGTACCCATGATGGGCGAATTTTAGGGTACCCAATGAGCTACCCTAAACCCGCCCATTACATATTTAGCCCAAACCCACCCAATCCATTATTATTTTAAGTGAATTTTATTTGGTTAATACCCAATGAATTTGGACGGTTTTTGAGTTAGTGGATTTTTTTGCCACCCCTACTAGTAACAAACAAACAATATTTATTGCTTCTAGTCAAAATGGAACATTTTAAAACCAACGAGTATTTAAAATTGCTTAACTTTTGCCCAATATGCCCAAACAAGCAAAATAAAGTAAATTCATCCAAAAATAATGTTTGAAAAGTATAAAATAAAAAAAATAAAAAAAAAATTGCTTATTAATAGTTCATTCTAGTGCTGAACAAACTATATTTACCGTTTCCAGTCAAAATAAACATTTTTAAACTGACAGAAAATTCAGAGGTCTTAACTTTTTCATACCAGACAGACAAAATAAAATCACTTCACCCAAAAATAATGTTTGGAAAATAATTTTTTTCCTTATTAATAGTTCATACTAGTGCCTAACAAACCATATTTATGGTTTGCAGCCAGAAAGGAAGATTTTTAACCCAACGAAAAATTTAGAATTCTTAACTTTTGTCCAATACATAGCCCAAACGTGCAAAATAAAGTCCATTCACCCGAAAGTAATGTCCGAAAATTATAAAATTTTGCTTTCCAAACAAATCATACCTATTGTTTCCAATTAAAGTGGAGCAATTTTAAACCAATAAAAATTTTAGAATTTACTTTTGCCCTATATAGTGCAAACAGACAAAATAAAGTCGCTTCCACCCATAATAATGTTTAAAAAGTAAAATTTCTCTTATTTATACTTCATACTATTGCCAAACAAACCATATTTATCGTTTCTACCCAAAATGAAACATATTTAAACCAAATAGAAATTCAAAGTTCTTAAGTTTTGCCCTTTATAGCCAAAACAGGCAAAATAAAGTTACTTCACCCCAAAATAATTATTTGAAAAGTAAAATGATTTACTTATTAAAAGTTCATACTAATGCCAAACAAATCATATTTATCATTTGCTACCATTATGGAACATTTTTAACCCGACGAGAATTTCTCAAAATGTTTGAAAAGTAGACATTTTGGCTTAATAACCGTCCATAGCAAGCCCAAACAAACCATATTTATCATGCACAATTAAAATAGAACTTTTGTCCCGACAATTTTTCAACATCCTTATTTTTCTACAAATATAACCTTTACAAAAAAAATAAAGTCAATTCACCCAAAAATTATTTCTAAAAAGTAAAAGTTTTTGCCTATTAGCAATCCTTGTGCTAAACAAACCATATTTATTGTTTTAAGCCAAATAGAACCTTTTTTAACTCGACAAGGAATTCATGATCCTCAAATTTTCCATTTTGTTTTGTCAAACACTATGACAACCTAATAAACTTTACTTTTTTGAATATATTGGGACCTTATTTTGCGTTTTCAATTTGCCGATCGCCTAACCACTAATGACAGTTAATGACGTTTAGTTTAGGATGTCAACTATTGACACATCTGTTTATCGTGATCCAGATTTAGCACAGCAGATTTTACCGTGTAGGGTGCTTTCAACGTGGGCCTACCAGCACTACGCATAAGTTTGGCCCATTTGAATATGGATCAGCATTGCCCACTTCACTGCGCAGCTGGGCTGACCACCACAAAGCATAAGCATGGCCATAATCCACAAACATACATTCATCTATAAGCGAAGCTCTTAAGGGAAGGAGTCACCGCCTGCCATATTTCCTTAAACTGAACATCTGCAATTCGAAATAAGCTATCTCAGCATTTTGTTTTTTGGATAAATATACCAGGAACGCCTGCATAAAAAGAAAAAATCAGTTGAAAGAAACACTAATCAGGATTCAGGTGGAATAGCAAGCTACATATACGTGGAACACAATTATTTTTTGTGAAAACTATAAATTTCTCTTGCAACTCAAACGGGTTTCTCACTCATAGAGCATAAACGGCTCTCCAGCCATTTTCCATGAGCATGCTATTTACAGACTAGCATCTATGAATGAGTAACAAACCATTGTCGTGGCTGTAAGCATTTCCTGAAATGCATCCAAATGGCATCACTCATTCAAGAAATGCATCCAACAATGACAATGTGATCATTATATTGATGAAGATCAGATGACAACACTGCCAAATAATTTATCTGACAATGACAAGAATGACTACTAATGCAAATGATTTTCAGTGCATGCGATATTTCGAGTAGGAGTAGAGTGAAGGGTCTCGCTTGCAAGTTGTATCGGCTGGCAATATGCTATAGCGACAGGTTCAGAATCAGACCCTTGCACCGAGAGAAAATCAGAGCTCTTTCAAAAAGAAAGAGACAAAGCAAAAAATGAGTAGACAGCAATAACCTGAATAGAACATAGCCAAAGCCCCCAAAATAACCAAAAAACTACAAGCAAGTGGCACGTATTTGCTTTTTCCCAAGAACTCAATGTGTAACTATGGAAGAAACTGAAAAAAAAAAAAATAGATCTCACATTACCATATTGTCACCCAGCAATATAGCTAGGATAATAGAAACTAACCGAAGCAATTTCTGGGGCTCAGTTTAAGTTCCGCTAATCGAGGAAAAACACTACAACCAAAGGCACCATTCCTTTCAAGGTAATTGATTCCATTGAAAAATCAATGAACAGTTGTCAACTAAGACCCTGCAGAATCTTCTTTCACAAATGACTGGTCACCCAATTTTATTCATCTTTGTGAATTGGACAAGTCTGAAAATTTGCATTCAAATATCCAGTATTACTTGTGGTTCTGTTAGAATGGAATTCTCAACTGTTTTGTTAAAATTGACAGTCAAATAAAGGTAAATCAGTTAGGTGAATAAACAAAACCCCTTTTTGTTTTTTTGTTACTGTTCTGCAAGACAATTATTCTTTACATTATCTTTTTCCTTTCATAAATTTTCTTACAGGTTTTGATCCTAGATTTCAATATCAGAAGACAGCCCTACACTCACACCTAGCCTCCCAAAGCTTTGCAGTTAATCACAAGCTCCTTGGTGTTCATATCGGTTAAAACCATAGGCATCAATCAAATCAAAACAAAACAGCCATCAAATCTCAATTGCAATTGACTGAAAAATCAGAATTCTGAAATAATAGTTCCATAACCTGACCCACTAGATTTATAAGACATGAGCTTGAGTGGGTGAATTTATAATTACTATATAATTCTGTAAACATGAAAAAAAAAGGAAAGAAAACTTCCATTAAATTCCAAAACAATTGAAAGTTAAGTGATCAGCAACAAGACAAGGGCAGGGGCTCATTACTCTTCAGATCAAATGGAGGAGGAATATCTTGATCATAAAAATATATTTCATAACAAAAGGACAATGATAGATCATCTTTCCTTCATTCGAGTTGAGGGGATGAGGATCAACAGCCCTCAATTTGAAGGATTAAAGAATTAGTGGTGCAGATATCAATGATGGTAATTTGGGATAAGCCTGAAGGGGAAGCAGACAAAAAAAAGAAAAAAAAGACAAGGTCAAAGACAAAAGGGTTCCTCAAATGTTAGATCCCACCCTCGAGAACTTAAATGAAGCTAATATGCTACTCTATGGAAATTTGGACTGCTTATGAATGTAGTATCTCAGGAACTTTGGTTGCATGTGGTTTGGCAAAATGAGAATCTGAACCAGTAATTCTAACAAAAGACTTGATGGTTCTATATTAACCGTAACCACAGGGGATGGTTGTTGAGTTATTTAACATATGCGGTTGGCTTTAAACTTATATAAACCGCACAGGGCTCTCAGTAATTAACTTCGATAGCAAAGCAAAGTAAAATGTATAAGCTATGCATTTCAATTACCTTGAAAGCATTCCCTTGCTCTTGGGCCATAAGTACAACATCACCACTTAAAAGGAGCATCGTAAGAGGAGGATCGTCTCTAGATTTGTCACCAAGAAGGAAAATAACCTTGCAACCCAAACTGATGAAAGGTAAAACAAATTTGGAATGAATTTTCTGTTCTTTGGTCCAGGATAAACAGAAAGAATGACAAACCTTAAACTGCACAACACCTGATGCTCACTGTAACTCCGTGTGTATAAATGAAATTAAAAATAATCTCATCGTTCCTCTTTAGTCACTGATTTTTTTTCCCTTTCTGGTACAATATAACAAACAAGGAAAATCTCTGTATGAAACCCAAAAGTTTTTTTTTTGTTGGGAAACGTTGATACAAGTCATAGATATTTCTATTTATATCATTTTTGCTTGCATGATGATTAATGATTATATATAGTGAATCAGACGAAAGAAAGGGAAAAGGAATAGTATGATTTCAGTCCATTATCATTCAAAGTAGTCTAATTTAAGATATGATTTCTGTACTGTAACACATAATTAGTTGAGAGATTTCATCCCATGCGATAGTACTCCTGAAATTCTAATTTAAGATATCTGGAAAAGGCTTGAATATTGCATAAACACCAATTTGCTCCGAGAACCTGACCGAATAAATACTTTGAAAGCATACGTATCTCATTATAATTACCATATATAATTTTTCTCCAACTTCCATTCGTACTGAAACAGTATTTTCAACAAATGTTCTCTATATTCAGGTCTCAACTTCTATCCACGAATTTTGAGGGATAACAAAAAAATTAATCAGCACAATTAATTCCAGTACAAAAAGCAAGCAACAAAACTCAGAATCCACAATAAAGCCAATCAATAGTAACTGAACACATTAGAAGTCGAAACTTGGACGCGAAATGACAGAAAAGAAGAAACAAAACCTAGTACGATAACTACAAGAAATTAACATTCAAACACTAACCAGAAGCATCGTAAGTTCTCTGAAGAGAAGATAAAAGCCCCTCGGGCTGAACTCCAGCGAATTGACGGTGGAGCCGTCTTGTTCGGTGTGAATCACCCGTTTCTTGCGGTAGACTTGGACGACTTTGCCCTTGTAGGTCCCACGGACCTTGCGAATCGGCATCGAGCGGACTTGCTCCAGGGATGAGTTGAGAGAAGCGCACGCTGGAGAGGCCATGAAATGAGCCCTTGAAGCGGGACGAGAGGACTACTTCATTTTCGCCGCCGAGCGATGGGATCTACTGAATGAGGCGAAGCCAGATATAGAAAGTTTTGCTAGGGTTTTTGACACCGTGGTTGGAGCTATGGCGAAGACTTAGGCTTAGGGTTTCGCCAATCAGAGAGACAAAGGAGGAGAAAAATTCGAGAGCAATGGAGGGAAGAAAGGAAAGCAAGGCGTAGACGCGACATTTACAAAACCTTTCCCCCGCAAAGTTCACCGACACCGACCTATTATAATTCAAAATAGCAATATTTTTTAATTATTAATATTTGTACTATTAAATTTGGGTTTTTTTTTTTTTTCTTTTTTCCTTCGGCCCAACAATAGCCCAGTCCATGAAAAATAATACATTTTCTTCTTTTTTTGACTACCAAAAACTAAGGCCCTGTTTCTGTTTGTTATAAATAAGTTTTGAGAAAATAATAATTGATTCTTGAATGATGAAAGATTAGCTTTTTCTTCTCATATATACAGTATAATGTGAGATGGATCTACTTGAGAATTTGTTAATAGTTTCTGCTCATTCAAACTATGTTTTTCTTTACCTCAATATTCATTTTGTACAATAAATATTTTGTCTGCAGAGCACAACCAGTCCACAACACAACACAACACAACAGAACACATTTCCTTTTCTTTTCTAAATACTCTTTTAAACTATAACTATTCATCCATCCATCATCTTCACATCCCACAGCTATAATTTGTTAAAAGAACACTAACCACCAAAAAATAGAAAAAGTTAAAATGAAAAAAAATAATAAAAAGAATAAAAATCTGAGAAGAAGGGGGCTAATGTCTAATGCCTAATGCCTAATGGTGAGATCTTGTTGTATTTGAGCCACGGAGTGTGACCCCATGCAAAAATTTGGTATATCCAAGCAAACTCAGTTTTCCATCACCCCTGATCCACTCTTTCAGTATTGAATATGCTGTTGGCCCTAGATTCAACTCCTGCAACCAACCAAGTAACCATCCATTATTCATTTTCAAACATCCTCAGATGAAGATGATTCAAGAAACAACACAGGAAGATGCAAATAGTACCCGAGCAAGCTCTTCCACCGATATCACTCGGTTTCCCTCTTGTTCAAAATGCATGAATGCTTCCGAAGCCATCTGCTCCCACCCTTCCAGGGCCTCCAGTTGGTACGTGCTGATTGCAGCTGCACAAAACTCTTCCAACTCCATCCTCCTATGAGACAGCGGACCCATCTACCAAACCCAACCAACAGTAACACATACATATATCAATTCATTAATAACCAACTTACTTTTCGATCATAAAGAAGCAGCAACTCCAACACTGATTTACTTACCGTATTCAAGATATCAGGAACTCTCGACTCCTTCATGGCATCTGTGGCATTTCGAAGAAGTGCCTGCATATGTGACACAAGTCAAAAAAGATTGAAACAAGCATGACACTGCTGCACAAACTTCCCAACCAGAAAAATCATAAATCTCCAATAACGCTATATATATATATATATGTATACAACAACAAATTTGAGATTTAATCATTCATGTGTGTGCATGTACGCGAGAGTGAGAGACAGAAAGCTTCAAATACCGTTTTAAAGTTCTCAAGAGTAACCTGCCCATCCTTGTTTGGCTCCAAAAGCATAAATTGAGCTCTAAGATAAATCAATTCGTCCTCAGTTAAAGCTTTTGAAAGGGCCTAAACCATACAAATTACAACTCACAATCAAAATAAAACTCCCAAAAAATTTGGAGATAGTTTGACATTATCAAGAGGTAACAAGAGAGTACCTTTAGTGCTGCTCTTTTGAAAGGAGTAGCATGTAGGTATGACTTCACCAATTTATAAATCAATATATCCAACGGAATAGGATGCCTCTCACTCCGCAACCATGGGTGTGCTATGTTTGAATTAGCATCATATTTGCACATCAAATGACAAGAGCAGATCCATTACTTACAGAACTTGAAGAAATCCAGATATAAATAACCATAAAGCCAAAAGTCAAAGACCAGAATTCACAATTTTCAGAATGCTCAGATCTAAATGAAGAGGATTTCCATGAGAAAACAGATGCAACATTTTGACAGTAAGACTTACTTAATGCTTGAGCAGCAGTCATTCTCTTCCTGTAGTCCTTGTTTAAAAGCCGTTTCACAAAATCTTTGGCTTCTGGTGAAACGGAAGGCCAAGGTGCATCTTCAATGTTAGGATCAGCTCTGAGTACGGCTCGGAAAATTCCAGATTCTGTCCTAGCCCAGAAGGGTCTGCTCCCACATAACAGTATATAGGCTATAACACCTATGCTCCAGATGTCTGCTTCTAAGCTATAAGATCTATGAAGAACTTCAGGTGCCACATAATAGGCACTCCCAACAATATCGTTTAGCCTTTCATCTGCAAGAGTCCATATGTAACAAAGGAGATGGAGATTACAAGTCACAGAATCTTGTAGCAGCTGAAAATATTCAATACACAATGCAATATATCATTTTCTAACAAATCAAGCATGATTATGAGATCCACAAAAAAAAAAAATTATATGATCTTCTAAGATACAAAGGAGCAAAATTATTGCAGAATGAGAGCAATAAAGATGATAACATGTTCCACATCTCTTATCAGAACAATTGGTGGAGAATAATGACCAATTAAGTTGTAAATGGCTGAGATAATATGAGCAATTTTCATAAGTTTAAACAGATTGGATGAAAACAATTCTTGATTGAGATATTTGACTCCAGAATGAATCAATTAGAAGAACTTTGTTTTGGTCCTACAGCCGAAGAGAGATTTTTTTCTCTAACCATCAGATAAATTAGCTAGAATATTCTGCAGGAATGATTTGCAAAATCCACACCCGCAGATAATAGTATTTTGCCAGCAACAACACAACAGATTGATTCATATATGATCACATCCGCCATAGTAAATAAGAATCATAATGAATATTGAACACTTTTCAGTGAGAGGTACCTGGCCTGACGAAGTCTGAAAGTCCAAAATCAATAAGTTTCATATCAGCTTCTTCACTTCTAGAGGTGAACAGAAAATTCTGCAAGACAAAGAGGAATTGGATACAGCATGAATACTTGAAACCAGTTATTAAAAAATCAAGAAATGTGTAAGAATTATCAGATACAGGAGTAACAGTTCATCAAAGAACAAAAAACAAGAGCAAAGTCCAAAAACCTCAGGCTTCAAGTCGCGGTGGACCACACCTTGGAGGTGACAAAATGCCACCACACTCAAAATTTGAACAACAATAAGTTTTGCATCCTCTTCTGTATACCTACCACCCCTGATTTAAAGGAGCAGGATGTTATGATATCAAGCATCATAGCATTAAGACAGTAGAATTACAAAGTTAAGAAGTTCATTTACCTGGACAATATTTTGTCCAACAGCTCTCCACCTTCGCACAACCTGTATAAATGAATATAAAAAAGATTATATACATAAAAAGAAAAAAAACAACAACAAAGCCTTTACCCACTGTGGGATGGCTATATGGATAATATCTTGCTACTATGTACGGTGAAGAATAAAGCAATTAAAAAGTAACTGCAAACTTGCAACAATTGAAGCTGAAGAATAATAATTCAGCCCATGAGAATTAGGTACAAATTAGAAATTTAGCTTAAATACCCACCAAAAACTGACTGCAAATAGTATTATTATATTTTTAAAAATAGTAATAATAAAAAATTTGCATAAACACCAACATATGCACTCTTACATGCAAACGACTCTATCAAGTTACATTTCTTTTTCTTCAACTTCCACTAGCATGATAGAAAAGATACTTACTCCATAACTATGTACACATTATTGGTATCCTCACAAGCATCATAAAACTTCACCAGATTCCTATGACCTGATAGAGCTTTCAACATTTTCACTTCTCTTCGAACATCTTCAATAGAGATTGCTGTCGTCATCTGTTAGAAGAAGATTGTTAAACTGCGATCTATTTCATAAGTGGAATAATAACATAAATAGATTATACTGACCACTTGCTATTGATTGCAATATACAACCGAACAGAATATTTACATGCATGAATGGTGAATCATAACATGGATGGCGAATCAAAAAAATATTAAAAACACGTATTTATAATGTGATGAGGAATTGTATTGATTCCGAAGCAAAATTGGCATTTCAGTTCATCAAACAAGTAAAATTTAATACTATAATTGGATTAGGTGGGTGCCCGTGCTTAACACCCAAAATGCTCGCAGGGAATCTTCACATAGTAAAGTTTGTGCAACGAACAGTTAACAGAAGAGCTTTATCCCGGTTTACCAGAGGCATCAGCTATGTTTTCATGCAGCAATCATAGAAGATTTTGATCTGACCTTAGATGGATCAACAAAGAAGTCCTATGAACTCGAGCAGGGAGGCTGGCTAGGGAGATGATGTTCATGTTTTTAAGAAGGTTCTCCTATTTAATAAGGGTACCATACAACGAGCTCTTGGCCCTTGGAATATATTTTGAATGTCCTCCGTACTTGAATCCACATGACCTAAACAAATTTGCTCTAAGATACTACAAAAGTAATGGAGAATTGGATTATAGAAAGGGCAGGAACTTTTGTCATGGTGAATAATATGTTCATCCTTAATACAAAAATCAGAACTGAAGAAATGACTTAAAAAATTTTAGATTCCTTCTTCTCAAAAAAAGAAACAATTAAAAAGGGAAAAATAATTAAAAAAACAGAAAGCCCACTTTTTCCGTGTGTTTGATGATTACCCAAGACCTTCAGAAAGATTTTCAGAAATTCATATTAAGATATCGCTAAAGGTCTTTCAAATACCCCTACAAAATCATAACTCAAATGATTAATTAATTCTCTCACAACTAAAAAGATTGTTCACCTCTAACATGATACATTTAAGAAATATAACGGCTTGCAAGAATATGGGGATGTCACACATTCAAAACAAGAAAGGTTCTCCAACATCTTTCATACAGGAACTAGGCACCTAAGCACCTCAATCTACCTTAGAGTAAAATGAATGTATGGCAAGTTCTGACACATGCATTAGGGACAACTCACCCCCACATGTATTTATGGAACGTTTAGAAGGTCTTGTAAACAGCAATAAGGTGACAGTCAAATCAAATTTTCCTAGTTATTACCCAAAAACCAAACGAAATGACCTAGGCCAAGACCTAAAGCAAAGACGCATGATTTTGCAAACATGCCTACAAATGGTAAGACATTTAATAGAAATGTAAAACACCTCAGATTCTACATAGAATGCCTCCAATACCTATTGCATGTGCATTACTTTCTGCTTGATCATGCTTTCAATAGAACTCATTTGCTCTTTTTCTTTTTCATATATGTAGGAATGCATTTATGCGACATCAAATTTTGGAAAAGGAAAACCTATTTCAGTAGATCAAAGTAAACCAACAAGTGTAACATTTATGGCAGTACTATATATTCAGAAATCCACAATGTCCTCCCTTATATAATCAGAAGCATTCACCATACTCAGTTTCCAAACCTTTCTTTGATCACTACATATAAATCTTAACAGAAAAAACAAAAAAGACCACAGTTTCCATACCTTTCTTTGATCGTTACCATATAAATCTTAACAGAAAAACAAAAAAGACCTTCCTTTTTCTGTCCTACATTCTTGAGAGTGTTCTGTTTGTCCACTTTCTTTTCTTAACTAAAACACCAGGCAGTTTGATCTACCAGTCTATAGTTTTATATGAAAAGAACCAACAAAATCAGTATTCTAAGAAAACAGCAAACAAAGAGAACTTTCTGAAAGTGACAGATTGAATCAACAAACAGATGGAAAATAGCATAAAGAAAAACCCAAACAACATATCAGAACAAACTACTTTGGGGGAAAGCAATTGTTAAGCAGTGGCCGACCCATCTCAGCCGCATTACTTCATTTCTTTTCCCCCAAAACCAACATTCCCTAACATGAAGGCGTTCGTTCAAATTATTTCAACTCAATACAGAAGGCAAAATTAAGAAACAAACCATCTCAAGTTCGGCTTCTTTACCCCGAATACAATTCAGAAATATGAAAAAAAAAAAAGAAGCTAAAAATTCACAACTGTTTCGAACATTAGAATAAAAACCTTAGCCTTAGAGATGATCTTGACAGCGACGGTTTGGTCTTTAAGCTCTCCCTTCTTCCCCTTAGCGAAGCAAGTATGCCCAAAATGGCCTCTCCCGACTTCTTTCCCTATCTCATACTTGGCCCCAAAGTTCTTGTTGTAGCCGAAGTACTTGTCCAGAGAGCGCTGGTGCTGATGCTGATCATTCTCCGGCGCAGCAACCGTAGCGGTGTCCTCCGGGATAGGGCCCTCCCTAGGGGTCTTGGGGTACCCAAACCGCCTGGCCAGAGACGCCTTGATGTGCTTGGCCGGAGACGGAGGGGGGAAGGGCCGCTTGAAGAACCTCCTCCCCGGAGTCGACCGGGCCGGAGACGGTGACACCCCTGCCGGAAGGGGACTGGCACCTACTCCGGCGGCGCCATGGGGGTAAGGACTAGGCCACGGGCTAGGTACAGACGAGGATCGAGAGGGGGTGCTCTTGACAGCGCCGTTATTGGAGACGGGAGGCGGATGATCAGGGAGAGAGGCAGTTGGGGTGGTGGCGGTGGAGGGCCCATCGGTGTCGCCGGTGGGAATGGTTTTCCCGTAGCACTGGCCCATGGGAGGGAGGGGAAGAAGAAAGGCAGTAAGGAAAATGGTTGGGAGAGGTCAGGGGTGGATCATGGTGGAATTGTTGAAGGTTTTATAGTCTCTGAATTCAAAGGATTCAGGTCCCCGAAGAGGTCAGGAATAAACGATTATTTTACGAAAGAGAAACAGAGAAAGAGAGATCTACTAGTAATGAATGAGGGAGTGAGAAGGGGAAATTCAAATGAAATGGTGGCAGCGAAGCGAAGCGAAGCGAACCCAATTAAAAACAAAGAAAAGACAGAAATTTATTCAGATAAAATCCCAGTTCAGAGAATGAGACCGTGGGATTCATATTTTATTACAAAATCAGGGGGACGGGACGGGGGGAAGAGGAGACAAGAGCGTTTTTGCAGATTGGATGAAGATGAAGACAAAGCTAAGGGACTTTCGATTTTCAAAGACAAACAGAAAAACTTACAACAGAAACTCACACACACACTCCTCAAAGACACAGCAGTAGCAAATGATGCGGTGGGAGTGACGTCATCATTTGCTACTCTTTCTACTTGCCTGCTTTATAAATTTATCTTGACAAAATGTATTGAGTTGAGTTTATAACGTCAAATTTACATTTACAATAAATAAACAGCTAATAACGTCAAGGAATGTGTTAAATATTGAAGAAAATAGTGTATATGACATTAATATGATTTGCGTTACATGTAACCAACGTATTAAATACGAAAAAAAATAGTTTATTTAAATTTACCCTTGAAACTTTGATAACCAATAACGATAACGAATAAAATAGCCGTAAAATTTAGAAATAATTTTGACAAGTAATAAGGTGATATGTATTTGCGATTTGTTGAGCGGTGAAGTAATTGAAGTTTAACAGGTAGCTAGCTAGGCCTAGGAGCGTAATAAGCAATTGTAATTTATTGAGATGTGATTCAATTCAACAGCTGGAAATTTTTTAACTTTAATAAGTATGGATTTGTGTTTTATCCATTCCAACATAACATAACATAACATGCATTTGTGTTGAGGAGAGGTGATATGAAAGCATATGGACTGGACTCTGTTGGGCTTTAAATTTCAAGGTTAAATGTTTTGATCAAATGGGCTGGAATGGAATCTATAATTAATTAGCCCACCTTGATCCAGATCCAATAATCGTGCCGTAGCTGAACGTAGCTGAAGATGATCAATTAATTAATTAGCCACATAACATAAACATAAACATAAACATGGTGGTTTTACTTTAACTACTAATATCCTCTCTGATTACTTTATCTACCTGACTCTGATCGTGATCGAGACTGACCAATAAGAGTAGTCGGGTAATGTTAATGTGTTTGCCATTTGCCAGTTTAAGTAGGAATAAAGTAAGATTACACACACTTTCCATTAATATTGACTTGGAGTGGCTTGGAGTAGCTTGGAAGCCACTCCATTAATAAATCCTAGTACTCAGATAATTGTTAGTAGTTAGCACTTAGCACTAAGCAGTAGGTACCATTTCTGCATCTGACATGACATCCATCTTCCTTATTCCCTCCCCCATTGGATTACCTATACTAATTCCTTACACATGCATGCTAATGCTAATGCTAATGCTAATTGCTAATTGCTAATTGCTACTCCTACTCGTACTCCATCAATTAAAATAAATTATTTTTTTCTGTCTTATACAAAGAATATAATACACTACGACCTTTTATATGAAACACAATTACTACCAAATTGATCGGTTTATCAATCTAGCTAATCTCATCAATCGATCTCCAACAGACCATGCATGCATATTTGATTTGATATAACCTATAACTACAAGAGGATGCATGTCATTTGAATAGGAATAGGAATAGGATGACAACAAATTAAGGAAGAAGGGAAGGGAAGGGAAGGAAAAAAAAAGTAACAATACAATACGATATATATATATGGTATGTGAATGAAAGGGTTTTTTTCCCCAATATTTATATTGGGGCCAAAATTTACCAAAATAGACCCTTTTTTTTTTCATTCCCAAAATATAAAAAGTGAAAACAAATCTCCCAACTTCGTTCCTTCAAGAATAACAAAAAATAAAAATTAAAAAAAAATCTTGAAGAATTCGTTTTCTTTGGAAACGAATTCCTTCCTTCTTTTTTTTTTTTTATTAATTTCAAATTAATTTTTCCTTTTTTTTTATTATTAATTTCATTAATTCAAAAGAACCCCCATAATTCGTTTTTTAGTTGTTATGAAAAAAAGCAAAATATAATTATATAACTGAAATTTTAAATTGTAATTTAATAAAATTTTAGAGGAAGTAATTTACGGCATTTTTTGAAATAGTGGTCAATTACCTTTGTCTTCTTTATTCTCTCCATTTTCTATATTATCGCGCCTGTCTAATCCCACTAGTATTCCCTATGCAAGTTCATTTAAACTAAAAACAATTAAAAATGGAAACATCAATATCGGTCTAATGTTATTTCTCTTTGAGAGAAACGAATTTATGAGTTTTATTTTTAATGAAATTAATTATTTTTAAAATATAAATGTGTGACTAAATTTTTAAAGATAAATAAATTCCCCAAATTCATTTATACGGAGATTTTATGTATTTCAAAAAATGCCGTAAATTATTTCTTCTAAAATTTTATTGAATTACAAATTAAAATTTCAGTTATATAATTATGTTTTGCCTTTTTTTTAATTTTTTATAACAACTCAAAAACGATTTACGGGGGTTCGTTTCGAAAACCCTAAAATTTGTTTTTCATTAAATAATATTTATTTTTTAAAAATGAATAAAAACTTAGAAACATGTTGGTGAACCGTTTTCAATGAAAATAATTATTTAATTTTTTTAAAATTCGTTTAAATATAATTATTTTTATTTATTTTAAAAATAATTTTAGTGGAATTCGTTTCTTAATGAAATTAATAAAAAACAAAAAAAGAAAAAATTAATTATGGAATTCGTTTATTAATGCAATTACTAAAAAGCAAAAAAGAAGGAAAACGAATGCATGGAATTCGTTTTCAAAAGAAAACGAATTTTGAAAACGAATTCCATGCATTCGTTTTCTTCAAGAAATTTTTTTTTTTTTGTTAGTTTTGAAGAAAACAAAGTTGGGAGATTCGTTTTGAAGAAAACGAAAATGAAAACGAATCCCCCAACTTTGTTTTCTATAATTTGGGAATTTCAATTTTTTTTTTTTTGTTTTGATAATTTTATACCCCAAAAGTTAATATTAAGGTAAAAAAATCTGAATGAAAAGAACAAAGCATGTGGCGTCATGTGATCAACACTGACACACAACCGATGTGGGATCGATCTGGCCAAACTATACCAAGAAACACACCTCCCTCTCTCTCTCTCTCTATGGTCTGTACTCTCTAGTGCTTAACAGTTACAATAACATGCTTACCTCTGTCCCCTTGTCCAAATAGCTCCAAAACTACTTTCCCCATTCTTTTTATCAAATGCTAATTTTTCAATCAACAACACCAATTATAAATTAAACTTTTCAAGTTGCAATACACAAAAACACAATATCTATAAGGGTATATTACATTTCTGTCTGTGCAGTGGATTTAGTATTTTTCATTTTCATTACCGTAATTTTATGATATAAGCAACTTAAAAAAATGGGAAGGATCTCACAATCTACAAACCAAACACCAAAGATTAAATATCGCATTTACTCATTGGATTATGCCTCTGATTATGGGGGGAATTGGTTGAAATTTACCTTTTTTGGCCAACTTTTGACTAACTTGAATCCACCATGGCATAAACAATCAATCTTCTGCATGTGTCCTGCATATCAATCCAAAAAACAACACAAACTCCAAATTCCCCTCCCCCACCGGCACCTCTATACATCGCACCGGACTGCCACTCTCTGATTCTGCTGGGTCCACCGGAGTATACATTTCTCTCCCCGGACCGGAAATGTAGAAAAAGACACAACTCGCACTCCACAATTGTAGTAAAATGCAAAGCTTTATTTAAACCCCACTTTTTTTTCTTTTTTTTTTATTTATTTATGTTTTGTAGCAGACAGGTAAGCAAACACGGAAGACACTAGTACTTACTTTATCATCTGGGTTGAATTGAATATTGTAAATACATGATGCATTTCTATACAACTTCAAGAAGAAGATTTCATCATAAAGATATGATTTTTATTACTAAATTTTAGATGTTTGTTTATGTCTCCCATCATTCATCCATAACCTTCCCTACTCCTAGTCAAGTTGAACTGATCCAATCTTGTCTTGTTATGAAATGAGACTTATTACACTACGTAATAATGAGCACTAGTAGTTCCTCTTGCCTCGCATTCATCACCGTTTTTTCCAATTTCCCACCACCATATCCGCCTTCACTCTTTAGGTATGAATAGCCACTGTTAGGAGGAATCTTTGTTGCTTGCTCTGGTAGAAATTGAATGGGAATGACGCGGTTGTTTCGATCTAAATCTTGCACGCTGCCCGGAATCACAACTCCTACGAATTCAGCAGCAGAGTTCTCCAGGAAGCCTCACAACTCAACCTTCTCTCCTGCTCAATACCACTATGATAGTGATACGGAAGATGAAGAAGAAGATACAATGGAGGAGGAAGAGGAAGAGGAAGAGGATACAGAATACTTGAGCCTTAGGAGGAAGAAAAATAACAGTAACGGCAACGAAGGTACGCCGTCTTTCAATTTCATTGGAGGAGGAGTTGAGAAAGGGGGGATGAGGAGGAGGACACGGAATAATATTAACATGGCGATGAACAATCATCCTCTGCTTGCCATTCTTCTTACGGCCCTGAGAAAGTCCTTGCTGGTTACCTGCAGCGTGGAGAGGGATGACGACGTGTCCAACCAACTCGACATTGGCTGGCCAATGGACGTCCGCCACGTCTCCCATGTCACCTTCGACCCTTTCAATGGCTTTCTCGGTTTGCCCCTCGAGCTCCAGTATGATTTACCCCGCAAAGTCCCCAGCGCAAGGTTTCCCTTTTTCTATGTTTTTTCTTAATTAATTTTCAGCTAATGCAAATAGGGATTTTCACTTCCCAGAAAAGATTTGATTTTTAACTCGAAGTCTAACTGCCAAACTTCATTAGCGTACTCATATACCTACTCTTTCATCATGATCTTATTCGAAAAGGTTTCATTTTCATAAATGTACTGTAGTTATATCGACTGTGAGTAAAGGCTCAGTGACAAAGTATAACTATGTATGTCATTAGATTCTGTCTGCGTGAGATTGTCTTACTTGAGGCTTCTGTGAATTCAAATAATTTGATACATCATACATGCATCTTGCAATAGTAGGCTCAAGTTTTAGCTTTTTTGAGATTATAATTCACTAGCTGGAATTAAGGTTTCTTTCATCATAAACTGCATCTCCATGTTAGATCCAGATATTTCTCCATAACATCATCTTTAGCTTTAGCTTGGATTCCCTATGCTTTATTCATGCCTTTTCTATTCTGTTGGGATACTAGAGCCCATTTTGCTTCTAATTCATACCAGCCTTTATGAAAATTTATTTAACTTGGTCCATTTGCAGTGCTTGTGTGTTTGGAGTTTCTGCCCAGTCAATGCAGTGTTCTTATGATAACAGAGGAAACTGCGTGCCAACAATTCTTCTCATGATGCAGAACCGTCTATATGCAGAAGGAGGCCTTCAAGTATGTTTGTGTGGTATTATACTTCTAAATCAGCTCTGCGGCTGCTGTTTTACTCATGAAACATTGGAATTATTTTCTTGGTTTGGTTGAAGGCAGAAGGAATATTCCGAATAAATGCCGATAACAGTCAAGAAGAAAATGTTCGGAACCAGTTGAATAGAGGTGTTATCCCCCATGGCATAGATGTTCACTGTCTGGCAGGGTTAATAAAGGTATCATTTCAGATTTATAGTTTAGCAATTGACATCCCTCCGCCTTTATTGATGAAAACATAAATGCTATTCATAGCTTGTGATTCATTTGGCTGAGAGCTTAAGTAGAATCTTTGTGAAACTTTTCCTTTAACGAAGGGATCGGTTTTGCTATTATAATGTCCTTCATGGGACCTTGAAGCCCAAATAATTATTGAGAAATTGCAGCATTTTCTAGGCAAAATTTCTGTTGCTGGAGTGACTCTGAAACTTGAACTGCTAGCTCAAGTCCTTTTGATTACTTAAGATTGAATTCCTTCACATGCATTGATGAGCAAGGTAAATTTGAACTAAAAGTTGCTATTCATACAATTTACTGAGGGTAATATTTTATCCCTAATTGGTACAACCTTGAATGGATGGCTAAAGAAGCAGAAACAAATGAATTCTCTAGCTGTTGAGTTCTTCGATTGGTGCTAACAAAACTATAGGACCATTTGTTATGCTTCAGGATAAACTGGTTGGTATGTTAGTTTTTATTAGTGCAATGTATGCTATCTAATTTCAACCCTTTGCTGGAATAATCTTGATTGAATCTGTTATAAATCAAAAGATACTTATCTTATTATTTTCCTATTCTAACATAACTGCTTTAAGTCCTCATAAGTTTGGAGGCATTTTCCTGGTCTCACTTGAAAATGATTATTGTGACAATTTGCTTTTTCAGGCCTGGTTTAGAGAACTTCCTACTGGAGTTCTTGACTCTCTTACACCGGAACAGGTGATGCATTGCAACACAGAAGAAGAGTGCACACAACTTGTAAATTTGGTTCCCTGTACGGAGGCTGCATTGCTTGATTGGGCGATCAATCTAATGGCAGATATTGTGCTTCATGAGCTTTACAACAAGATGAATGCTAGGAACATTGCTATGGTGTTTGCTCCTAATATGACTCAGGTGCCCGAGCATTTCCTTGTTTTCTAAAATATTGTGATTTTGTTTTGTGTGCTAGATAGTATTTGTTGGGCCAACTTGTAAGTGTGCTAGATAGTATGCCTCCAATATATTTAAGACTAGATTTGCTGAAGTTTAGTTTGTGATGTGAATGACTTAAAAAAATAGTTTCTAAATGATGCAGATGGCAGACCCGTTAACTGCTCTAATCCATGCAGTCCAAGTTATGAACTTGTTGAAGACACTTATAAACAAAACACTTAGAGAAAGAGAAGAATCAGATTCCAGAAGTTGTTTACTGTCATGTACAACTGATTCTCCTCCAGAGTTTAAAGAGATAAGTTTGTCTGACCATTGCACTGAGGAATCTCACACTAGTAGTAAACTTGCCAGCGATGGAACTTTGGACTGTTTGGAATCTGACACGGGGGATAAGTGGAAGTATGGGGTCGAGAGCGAAGGGAGGAAGGTAAGTGAACCCTTTCCAGATAAGGCATTGCGGAATCTGTGCAAAAGTCAGAGTTTAGAAAGTAGTTTTAGAGATGGACTTGATGATGAGGAAGTCAATAATGAGGGGATATTAGAGAAGCTAAGTTTGAGAAAGCGAGTGCAGAAGCTTTGCAGGCATCCTGTGTTTCAATTGAAGAAAAAAGCTGATGGTGCAACCGTGAATTCTCAAGGAGGTGGAGAGGCCTGGATATAACTAATTAAGACTTTGGTTATTTGAAGTCATTGCTGAGATGTTGAGTATTTTGTGAAACCAATGTAATTGCATTAGTGGTGAGTATTAAAGTAGAGGCAAATAACTTGTAGAGTGTGTTTGTGTTGCTGACTCAAGCGAAGTCACAATAGTAGTAGTAATAGCGTTTCTGATAAATATGTGAAGGTATTCTAATAATCTTAAGTGATACCTATGTTGGTTTTTTTCACTTTAAGTGAAGAATCTGGTTTAATGTTGAGAGGATGGTATGTAAATTTTGCAGTTGTCTGATGTAAGCAAGGGAGGGAGTATATTATGACTCATAAATAATTGTACTACTATATACTCTATTAGGGATACGAAAATGAAAATGGTAATATATTTGTAACAGATAGAAACGTTTTAACCAATCATGAATTGTGAAAATGGTAATATATTTGTAACATATATAAATAAATATTGTAACCAGTCATGATGTGCAGTCTAGAAATGAAAATGACCACATAAAAGAAGAAAATAATAAAAGAAAAGATGGATGCATCATCAGTTTCCAGTTTCCACTTGAGGAATGAGTATGATGGTCCCCTGGCCACTAGGCATTTGATTCACCCACTTTACCCACTCTCACTCACTCCTTAAATAGTATGGATGGATTAAGAGGTTTTCTTTTCACAATTCCTTTTCTTGGGGTCCCTTCACTCTTGACTTCAAACTTCAAGGGAAGGAGGGATGCATTAATCCTACTATTAAGTTAACCAAGTGACATCTATGGGTGTAATAGTTTAACACACTTTTTTTTTCTATGATTGTTACATAACGTAAAAGTAGGGCTGAGAACGAACACGAACGTTCACGAACAATTTCGGGATCGACTCGTTAAAAGCTCGGTTCGAGATCGTTTATTTATTAATAAACGAACACGAACAAAATTTTAGGCTCGATTAATAAACGAACAATAAATGAACAAAAGGGAGCTCGGCTCGATTACGTTCGTGAACAGCTCGATAAGAAAAAATAATTTTTAAGAAGGATAAAATACATATATAATTTATCATTCATACATATAATATGAAAATAAATTTTGTGCAGTGGTAAGACATCAAAAGGAGAAGCAAGGGAACTAGGGTTCGAATTTTCACAAGGCCAAATTTATTTTATTTCACAATTTTGAGGTGAATTTCACCCAATCCCACATCGGAAATAAGAGAAGATTTCGGAGGAAAATTCCTTATAAATAGATGAGCATGACACTTAGGGCTGAGAACGAACATAAACAAGCTCGGCTCAGCTCGATTAATAAATAAACGAACACGAACAAGATTTTAAGCTCGATAAATAAATGAACAATAAATGAACATGTCAAATCGCGGCTCGGCTCGACTCGATTAATAAATAAACGAACATGAACAAAATTTTAAGCTCGATAAATAAATGAACACGTCAAAGGTCGACTCGGCTCGGCTCGTTATCACCCTACGTACAAGTTCCTTCTTTGTAAGGTAATTTATATATGATTTCATAAATGTTTATCGACCATCAAGTTTGAAAGTGGTTTGAGAAATTAATTTCATTAAAGGAATCAAAATTTTCATACATGACATATATATATCGTGAAATTTTGTTGCGAGACAAATATTCTTACAGCGTCAATTGAGAATTATGTATGCGCAACAAGGAATGAAATTCTACATGCCAAATATTCTAATCAAATTGTGGACGTAAATTAAATGTCAATAACGAATAATAATTTCTGGAAGAGTTAGGCCTTGTGTGGAATGTATCTCAAAATCATGTTTTGAGATGTATTTTTAATTTTATAATACTTTTTTGTCATTTTCAACAAATTTTTTTACATTTCTAATATAATTTTTTATATTTTTAATATTATAAAATTAAAATAATTATTAAAAAGTAATTTTAAGAATCATACTTATATTTGAATGAATTCCTAGTATTGATTGATTGCTCAGAGTCAGAGGTAGCAGCATATTCAAACATAAATGACAAAACAAAACAGTAGAAACAGAAAAGAGATGGGAAACGTGCATATATACTTGGGTCCCCGCTGTTTGTTTTATACTACGTAGTTCACAAACGGGCGGGCACTTGAGTTGAGTTGAGTTGATAATAATATCTTCACAAAACAAATGGATGAACCATGTGCATCCTCTTCCATGGAATCCTTATCTCAACAAATTAACCCTGGGCCTCCTCCTCCTTCCAACCTTCAACTCAATCTTCAGTACATCCTCCAGTCCCAGTCCGATTCCTGGGCTTACGCCATTTTCTGGCAGTCTTCCCACGGCGACAATGGCCGTCTCCTCTTGGCTTGGAGCGACGGCTATTTCCAAGGAGGAGGAGGAGGAACCCATACCCACCACAAATCATCTTCTTCTACATCCTCCTCTGGGTTTCATCAGTCCGAGAGGAGGAAAGTCATGAGAGGGATTCAGGCCCTGCTCGGTGAACTTCTACCCGGGACCGACGCCGACGACGACGGTTCTGTCGACTGCGACGTCACCGACGCCGAGTGGTTCTACGTCATGTCCCTGGCCCAAACTTTCTGCGTCGGCGATGGTAATTCTGTCCCGAGTAAGGCCTTCACTTCGGGCTCCCTCATTTGGCTCACCGGTGCTCAGCAGATCGGGTTTTACAACTGCGAGAGAGCTAAAGATGCTCAGATCCACGGGATACAGACCCTCGTCTGTATTCCGACCAGCGGCGGGGTGCTCGAGCTGGGCTCCAATGATTTGATCAAACACAACTGGTCCCTGGTGCAACAAGCCATGTCGCTGTTCGGGTCAAATCCAAATATTAATGCTGCTACTGTTACAGCTACCACACAGGTCCAAGTAGTCGGGAAATCAGAATCACCACCGGAGATGCCAGCCAGAGCCACTAATGGCGTTGTTATTGTTGATAAAAAGGATTACAATAATAATAATGTTGATGGCATAAATTTCCTGGATTCGGAACATTCGGACTCGGACTGCGTGGTGGTGGTGGGCGGCGGGGGTGAAGGTGAAGGTGAAGAAGAAGCCCTTGAAGAAGGGAAAGCGAGAGGGAAGAAGAGGGGGAGAAAGCAGGGGCAGCCGTTGAACCACGTGGAAGCTGAGAGGCAGCGGAGGGAGAAGCTGAACCACAGATTCTACGCGCTCCGGTCGGTGGTGCCGAACGTGTCAAGAATGGACAAAGCATCACTCCTGTCGGACGCGGTGGCGTACATAAAGGAATTGAAGGCCAAAGTGCAGAAGCTGGAAGCACAGATCCAGGCAGCTCCATCCCCAAGCTCAACCAGATCAAAGAAGCTGAAGGTGGAAGCCGACAGCTGCCAGAGCACCACCACCCATATATCTTCATCAGTCCATGGGCATGATCATCATCATCAATATAATAATTCATCTTCACCACCGGGAATGTCATCATCATCATCGTCGGCATCCGTACAAGTACAGGTGGAGGTGAAGATGGTGGGGCCAGACGCGATGATAAGGGTACAATCAGAGAACAGTAACTATCCAGCAACAAGGTTAATGGAAGCATTAAGAGAGCTGGAGCTGCAAGTCCACCACGCTAGCATGTCCAGCGTTAATGATCTGATGCTTCAAGATGTGGTGATTAAGGTCCCTAATGGATTCAGAGACCAGGACGCACTCAGGGCTGCCCTCCTCAAGAGATTAACAACGACAACGACAACACCAGTAATTAACTAATCATCGATCGTACTCGTACGACGTCGTAGCTAGCTAGGAAACAATTTAGTTTACTTTCTTTCTTGGTTATAATGAAATGTAACTAATTAGCTTCCGACGGAGTATATGTTGCTAATTAGTTGCTGCTGCCATGATCAACTTGTTTGTAATTGTATGTCTTCATTTCATATATATCCAACCCTATTATTATGAGTAATTAATAGGCTTTCCCTTTCATTTTACATTCATTTTATTTAATTTACATCTTAAAAAGAAATTATAACAAAAAACGTACATACGTAAATAAAAAGAGTAACCCTATATTTAGCAATTTTTTCATAATAATTCATGTGTTCTGTATTCGTTGGCCAATTATGTGACAATAGTAATAATGATTGTATAGAATATTATTGATAAATGCATGTTTCATGAGTTCTTATAAAAAATTTGTTGCTAAGTTATCATTACTCATGGTGACAGTTTCCGTGAAAGAATATGCACACCAACATTCTTGGACTCAAATAACAAAGCCACATTATTAGTTAATCACATGTGTGCACCCTCTAGTTCCATACGTATGTAGTTATGTACTTGCATGTGTGTCCTATTCTTGCCTACCTAGTTAGTTCCTATCATTTCATATTTTTCTGAGAAAAATGCTTTTAATATTATCACCTACGTAACTTTAATTGGTTCATTTTCTTTCTTACATAATGATGAAATCAAAGTTAAGAAAATTTAACATTTTTTTTTTCAATTAATTATTCCAACTCTCTCAATTAATGAGTCATTGAGTACTGTCTCAAAATTTTACAAACCTTTGTTAGAGGTTAGAAGATACAACATTTGAAATAACTAATTTGACTTTGAAAAAAATATTTATTTGTAATTATTTTTTTCCTATACATGACACATGTAATTATATTAATAAAAATAATAAAAACAAAAAGATAGAAAAAACATAATTCTTCCATAAAAATTGAGATCAAGAGAATAGTCTATAATATACATGGTCTCATATACAAAGTTTATGTCTTGAGTTATATTACGTGATTTAAAAACAATTATACCACGCACTAAATTGTTTTAAACAATCTTATTCAAATAGTTCACTTTATATTACTAAAATACATATATAAAAAATAATATTACTAAAAATAATAATATAAAGTTAACTTTTTAATTACCACGGAGGGGATAGTAACTAGCAACTTATAACACGTGATGGAAATGGAAAACAAGGAAAGGGAGAAGAACATTAATTAATCAACCATATAGTAGAGTAATGGTACTACTATAATTGATTGCTCATCGGTCACCCTCCAAGGAGAAAGTTTTGAAGGGCATTATCGGGAAGTAGTGTGTTATGCACATAATAAAGGACCGGAGTCATTGTGATGCAAAAATCTATAATCAACATCAAAGTCAAGTTAATTGGGTCAAATGGAAAATCAACACCGAATTCGCCAAATAAATAATTAATTAGTTTGGTCTAATTCAAGAATTGGGCAACGGGTGCACAAGTTATTCAAATTGAATTGAAGACCTGATTGACTTTGCATGCACGAATTGGTGATCAAAATGAATTCACATCACATGACCAATTCCGTTTAGATGTTTGTTTGGCAAAGTGAATCAAATTAAGATTCCAGGCCAACAAAATATCATGAAGAAGAAATCGGACGTTTAGTTCTTTCATAACTAGGACTATTGTTTTATTCTTGTTTCGTTGTAATTGCGGCTAGGTTCACTGACCTTTTTACAGTCGAATTCTTAGGTTTCAATTTGTAAAATCAATCTCTTGATTGAGTTCTAATTTTAATTATTTTCTACTTGTGTTTGTACTGGAAATTCGAACCTCCTATACCTATAAGTAGGGGTTCAATTCTTCATTATTCGACAGTTGATTTAAGTTGAAGAAAGTATTAGTTTATACTCTTAAATCACTCTCCTTTTTTGAGCTTTTGTAGTTTGCATGATTTGTGAATTACTATAAGTTTAGAAACTATAGCTTTCTAGGTAATTGCTCTGCCTAGATTACATGCTTTTGTTTCGATTCTTTAATTCATATACTTGGTTTGATTTGCGTGTTTAAAATTAGCTTAGGTTAATTTTAGTAGTCTGCCGATGCCGAATCCATCCAAGGGTAGGGATTCTAGAGGTTAGGACTGCGTCTTACAATTTCCAGACTTTCCTTGGCAAGTATTCCGCATCGAGTACTGCGTTCCAGATCACATTGAAAGGTAACTAAAATATCAGAAACGGCAAGCTAATGATAGAGGTAAGAACAGTTTTCGGCCAAATCCCATTATTAATTGACTGAAATTTTTTTGAATTAGTTTGTCATTTCCATAAATGATATAATTTAAACAGTCACTTCTCTGCAACAAACATCAGATAGGGGTGGTATTTTAGCTACATCCTTTGTTCAATATTTATTCTCTCATGATGATGAGAAATGAGGACTATTAATTAATTATATAACATTAATTAATTTGAATGTTAGGTAAAATGATGGTGAAGCAAGAAGAGAACTTGCATGCATGCACCTAAGTACATGCAATATATATATGCAACTGACTCTATACTTATATGAGAGAATCAATAGAAAGGTCAAACAAAATGAAATGAACCCAACCCATGCATGCAGGTACTTTTGTTTTGTTAGAATGAAAAATGTGTAAAATGGGGACTAAACTCAGTCAACTCAATAATAATAATTGTTGTGTTGTAATACTAATATGTCATTCATATGTATATATATATATATATATATATATATATATATATATTGAACATAGAGTTGAAGGATTGTTGTGTTAAAATTCTCTTTCCTATTAGTTCATAATGTATCATGTATGTAAAATTATAAATCTTTATGTATTCTCTAGACTATTTCTTTCTTTTACAAGCTTTTGTTATATTAATTTCTTATTTTTTAAAAAGGTAGAGAAATAAGTTTAAATATGCAAAAAAAAAAAATTTTTTTTTTTCCAACAACCTCAAAATTTTCCACAATTCTAAAGTAGATCCTTAATGGAAGGATGTTAAGTTACATACAAAAACAACAAGAATATGTCGGATGAAGGTAGTGTACCGGTAACCATATACTATTAAGGATGAAAATTTTCTTCCTTGATTTTGATATTTTTTTGTAAACTCCAATTGTTCTAAAAATGTATTGAATTAAGTTAATAGATAATAAATTTAAACGAGCTCTCATATTCGTTGTTCTATTTGTATGCTAGCCTGTGCACAATTAAACTTTTTATTATTATGATACAAATTAATATTTTATTGGGCATAAGCCGTGCATTGCACGGATGTACCGTCTAGTATATATATATATATATATATATTGGACTCTATGTTCAATATATATATATATTATATATATATTGGACTCTATGTTCAATATATATATATATATATATATATATTGAACATAGAGTCCAACTTGTATTGATTATTACAACTAATTAAGAATCTATATAGGATTTTTTCACATCTTACATCTAGAAACGATAACAGTCGAATATTGCTATCAATTTATACTGACTAGTAAGGGTGAGAGCTTAGAAGAAAGAAACAAATTCTAAATATTCAACAAAAGATAACATAAGGTGAAAGTGGCGAACATAAATGTGTATCACGAGAGTTAGAATCATATGTACTACTCCCTCTGTGCTCTAAAGAGTGTACTCTTAAATAATTTTTTTTTTGTCATTTAAAGAGTATCTTTTCTCAAATTTCAATGTAAAAAGTTAAATACAATTTCTATTTTACCCAAAATTTAATTAATCTATTAATTACATTCTCTTTACTAAATGTGCATACAAACACATATTCTCATTAAATTTGTAGTTAAACAAGATGATATAAATATGGATAAAGAAAGAATTTTTTTCACTTTCTTAATTTGTATGTAAATATCTAAGGAAAAACTCTTTAGAGAACAGAGAGAGTATAATATATTATTATTATTATTATCATTATTATAATTATTATTATGTTATTTACCCTTTTCTAACACTGACTTGGCTTTATAGTTGGAGTTGGGAGTTGTGGATGAAAATTGAAATCAATCCTTGTCTTTTGTCTTTGGCTTCCACCTGTCCCAAATATCATAATCAGTCCACCTAGGAAAGCAACTTAACACTAAGGATCTGTTCTCTTGTGGTTTTGGTAGAAGAAATTTTATTAGAGGGAAGTTTTTTGTTAAAAATTTTTTAGAGGGAAGTTTTTTTTGGGAAATTGTGTAGGTGAGAGATAAAAAAGTGTAATGATTGTGTTATTTTTTGAATTTATGTGAGTAGGTATTTAGAGGGAATTTTAAAATTTTAATTTTAAATTATTGAAAAAGTGAAGTTGTTTATTTGTGTAAAGTTTTGGAAAAAAAAAGTGATGATTCTCTACCAAAGCCACAAGAGAACAAAGCCTAAGGCTATATTCTTTTCTGAACATAATCAGGAAAGTATAACTTTTTTCTCAAAAATATTACACAAAGAAACAATATTATTTTTACAAAATTCACAATTCAAATTTAAAAATTCCCTTTAAATCCTTACTCACATAAATTTAAAAAAAACATAATCATTACACTTTTTTTTCTCTTTCCTATACAACTCCCCAAAAAAAATTCCATCAAAAACAAAATTCTTCCCTAAAATTTTTTTTTTCTATCTATAGTACTAAGAGAACAGAGCCTAACTTACCCTTCGCTCGTTGTTTGCCTTCCTTAATTTGGTGGTCCTCTTTTCTTTTACCAAACAAATTATAACCATATTTTTAAATTCAAAAATTTCCTCAAACTGGAAGAAATGTTTTATTTTATTAAGCCAAGATTGGTCTCAATTGTGGGCTTCAAAACACCAAAAACCCAATTATGGGCCTGCCCTCTAAATCCAATTATCACCACAGCATTCTATTGCTGCTTCTTGTGGAATACAAAATCTAACAACTCAAACCAATATTCAACAAAATCTATACAGTCAAACTCCTTAACTCTCTTTAGTTGCCATTGCCAACACCATCTCAACTTTTTTTAAGTCAGAAAAAACCTTAACATTCCTAACACAATGACCATAGAATTTCAGGACTAAACAACCACCACAGTTTCTAACTACCTAACTAACTATTACATAAGACACACACACAACCTGAGACTACACTCTTAATTACAACACAGATCATCAATCCTCCCTATTGAAACTCTTCTTCTTTCTGGTACATCATTTCAAAACTATGACCCAGGTACCACACGCCTATTATTATCTTCTTTATTATTTCTACTCCTTTTCTTTTCCAACTATTTTCCTCTCACGATAGAACAAACCTCCTACTACGCCAACCAGCCATTTTCCACCCTAAACTAGCGGTGACACTTAACACTACTTACCTTCTTCTGAAACATCTCCACCAGTATGCCCAGGAGCTGAGCTGCCTTGTCCATCAACACCCTCAGAAGCGTCTTGCTTATTTCTATCACTTTGTCCTGAAGTTGCAGCAGGACCACCACTAGCAGCAATCCCTGTGGCTGCCTCACTGTGCATAGGATGTATGCCATTGTTGGGACCTCCAGGTCGAATACCCATTTGCCCTTGGATAGCTTGTTGATGTAGCTGCTGCTGCTGTTGCTGGTGGTCCTGCATGGCGTGCGGGTTATTGTACTGCAACGGCATCCTTGGGGGATACATACCCGGCTGCTGAGCCATGGCTGCAGCTTGAGGATGCTGCATGTAAAACCCTCCTGCTTGCATGGCAGGATGTGGAGCCATCTGCAAGCATACAAATTAAGTATCAAGTCTGCAACTAAGACAGTAAACTCAATGTGCACAACGGTATGAAACAGACCTGCGGAGGCATTGTTGGTGTTGGTGTTGGCGGTTGGGCATCAGCAATTGCCGCCAGATACATCAAATTCTTTTGAAGTTGAGCCTGGTACCTAAGTCACACAAATTACCATCTCCAATTACTAGGAAAGAGGAAATGCCATCCAAAATCTTGCTGCTATAGAATCGATTCACAAATTAAATCCAAAAATCTGGTTACAGCAAAGGACTGTCCCTTGAGCTAAAACTAAAGTGATTTATAAAGGGGCAAGCAATAAAACAAACTCCATCTGTATTTCTGAATACAGATAAATTTTCATTTCCCAAATAAAGGATAAAAATAACGGCCAACCAACAGTTTTGAGAGAATGCATTAACAATCCAGAGAGAGATATATGAGACAACATACTGGGCACATTCAGCAAGTTTCCCCAGATTTTGATTGTCCAAAATCGCCAGAATCAACTTCTTGTTCTCATCAAGGTACTGCATAAAGTGTATGTCAGATCAAACTGTGGTGTATCAGAAAATCAACTTAGCCGCAAAGCTTGTTAGGAAATGCAGATAAAGCGAACAAGTAGACTTCTTTTGTTTTAGAGCAATAATGGATTTCACTAAACAATATGTAATTAAGAGCCTGATAAACATAGAAAGAGAAACCTGATAATAATCTAAAACTTCCAAAAATGCTTCAAAATGTTAAAAAAAAGGACTTTACACAATACAGTAACTGGGTTATGATTGACCGAAAATGTTCCAAGTCGGTGACAGAGTTGAAAACATTCATAATCATGGGACTGTTAAGTTTTAATTTCAAAGAACCAACAACGCCTAAATAAGGCATGATATCTCAAACAACCCTAATTCAAAAACTCATAACTACACCACCATAACCAGCAAAAAGCAAAACTTCCTTGGGAGGTATAAGGACTGAATCAATGGCTTCCAAAAAAATCCAGATTGTTTATTGAGTCACAACATGCATCAAAGATAGATTTTTTGCCGCATATCCTGCTTGTGCAACCTAGCAGCTAAATGGAGAAGGCTGCTAATATGCGCACACTTCAGTAGGGAAAAGGAAAACAGTTTCACCAAACAGTTACATCCCCAAATTCAACTTGAAACGAAGCAAATAAAGCAACACAATAAAACAAAACCGAGAAAGAAAAAAAAAAAATCTTTTTAGCGATATACACGATGAAATATGCAGAATAAAAATCAATGCATAAAGAAACAAAAATAAAAAGAGAAACCTTTTGAATCTGCTCTGTGGTAATATTAGCCGGTGGGAAGGAAGGCATGACAGGAATCATTGTCTGGGGTTGCTGCATCCTCAGCTTAAACCCTAAAGTACCTTATATCCTCTCCTCCCAAATTGAACTCCCCAAAATTTTAACCTGATGAAGGGGAAACCAAAACCCTAAAGTCCCGCGGAACAGCGACTCCAACACAAGAAGAAAAAAAGGGAGGGAATTGCTTCAGTGCAGAGGTACGGCCAAAACATAAAAAAGGAAGGAGGGGAGAGTGGAATTGTTGAAAGAAGAAGGGGCGGTGGAATAATAAAATATAACTTATTATTAGGTAGCTTGTACTAGTAGTTTGTAGTACGGTTAAATTAACTTTAACTGTCTGCGGTTATATTTAGAGTTTTAGGATAAATTATATTGGGATTTACTTTCCTGAAATTTTGTAAAATTTCCAAACATTTCCCTAAAGTTTGCGAAAGGCAAGAAAGAATAGGGAATCATTCAGTCTCCATGTGAGCCTTACAGCAGATACAAAAGTATCCTAATACGGTGAAGTTTTGTTGCAACAAAAGACATCTAGAACTAGTATTATTATAATAATTTAATGTAATAAACAATGCTGGCTTCCGATGTATGGAAACGCCTGTTTCCTAGTGGCGGTGGTGGTGGGAAGAGAAGGCTGTCGCCCGGTTTACTCTTTAACAGCAGCAGCAGCAACAGCAACAGCAACAGAAGAAGATCAGCATCACGAACAATGGATCTGGTTCTACAACAACAGCTACTGAATCCCATGAGGCTATGTTCTGGGCTCAAAGTGTTGGGTTATTTCATGATTGTGTTGGTGGTGACAATCATCGGCCTTTCCTACTACGCCGTCGTGGTCCTCACTTGGGCTCCTCACCTTCTTGACGGTGGCTTCAACTCTTTCCTTTCCTTTCTCATTGTCATCCTCTTTCATTACCTGGTACTTACTATTTTGCTCTCTTTTTACCACCAATCATTCTAATCAATTTTTTTAAGTGAGAAGAACCCAATTATTGCAAGATGAATGAAGAGATGTGAACAAAATATGAGATTTTTAACAGCGGACAAAAGGGTTGAACGGAATTTGAGGAAAATTTTCCCCCCTCTTAGTTCCCTGAGTTTTAATTAGCTAGGAAATAGCTTCTTTTCTTGTTCTACAGGATCGAGCCGCTTCAAGTTACTTTCTCATCATACACTTTTTCATGAAAAAAATTTGTTTCTTGTGCAATAGTTTGTTTTAATACATATAGCAACTGTTTTGATTCAGACTTTGTCAAAGCTTGTTTTTTTGTATAAAGACGATGTTAATCTGATCTGATGGACATTCGTGTTCATCCCTCACTGAAAAACAAATGGGTTTATCAAAGAAACCTTGGTATTTGTTATATTTTTTTAAGAAAGCAGTTCTTGTGGACATTTGATTATGAACATTTTCTCTTCTTTGCAGCTTGTGTTGTTAACATGGAGCTACATAATGGTTGTCTTTCGGGACCCTGGTTCTGTGCCTGAAAACTGGAAGTCTGTTGCAGAAGGGAATATAGAAGAGGGTAATGCAACAGCTGTTCCTGGTGGTTTACATCCTCAAAACTCGGCCACTACATCGACATCTTTGGATGGTGGGGTAGAAATAGAGCCATCTGTACGATACTGCAGACATTGCCGAAATAGCAAGCCTCCTCGATGCCATCATTGCTCCATTTGTAAGCTTGGCCCCCTTTTTAATTTCCTTCTCAATTGAGATTATTATAATGGTTTGAGAGTTGGTTTTTATTATCTAAGCTTCCATCATGTATAAATTTACAAATTTGATCTTCATTTCTGAAAATGTGAAGAATAAACATTTCAAGACCTTTGACAAATTTATATCAACTGTTCTCATTACCCCCATTAGGATTAGTCATCAATTGTGAGGGATCTTTATTTCTGTTAGTTTTACTACTTATAATTAAACAACAATTATACTCTCTTCTTTTAGTTTTGAAACTTTCCTTTTCTTTGGTTGGGGGGTGGGGTGTTTGGGATATGGTGATTTGCTAGTAGATTCTATTTCCGTGTGTTTTGGCTGATAACACTTTCTACCATGTCACTGGAACTGCAACTCGCATCAAGAGTAACTTCCACTTGTCCTGTTCTAACCTTCTCTTGGTATGCTGAAACTTTGACTCTTTTGTTTCACTTACTTATTTCAACCTCTTTCTATGACTTCAGACTTTGATGGTTTGCCCCAGCTATGTATAAAAAAAATGTAAAAGGAGAACGTAAAAAAGAAATTAAAAGCGCGGCACTTGGTTGTCCTTGCGTGTTTTGTCATTTACATTGTTTAAATTTCCACATGAGCTATAATTTGTATATTCAGGTCTGTTATCGTAGCACTAAATACTGCTTGTAACTGTTGCAGGCCAGAGATGTGTTCTTAAGATGGATCACCACTGTATATGGGTTGTCAATTGTGTTGGGGCTCAGAACTACAAGTTCTTCCTCCTCTTTGTGGTGATTCTGAGAATCTTTCCCCTGTATCAAATTAGTTATATGTTTAGTTTCAGCTGTATTATTCATCCTGTACATTTCTCGGGAAGGTTTCACAAAGGTTTTTAGTCAAGTTTTTCAGAGAACTCACTACAAAATTTTTAATATTCTGAAAAGATTCACTCCCTCTCTCTGGTTTTGGTTGCATGATGGGTTTTTTGGCACTTTGAAAGATTGATATTCCAGAATCACCTAATTTCAAGTAGATTTGCATTTTGTCATAATATATCTGGCCAATGAGCAGCGGCTGCTACTGCTCCAGCTACATGCTGGTACCATTTGGTTCCTAGTTGTCAGGATAATAATTGTGGTTTTGGTCATAAAGTTCTTTTCTTTATCTTCTGTTGAATTTTCTTATCACCTTGCAACATATTGTTTTAATGGTGGTACTTACATTTTGAGGTTCTAGGCTAATATTCATTTCAAAATTTCAGTTGTATACATTTCTGGAAACAATACTGGATACTCTTGTACTGCTGCCAAGTTTCATAAACTTCTTTGACCAAGCCAAGCACCATTCTTTATCACCTGGCAATCTTGCTGTGACCTTTTTGGCCTTCAGTAAGTGTGCTCTCTTAGAATAATGAGAAACGCTGCTTTGTTTTTAATGTTTTTCCTTCTCATGGTTCCCTCTTTCTTACAGATGTTGTACCTTGATGCAGTTTTAAATTTAGCATTTGCACTGAGTCTTCTGTGTTTCGTAGTCATGCATACATCTCTTCTCTTGAGCAACACCTCTTCAGTCGAGGTAATGAATCGATCTTTCATTCTTTTGCTGGTCTTGAACATGATGACTACTTCACGTCAAAGCTAGTGCACATTTTTGAAAATATCTTTAGTTTAGGAAAGATAAAGGATTCATGGAATAGTTTTCTCCTGGAGATAAGTTATTACAGTTGATTTAGCATCTGTGTAAAAAGAGATTGTTCAGTTGGGAGTTTCAAAGAATGTGTCAGTCAATATGCTTGAAAATAATTTCACTGTAATGAGCTCGTGATGATTTGCAAATTGCCTTTGATTTTAAAATTTTCTCTTCTGCTTTTGCTTCAGGTTTATGAGAAGAAAAGGAATACAAGATGGAAGTATGACTTAGGCCGGAAAAGGAACTTTGAACAGGTAAAACCTTGTAATTATTAGTTTTACTCTCCTCTAAAAGTTCCTTCATTTCTGCAAAACCATTACTGTAGTGTTGAAACGTTCAGTCATCAGTGGGTCTACTGTCAATATTCAAGAAGTATTATATTAATTTTGTTATTTGTTCAGACCTGGGGAGATACCTTAGGACAATATCTTTGAGTTGTTTGATAAGTCAAAATGATTAATGAGCTCTTGAAGCCCTCGCATATGCATATGGCCCTTCAGTCTTTTGCTTTTGAAGAAATAGAAATACATGATTTTCTGATACTCTTCCATATTGTTTGAATTTTCCATCATCTAAGGTTTTTGGGACGAAAAAATTATTCTGGTTCTTCCCTATGTTTTCTGATGAAGACTTGAAGAATATTCCTGCACTTGAAGGCCTAGAGTTTCCTATTTGTTCCGATACGGGGGAATGAACCATTTCTCCTGTCGGCCTCTTTGCAACATACAGTGATGTTTAAGACATTGTTACTGTAGAACTAAAAAGAAGTACATTTCATCCCTGTACAGCACAAATTCTAGGATGTTTTAATCTTTTTACTCTATAGACTTGCAGATGTAACATTTATGTGAGGATACCAACTTGTGTTAAAAATCTTGTTAGCTTTTGTTTCGATTGGTTTGTTATGTATTCCTGGTGAAGAACAGGTATTGCAGTGGTGTATTGTGATAGTTAATGCATGTAAATATGCTGGTCAAGTTGTTGAGTTTCAGTGTGAGTGAATACATAAAAAAAAAGAGAGATGCAAGTATGAGTTTCACTGTGGTGAGTCTGAGCATGCAAGACGTTAAAAAGGTGATGATGTATAGATATTTCCTCATCTGAAATACAACATATACAAACAATACAGCAAGACAAGTGTCCCAGTTTTGGATAGGTCGATCAATCATCTGTCCCGGATCAGGATGGTGGACCGAGAGGTGCTACGCACCAGGAGGCCCGGGAGAAGGAGGAGGAGAGGAAGCATCAGGTGGTGCTGCATGGTCTTCTTGTTGTTCCTGATGCGTTTGAGAGGCAAACAAGTGTGAAACAAAGATTGAAAACCAAATGATTGGTGGCGTGGCGAAGCAAAGAAGACCAAAAGGGACCATCCACAAATGAGTGTACGTAGAATGAAAGTTGATCTCCCAAAAGGTCAACATTAACCCCCCTAGAACGCTTACACAAAAGGAAGCCAAGCATGGCATCCATCTCCTTAGTGATGAATTGTTGTTGTAGTGAAGTGCAGCAGGAATCCGACCGTCTTCCTTCTTGTTCGTTCCCACCATGGATCATATAATATGTATAGTATAGCAATCTTGGAAGTGGTGGCAACTCATATATAGAAGGGAGAAATGAGTTGAGTAGGCAAAGCTGCACTGCACTGCACTGCACTGCACTAGATAATGAATACAAAAGTATAAATGTAATATATATGGTGAAGGTGAAAGCAAACTGCAAAAGGCAGGGGTAGGTTGGATTTGGCCTAAACTCAACTGAAATGTGATTCCATCTCTCCAATGGCAATGGTGGACGTGCCTTGGGAGCTGAGTTATTGCCTCTACGAAACTGCATACATACTACACATTAATTAAAGATGGATTACCATTTCACTTCTTTCGGCCCCAAAAACAAAGCCCCATTGCCTACCAAAAAGATAGCCCCATTATAACAAAGAATAGGATATGCACGAATAAGTTCGAGTTTGGTTCGATAAAAACGTTCACGAGCATAATTTTTAAGCTCGATAATAAATGAACACGAACAAAGTGTTAAAAGCTCGTTAATGTTCGTGAACATGCTCGATTAAAATATTAATTATATAATATAAATAAAATAAGTATATATAATATTAAAATTTTAAATAATACAAATAATTGAATCTTTAATATATTTATATATACATAGATATTAATATATGAGTTTAAATTGAATTTTGATTTTTATATAAGTTAATATAGTATATTAAATTAACTAAAAATTATAATTTTTTGTTAGTTAATACGAGATAGAACGCACACCAATGTTCACGAACAAGCTTGACTCGACTCGATTAATAAATAAACGAACACAAGAATAAATAAATAAACAATAAATGAACACGTCAAGACTCGATTTCGTTATCACCCTTTAGTCAGATGTATAAACTTACACTTATTAGGAAATGCGCGTTCACCTTGTGTTTTTTTTTTCTTTTTCGAATTTAACCTTGCGGTCATCCATCGAACGCAGCCCAAATCCCCAGAAGAAGATTAACAAGATATTTGCGCGTATATTCCGTGTCTGCTGTGCTGAATGGATATGTTGGCCCCATGCTCCCTCTCTCAATCATTTTTTAACTTAAATTCCATATCATTTTAGTTTAATTAATTAAAAATAATTCTATATCATTTTTGCTTTTTCTATTTTATTATTTTTTTTAACACACACAGTAAATAATTTGAGGCCAGGCTTGGGTCAACTCTAATTTATTATCAAAATTCATGCATTTTGGATTATCATCATCACCAAAATCCAAGCATACACACGACACGTGTATATATCCACCACTCAGACGCAGAGAAGAAGGGAAAAAAAAAAAAAAATTGATTACAGCTTCCAATTGCAATTGCATGGCACAAGGATTCTGCGGTGTGTGCAGCCTATAACAAACATATTAAACCATTTAAGGCAGGTCTGGTTGACAAGGATCCCTCCATCCATAACCATAATTTATTTCCAATTTTCGATGAATTCGACGGAGCTGCTGCCGGGGACGGCCACCAGGACCAGGGTGGGAAGGTACGAACTCGGCAAGACGCTCGGGGAAGGCAGCTTTGCAAAGGTCAAGTTCGCTAAGGATGTTCGAACCGGCGACTCTTTTGCCATCAAAATCATCGACCGCGACCTCGTTCTCCGTCACAAGATGGTCGAACAGGTACCCGCACCTTCATTCCCGCCTTTCTTTTCCCCTTCCGAGTATAAAATTCCTATTTAATGAATGGGCAATTGCAGATCAAAAGAGAAATATCCACCATGAAGTTGATAAAACATCCTAATGTTCTCAAACTCATCGAGGTATTCCTTTCTAATATTATTTGCTTACTACTTCACTATGATTTCCATTCATTGCTCATTAGTTTGGAGTTTTATGCCCTTGCTTTACTGTCCCCAAGAAATGTTTCTTTTTTCTCCCAAAAAGGACTTCTTCCTCTGCATTTTAACTTCAAAACCATAACTTTTAACTTTGCTTATTCCCTTTTGTCCTCCTCCTAACTATTTTCTACTTTTCAATTTTGATTTTCTTTTTCTTTTGAGAGGAAGGAAACTATATGCCAAATGTTTATGCTGACTCATGCACGTGTATATTTACATTATACTTGATAATTACTTAACACAGCTCTTCGATTTTGCTCCACCAATGTGCTTATTGCTCTTTGTTTCCCTGTAGGTTATGGCAAGCAAAACAAAGATCTATATTGTTCTGGAGTATGTTGACGGAGGCGAGCTTTTTGACAAAATAGTAACTTTTTTGAATCCCTTATCCTTCCTTTGAAGCTCTTTTTGACAAAATAGTAACTTTTTTGAATCCCTTATCCTTCCTTTGAAGCTACCACAATTTGCACACACAGCTAGTGTAGTAATGTTAAGCATTTCTCACAATGTGATCACTGTGTTGTTTATCATTGTAGGCTAAATATGGCCGACTTAAAGAAGATGAAGCTAGGCGATATTTTCAGCAGCTTATAAATGCTGTGGATTACTGCCACAGTAGAGGCATATACCACCGAGACCTCAAGGTTCGAGAAACTTTAGTACAAACGTGTTGTTGTTGCGCAGATTTAGATTTTGCTGCCTTAAAACTTTTTTGTCACAAATACAGATTTAACCAAATATACACATCTCGCCCAATTTCATTCTCATGAGTATACTATTCTGATTCTACCTCTATATAGCACAATGAGTCATGAAGGATTCAAGGTTTGGTATACTAGCCTTTCTTTCCACTAACTTTTCCTAGTGTCTTGATCTATTGCAGCCTGAAAATCTTCTGCTTGATTCTTATGGTGTTCTTAAAGTTTCGGACTTTGGATTAAGTGCATTTTCCAAGCAAGTGCGGGTGAGTTTGTTTAATTCTGGAAGCACAGATAATCAATCATATGGTCCATTTTATTTCTGAAAATGATTTCTGTATATATTGGTAACTAGATGTGCAGGTGGAAGAATTGTGTCGCTTTATCATGACTTAAATCCATTGTGGTAGACGCACACAATAGTGAATTTTTATTGCTGCATTCTGTTGAGCTGTCAAGACTATAATAACCATTCTTAATTTTGTAGGCGGATGGATTGCTTCATACTGCCTGTGGTACACCGAATTATGTTGCTCCAGAGGTATAATCTACAGTTTTCAAATTTGTAAATTGTCAGATTTCTTGGTCTCAACCACAGCCGACCCCACATAATCGAATAAAGGCTCGATTCCTGTTGTTAAATTTCTTGCATTTGAATGAATTTTTTGTATCAGGTTCTCACTGATAAAGGCTATGATGGTACCTCTTCGGATATCTGGTCTTGTGGGGTCATCCTCTTTGTCTTAATGGCAGGATACTTGCCTTTTGATCAGCCAAACCTTGTGTCATTGTATAGGAAGGTAAGTTTTTTAAAAGTTTTCTGGCTTACATTCTTCCAGGAATTTTGTTAAGTTAATTAATTGTGTTTTTCCAGATTCAAAAAGCAGACTTTTCATTTCCAGCATGGTTTTCATCGAGTTCAAAGAGGCTAATAAAGCGTATTCTTGATCCTAATCCAACGACGGTAAGCTCTCTGTGTTCCACCTTTTCTGCTAAAAGAAATCATTTGTATTCCCAAATTCTTCTCATTCCTTGTTTTTAGATCTGTTATGAAATTTCAGTTGTAGCAGTGGCTTTATGTTATGTATATTTCACTGTCTTGGTCCTTGAGTTGTGACATTACTTTTGGTTGCAGAGAATATCAGTTCCGGAAATATTAGAGAATGACTGGTTCAAGAAAGGCTACAAACCACCACAGTTTAATCAGGAAGAGGATGTGAACCTTGATGATGTGGATGCAGTTTTTAATGATTCCGAGGTAACCCATTTCAGTTGCACAAAGTCTGAGGATTCATATGCCATGAGATCAGGATAAATTTTTATGTAAAATGACATGACATTTACTTAAGCTTGCTGTATTCTTGTGTTGGCCTTCAAGTGTTTCATAAGAAATTTTGCGGGACTGATAGAGCCAAGGTTTTATTTTGGTTTCTTATGGCAGGAACATCTTGTTACAGAGAGGAAAGAGAAACCTGTAACAATGAATGCCTTTGAGCTTATTTCTCGGTCACAAGGTTTCAATCTGGAAAATTTGTTTGAAAAGCAGATGGTATGTTGACAAAATCCTTTCTTTCTCTCTTTTCTTTCTGTTGTCCTCAGTTGGTTTATAAACGTCTAGGTTATTTCAACTAAAAGACCACTTGAATCTCAAAGGAGTTGGATTTTGTTTCCACTGGCCAGAATTCTTCAAAAGAGTGAAGTGTTTGTTGGTAGTGTGGTGATTCTTACATAAATGCTTGTTTATAGGTCACAATGTGTATCTGAAACAGTTGTGATTGTTACTTAAGCTACCATATACCTGTGAAAAACCATTACTGAAGGCAAGGCCATGTTCCTACCCTATGTCTAGATGTATTTCCAGTGTCTCAAGAACATTTGAATTTCCAATTTGTTGGTTCTTTACTTTCTTATACTTGTTTGGAAATTCTGAAAACACAGGGTCTTGTGAAGAGGGAAACACGATTCACTTCCAAGTATCCTGCAAGTCAGATTATCTCTAAAATTGAGGAAACTGCAAAGCCACTTGGTTTTAATGTTCAGAAGAAAAATTATAAGGTATTGGAACAATCTGAATTCATTTTTAATCTTCACAAGATCAAGTAAGATAACTTGATTGTTGTTTTGTTCTTATTTACAAGAATAACTTGAGTCTTATCTTCAAAACATTTTCATTTGTGTGTATTTCAGATGAAGTTACAAGGTGACAAAACTGGGAGAAAGGGCCAGCTTGCCGTAGCAACAGAGGTAATGAATTTTGAGGAGCATCCTCACTCCTCTCTGTTATCCCTTGTATTCCATTCCATTCCATTCTTTGTTGAGCATCATTAATGTGTCCTTCAAAGTGTTTCTCTTAATGCAAAAGCTACATTTCCAAATAGAGCTCTCTCAACGTGCTGTGTCTGGCTTTTAACTTCAGGTATTTGAGGTGGCTCCCTCCTTGCACTTGGTGGAGCTGCGCAAAACAAGCGGTGACACCTTAGAGTTCCATAAGGCAAGCAAGGGTTTATTTAACCTTTATGCATGCTTTTGTTAATTGAGTTTTGGTTTGGTGAATGGTAGCACTCATTTTGTGTTGTTCCTTTTTGGCCAAACAGTTCTACAAGAACTTCTCATCTGGATTGAAAGATATCGTATGGACTACCGAGCCACAACCTTCTGAGGAGAAGAGATGATGCCGATGCAGCTGCAGCTGATGTTTTGCTGACTTTACTGGACTTTTTAGAAATCTTGGTATGAAGGGTAGTTAGTAGTTAAAAGAGTGTTCCATGGAAGGTGAAGGATAAAACATCACTCTTTAGCTTTGAAGTGATCTTGGTTGGTTGGTGGGTATTATCAATTTATGAAGGGAGAATTTCAGGTGAAGTCTGAAAACATAACTCGGTTGTGTTCTAATTAAGTTGTCTAATTCTTTAATTCTTCCGCTTGCCAAATTGACCCCAAATCAAAACAAAGCAAAAAAAAAATCAATGGTATAAAGAATACTACTTTTTATCTCGTATAAAGAGGGTTGGAATTTATGAATCATAAATTATTATATTACTAAATAGTACGAACACTGTAATAATTAAGAAAAACACAAGAGTGGAGTCAAATCCAAGCATTTGAAGTGTTGATGCATCCCTAGCTACTAGATATAGATATAGATAGATTGGTCAAATTAAGTTGGTCAAAAATGAGAAAGGGGTTTGACGATTAATTTTTGATTTGGGAATTTACAAACCCAAAGAAATGATTAATATCTATTTAATAATGTCTGCTGCCTTCTTCTAGTTTAGTACTCGCATATAAAATTAAGTAGAAATGCTTGCAACTCTGCTACCTCATTTTGACTATCTAGTATTTTCTTACATTAATAGTAAGTTCACATTCACACTCCACCCCCAATGTTTCAATAATTTATAATAAAAATGAAATGACTTTTTTTACAATTTTAATATATAAAATGCAAAATTCAAATAAAAATAGAAACAAGAACGCTGGAAAATTCCATTTCCAGCCAGCGAAGAGAGAGAGAGAGAGAGAGAGAGGGAGCAGAGCATTTTGGTTGGTTTATTCTTCTTCTTCTTCTTCTGCGAAATGTCCTTTCGTTTCCCACTCTGTATATATATTCTAATTCGAATTCTCCAGAGCAGTCTGCCTGCAAAGTGAAAGTGCAACCAATTTACCAATTCCAGTTTTCTCGCATCATCATCTTCATCATTTCAAACGAATAAAAAAAAAAAATGAAGAAGAAGATAACTTTGCAAAAGAATCTACCTTTCTTTCTATCTATCTACTACAGTACTATATAATCAATATATGATTCCTTTCTTTATTTACCTATAAAAACCCAACCGCCCCAGAATTTATACCCTCTCCGTCTCCCCCCCACAACAATACCATACTCCATCATTCTTGGCTATGTTCTTCTTCATCATCATCAAGCTTCTCCTCATACTGCTTCTGATTTCCACCGTTTTCTATCTGGGCCGATTACTTTTGTACCGGACGGCCCTCATCCACGTCGCCAGGAAGTGTGCGGAATGGATAGACGATCGGATTCACCTCCACCAGGACTTCAGAGTTCCCCAGTTCAACGAAAACGGACAGCCCAACATCCTGTATCGGAAAGTCTACCTCTACGTCAATTCTCTCCCGTCCCTCGAAGATTCCGATTTCACCAACCTCTTCTCCGGTAAGAAATCCAACGACATCCTCCTCTACATGCACGATCGCCAGGTCGTGCGCGACACTTTCCTCGGCGCAACCGTCACCTGGACAACCACCAGCGCTGCTGCTGATGATGGTCCCCGGACTTTCCTGTTCAAGATTAAGAAGAAGGACAAGCGGAGGATCCTCCGTCCTTACCTTCAACACGTTCACAGCGTCGCCGATGACATCGAGCAGAGGAGGAAAGAGATAAACCTCTTCTTCATGAACCACGGCACCGCCACCGCCAAGGCGTTTCAGGGGCGGTGGAGATCCACCCCCTTCACGCATCCCTCCACGTTTGACACTTTGATCATGGACCCGGATCTCAAAAACAAGATTAAATCCGACCTGGACACCTTCCTAAAGTCCGAGCAGTATTATCAGAAATTAGGCCGGGTTTGGAAACGTAGCTACCTCCTGTACGGCCCCTCCGGCACGGGTAAATCCAGCTTCATCGCGGCCATGGCAAACCATCTATCCTTCGACGTTTACGACGTCGACCTATCTCGAGTCTCCGACGACTCCGATCTGAAGATGCTTCTCTTACAAATCACCCCCAAATCCATCGTGGTGGTGGAAGATCTCGACTTCTTCCTCTCCGCCTCGTCGAATACGGGAGTGACGCCTTCTGGGCTGTTGAATTTCATGGACGGGATAGCGAATTCGAGTTGCGGGGATGAGAAAATCATGGTTTTCACCGTGAACAATGACCGGAAGGATGACGTGGAGGCGGCGATGTTACGGCCGGGAAGAATCGACGTTCACGTCCATTTCCCTTTGTGCGATTTCAGCTCGTTCAAAAGCTTGGCGAGTAATTATCTGGGCCTCAAGGAGCACAAGCTGTTCCCCCAGATTGAAGAGATGTTTCAAAGCGGCGCCACCATGAGCCCCGCCGAAATTGGGGAGCTGATGCTCGTCCACCGTAGTTCGCCGAGCAGGGCTCTGAAGTCGGTGATCACGGCGTTGCAATCGATCGGCTCTTCCAAGAAACCCAGGATGTCACACGAAAGTATGTCGTCGTCGGCATCGCCGCTGCCACCGCTACCGGCGTCAGAGGAGCACGGTGGAGTCGGGGCGTGGAAGGAGACCGCTACTGCCAAGGAGTTCCGGAAGTTGTACGGACTATTAAGATTGAAAAGTGGGAAGAAATCGGGACCGTTGGATCAAGATTCTGGTTTAATCCAACGGTAGTCATGATGGCCTTTTACTTTTGTTCAAAAATCAAATGTGTGTAGAATTTTTTTCAGGTTGTATTTGTTTAGAAAACATTATTATTTTGTTTTTAGGACAAAATTAAATGTGTGTAGTTTTTATTTATTTTATAGTTTTATAAAGATAGGGAGGTTGTTAATTTTTATACACTTTTATTATTCATTTTTAAGTGTATATATATATTTATATACCATTCAAAGAAAAAAAAATAGAAGTTTATTGTTTTTTAATGTTAAACTATATCATTCCAATTGTAAAATAATTAGTATATTGAAATGTAAAAATTACTCAAATTAAATTAAGTAATCTATCATTATTTTTTGTTAACTTGTAACTTGACTAAAAGTATAAATTATGCATAATTATAGTAATAAAAATATAATAAAAAATGAATGTTTCTAATTAGACTATAAATTTTGTTGTAAAAAAAAAAAAAATCATCTCCTACAAAAAAAAAAAAAAAAAAATTGGTATTTGATGTTTTAATTGTGTCGTGACCATCAAAATTGTTCTTTAAGATAAAATATAAAATACAGTATTTTAGAAGAGTCAACTTTTTTTATTGCACGGTCAATGGGACTGTGGTACTACCTCTAGCTGTGCTTTTAATGTCTGGGTAAGTGACAATTACTATGTGTTGGTAAGGGTTTGGGTTTAATTGGCTGCCAACTTTGTGTGCTGCTTTGAGCAAAAGGAATAAATTTGAACAGTAGCTAGTTAATCCATTCTATTATTATATCTTGCATTATTTTCCTTTAATGAAAAAAAATCTTAATTTTAAAAATATTTCTGCTCAAACGAAGTGGGTAGTGTACGTTTCAATGATTAAATATTTATTATATAATTAGGTTACAATTTATAACAAAATGGTATATTTTATAATATTAAAGATAATAATGGTTTGGCAATCCGTAATGATGACATAATATGGTGGAATAATGATATATAGATTAGTTCAAAAGTTTGTAAAGTTTTAGTAAAAGAAGAAAGAGGAGTTTGATTAATACAAGAAATTAAAGTGATGATGATGATGATGAGGTGAGTTTACTTGTTACTATTCAATTAGTGTCGGTAGATACAATGTTATATACATACTTTATTATTAAATGGGATATATATATATATATATATATTTTTTGGTTGTGGTGGTGGTTGTCCCTTTCGTTTGGTATGGCTTCGTGTTCAAACAAAGTGCCTACAAATTCGTGTTTTTTTGTTTTTCAATTGTAATAGTATTACTTAATTGACAATTAATTAAGGATATCATTTATATATATATATATATAGAGAGAGAGAGAGAGATGGAGTCACATACTACGTACTATGACTTACTAATCCTTGCATTATTTTTGCCTTTCGTCTAAAATTGACCGGCATTCGCTCACTCGATCCAAGGCCAAAAATCCAAATGATTTATTTTTATACCTTAACAGTTCATCATAGATAAAAACAGCTCTCTCTCTCTCTTTTTATTTGAACATTAATTAGTGTTGTTATTATGACCCTCATGAAGAATGTAGTAGGTAGTGTTTGTTTACAGAAGAATCTTTAAGAATAATAAAACATACGAGTATTAATTTTATCTTAGGTAACCAAATTAACTAAAAAGCCTTGGTTTGGTTTGCAGGATGATCAGCAAGAAGTACAAGAAGACAATTTCTTGATTTCACTAACTTCAAAATCTGGACCCGAAAGCACATCAATTTTCAGTCCATCCTGAATATTAGGTTGATGATCACCACCAGCAGCACCTCCTGTATTAATATTATTGTCGGCGTCCACAAGAGACTTCCTGGAGACCCCATTGTGGATCTCCTCCAGCAGCTTGAAGAATGCAGCGTCGACATTGTCTCCCTTGAGGGCCGAAGTCTCGAAGAAAAACAGGCCCTGCCTCTCTGCGTACTCCACCGCATCCTCCGCCGGAACCGTCCTGAGATGGAGGTGGAGGTCGGACTTGTTGCCGATGAGGAGGACGACGATGGAAGGGTGGGCGTGGGACCTGAGCTCGTGGAGCCACCTGGAAATGTTGTCAAAGGATTGCCTCTTGGTAATGTCGTACACAAGCATGGCTCCCAGTGCTCCTCTGTAGTATGCGCTCGTTACGGCTCTATACCTGCATTTCATTTCATTTCATTCATTTTGCACGTGTCGGTCATGACTACGTACACTTATTAATTAGTACTTACTTACTCTATAGTACTCTTGAATGAATGAATTAATTAATACAGCAACCACCCAAAGAAGAAATTTGTATTGATCAGATATACGTATATAATTGCATTTATATGTATATACATAATTTATATCGTACAATATATACTAACAACTACTCGTATGAATAATTCACAATGAGTGGTTTAAATGAAAGATGACAATAATTGATGATGATGATGTTGTTGAGTAGTATATCAAATTAGTTAGCAATTAGTGAGGTTAGGTTGGAGTAGGAATTAATGAAAGGATCAAATGGGGAAATCCCCTCTCTTGGGTTGGGATCACCTGCATATAATAAATTAAGCTTTTTTGATCCATAATTTTTGTTCATCAATTAATTTCGCTGTGCTGTGCTGTGACTGGGCAGATGATGATGATGATGATGATGATTCACATGCATATATACTGTACGTATTAAACAGCTTAAATAATTCATATATTAATCAATCATATAAATTTGTGTTGTTAATCCATGAGGCAATTAAAGAAAACCCATGGGGGATGAAGGAAGGAAGGAAGGAAGTTAAGTACAGTACCTTTCTTGGCCAGCAGTATCCCAGATCTGAGCTTTGATGACTTTGGAGTTGATAAGGACAGTCCTTGTCTGGAACTCAACTCCGATGGTGGATTTTGAGTCGAAGCTGAACTGATTCTTAGTGAACCTAGCCAGAATCTGGGACTTCCCCACCGCAGAGTCACCGATCACCACCACCTTGAACATGTAGTCTATCCTACTCTCATCCTCATAATAATATTCATCTCTTCCATTCTGCTGCTTCATTCTATCGATCCAAATTAGAGATGTACTACTATACTGATCTGATCTCTCATATATATATATATATGAAGGTAGGAAATTTGGAATGAATGGGCGGGCGGGCGTAGCTACTTTATAATCAAATATTGTTTTAAAGTTTGAAAGAAAATGGGCCTCTCTCCGTTCCGTACGTACCAGAGTAAATGGTTAGGGCCACAGCCTTTTGTTTTGGCCCCATTCAATCTTTTTATTCTCTTTGTATATTTTTGATGATTTACTCTATATACGTAAAACATAACTCAAGGAGGAAATACTACTCCCTAGTAGCTACTATTGCTAATCACCATATCTAGTTCATTATCAGATCAAAATATTATAATTATTATTTGTACTAACTATTTATTTCTGTAATACCATGTACAGTGTGGGATTGCTTATTCAAAATAATAAAAAATATTGATATGTGTAAGCAAAAGATGTCTAATGGAAAACGATTTTGAGAGACTGAAATTATAAAGTTAGTTTTAATTCTATATGTCTAATAAGTACATCAGTCACTCTACAATTTTTTTTTTCTGAATTTTGACTGACATAAAAAATATTTTAGAGAATAGAAAAAAAAACGATAAATGGATCATATTTGGGCTTTTCGAATCTGAAATATATGGCCCATGGGCTCTCATCCAAATAAAAATATATACTCAAAGCAAGAGGCCCACGTTCTCAGCCTGTCCTTAAATTGCCTATTTAAACTCCTCCGTCTTCTCAAAATCCTCAACTAAAGACCGCTATTTTTGCAGCTAGGGTTTCTTGGGGAATAATCGAACAAAGGTACACCATCTCTCCCTTTCGGTTCGGGGGTTTTGTAAAAGGCGTATCTTCGAATGTTTCTTTCGTCTCTTCCCCCCCTCCCCCCCCCCTTTTATTTTTTTTATTTTTATGGAGCTGGGTTTGCAGAATTGTTTTTTCTAGTGCATGAATTGGGCGTTTTTATGATGGAAAATTTTCAAGTTTCAAATATTTTCTTGTGGGTCGTGGTTTTTAATTCCAATTTGGTTTATTTTGTATGTTTCTGATTGGCTTTTTTTTTTACGTGGGATTCTGTTGTTAGGTTTTATTGTGAAGGCGAAGAAGATGAGGCCAATTTTCTGTGGAAATTTCGAGTTTGATACCCGTCAATCTGAGTTGGAGCGGTTGTTCTCCAAATACGGGAGGGTTGAACGCGTCGACATGAAATCTGGTATTTAATTTAAGAAAGTTTGCCTGTTCTGTCGATTTCTTACTTTCCTGTCATTCCTGCTCTTGTGCGGTGTTGCGGTGTTGATTCCATTGATAATTAAATGTGTTTTGAACTTCAATTTGCATTGTTCACGGGTGTGCAGAATGAGTTTGGCGTTTAATATGTAGTTATGGCTTGTGGTGACGAACTCTTCATTTGAGTAGTTAAAAACCAATTGAGCAGAGTTTGGGATTTTAATCTAATTTTCCCAGGGGAGGTTTCCTTCTGCGTGATTACTATGAACTAGCCCTTATCTGGATAATTGGATGTATACTCTCTGTTACTAAACAAAAAACAATACAATAGCAGGAAGAACATAAGTCACATAACTTGATTGGAATAAATAAAAAAAGACCTGCTAAAATATATATCTAGAGCAGGGATCCGTATTTAAGTGTTTGTTTTGACGCAGGAACAACTTCTAAAGGAAATGTGAGCTTCTTACTTGGCTTGCCAACTTCTGTGCAATAACATTTCTAATGCAAAAGGAAACCTCTATCTGCCTGCCTGCTCTCTCCTTCTACTCAAAGATGGAATCGTTCTGCATTTCTTTACACGATCTTGTGTCACTCACTAATGTCACTGCCTAAGTTGGTATTTTGCAAGAATGGTCGTACTGGTGTGATGTATCAGTTCATGCCATGTCTCCCACCACTCTCATAAGGGGGATCAATGAATTCTATCATGCCCTGCCTTCCATATACTGAATTCGTGCTGTGAAATTGTTGAAGCATGCTTAGCAGACATGATACTTTGGATATAAGACCTAATTTTTCCCCTTCATCACACCATCATCATGATTTAGTTCTTCATGCAAGGCTTCCACATCCTTTCATACATCAGCCCTTCACATATTTGCAGGTGTTGTACTTAATTTTATTTCTTTTCCGGGGAGGAAGAGTCTTTGTTGAGCTAAATTAGCTTTTGAAAAATGGGAACAAAACAACATAATTTGCTGTTTTTGCTCTTATTCTGAAGGATTGTATCTCTCTTGCAGGTTTTGCGTTTGTTTACTTTGAGGATGAGCGTGATGCTGAAGATGCTATTCGAAGCCTTGATAATGCACCCTTTGGGTATGAGAAGCGCAGGCTCTCAGTAGAGTGGGCAAAGGTGATTTCCCCATCTTTTCCTGCTGAAATTATTTTCTGTTCCTGCAACATCGATGGAAGTGGAATGCTTTGTGTTTCTTCCTTATTATTTTATATTTATTTGGAATACCACTGACCATGAAAACTCAACTTTGCAGGGTGAGCGGGGAAGACATCGAGATAGCTCCAAGGCAATGGCTAATCAGAGACCAACAAAAACCTTGTTTGTTATAAATTTTGACCCAATCCGCACTAGGATCCGTGATATTGAGAGACACTTTGAACCTCATGGGAAGATTCTCAATGTCCGTATTCGGAGGAACTTTGCATTTGTCCAGTTTGAAACTCAGGAAGATGCCACCAGAGCTTTGGAGTGTACTCATATGAGGTTTGATATTTTACTCTAATTACGCTTCTGATACATCTAGATGTTGCTGCATTTGGTGGGTCATACCTTGGTGTATTTCCCTGCACAATAAACATTGTGGCTTTTGTTGTATGTGCAGTAAGATATTGGATAGGGTGGTATCTGTTGAGTATGCTCTAAGGGATGATGGTGAGAAGGGAGACAGTCCTCGAAGAGACTATGGCAGGCGCGGGGACAGTAGTCCTTATAGGAGGTCACCAAGCCCAGGATACCGCAGGGGTGGTAGAGGAAGCCCGGATTACGGGCGTGGTCGCAGTCCGGTCTATGATAGGTACGGTGGTCCTTCTGATCGCCGTTCCAGTCCCGAGTATGCTAGGTTCCGCAGGTAGCAAAATTATACATATATATATATATATTTATTTATTTATTTAGACTGAATGCTATTGACTGTGTAGCGTTTTATGATTGTTATAATTTTGTGTTAACAGCAGGTCACCACCACCTGTGAGGTCCAGACGTTAAGAGATTTCATGTGGGAGTTGATAGCGTTTGTAAATGCTGCAGTAGCTCGAGGCTTGTGTTAGATAAGCTTGGCCATTAGTAGAGACTATGATGTAGTTAGTTTGATTTGGAGTCTTACTATTAGTAATCGCGGGGAGCCTTTTAATTTAAACAAGTTGTGGGCATAAAATTTTGATCTCTTAAATATTGCTGTAATGGGATGATGGTGGCTTTTATATAGAGTGTGATTAACCAACCTTGTGCTCTGGGTATTGGAAGAAGTGGGAGTTTCTGCCTTAGATGAATACTTTGGGTTTCAATCACTAAATGTGGATTTGCTAGGGGTGGATGGCCGCGTCCATAAGTGGCGCAAAGACCAACCCGCCTGCCGGCCCGAGATAGGTGGTGTTGCAAGAATGCATCCATTCTACTTGGCGGTTGTAAAAAACCCAGACAGACGGTCTAAATCATCACAAGAAATGCGAGTAGACATGATAAAAAAAGGAGAATTTGCATACATGATATTCAATATTCATTGGGTTACAATTGGTTATGTATACATAGCATATATGGAAAATGAAAAGTTGGTATTTTATTTTATTTTATTTTAATTGAAGAAGGTGATTAGAGCTGCTGGTGCTGTTGCAACTCAGAAGCAATGGCCTTTTGAAGCCAAGTCTCAGCATCTTCCATCATTCCAGGGCTGAGTCTTACCATGAGGATACAGAACTCTGTCTGGTTCAAGGCTCCGTCTCCGTCGAGGTCCCCTTCTTTCACCATCCCCTCCGCATCCTCTGAGCTCATCTCCTCCAATCCCAGGTAGGCGCAGTTCTTCTGCAAGCTCTCGGCGGTGATGAGTCCAGTTACCGGGTCCGCCAACACCCTGAAGCCTCCGCACAACTCGGAAACGAAGGTGTCGACGTCCAATTTGTCCGCCATCACCGGCAACAGATCTTCATACTGGCTTGAATTTGATGGCTGCTGCTGCTGCTGCTGCTCTACAGTTGATATTTGCTCCTTTTCCATTGTTCTTGTGATGATGGAGTTTTGTGGATTTTGCAGTCAGTATTTTCACAGCAGAGATGGAGATGGAGATGGAGATGGAGATGGAGATGGGAATGGATATTCTTTTTCTTCGATCGGCCAGCAATATAAAATAGGTATTGACTAATTTGTACGGGGGAGGGGAAGGGAAGAAATGAATGGTGGAGGAAGAGTACGCTACTATGGTTAAAGTAGTGTTGAATTGAATGACCCACCAGCCTCAGTCACCATCAACACAAGCATTTTTATTTTAAAAAAAATAAAATTCCAGGCTACTCAATAAATGAATCTTAACATTTAGGAGTTTGCCAATAAAGCAAAAAAAGAATAAGCTTTTGTTTGGTTGTGAAATGAAAACGTGGATTGAATAGAAGAAGAAAGTGAAAGAGAAAGAGGTTGGCAGTGTTAATGGGGTACAAACAAATCAAATTGGCAGTGGAATGGAATGGAATTTCTAGGAAGGTGCAGGCGTCTCTTTCGGAATTGGTGTTAGTTTTAACTTAAAAGAGAACGTGAATGTCAGTCAATTTGTGTGATGAGGAGGAGGAGTGACATTTTCTGAGAAACTTCCTCTTCTTAACTCTTTTACCATTTTTTGATTTGATTTGATTGAATTATGAGGCCCACTTATACCTATACCTACGTATTACATAATAATAATAATAATAATAATAATAATAATAATATCACACCTAACAACTTCATTGTTTCCATGATGTGAACAGTTATAAAATAGTACTAGTATTATAGTATTTGATAATTCAACAATTAGATTTACAGCTCTGTACTTAACGAGGCCGTTTATTTAAATAAGGAGAAAAAAAAAAAAATGAGGAAAGTTCAACTCTTCTGAAATATATTGCTTAGACAGTCACAAAAGCCTCTGTTCTCTATAGCAATACTAATTGTTGCTTTAAATCTCTAAGGAAACAAATCATTCATTATGCAACACTTGTGGGGTGTTGCAGTACGTGGCAGCTTCAATCAAGAACCAAAATCAGAGCTCCATTATTCTTTTCTCTTATTTATATTGTATTAGTAAAGAACAGGATCACGCTTCCGAACTGAGATCATATACTACTAATTTATTATATTATATTTATATATATAGGGATCATGATCAAGATCCATCTGCACAATCTTCAACTTGGCGAGCACAAATCTTCCTTCCTTGAACTTTTGGGATTCCCGGTAAGCCTTAATGTACTTCCACCCCAGCACTTGTCCACATTCGCAGCAGCTAACATCGACCACTCTGTACCTCCCCGTCATCATATGTCTGTCCTCTTCTTCCCCTTCCACTACGTTCCTCACATGGTATATAAAGTACGCTCTTCCTTTCTTCCCATCATTCAAAGTCTTCATAGAATTCAGCACACATCCATCGATCCCATCCGTGAATTCATATATTAATTATTACATTTTATTTATAACTACATAAGTAGATCGATCCAGTGCGTACGTACGTACCTGAAAATTCTTGCAAACAATATCATCATGAAGAGCAACATGGTTATGGCATTTGCAACACTTGTACCACGGTCCTGATCCGGCACCGCCCATCTTTTAATTAATTCACTTCACTATTTATTAAGGGACGGATTTCTGTTGCTTCAACTCCAAGGACTCCTTTTCTTCATTAGCTACAAGTTTGGAAGGATCAAAATGAAGATTCAAGTTATATATATATAAGTAATGATTAATTCAAAACTTGTACGTAGCTTGTGATGATCTATTTAACGGATTTAAAAAGATTGACGAGACTATTATGTGATTTGATTTGTGAGAATCTCAATCAAAACAAAATTAACTGATAAGCATGATGAGATTGCTATCCTAACCACATCATCCATTGCCATTCAAATATAACTTTCTCTCCAGAATTGGATAAAACAATGAGTTTTCAACTCTAATATTATAATTGGATAAAGTATATTTTACACTATTACGTATAAGTATAGATAATATATATTCTTCTCCCTCCTAATATAAATAAAGATGCATGGTTACTTTTATTAACGAATAAACAGAATTATTCACTTTAATTATTAAAACAATGACAATATATACTTACTTATCTGAAGTGTTGATAACGATAACATAGCGTATAGGTTTGAAATCCCACAAAAAAATTGACGAAATTTGTACTAAATAAATAAAAAGTGGTTAATCTTGGACTCGTTAACCAAAATTTCAATCTTGGGTCAAGCGGGGCTTCTGTTTGGGCCTCATACAGGCTTTTGATCATATCAGCAGAGCTAGAGCTACAGGTAGGACACATCCACGTACGTTGTGAGAGGCTTGGACGTAGAGGAATTTGGTGGGACAACGTCAACGTGTTTTTTACAACGGGTGTTTTATCTAGTTGTAAAGCTTCTATTACAACTAACTTATTTGATGTAATATTTCGTTGTCAATGTGTTTTTACAGCTGGAATTTATCTAGTCGTAAAAAATCTTCTATTACAATCAACTTACTCACTCGAAGTAAAAGTTCGTTGTAAATGAGCTTTACACCAGATTTTTAATCTAGTTGCCAAACTTCAATTACAACCAACTTACTTACAGTTCGTTGTAAATGCCTTTTTACACTGGAGTTTTATCTAGTCGTAAAAAACCTCTGTTACGACTTACTCACTCCTCGAATTAAAGAATCGTTGTAAATGATATTTACAACGGTTTTTTACTAGTTGCAAACTTCTATTACAACTAACTTACTGGACGTAATAGTTCGTCGTAAATGTGGTTTTTACCACGGGCCTTTTTCCTAATTGTAAATTTCTATTACCTTTTTGGCATACGAATACAATTTTAAGGGACTGAGCTGCAAAAATGTGTACAACATATATGCTATATTATTAGTATTAGTATGTCTTTATATCATCCTAAATTAACAACATTCGTAGATATCATCTTTGGGAGTTCTTTCTTTCTCAAAGCAAGCAAAACAACACCTCAGTTACAGAAAGAAACTCACAAATTAAAGTACACAGATTACATAATTAAATTCAACCATTTTGTTCAATGATTAAGTGTTAGTTTCTTTTTTGTCATCCATCTTTTCTTGGTGGCTTCTATAGCCTCCTCTCTCATCCTAGACAGTTCCTGGAACCATTGCTGATACTGCAAATCAATGGCATCCAACTCCGTCTTCAACTCCGCCTCTAGACTTCTCTCCTCCGCATGCTGCTGGGACTGGTTGAAAGATGTGCAACAGCTCGTGAATTTCGCAACTTTCTTCACATCTGTAAAACTAGTCGCAGGGCTCTTTCCGAACTCATTCCAGTGCATAATTTCCAGTCCACCCCACTCGTTTTCTTGCATCTTATATTCGTCGTAATAGAAATCCCTGATCTGCATTTCAGATACTTGTGTGCTGTGATCTCTAGCGATCTCGTTGATCACAAAATCGAGGGATTCACAATAATTTTTGTTCCTCCCTGAGGCCTCCTCTCCCATAACCTCATAATCCACCGACCCTTGAGATTCGTCATCATCCAAGGCTGCTGAAAGCTGTGGAAAATGAAATGCAACATGATGATGAGACTGATTTCCAGACATGTTGGCTTTATTAGGGGCCATGGACGATTGAAGTTTATTGTCAGCCTCAGCGTGATTATCAGGCTTGATGGCTAACTTCACATTTAGGTGATCGCTTGTTGGGAGGCCTTCGCACGCGCTTCTTCCTCCACTCGAGTTATTGTCGGAGGAACACGGTGCCCAACCAGGTAAAATCCTCATAATCAGATAGTTGATAAAATCTGCTATAAATGTTACATCATGATCTGCCAAGGATAGTTGTTCCGCCATCTCTCCAGTAACAGAAAGCGCTGTGTCACTATCAAGGTAGAAGAGAAAGTGTATATTCTTCACAGGGCCTGCAGAAAATGCATCACATTTAATCATACTATCCAACACAATACACACTGCACTTTGCAGTTTGCACTTACCTTGAACATCAGCAATTCTCAATGTCAGTGAGATGGAATGATCATCGTTTTTCTGACCCTTCAATTTAAATTCCTTGTTATGATGCATACGCTGAAATTCCAGAATAGGATTGTGTGGATCACTGGAGTTAGAGTCAGTGCACCCAGAGTGAGCATACTCAGTATCTATATCCATGGAATGAGGCTCACAGTTCAAGGAGCCTAATGATCTATTAGGAATATTGTCAATTGGCTTTATCGGATCGCGGTGTGGCTCCTTTAAGTTGTCAGTTTGAAGAAATGAATCTCTAAGAAGCTCCTTGGCTGACATCCTCTGAGACACAGGACTCAAGCATTTCTCGATGAACTCCTTGGTTTTCGGATCACTGACCTTGCCCAGAGAAGCAGGTTTAACGCCCTGATCATTCAAACAACAACATGTACAGTATGTGTCAAAGAGTTCATCAAATTTGAATAATAAGATGTTAAGCTGAAAAGAAAGAAAAAAAAAAAGGAAGAAACTTACAGACATCACTCTCTTGTAAATTTGGGCAGGATTTCTACACTCTGCGTAAGGATACTCCAGAGTCACCATTTCCAACATGCACATCCCAAATGAATAGATATCGACCAATTCGTTATACTCCTCTTCATAAAGCTCTGGAGCCATAAATTCAGGCGTCCCTAATTAAGCACAAAAGATGCATATGAAGTCAAATCATTCCTTAATATGTATGTCGTCAAAGAAGGAAAGAAAGCAAGAGATTTCCAACCAATAACACTCTTAGCAGTAGGTTGCTGCATAACAGTTGCCAAGCCAAGGTCCCCAATTTTGACTTCACCATGATTGCCATTGATGAAGATGTTATCACATTTCAAATCGCGATGAATAACAGGCGGATTCTGACTGTGAAGATAGTCTAGTCCTCTAAGAATCTGCCTTGCCCAGTGCCTTATAGCCTTCATATCAACATTTTTATGCCTCTTACGATACCTGATAAGAGGTAACTACTATCTCATATTCTGGATTCAAGTAACTAAAAAAGAACAGTTTTTATAAACAACTACTCACTGTCTCAAGCTCCCAGAAGTGAAGAGCTCTGTGATCATGTTTATGGTCTTCTTCTTATCATCAATCCACGAGTCGTAGAATGTCATAATGTTTTCATGTTTCAATTGTCTGAGTAGATGAACCTCTGAATAGAGCTTCTCCAAATCTTCTGGCGATCGTAAAACATCTGCAATCTTAATTCGGTTCCATGCAACTTCTATGCCATCTAGTTGGTCAAAAGCCCTATAGCTATTTAAACACAAACAATCCAAGTAAATAAAATTGCTCAGAAACCAGAATTTCAAGAAACATGTGCTCCTATCCTATATATATATATTACAGCTACATGGTCAAGCAATAGATGAAGAGTTTAAAAATCATACACAGTCTTGAATGCCCCTTTGCCCAATGTCTCTTTGCACTGCAGAGAGATGGAAAAAAATAACATTAATGATGAAGGAACTGGGAAAACAGGACAATGTAGCTTCAATTTTCATCCATACCCCAAGAACCCAATGTTAGATGACCCACAATTCTCCACAAAGAAACCATTTTTATGAAAAACCATCAAAAGTGAATCATGATCTATCATTATCTTGCAGCTAAATTCAAGAGGAAATGTAACATGAAAGTGTACCCGAATGTAGCGGCCCCTAGTGTCTTTCTCCACGTAGTGCTCGGAATCAGGAGGCTCTTTGACATTTCTATCGCCATAGCCCATAACCTCGTCTTTCACACCAACAAATGAAGACGCAGTCAAATTCCAATTCAAATTCCTATCCCCATTCCCCGTTCTTTTCTCCATTTCATTTCCATTCCTAGACAGACGCGATCTCAATCCAGCATCGGAACTCATCCCGAATAACAGACAAACAAAAAACAAAAGGACAACTAAAATAAACTCAAACTGCAAGAGAAAGAGCAAGAATAAGAAGGAAGAAGAAGGCAATGCAGGAGGGCAACTGAACTTAAACTTTGTTACAGGAGAAGAAGGCCATCCTGGGCATCTTGTTTGCAGCAGTAACAATGACGGGAATCGAATGCCGATTGCATGCAACTGATTGGTTGGCAGCAGAATCGGCATTCGAAATCCCAGCCAACATAGGTAACATCAACATCAACAACGTACGAGTACGAGTACGATGATGAACTTGACGACGAGATCTTCTCTGATGAAGATAAAGATAAAGATCGTGCCTTTACCATAAGCCCACTTTCCATTTTCCCCTTAGAGTTATGCTTATTGATTCTTTTAACATTTTCTCTACCTATATTGCAGCAGACCATCTGAAAAAATTATCCCACAGATTCTTTCTTCGATGCATTAAAACAAAAACAAATGGATAGGAGATGCTGGAGGGATATAACAAAGGAACCTTTTTTCCTTTTTCAATTGGTAATGGAAACGAAAGATTGCAGATTGGAAAAAGAAAGGGGGTTAGGAAGCCAGAGAGGTTGATTTTATTGGGGATGACAGATTATGGCAGAGAGTTTGAGCACGACAAACAACTCTGCAATGTGCTTCGCTTCTGGAAGGAAAGAAAAGAATACTTGGTGCCACTGCGATTTACAAGGATTCAACACACACTTGGTGCCATCATGATCATTCATATTATATTCATACAATGATAAAAACAAAAAATTTACTACAAATTAAGAACCTCTCTTCTTCCATTGATTTCCACATCTTATGATTCAACGCACACTTAATTTCGTTAGTTATAGTATATTGTTTTTGTGGTTAATGGGATGAGAATTTGGCTTGATTCAATTTATACCTCATAAAATAAAATTTTTAACTTTTTATTAATAATCGAGTTCGAACCCATTTCTAAGATTATATTATGAATGATGAATTGAGTATTTTTACTGGAATTTGAGTTGTGTGAATTGAAAATTTGTCAAGAATGACCAATTGAAGACTGAGATTACAGAAGAGCAGACAAAAATGACACTCATAGTAAAAAAATAGCATACCCTTCAACAGATATCATAGTGTTGTTCATTGGTATAAATAAAATTAGAAGCTGCACTTAGATATCTTCAATGTCAATCCGTTACAACACTTAATATTAAACAACCATCAGACAAAAAAGGGAAAAGAACAAAGCTTCCACTACCACAGCATATATGCCTAAACGCTAAGAAGAGCTAAGAAGTCATTCATCCCACTTTAAGAGCAACGGACCTGGCTACAGGAACCTCCATCTACGGTGCCAAAAATGCACTCGTGCAGGCAGGCGACTCCCGTGATGCAGGCATACACAGGTAGCGGTCTTCCCTCAATGTAATATTTCCTTCCCTTCACCATAGATTCCTCAAAACAAAATCATCCTACGGATCCAACACATTCTATTTCTCCTCGAGCTGGCGCAGCATTGATTCTGCAAAACTTTGTTGCCTGCAAATAGGAAAACAAGGTGGATGAGTACTGCGATAATGATTCAATCAACACGAAACAGAGGATTATTAACGGTTGGGAAGGGAGAATCCCTGAAACATAGCTCCGGTCTCATCAATGTCATTGTTCACACCTTTAGTACTCATTAATCATAGTTTAAACAGCAAAACGAGATGAAAATGCCTCGGTCGTCCATGGTATAATAAATTGTACCCTTCACAATTCTTATGAGAAACTGTTAGGCAGAATGCAACCCCACATGCAGTTTCCATGCAATGATCGATTCCAGAATTTTGTGCATCATCAATTTACTGTCCATGGATGTAAACTTCCAGAGACAAACAATCACATGGGATAATATTCACTGCACACAGGAGTTCTAAAAGCAGTAAATTGAGAAAGCAATATGATATTATGTGACTTACTTCCGTTCTCTGTGCTTAGGACTAGGCCGTGAATATTTCAAATATCCATCCCAAGGAACCTTTTTAAGACCAGCTCTAACAGAAATAATGTCCCTCACCCAGCAAAGGAAAATGGCATTAACAAGGAACCTGTCTTTGTTGAAAGGATAGCGTCAACATGCCTCTGGAACTCATAAAATCAGCAGAATTGTTTATTTGAACATCACAACTCACAAAAAACATTTACCTCTCAGCAAATTCAATAGGTGTTTCTCCGGGCTTTAGACTTTGAGGCTCCAGATACCAGACATCACAAACAACAGCCCATGATGTCATAAGCTGCAACAGGTGCATTCACATAGAACAACAAAGCTACATCGTTCATCATTAAGAAAGTGGAATTCAGTTAAATCACAAATCACTGCACCAAGAACACAACTTTATGGAACCCTGTAGGATGGAAAGCTTTATGGAACAGTAAGCATTCATAACTAAAGTCAACAATAGAACTTAAATTTAGAAACAAAGATGATCTCGTCTTACTTTCTGCTATTCCAAAAGGCGTCAACAAAGATCTTGTTGTACTTGATTGCAATTGGGCAAACAGTGCATCCAAGTTCAAAAGCACCCTAATCGTCACAAAAGAGATGCTATAAGAATGACTAAAAGCATTCAAGATTTAACGAAAAAATACAAGAAAAAGAACTACCCGAATTTTTCAGGATTACAAAACTCAGATGCATAAGTTCCCAAGTTAATATGCAGAGACAAAACCTGGCAGTGCGTGAGACCAGGGGAAAAACTTTTTCATTAGCACATACTTTCTTGCTACAATTTCACGGTCCTTAGCCTCTGACCGATTGAACCAGATACATCAATCACTTTCTAAGATAGTACTTTGCAATAATCCTGCTCATATAAGACATAAACATTAAATTTAGCTCAAAACTCCTTGTGAATTTTCAGTCTTCCAAAGGTGAAAGTGAAAGAAAGGTAACAGTTTCACTCCTAATTTTGAACTTCAGGACATGAGTATACTGCAACTACCCAAGTTACCTTCGAAGTTGTTAAATATAATTACACAAGCATATTTCCAAGAAAAGAAACATATAGAGCCAAAAAATATGAAAGCTCTTGAACTCATATAGTTTAAAAAAGCCAATTATGAGACTTACCAACCCATCCTGGATGCTTCTGCATAATGACAGCAAATGCAGTCATCTGCTCTAGAATGATGAAATCAATCATTGAAGTTTGGTTTGACACAAATACCTGTCCCAATCATTTAAAAGATCCTTACAGCAAATTTGAATAGGCAAGAATTTGACGGACAAAAGAAGAATAGTGATTGATCATACAACATATAAACCAAGCACCAAACATAAAGCAGCATACTTGCTTGGGCCGGATGCAGGGCCGTGGGCCATGGTACTTGACAACCCCGGTCTACGATGCAAAAAGAAACTGCAAATCAATTCCACCAGACACCTCTAAAGGATCAAAAGAAAGATTGTCAGATAACGTAAGTTAAAACCCAGTCTTTCACAAAAGGAAAGTGGGGGACTTTTTGTGAAAATTTGCTGGTTTTGGGTAGTCATACAACAATTAACATCTCACTGTTTGTTTACATGTATTGGATTTCATCAGTGAATCTAATTTATGAATCAGAGAAATATTTAGACTTGTAGAGACCCTCTATGTAATTGTATGTCCAGGGTGAACAATCTACAATGCAGAGCCTCAAAAGCATTAGAAACCCCATACATGACTCAAGTCAGTATTGCTCAGAGCATACATAACAGAGAGAGTGAGGGAAAAATAATAATAATAATAAGCTGCAAGAAAGCTGGGCAAACATCGATTCATTCTACCTCCAATTTTTTCCTCAACTTGTCATTGCCTTTCAATAGAATGTGCACGGGAATATAGCATGAGAGAAATATTATCCATCCTAAAGTCAATACGATAACCCTGTAAGAAAATGAAGCATTAAAAGACCAGAAAAAGACAGACTCACCTTTAGACATTTGAAAACTTGCACAATTTGGAGAATCGGACAAGATAAAAACTTCCAATTGCTAGCAGGATATGATTATATTAATTGAAAATTCTATTTTAAATGTAAACCGGGCGTCCAAGACTCAATGCTTGTATCAAGCTGGTAGAAAGCTAGTTTAATTTCACACTAGTTCTCCTTAACTGTCTTTGATAGGCAGCATGTTAACAAAGATAAAATATGACACAGACATGTAGTTCTCCTTGGACTACAAATGGCCTACCATTTCAGTTCAAATTATAGACTATATAAACCAAGTAAGATCTTCATCTTTTCTCCTCATTCCTATGTAATTCGGGAGGGAAAATGCAGAAATGCTCAAAACAGTAACAAATCTAACCTTAGAGGAAAGAGGATTAGGTATCTGACCACAACAGCCACGCACAACAAAGGAAAGAGATATATATTCCAGTTCCATGGTTCTGAAGGAATGGACTTGAAACATCGTGTGGAGTCCTGTCGTACAAAAAAGATGACCAAAATAATCTAAAAAGTTAACATCTACGATTTAAGCTATAATGTCGACTGGATTGGCCATAACAATTGAACAAAGTACCTTTTTTTACTCAACATCAGTAAAATCCAAACTTTTCATTCACCACCACGGCAAAACCAGAGATTAGTGCGCCAGATGATATGCAAATGGCTAAGATATATGTATCTATGTCATCCATTGGCCCATTTTCTTCAATGGTTAAATCTGCTTACAGAAAAAGAAAGACAGGCCTGAAAAACAAGCAAAACCTTTTTGTGTGGTGAAAAAAGATTTCCCCTCACCAAGCTACAAGTGCAGCTAATGACTATTCTCAGCATAAGGTTCATATCAACAGATTATCCCAACAAGATTCCCTTACATTTAACAAAATTCATTAACATACTCAATATTATATGCACACCCCATATGCAAAGAAGAGTATAGCAACGGTGAATGGTGTGTGATTTTGTTCTTTTAAGCTGCAATCACAACAATAAGAGAGAAAATATACAAAAGGAGAAGTGGAAGAAGAGATTACATCAACAATGGCACCAGCAGCCTCATAGAGAGTAGGCGAAATGTCTAGCAAATCACGTCTGAAATACCAATACCCACAAAAATAAACAAAATTAAGTAATGGCCGATAATCATACCAATACCATCCAGCCAGAAGCAAAAAAAGATGGGGAGGGGGGGAGAGAAAAGAAGCAACTAATTGAGCTGAAGTTAAGGTATACAGGCGAAGTTTGCCTTGGGGCCCCGGGATGGATCCAAAGGGAAGATAGTCCTCAATATTAGGCCGATCCAAATCCAATTCCGAGCTTGACGGTTTCAGTTTACTCATCTCTTCTCCCTCTGCTGTTTATTAAAAATTTGTGAAAATATTTGATATGTTGATACACATGCATAGCTAAGCATACTGTGATTTTTCCATTAATTTTTTATGATTTTACTTTTCAGACCAGACTTTTGGGAGCTTAAAGTGCACGGCATGTGAGTGAAGTGTTATGTATTCCATATCAGAATTTCCACTTCAACCTTAGATTTTAAAATAGCTTTGAACTGATTAAATTTACTTCTTCACCCCAATAACATATTTCTCACATCACGGAACACAACAACATCAGTCTCACTCATTATAAAACAAGATTCCACATCGACTGAGTTAATTTCCCATAAATATGCATGTTCTTAGAAATTTCAGCTTCAACACCTTATGACACCTAGTTTCTACCAGCCTTCATGTATTAATTAAAACATCTTCAAACATCCCAAAGTATCAACAACTGAAAATCCAATACATCAAACAAGTTTCCAGCACCTTAGTGAATCAAAAAGAGTTAACTTTGTCGAATTTTTTTTGAAAAAATGCATTTTTTCCATCTCACATTCTAAATGCAATTGTACTATTTTCGTCTCCAAACCCACTTGTTCAACAGAATTTCAGCCATCCAATTCACCATATCAAATCAAACAACAGAATTCTATAACCATCATTAAACATCACAAGGTTTCCAAATGACTTAAATTCCCAAAACAGTACATTAATAACCCACATGGCTTCCCACTGATAAAATTTGCAGGTTTAGCTTGCCAAGCAGAACTTAATCTCCCAAAACACCGGACCCACATTTGTATCTGATCAAATCATTGACACAAATTCCAGATACATGCAATCTATAATTAGCCATAGATAATACATTCTAATCCAACAAGAACCTCAAGTTCGGACTTTGCATCTTTAATTTCCACAAATTCTCCTAACCCATTTTTCATGCATGCGCGGTTAATCCACGTTTAAAAACTAACTATCAAATTAACTAGAAATACCTCTCAGGTGGGTACAAATTCCTCCAGTAGACTATCGGAATCTCGGGGTTTTACCGCCTCCTCCTTCCTTTTCTTCTTCAGGTTTCAAATTAATCGTCTTCCTTGGTTCCTTTTTTGTCGATTGCATGAGTAATTACTGTTTCCAGCTGAGAAGTTTTCTACTGTGTTGTGAGATTCCTCCTGCGGATGCATGTTTTGAGATGCATTTTCAATTTTATGATATTTTTTTGTTATTCTTAATAAGATTTTTTATATTTTTTACACACTTTTTTATATTTTTAATAAATTTTTTAATATTATAAAATTAAAATTAGTTTTCCTTCAAACATTCTAATTTTTTTTTAAAAATCTTTAAAAATCTTCGCTGTGTTTTCATTTTAAATTTTAGTTTGATTATCAACCCTTTAAATTAATCTTATAATTAAAATTCTGAATTTGATATTTAATATTTTAAATCTTAAATTACTTTAAGAGTGTTATGATCAAAGTTTTATAATATAGTAAAATCATTTAGGCGAGTTAATTCGTGTTAATTATCTATTCTTTTTACATATATTTACTGTTTTGAGTCTTACAAATTTAGTCACATCTGTTGTGCCTTTCGTTAAGGATTCATCAATATATATCATTTAATCTTGTTATATGTAGTGGTGTGCCTAGTTTGACACTCGTTCCAATCATAGGTCTAAAGGTTTAAGTTCAATTAAATGCTTAATGAGATTATTCTTCGGTGAAGATAACTGTCCGATTAGAATATATGGATCACGTCTCGATTTGACAGCTAAGAGGATAATGATAAATCTAAGCTCAGTCGCTCACTATCTTTTTAGTTAACATATAAGGGGATCATGATAAATCTAAGGTCACCCCAAACAAACTACCAATGATGTTGCTACTCTTGATCATGAGATGATGCATGAATACTTTGAGGTTGGCTCCAAGATCCTTGGGATTGGCCAATGGGAGACATTTCCCTCAACTAGCTATTTTTTGTTAAGCGTTCTATTGTAACCAAGATCTCAGAATTCATTGTAGGCACAATAAACATTAGTTATTATTTCCTTTGTTCCATTTAGACAGTTCACTTTCAAATTTTGAACTATTTTAAGTGTTGTACATTTAAAGAGAAAAATCGTCCGTTCGAGATTGTTACAATTAATTGAAAAATGTAATATAATACAACAAACTAACAAAACGGTTACATATCAATATGAAATAAATAATATTAAATACATAGAATTGAAGAAAAGCTCTAAATTATAAAGAAGAAATCGGTTGTAAAAAATGCGGTGAGCGTGGATCGAACACGCGACCTTCAGATCTTCAGTCTGACGCTCTCCCAACTGAGCTATCCCCGCTTCACGCGTTTATTGATTCCTCAAAGCTCACATTTGTTAAAACGGCAATTTCTGTTACATCTCCACATCAGTCCTACCGTGACACGTGGGCACGTACTACCCAAGACTAACTGGAAACTCCGGCTGACTTAACTCCCGGGTCTTCTCCGGCGACACAGTTTCCCGGGAAAACGCCATTTTTTTCCCCCTATATAATCCCCTTTTTCCCTTTGTACAGTATATTCAGTATGACTGAATAAAATTCAATGGAAAGGAAGAGGGGAAGAGGCAAAGTGAGTCTTGAGGACACTTTGAGGAAAGCATGGTACCATCTGAGGCTCTCCGTGCGCCATCCCAGCAGGGTTCCAACTTGGGACGCCATCATTCTCACTGCCGCAAGTCCTGAGCAAGCTCATCTCTATGATTGGCAGCTCAACCAGGCTAAGCGTGCTGGCCGCATTGCTCCCTCTACTGTTACCCTCTCCGTCCCTGATCCTCACGGTCAACGGATTGGCTCTGGGGCCGCTACCCTTAACGCCCTTTTCGCCCTTGCTCAACACTACATCCGCCTTGCTTCAGTCCCAGTATGACTCTGAATTTGTTTGGAGATTTTGTTCTTTTTGTTTGTATGATGCTGATGAACTGTGAAGTTGCCTAGAATGACTATATTTCCATCTTTGGACTTTTTAACTAATATAATGCTGCAACAAGTTACAAAATTAACTTAAGATTTGATCTAGGCATACTGGGATTTCTTTGATTGTGAGTATGATTAGATATTACCTCTTTCATCTTCATTCCCAGTGACTGTTTTCTTGCAATACTCGGTTGTTTATTATATGCAGGAAAATGATCCAGGCAGCTGGAGTTCTGCATCGTCTACAACGAATGCAGGGTCAGAAAAGGAAGACCCTCCCTTGACTTTGATTGACTTGGTTGCTAAAAAGCATATACTGTTACTTCATGCTGGGGGTGACTCTAAAAGGGTTCCATGGGCTAATCCTATGGGAAAGGTTTTTTTGCCCCTTCCTTATTTGGCTTCCGATGACCAGGATGGCCCCGTACCTCTCCTTTTTGATCATATACTGGCAATTGCATCCTGTGCTAGACAAGCTTTCAAAAACGAAGGTAACCTTTTTCCCTCTCGCTAAGATGTCACGCAGTTTCTTTATCTTCATTATACGCTTTTCCCATGTCGGCTACATGTTTCTAGCTGATCATAACTGTTAGGGCATTTCACAAAGGTTGATAAAACTTTCATTTTGCAGGTGGATTACTCACCATGACTGGAGATGTTCTTCCTTGTTTCGATGCTAGCACATTGGTTCTTCCAGACGATGCTTCATGCATAATTACTGTCCCCATTACCCTTGACATAGCTTCTAACCATGGGGTTATTGTAGCATCAAAATCATCAATAGTTGATGAAAGCTATGCTGTTAGTTTGGTGGAGGATCTACTTCAGAAACCCAGCATAAGGGATCTTGCTGACCATGATGCCATTTTAGATGATGGTAGGGCATTACTTGATACTGGAATCATTGCAGTTCGTGGCAAAGCATGGGTGGATCTTGTAACACTTGCCTTTTCCAGTCAACCAATGATATTGGAGCTTCTAGAATGCAAGAAAGAGGTAACTCACCTCATTTACCAATTGTTGGGCCTCTTCGTTACTGACCTCACAAATTTCAAGCATTTTTTGGTTTTTGTATGTATTTGAGGGTTTTTCTTATGAACATGCCATTGCAGATGAGCTTATATGAAGATCTTGTGGCAGCTTGGGTACCTGCAAAGCATAAATGGTTAAAGCCACGCCCTTTGGGTGAAAAGCTTGTCAGCAGATTAGGAAAACAAAACATGTTCAGCTACTGTGCTTGTAGGTTGCTTCTTACTGAAAAAATATCGTGATGTTAATAATGTTCTAAGTAGTTAAACCAAAATGTAGTTCTTTCTTGGAGCTGGCTTGTTGTAGTTATTCTGGCTTTAGTTTTATTTTTCCCCTTTCTGCTGTGCAATTGTCAGATCTTTAGGTCCATTTCTAATGAATTTTTCTTATTATTTTGCAGATGACCTCTTATTCTTGCATTTCGGAACTTCAAGTGAAGTCTTGGATCACCTAAGTGGGACTGGTTCAAGGCTGGTGTGTCGAAGGCACCTATCTTCCATCCCGGACACTACAGTATCTGATATTGCTACCTCTGCTATTATCATTTCCAGCCAAATAACGTCTGGTGTTTCTGTAGGGGAGGATTCTCTGGTATATGATTCTTCCATTTCAGGTGGAGTGCAGATTGGTTCACTATGTATTGTTGTTGGTGTACATATACCAGGAGCAGAAAATAGGTTGGTTGAAGATTCATTCAAATTCATGCTTCCAAATCGTCATTGCCTCTGGGAGGTTCCCTTAGTAGGGTACACAGAGAAAGTTCTTGTTTATTGTGGTGTCCATGATAACCCTAAAAATGAACGTTCAAAGGATGGGACATTTTGTGGGAAACCCTGGGACAAGGTCTTAAGTGAATTAGGCATTCAAGATACTGATCTCTGGTTGGAGGAAACCAAGGAGAAGTGCTTGTGGAATGCCAAATTATTCCCTATCCTTCCATACTCTGAGATGTTTGATGTGGCAACATGGTTAATGGGGCTGAGCAACCTAAAAGATACATCCTCTGAGTTACTGTGGAGAAGGTCGCATCGTATCAGTTTGGAGGAGTTGCATAGGCAAATTGACTTTCCGCATATGTGCTCAGGATCTAGCAAACATCGTGCAGATCTTGCAGCTGGAATTGTCAGTGCTTGTCTTAATTTTGGCTTGCTTGGGCGCAATGTATCTCAATTGTTTGAAGAAGTTCTTCGAGAAGAAGAACTTGGAGTGGAGATATGTAAAAAATTTCTAGCTTTGTGCCCCAGCTTTCAGAATCAAAATTCTCAGATTCTTCCTAAAAGTAGAGCATGTCAAGTGCAGGTTGATCTTCTGCGCATGTGCAATGGTGAAACGAAGGCAGCAGAAGTTGAGAACCAAGTATGGGCTGCTGTTGCTGACGAAACAGCTTCAGCAGTAAGATATGGTTTCAGAGGTAAAAATACACTATTAATTATGTGTAATTCAAGCCAAATACTCCACACTATATCTTTGATATTGTACTGATCCATCATTTGTTGACCTAAAATGATTAATTAGCTTGCAAAGAATTGACTACTTGTAGAAATTACAATTCTCTTTTTATTGCTAAAATTTTCTTTGGTTTACTCAGATAATCTCTTGGAATCCTCCACTTTGCCTTCTAAGGGAGGACACCTGGATACTAAGTTTAATGGCCATCCAGATCAATCTTTTTTGCCTCGGAAAGTAATGGTTGAATTACCAGTTCGTGTGGATTTTGTTGGGGGTTGGAGTGATACACCTCCGTGGAGTTTAGAACGTGCAGGTTGTGTGCTGAACATGGCCATAACACTGGAAGGATCCCTTCCCATTGGTACCATTGTTGAGACCACGGAAACAGTTGGAGTGTTTGTTAGTGATGATGATGAACAGCATTTGCATATTAAAGAATTTTCGTCCATCACACCACCATTTCACTGCAGTGATCCATTTCGCCTTGTGAAATCTGCTTTGCTTGTAACCGATGTTGTCAATAAAAAAATTTATCAGTCTGTGGGTTTGCAAATAAGGACCTGGGCCAATGTTCCCCGCGGTAGTGGTTTGGGGACTTCCAGCATCTTAGCTGCTGCTGTTGTAAAAGCACTGCTCCAAATAACTGATGAAGATGCAAGTAATGAAAATGTGGCCAGACTTGTTTTAGTATTGGAACAGCTCATGGGAACCGGGGGTGGCTGGCAAGATCAAATTGGGGGTCTATACCCTGGAATTAAATGTACTTCAAGTTTTCCTGGAATACCTTTGAGGCTTCAAGTCATACCCCTTTTACCTTCTCCTCAGATGATCATGGAGTTGCAGCAACGACTTCTAGTGGTATTTACTGGTCAAGTGAGTGTACTGCTTCTTTGACACCTTTTTCTTAATCCCTATGTTTCACTTCAGTAAAATTTAGCTACTATGTTTTATTTCATCTTGAATGCTTAGGATCTTTGAAGATGAGAAAACATTGATATTGATTTGGTATAATATATAGGACCTACTTCATCTTTGATGGTACTCATGTGACAACTAGAAAATGTTTAAAGATGTTTTTATTCGAAGAGGCATGGAGAATGATTGTTTCTTTTGCATGATGTTTGACCATCAAAGTGAAGTGCATAATGTGCCATTCATGAACTTCCCTAGTACTTTTCTTTTTTATCTGCCCTTAAGAAGATTGTTTGTTTCACATTTCCTTTTAGTATATCTCTGTTATTACTGCTTGTTTCGTTTTCCTTTTTTCTTTTCTTTCTTTGACAAAATTGAGTTGGATGGAGAATTTCTAAGATGCGAGTCTGTAATGTACATGCAGGTTCGGCTTGCACACCAAGTGCTTCAGAAAGTGGTTACCCGATACCTCAGACGTGACAACTATCTTATATCCAGCATCAAGCGCCTGGCTGAACTGGCAAAAACAGGGAGGGAAGCACTAATGAATTGCGACATTGATGAACTTGGAGACATCATGCGGGAAGCTTGGAGGTTGCATCAGGAACTTGATCCTCATTGCAGCAATGAATTTGTTGACAGCCTCTTTTCATTTTCTGAACAGTACTGTTGCGGGTACAAGCTTGTAGGCGCCGGAGGTGGGGGCTTTGCCTTGTTGCTGGCCAAGAATGCTGATTCTGCCAAGGAGCTCGGGGCTTTACTTGCTCAAAACTCAGACTTTGATGTTAAAGTGTACGACTGGAAGGTATTCACAGAAAGCCAGTGAGAAAAAAAGGCAGCTTGTTAATAGTGTTGTAGCACAAATTTGTCAATCATTCTGTTGTCTGTATACTATAATATAAGAGAATCCCACTTATAAATGGATAGGAAATATTTCATATTCATATACACCTCAATGGATTGAAGTGCATTTTGCTATGCATTCACAAACTGAATTTGCACAAAGAGAAGGTGGAAAATGGACCATTTAATTTGTCATTTTCTATCTTTTTCATGAATAAGGTTGATTGATATAGACTTCTTGTTGAATGTTGATGATAGTTCACTTCAAGCCACTTGTATAATCTAGTTTTTGGAGTAAAAGACCAAGACAAGAAAAAGACTTCATTAACGGTGTCAATCAATCAGAATCGTGTTGAAGAGGCAAAGCATTTGTTTTCCCCCAAGACCAATTAATGGGTGATCCTCGGATACCATTACCTTAGCCAAAAGTTAGCAAACCGAATCAGAATCCATAGACAGAGAAAGCAAAGCAAACCAAAACAAAACAAAAATAAAATAACCGGCCCCACCTTCACCTAACCATCATCACCTCAACCCCTTTGCTCTGCATTAAAAGTCTTTTTCTCATTTCAAGAATGACTTGCTAGATTACTACTACAGGAGAAACTAGAAAGGGGTTGTTTACTTCTGAAAAAAATAATATAAAAAGAAAGACAAAATATGCATGATTGTCGTCTGTAACGGTGGTAGTTCAACGGATCCTGCGGCGACCCAATCATCTTCGTCTGTAGAAACATTGGAACTGAGGACATTACATAAGCAAACGGTGAATTGTGTCCTTTTGCCTTGGCTTTCGTTTTATAAGTTGAACTCTCTCCTTTTCTATCTCCTCTCTGCTCTGGCCTTTGGGTTTGACCTTTTCAGTCAATTGATTTTCAGCAGAAGGGAAGATGGGGCTGCTTACAAACAGAGTGGACTCAAGTGCGATCAGAGCAGGTGATCATATCTACACTTACAGAGCTGCCTTTGTTTATGCCCATCATGGTAAGACCCATTGACTCTCTGTCTGTTTATTTCCTCATCATGTACATGAATGGGTATGAAGAGCATACACAATGCGTGCCTTTTTCTTTTTTTGGGTGTTTGAAGAGAAAAAAAGAAGTCTGATTTATTCTTTATAGGCAAAACAATTGAGGGGTTCTTTTTTTTGGATTTCTAACAAAGCTGCAATGTGGGTTCCCTCATTCGGAAGAATCCTTTAAAACCCCTGTGTGTTTTTTCCTGATAGACTCGATTATGGAGAAATTTACAATGTTGTAAAGGTTGTAGCTTTGGCATTGAAATTTTTTGTTGTAGGAATCTCAGGCTGGCGTTTAATCATTAAATTTATGGCGGAGAGATGGTACAGTACAGTAGTAGTATTACAATATGATCTTTCAGGGTGGATACTATTATTGCTGTTTCGCAAACGAATCAAACAATATATTTGTATAAAAATGTGATCTGTGCAGATCTGTGGTCTGTGGATGATACTGAGAGTAGTAAAGAATATAAATTTATCCTAGTTTTGTTATTTTCTATTTTTGGAAAAAAGGGGCTTGGAGTCCCTTACTTAGAAGTTCGTGGTCAGAAGCGGCACCTTGCTTCAGAATTTGTGGTAGAATTTCCTTGTTTGGTTATTTCTTCATTTACGGTGTAGTTGCTCAAATGCAATTGAAAGTTGCTATTGATTTTTAAGTAAAATGATTTCGCCATTGAATTAATATAATCTTTTAGAAGAGCAATCATCTGAGAGATTTCTTCCTAGTTCCTACTGGCTCCATCCAAATGAAGCTTACTGATTTCATGTTTTTCATAAAATGAACTTGTTTGCAAACAAATCCTTTCAGAATCACCGGTCTGGTTTTCATGGTTAAATGCAGGTATCTATGTTGGTGGCAGTAAAGTGGTTCATTTTACCCGTTATGAAACCTCTCCTGATTGTGATGATGAGGAGATGATTCCTTCATCCTGCCCAACATTTCCGGACTGCGGATTCAGGCAGCCCAAGTGTGGGGACTGTGGGGTGATATTATCCTGCCTTGATTGCTTCCTGCAGAATGGTGCCCTTTACTCTTTTGAGTACGGAGTGACTCCATCTGTTTTTCTCACCAAAGTTCGAGGAGGCACTTGCACAACAGCTGAATCCGACCCTCCAGAGACTGTCATCCACCGCGCGATGCATCTTCTTCAAAATGGATTCGGAAACTATGATTTGTTCAAAAACAACTGTGAGGACTTTGCTCTGTATTGCAAAACTGGCCTTTTGACAGTTGACAGCCTGGGAGTTGGAAGAAGTGGACAGGCTTCTACGCTCATCGGCGCTCCATTGGCAGCACTTCTTTCCTCTCCTCTGAAACTGCTGATGCCTAGTCCTGTTGGTGTGGCTGCAGTAACAGCTGGGATGTACTGCATGAGCAGGTATGCTACTGATATTGGCGTGCGCAGCGATGTAGTGAAGGTGGAAGTCGAGGACCTGCAGCAGCAGATCCTTAACCTCGGCCTGTCGAGCGTTGATGAGGCACTAAGAGGAGAAGACAAGGAGAAAGTTGCCAGCCTCATATGAAACTGAAGAAAAGCATGTAATTCAGACTTCAAATTGTAAAATGAATGCAATTCTACAGTAATATATATTGGTGGCAACTTCACCTGTATTGAAAAAGCTTTGGCAATTGATAGATTGTTTAACTTCATTCCTACTAACACAAAAACGGAAACCAATATTATAAAACTCATTATTTAATGCGTTTTCTATATAGCAAAGACATTATAGAAAGAATTTTTGCATGTGCATATTTTACATGGTATAGCCGTTATACTTAATTGTGCTATGCGCACTTCAAAAAAAGCGTGCTATGCAAATTGCAATGCCAGCATTGGGATGCTCTGGAAGAAAGGTAACCAACTTTCCCACCAATTTTCTGTACAAAAATATATATATATATATATTGGCATAGCATGTGAGTTATTTTGTCCATGAGATCATTCCTTCACGTTTTGGCTTAATTAAATATATAATAATTGTGCTTTCCGTCCAAAAAAATATATAAGTATACTCATATTGTGCTTGTCCCTAAGACTGTATTATATTAGCCTTAATTTGTAACATCTCCGGCCTCCAACTTTTGAATCAGTGTTCCTGTTAGGCCAACTTACAAGAAAGATTGCTTTTGCTTGTAGCAGAATAGAAAGAGATCAGAGAGGATGGGATTGCTTTCAAACAGAGTGGACGCAAGTGAGATTAAAGCGGGTGATCATATCTACACTTACAGGGTTCCCTTTGTTTATTCTCATCATGGTAATTAAGAGTAAGACATACCCAATGACTCTATTTTCAGAAAATGATCTGTTTTTCTCAATTTTCATGGGTTAAATGAATGCAGGTATCTATGTTGGTGGCAACAAAGTGGCTCATTTTGTCCGTAGCGCAACTGCAGCCTCTCCTCATTGTAATTCTGACTGCGGATTGAAGCAGCCCAAGCATGGGAGATATGGGGTGGTATTAACCTGCATTGATTGCTTCCTGCAAAAGCAGAATGGTGCCCTTTACTCTTTTGAGTATGGAGTGTCCCCAATTGCTTTTGTTGCAAAATTTCGTGGCGGGGCTTGCACAACATTACCAGATTCTGACCCTCCAAAAACTGTAGTCCATCGGGCAATGCATCTAGTTAAAAATGGATACGTCAAGTATGATTTATATAGAAACAATTGTGAAGACTTCGCTCTGTATTGTAAAACTGGTCTTTTGAAAGTTGACAGTAGGTTGGGGCCTGGAAGAAGTGGACAGGCTTGTGCCCTCATGAGCATTCAATTGGCACTGCTTCTTTACTCTCCTCTCAAACTGCTCATTAGTCCTCTTGGTGTGGCTGCAGTAACACTTGGGGTGTACTGCATGAGCAGGTATGCTACTGATATTGGCGTGCGCAGCGATGTAGTGAAGGTAGAAGTTGAGGACCTGCAGCAAATCTTTAACCTCGGCCTGTTGAGCGCTGATCAGGCAGTAAGAGGAGAGCAGATGCCAGGTGACTGTATAAACATTCTTGTTCCTCATTTGAAATTGAAGAAAAGCATGTAATTCAGATTTCAATTTGTAAAATGAATGAATGCAACCATTTTGTGCTTCATTTATACAGTAGGGATCATACAGTTAGTTAGTTGTCTGCAATTAATCCACAACTGGTGTGGTTGGATTGTTAATGTTATTCTTGTGTTTGAGAGAGATCATTTGTAACCCATTCAAAGAATAAAAACTTCTATATCCACCTTTTCGGGGTAGCAAATAAAATGAATGATGCTTCCTATTTTTAGGTTAAACAAATACACCCACGTTCCATTAGAAAAGCCCACTTTGTAACAGCCGACTCTTTTAGTGGAACATATACTTTTGCCGTCAACTATGTTTCAGATGGTATAATAGGCCGTTGCATGGGATAATCTCTCGTCCATCCAAAAAATTCATTCCCCTTTTCATTGCCAAAAGCCTCTCTGTAGTTATAGTTATTGAAAGATACAAAAAACTGGTGTCCGTGCTATGCAAATTGCAATGCTGCGTTGGATGCTCTATTCTTCTGGGAAAAAAGTTGACCATCTTTCCCTCTAATATTGGCATATATAGGATGTGAGTTATTTTGTCCTCTGCTTCCTGGTTGAGAAAATTCCTTCAAGTTTTGTCTTAATTATGCTCATCCCGAAGACTTGGGATCGCCCCATACACTCGCAGAATGTGTCTCAGTTCCTTCATGCCTATTATAAATTATATTATGTTATATTAGCCTTCGTTGCAGAATAAAAGGAGAAGAGAAAATGGGATTGCTTTCAAACAGAGTGGACACAAGTCAGATTAAAGCGGGCGACCATATCTACACCTACAGAGTTCCCTTTGTTTATTCTCATCATGGTAAGTCTCTCTCACTCTGTCCATCTATTTTCGGGAAAAAAATAACGAATTAGTTGCGATGAGTATCATTACTCGCTCGGAAAATGATCCTCTGCATCTGTATCTGGTTAAACGAATGCAGGTATCTATTTTGGTGGCAACAGAGTGGCTCATTTTACCCGTCGTGCAACCTCAACCTCGGAGGAGGAGGAGGAGGAGATGATTCCTTCTCTTTTATCCTGTTCTGACTGCGGATTTAAGCAGCGAAAGCATGGCGAATGTGGGGTGATATTAACCTGCCTCGATTGCTTCCTGCAGAATGGCGCCCTCTACTCTTTTCAGTATGGAGTGTCCTTATTTTCTTTTCTTGCCAAATTTCGCGGCGGAACTTGCACGACATTACCGGAATCTGATTCTCCAGAAACCGTAATCCATCGAGCAATGTATCTTCTTGAAAATGGATATGGAAAGTATGATCTATTCAGAAACAATTGCGAGGACTTTGCTCTGTATTGCAAAACTGGTCTTTTGACAGTTGACAGCCTTGGGAGTGGAAGAAGTGGACAAGCTTCTGCGCTCATTAGCATTCAATTGGCGCCACTTCTTTCCTCTCCGCTCAAACTGGTGATGCCTTCCAGTCCTCTTGGTGTGGCTGCAGTTACGCTTGGGATGTACAGTTTTAGCAGGTATGCTACTGATATTGGCGTGCGCAGCGATGTAATGAAGGTGGCAGTTGAGGACATGGAGTCCCTTAATCTCTTCTGGCCGACCACTGATAAGGTAGTACGTCACAGCAAAGAGTCGTGTTTTGAATTGTATGTTGTAACCGATAAGCATAAGCATTCATTTTACTACTGTACATTTCAAGTCTTGTTGTAACTTTTGTTTCTTTTGACGTAGGATGATCTCACCAAATTTTGGAATCTTGTTGGAGCAATGCTACTGTTTATACAGCATTGGATAGGAGAGAAGAGGAGAAAGTTTACCAAACGCGGTATACTGAAGAAGAAGAAGCAAAAGAAGAAGACAAGTTTCAGATTGAAGACTCTATTCTCTCAAACATAATAAAGAATATTTCTATACTACCCTTTTGTGAGTCGGGATGGAAGGAGGCTAAAGTTAGCCGAAAGAAAGATGTTTGCCGGTTCAAGAACATAAGATGCCTCTGTGTTTCAATATCAAAAGGGTAGATAAAATGGCTCGAGCCAAAAACACTGTAGGAAAGAAATGGAAGCAAGGGCTTCGCAAATTGTACTATACTATCGCAGTAAAAATAATTGCAGTTCTAAGTTGCTATTTGGTATCACAACTCAAACCGTAGTTTGAATCTCATTTTGATTTTATAATATTAAAATTATATTAGGAATGTAAAAAAGATGCGTTGAAAATATGAAAATGTTTATTGAAAATCATGAAAACCTATTATAAAATCAAAATGAGACTCAGACCACGGTTTGAGTTGTGATACCAAATAGGGCCTAAATCTTTTCACATAAATGAAGAAAACTAATTAAATTGAGTAATGATAAACTTCTCAACTAAAATCATAATTTTTCAATAGTAACTCATGTGACAGTTACATTTTTATGAAATAATTATTAAATTCACATAATCGACCATTAAATTAATGCCACATAAGTTGCTATGCACTTTTCTACAAGAGTTGGGCATGAAACAAGAAATGTATGTGATACACTGTGATAGTCAGAATACTATTCATTTGATTAAGAATTCTGCATTTCATTCTCATTTTAAACACATTGATGTAAGATATCATTGGATTAGAGATTTGTTGGAATCCAAAACTTTGTTTTAAGAAAATTCATATTGATGAAAATGGTGCAGACATATTGACTAAAGCAGTGCCTAGGGAGAAGTTCTTGTTTTGTGAACGAGAAGCCGGTATAATTGTGCCCCCAATTGAGGTGAAGGGAGAGATTGTTGGGCTTGGATTTGTTCTTCATTTCCTCTATTTGGTGAGTTCCTTCTAATTTTAGTTTGGGTTTGAAGGAAATATTAGAAGATGTATTGTTGATGATTGATTGTGTAGCGTGGAGATTTGATTGGACTGGGTCCATATATATATATATATTTTTCCCTTTTTGGGTTTCTACGTTAAAAATCTGAGTATCTCATTCTTGTTATTTTCATGCTTATTCTTATGATAGCTTATTTTATGAGCGGTTAGAAAATCCTTTGTCCTCGCACAACATTTTTTATATCCTCCTTTTCGGTAAAGCCGTTGCACTTAAGCAAATTGCAATGCCTGTGCTGCGTTGGATGCTCTTTTCTTCAGGAAGAAAGGCCACCAATTTTCTATACAAAAAAAAAATACTATTGGCATAGCATGCGAGTTATTTTGTCCATGAGAAAATTCCATCACATTTAGCCTTAATTAAAAATATAATTATGCTCATATTATGCTTATTCCAAAGACTTAAGAGCTCTGCATATATGCCTATTATATTAGACTTTGAGTTACAGTTACTGTTAGGCTTAGCTACAGGAAAGATTGCTTGTAGCAGAATCAAAAGAGAAGATGGGATTGCTTTCAAACAGAGTGGACTCAAGTGAGATTAAAACGGGCGACCATATCTACACCTACAGAGTTCCCTTTGTTTATTCTCATCATGGTAAACTCTCTCTCACTCTGTCCATCTATTTTTCGTAATGAATTAGTTGGGATGAATATCATTACTCCTTCGGAAATGAAATGAATGCAGGTATCTATGTTGGTGGCAACAGAGTGGCTCATTTTACCCGTCGTGCAACCTCAACCTCAACCTCGTCGGAGGAGGAGGAGATGATTCCTAATCCTCCTTCATCCTGTTCTGACTGCGGATTTAAGCAGCGAAAGCAAGGGGAATGTGGGGTGATATTAACCTGCCTAAATTGCTTCCTGCAGAATGGCGCCCTCTACTCTTTTCAGTATGGAGTATCCTCATTTTCTTTTCTTGCCAAATTTCGCGGCGGAACTAGCACGACATTACCAGAATCTGATCCTCCACAAAACGTAATCCATCGAGCAATGCATCTTCTCGAAAATGGATATGGAAAGTATGATTTATTCAGAAACAATTGTGAGGACTTTGCTCTGTATTGCAAAACTGGTCTTTTGACAGTTGACAGCCTTGGGAGTGGAAGAAGTGGACAGGCTTCTGCGCTCATCAGCATTCAATTGGCCCCACTTCTTTCCTCTCCGCTCAAACTCGTAATGCCTTCTAGTCCTCTTGGTGTGGCCGCAGTTACACTTGGGATGTACAGTTTTAGCAGGTATGCTACTGATATTGGTGTTCGCAGCGATGTAATGAAGGTGGCAGTTGAGGACATAGAGTCTCTTAACCTCTTTTGGCCGACCACCGATAAGGTAGTATGTTACAACAAAGAGTCGTGTTGTGTTTTGAATTGTACGTTGTATATTTTACTTTGTACAGTTCAAGTTGTTGTTGTAACTTTTGTTTCTTTTAACGTAGGATGATCTCACCAAATTTTGGAATCTTGTTGGAGCAATGCTACTGTTTATACAGCATTGGATAGGAGAGAGGAGGAGCAAGTTTACCAAATGTGGTTTACTGAAGAAGACAAGTTTAGATTGAAGATTCTATTTTCTCAAACATAATAGAGAATATTCGGTACTACCCTTTTGTGAGTCGGGGTGGAAGGAGGAGGCTAATGAAGTTAGCCGAAAAATGTTTTCCGGTTTAAGAACAATAGGTGTCTCTACTTTTTTTCAGAACAAAAAGTAGAGAAAATGGCTCGAGCCAAAAATAGTGTAGGAAAGAAATGAAAGCAAGGGAATCACTAGTTGTATTTTACTATTTTCGTTCCAAAATAAGTATTCTTTTAGTTCTTTTCTAATAGATTAAGAAAACTAATGAAATTACAAGTATTATTTTGTGTACCATTGACTAAATTATAAATATATAGATATCATAACTACAATCAATATAATATTGCATGGGAAATATGGGAAAAAAATGTTTAGTAAGGAAGAGAATAAATGACGACATTTTATAAACAAAGAGGTCTTCTTTTGATAACATGTTTTTGAAAAATAATTTATAAGATAAAAAATGTATAAAAAAAATAAAAAAGCATATTAAAAATAATGAAAATGATTATAAATCAAATCTACTATTAAAACAAAAACCAAAATCGAAACCGAAACGAAAAAAGAGGCCCAAAATTTCTTTAAAAGTTAGAAGACGCTGCCGGGCTTTGTAATTTTTGTTCCACGCCACGACTTGGCTTCTGGCGCCATTGACCATTTTCTGACTCAGTATGAACTCCATCAAATACGCCGGCGAACGCCGTAACCTTCATATCAATTAGGGGTGGCAAAAAAATTCACTAACCCAAAAATCGCCCAAACCCATTGGGTATTAACCCAATAAAACCCACTTTAAAAAATAATGAGCTGGGTGGGCTTGGGCTAAATATGTAATTGGCGGATTTAGGGTAGTCCATTGGGTACCCTAAAACCCGCCCATCATGGGTATCAAAAATACCCATCCATAATTACCCTTAAAAGTATTAAAAAAAAAAAAAAAAACCAACAACTCACATACTTTAGTGTGCCCATTTTATTTTTTTCTTTAAACTTTTTTTTTTTCTTTATTTTTCGTGTTCTACAATTACTTTACGTTTTTTTTCCATTTATTTTTTTATAATATTTTTAAATTACCTACTTATAATACTAATTCAAAATTCGTTCGGATTTAGGGCCGGGTTTGGGTTTGGGCCGGCCCGGCCCAGCCCAGTTCGGGCCCAATTTTTGACCGATTTTGGGGTGGGCCCAGTTTTGGGCCTCGGGATCAGTTTTGGGCCTCGGGCCCAGTTTCGGACTTTAGGCCCAGTTTCGGTATCGGGGCATGCACGGATTTATATAAATATAAAAAAATTAAAAATTGTGTTTCGATATTGTTTTGGCGTGGGTGCCTCTGATATTCAATTTTTTTATCCCTTCCGATCGCCACCATGAATTGCATCAGTTGGAAGTTGGAACTGCCTGAGATTCGGAAACCCTCTGACAATGCAGGAATTACGGGCGTTTGTTCGCCTGAAGTCACTCAGAATTATATTCCTCCGTGAAACAAATTGCCAGAAAAAACAGACTCGATTAAATATTTTTGGATCGCCAGTGGATCGGGTGTCCTTGGCCTTCGTTCATGCATCTTAATTGGTTCGTTGATGTTCAATTAGATTGACGGGTATTTATGGCCAACCGGATGTATCAGTATCACAAAAAAGCCGGCGATTATTTTGGGAACAATTCTGATGTTTAAAGGGATCAACAATGCTCTCCATGGTTGTGTTACTGTTATTCCGCCATGAATTTTCTCGTCTTCGTAATCGAGCTTCATGGCAGATTAATGGGTTACGTGATGAACTGGAGTAAATTAATGATTCCGGTGGAAGGGAAGCATCTTCACTCGGTCACGTCGGTGGGTTCTATGCAAATTGCAATGCTGCGTTGGATGCTCTTTTCTTCTGGAAGAAAGGTAACCCCAAACTTAATTTCCCAGAAATTTTCCACACAAAAAATATTGGCATAGGAAGGATCTGAGTTATTTTGTCCTCTGCTTAGTGCTTAATGAAGCAGGAAAATTCCTTTCTCCCAAATTAATTATACCCATCATGTGCTTATTCCAAAGACTTAAAAGCTCCACTTTGTGACGTAGTTCAAAATATGCAAATATTTAAGTAGCCATTTTTTTTGGCTCCACACCCTTCCTAGCCTAGCTAGTATTTCTTACATAAACAATCGGCCTCCGGGTTCACTCTTATTCCTCAAATATTTGCAGCAGAATCAACAGAGATCACAGAAGATGGTGCGGTTTTCAAACAGAGTGAACAAAAGTGAGATTATAGCGGGTGATCATGTCTACACTTACAGAGTTCCCTTTATTTATGCTCATCACGGTAACACCCAATGACTCTCTTTTCTCTCTCTCTCTCTCTCTGTGTTTATGATCCGGGGATACAATTTGTGCTGTTTTCGGAATCATACAATGGTAGTATCAAATTATGATCTTTCAGAATTGTGAATGATGATGATGAAAGCAGTAAAGAATACTTCATCCGTTTCCACTAGAAAGCAGACTCTTCTAATGAAACAGGGGAACATAAATTAACATTGTTTAGTTATTTCTTCATCTATATGCAGGTGTCTATGTTGGTGACAATAAAGTGATTCATTTTACCCGTTTTGAAACCTCGCCTGATTCTGAAGAGGAGATGATTAATCCTTCACCTTGTCCAACATATCCTGACTGCGGATTTAGGCAGCCAAAGTTTGGGGAGTGTGGGGTGATATTATCATGCCTTGAATGCTTCCTGCAGAACGGTGCCCTTTATTCTTATGAGTATGGAGTGACTCCATTTGGTTTTTTTGCCAAAATTAGAGGCGGCACTCACACAACAGCACAGTCTGACCCTCCACAAATTGTAGTCCATCGAGCAATGCATCTCCTTCAAAATGGACTCGCAAACTTCGATTTGTTCAGAAACAACTGTGAGGACTTCGCTCTGTATTGCAAAACTAGCTTCTTGACGCTTGACAGCCACGGGATTGGAAGAAGTGGACAGGGTTGCGCGCTCATCGGCGTTCAATTGGCGGCGCTTTTTTCCTCTCCTCTGAGACTGCTAATCCCTAATCCTATTGCCCTGTTTGCGGTGTTTACTGGGCTGTTCCTCATAAGCAGGTATGTTACAGATTCTGGTGTGCGCGGCGATGTAGTGAAGGTGGCAGTTGAGGACATGGAGGCACTTAACCTTACCTGGCCGAGCGCTGATCCGGTAATTAAGCATTTTCATCTTACAAAAGTTAGTATTGATTTTGTAACTATTTGTATTATAAATTTTGATGTGTTTTTGTGGTTGGGTGTTTAACGTAGGATGATCTGAGCAAACTTTGGAATTTGGTGGCAGCAATGCTAGTTAATGTAAAGGTTTTGATAGCAGAGAGAAGAAAGTTTACCAGATGGAGCAAGAAGACAAAGTGGAGATTGATGTCTTATTTTTCTAAAAGGGTTGGAGTCAAAATCAAAACTTGTTGAGGATTTCCTATTGTTTTGTATTCATCATTCTTTGTTTTGTTATGAAAAGGGACCAGCCTCTAAGAAGTAAGAAAGGGATGGAAGAAGAATCATCATACTGATACTCTCTCAAAACTTTGGCTCTAAAATTGTGGGATTAAAATGTTTTGCATCTCTCAATTGTTGCTTCCATGTTCAATGATTTATAATTGTTCTTGATTTAGAGAATGGTTCATAACTAATTAAAATGTTTTGAAATGGTTCTTGATATATAAGCCTCATGTACATAAGTTTTTGTGCATTAAAATAGTGTAACTAATTAATAATAAATATAATTTTGACAACCTTATTATTATTTGGAGAGTGAAAAATTTCAAGGAAAAAGCGCATAAATTCACGTTGAGAAAATTTTCTTTAGGTGCATTCATTTCTCTTTTGACCAAGAAATTACAATTTTATCTCAATATATAGGTTTACCATTCTACAACATGTACAATCGTTGTTACACGCAATAATCTGTAGTGTGTGTCACGCGGGCTTCGTCATTTTCGTTCCGCGCCACGACCTCTGGCGCTCTATTTACCATTTTCTGATACGTACGCCGTCGCCGTAACCTTCAAGCAATTGTGGTCAGATTAGTATTTTTGCCTCTCTTCGTTTCAACTTTCGCAAGACTGCGGGCCGTCCGCCGATCGCCATGAATTGGACAATTGTGGAATTACGGGCGTTAGTTTGCCTGAAGCCACCCGGAATTATATTCCTCTGTGATTGAATTTCTTAAGTCTTTCTTCATTGAATAGAGTTATGGTTGGATCCCCGCCTTGCCCTTCTTTGGCATAAGACTAGTGTTGAGCATCTCTCTTGGTTCATTGATGTTAATGTTCAAGTGGCTGAACCGGATGTATCATTGTCACAGAGCCGGCGACTATTTTGGTAACAATTCCTATGTTTTGAAGGGATCACAGTGCTCTTCTTCATGGACCGTGGCTGTGTTATGCTGCTTAGAATCTTTGAACTGGAGTAGGCGACGTGGTCATGTCGGTGGGTTCAAAGAGAAGGATGGTGCGCTATGCAAATTGCACTGCTGCGTTGGATGTGAGTTATTTTGTTCCTCCGCTCTGCTTAGTGATTCTTGAAGAAGAAGATCCCTTTTGCCCTAATTAATTATACTCATATTGTGCTTATTCCAAAGCCTTTCAGTTCCTGACCCATTATATAATATTAGCCTTCATTTTCGGAGTTTGAAAAAGTCATTAATAGTAGCGACAACCTGATGTGAAACTCATTCTGTATATTAAAAAAAAAACACCTAAAAATGAGGCCTTTTTGTTTGCATTTCCTGAAAATTTGGCCGCCATTAATTGCCAAAACTCCCCTCCTCCTTGTTTGAATTTGAGTCACTGTTACTGTTAGTCCTAAAAGATTGGAGCACAAGTGAAGATGGGACTGCTTTCAAACAGAGTGGACACCGGTGAGACTAGAGCGGGTGATCATATCTACACTTACAGAGTTCCCTTTGTTTATACTCATCATGGTAACTCCCGATCACTCTCTTTCTGTATACTTTCGGAAAATGATCTGTTCATCATGAATCATGAATGAGTATGGATAGTACACTCAATGCGTGTCTTTTATTTTGTTGTTGTTTGGTGTTTGAACTTTTTAGGCAAAATAATCGAGGGTTGTTTGCCTTTTTGGACATGGTCCAAGGATACCATTTTTGTTGTTTCGCAGATGATTCAGACAATCATAGTATAAAAATGTGATCTTTGCAGAGTTATGGTCTGTTAATGATACTGAGAGCAGTAAAGGACATAAATTTATCCTTGTTTGATTATTTCTTCATAACTTGTTTAATTGTTATTTGACTTTCAGTGGATACAATACATTTCGAGTGATTAGTATTTCTTTGCTGAACTTGGGCGTATATTGCAATAGTTTTTTTTTTTTTTTTTTAATGTTTTGTGGTTAACTTAACTTAGGATGATCTGGGGATATTTTGTGTGTTTGCTGGAGAAATGGTACATTATAAAGCTTTGGAGAGCAGAGAGAAGAAGCAGGAGGATACGGTATCCTGAGCAAGAAGACAAGCATATTTTGTAGAGTTGGATGAATTTTGTGGTCAACATCATCCATCACTTCACATTACACATTGAACGTGTGGAATTGGTATTTTGCTTAGTTTAAACTAATAATACCCAGTCATTGTCAAATGAAATGCATCAAAAGTGGTGTTTGCCATCATTAATCTTTTGATGATCAAATTAATAATATTCCTCAAATGTTCACATCATAGTATTAAATTTCACCACAAAAAAACAATAAGCCCAAGTTGATGGACCTAATTCGTTGTTGACCCCTTTGAATAATATTTTTGGTTTTGTTTGTTTCCTATGCAATTTAACAGTTTGATCAACTTCTCCACCAAATATGTGTGTTCACATATGCATGGTTTCAACTTGAACACTATATTGCTATTTTGTCTTTGTCACAAGCATGAATACATTACAAACAAACTCTCAATCAATATTTATACATGATTTTAAGATTTTTCATTATTTTTCAAAAAATGTAACACTCCCTCGTTTCATTCCATTAGAAGGGTCCATCTTTACTTAGGTACAACTTATTATGAATGTCAAGGTACAATGCCCAAAGTACTTAATTTGTCACAATTTGTTTCATTTATATCCTTACTTAAAAAGTAAGGATTAATTGTAGACCACACATAATTATATTAATACGGGTATGAGATGTAAAAAAAAAAATTAAAAGTAGACTCTTCTAATAAAACAAAAAATATTTTTCAAATTAGACCCTTCTAATAGAACAGAGGGAATATAAATTTTCACATATTTTAAAACAAAATTAAGAACAAGATGAAAATGAAAACTCTATGCGTAGAAGGAATCTCTTATCTAATGGTTCAGCGAAACATATATACTTCAATAACTAAACTCACATTTTTAAACAGTACGCTATATTTGAATACCTAAATTCCCTGCTATACAAAATGTATCAAAACTTTGACATAGAATAGAATGGAAGAATATAGACAATATTATTTAGGGCTTGGTAGGCTGGGCTGGGCTGGGTTGTGTTGGGCCGAGTGACTGAACCAATAATAGAACATAGCATCATCCTAAAACAAAATATCTGCGGGAGGAAGAAGAAGAAATCTGAAAGGGAAAATTTTTCATCTTTCCGATGGCGAATTTATACGTGAAGATGGTGCCGCCGGCGGATCTGAATCGGAATACGGAGTGGTTCACGTACCCGGGGGTTTGGACTACCTACATATTGATCCTTTTCTTCTCTTGGCTGCTGGTTCTTTCCGTCTTCGGTTGCAGCCCCGGCATGGCCTGGACAGTCGTCAATCTCGCCCACTTCCTCGTACGTCTTCCGTCCTATTTCTAATCCAATTCATTATCACGAAAAGCCTCCGTCTTTTTTTGTGTTTCTGTATGCTTATCTATGATTATTGATTTTTTGAGCTTCTTCATTTTTTTATTTTTTTTTTTTTTTTTTTTTTTGGTTGATGAAGAATGATTTGATTTTAGATGAATGATTCATAATTGGTGTGCTGTTGGTGATCCAATTGGATTGTAGTTATATTCGTGTTGGGTTGGATTGATGTTGTTTGAGATAGCTTGAGTTGGCTTTTTGTTACCTAAAAATGGCTCCTTTTTAGGTATGGGGAGAAGGAGGAAGAGGAGGGTTCCTTCACTGATTTTTCCTACCTTGTTATCTTTTATCTCAAATTTCTAGCCTTTTATAGTTTATTTGTATCTATATCATTTATAAATTGTGTAAAGATGAAAGATGACAACTTGGGCCTGTTGCAGTTGTTCTAGAGACATAGGTCTCACTTAAGCAGCATAGATGTTGCTCTGTGAAAAGAGAAATCTTTTCTGCATTTGGCTGCATTCATTTGTTGCTGATGTGTTCTTTTTTTTTTCACCTTAATTGGTGACTACACTGTTGCTGCCCTGCCTGTTGGTTTAATTAATGCAACTCTTTTTGCCTTCGAAGTAAGGAACTCATTGTTCAACTGCCATTCAAACCCACCCCTTGAAACAGCCCTATCAGGGCTTACTCTGGTGAAAACACATGGATTATTTGAGGACCTTATAATGGAAATCGTCTGATTATCTATAAAATTATCAAAAGCTCTGTATGATTTCCTTTAGTAATGTATTTTAGTTTCCACTCTCTCTAAACTTTGAATTCAAATTGATTGGTGTAGTTTAAATGTGTTCCTCCTTCTTAATACAGGTTACTTATCAGTTTTTCCACTGGAAGAAAGGAACCCCTTTTGCTGATGATCAGGGGATGTACAATGCATTAACTTGGTGGGAGCAGATTGACCATGGAAAGCAGCTTACCCGGAATAGAAAGTTCTTGACAGTTGTACCTGTGGTCCTGTAAGTCACCCTTCTCTGACTGTTTTGTGTGTCTGGTAATTTTTCTCTAATTGGTCTAGATGCGCTCATTCGTCTGGTCATAATAGTCGTTTTTACATCATATTGAAGTTCTTGGTTGTATTAGCAAAATTTTCAATAGTGCAATGAAAGTGCAGCCCATCAACACAGATTTGTTTCATTGGCAGGTACTTGATAGCTTCGCATACAACCGACTACCAGAACCCTATGCTATTCCTCAACACTCTTGCAGTGCTTGTTCTAGTGGTTGCCAAGTTCCCGAATATGCACAAGGTTCGCATATTTGGAATCAACGGGGAGCAGTGAATCAGGGACCATACATACGAACTAAAAGAGGAGTGGCTTTGTCTGGCGCTTAATATAAGCCTGTGTTTCCTACCTTGTTCTGAAAAAGCATGGTCGATTGTACAGAAGTCAGAACTGATGGAAAAGGATATTTAGCTTGATGTACCAGTTTTGTGTATGTTGGTCCATTTAACAAACATGATGGCTATGGAGGTTGAAGCAATAAATGTAACAAATGAATGTCTGTACAGTAGGAAATACTTGTATGTCCAAGATCATATCATTGCAGTTTGTGGAGATAGCAAGTTTTGTATTCCTTTCAATCTCTCTAATTAATTTAGCTTGTCACGCTTGAAAATATGAATGTTAGCATGGAGTTGAAACCTTTGGTTATGCATCTTTGAAAAGAAAATGGTATAATGTTTGTTTTGTTGCCAGATACTATAGAACGGGATAGAGGATATCACCTATACCGAGATATAGATGTATCATCTCACATTCAACATTGAAAAATTACACTCGTATACTCGTACAGGTGGCATGTACTCCTCCTATGGAACATGGATCGCTCACCACTGAGTTGTTTACAGTTAAGCAACGTCTTACTTTTCTAGCATGATTACAACTAAGAGAGTAGTCTACATAAAAAGGAAAAAGGAGAAATGCAATGATACTATTTAAGACAGTTCGGACACACAAGGAATGTTTGAAAGGTACCTCACCAAAGAAAGCCATGATGAGCCATATATGTCTATCTAATTTATTCTCATTTCTCAAGCAATATAACAGGATAAAATTATTCAGAAATGACGCAAAAAGTACTATGTTTTGAACGTACAGAAAGGTAAAACTGCAAAAGTTATCATGCGTAGTAGTAACGCTTACATTATAGAATGAATATCGGTTTTAAAAAAACCAAAGTCACCGTTAGGACATAATCTAATATTGGTGGCTAGAGAGAGATGATGGTATTTGGTTGGCGAAAGCTGGACAGGAAAACAATTAGGTGAGGTTTTGGTTTGAGTTGAAGCAGGTATATGACTTCTAAAGAACTATTCTTCCTCTTCTCTTCTTAAATTCTTCAAATTAACTAAAACTCGGTACCAAACATTCTTAATCTTATAAGTTTGACCAATGTCTAAACAACAGGTATCCTATTCTTGATTGACATATCTCAGTTAGACCGCTGCATATCCACTCCACTAGTACATATTACCTGTATTAATAATTAATCACACGTCATCAAACTATACACACATATATATATATATAAGCTCATCTTTTTAGGGCATTTTTAGGACATCTTCAAACCCTAGAACCAATCGATCCACAAGATGAAAAGCAAAAAGTTTAATTATATGTGCTCATCTTTTTAGGGCGTTTTTACATGATCCCATAAACAAGATTAACAATATTAAGTAAACATATTTATCAAAAGCTAGCAAATAATATAGTGTATGATCAAGATTAACAAACAAAAACAAATTAATAGCATATATAAATCTTAATATTCTGTATAGTAATATTGAACAACTCCAAATCATGAATAAGAATCGATTTGTACTAGCTAGCTAACTAAACCACAATATCATCAAAAAAGTGATTAAAAAGAAGGAAAAATCTTGTCACTAAAAGAAGAGATAAAAAGTAATTAATTACTACTAAACAGGGAAAAAGGCTATATATGCTTTAATTTTTGTCCATAGAAATCGATCTTTAATTACCATGATCCTCCTCCTCCGCCACCACCTATCATTCCATTCCAAAATCCATTTGAATTCGATAGCTGCGCATGCCCTCCTCTACTGTTATTATTATCATCATCATGATGAACTTGATCATTAGCATTTCTTGAAGGTGCTGCTGCTTGTTTCATTAATCCTCCGAAAGGAAACATTAGCCTTCTACCATTTTCCTCATGAATCCCTCCAACTGATGATCCAAGCCCATGATGATCATCAACTGAAAAGCTTCCTCCACCTACACCAGCTGGCTTCAATTCTTGGAAGGAAAATCCTGAAGTATGAGATGAGTAAATTCCATTTGTATCCGCTGGCGGTGCTGTACTGTAAGTACTCCTAAGAAACTCTAGGGCTGCAAATGGAGTCGTTGCAGTCGGAGTATTAGTACCAGAAGTAGTAGATGGCGACGCCGCCGACTTGAGCTGCTGACGATGATTGTTGTTGTCTGTAAACTTAGGAAGTTCAAACTGATAAAGATGATGATGTTGTGACTGGGGAGGAAAACCAAGGTTAAGATCTTGATTAGGGTTTCCTGGAAAGATATGATGATTTGGAGGGTTTAGATCAGGAATATTAATTAGTTTTTGGTGAGATATTGAAGAACTAGTAGTCGCGGATGATGAAGATGTGGATGAGGATCTGTGCTTGTTCTTTCTTGAACCTCCTCCGACGGGGACATTTCGCAGGGTTCCGCCAGCGGTCCAGTACCTTCTACAGCCCTTGCAGAAGTACCTAGGCTGAGTAAGGCTGTAGTTGTTGTAGTAGCAAAACTTGGTGTTGGTGGAGTGACATCTAGGGCAATTCTGGACTTCATCTTTCTGTGGCCTTCCCAGTTTTCTTTCTCCAACAGATGAAGATGATCCTATTGCTATTGCTTGCCTTAATGACGATGCACTAGTACTACTTGAACTTGCCATCTCTCCCATTATTCCCATCCCTACTGATGATCCTCTCAACCCTCCATTAATCTCCTGCACAAATGTTTAATTATACAAATTAATTCAGAAAATTTGGCGTACCTTTTTCCAACTTCCTTTTTACACATGCAAGCAAAAAAGGGAGAAGAAAAGCAGTGCACATACATGTGTATAAGTGCCTTGATTCATTATTTTGTACATCCATCATTGAAGAAAAAGCTAGCAAGGTTAAATTCCAAGTATAATAACTTTCACTTTAATACATCATTTCATGGAAATGGAACTTAATTTGTTGAAAGAAAAACTTAAAGAACCCTAGCTAAAACTACAATATACATATAGAATTAACAAGATCTGAAAAAACAAGAAAGAAAGAAGAACTATATATATACCTGTGTCGTCCATTGATTAGTATGATCCATGTGATCTAGGTAGCTAATCGATGAAAGAAGAAGAAAAAAGGGTTTAGCTTTAGCTTTAGTAAGGACTAAGGGGGTTAAAAAGATAAAGGGAAAGGAATGAAAAGAAAAGTGTTCTTGAAGATGGAGAAATCAGAAAAGTTGAGCTCTGTCAGCCGCCCTTGATCATCTATCATCTATATAAGAAAGAATGTTTTGATGAGTGTTGTTTGTTTATATGTATTCTTGGCCCCTTTTTGTGCGTCTTCCCTTACTATATGTATTATATTATTTGTGTTGCTTTGCAAATTCATTGGCTGCAAAAGGCGATATCCCTCGCCCGCAGGGCCCACACCGCACAGCCCCATGAGCCTCGTGTGGGAGGTAAATCAGGGTGACTCAGCGATAACATTGGCAGGAGGACCAGTGCCTGGTGCCCACAAGGATCCACCCCCCACATTGGGGGGATGAAAATCCCACACTGCGGCTGCCAGGACTCGATCCTGCGTCATTGGCTGCAATCTGCTGCCAAGTTACCAACTGAGCTAAGCCCCTGGAGGCAAAAGGGTGCTAACAGGAAGCCCAGATTCGAACCCCGTCAACCCCTTAAATTTTGCAGGGAAAGTCCCCTTAAGTTGTTGTCCGCCGGACTCGAACCAGGACCTCCCGCTGCGGTAAATGGTACCTCACATGTTTTTGCCAGTTAGGCTAGACATGTTTGGTTTTGCAAATTCATGAATGGATGGATGGAAGGATGATGGAAATTGGTAGCAAAGAGAGAGAAAAGAGACGTGTGTTTGTTTTGACTATATTGGAAAAAGGCAATGGATTTGAGTATATTTTAACTCCATCGATTCTATGTGTCAACTTTTGAGTTTTGTCTCATATTATATACTTCATTCATTCGTTTCATTTGAAAAAGTATTGTTATTTCGAGATATATATTTTATAATTTAAAAATAATTGTATTACTGAATTCTTAGTTTACATATATATTAGATTTATAATTTTATATATGCATCATTGTAATCTTAATTAATGTTTTAGGTTAGGATGAATTTGGTTAGTGGATTGCTGAATGTCTCCTTAAGTGGGTTTTGCCTTTTTGACTGGCCCCTTTAATGGGGGAGCTCTCCATTTTCTCCTGTCTACCTATCAATCAAAATTCTATTCTCTATTCAATTAATCAAATATATTATATTCCAACCTTCATTTCCATGATTTCCTACCGCATACCCCCCCCCTCTCCCCCCCCCCCCACCTCTCCCCCCACCCTTTAGTGCGTTTTTCAAAATATATATATACACACACAAGCTGTGCAGCTCATAAAATGAAGCATTACACTCTTGATGATGTTTTAAAAAAAGGTACCGGTTTTGAAAACATGCTTTTTTAAAAATAGTTTTATAGTATAAAAAATATATTAAAAATGTAAAAATATATAATTGAATAGTAAAAAGTTGTATTAAAAATGATGAAAAATAATTATAATATATTAAATTTACTGCTAAAACCAAAACAAAATTGAAAAAAACAGCCACATAATCTTGCTTAAGAGTCAAGTATATAATCTTGCTTTATATGGTAGGTTTTAAATTTTGTGGCTAAAGCTAGTCACCAAGCCATTTCAAGTTTTCAAGTCTCCTTAAAGGAATTAGAGACTATTTAAAGTGGGGAAAGGACACATTGGACATCTTACTTCTCACCCACCATGTATCCTCCCAAACCATCACTATGCTCTTGTCTGCATGCATGCATCTTGATTACTCCCTCCATTCTTTTTATTTGCATAGGAGTCTCATATATATCAAACTATATATATACATATATATATATATGTAATGATTATAACTCAGCACCTAAAAGTGATACATAAACTCAGTATGTGATACATCAAAAGGTAGACTCATACCTGGATACATTAGCAACTAAATGTAATACATTAGAAGTTAAATTCAATAAACAATCGATACATCATAAGCTAAAACTATGTACGCGTGGTTTTGTAACATACAAGCGATGCATTTTATACTAAAATTGATACGTGCACGAGCGGTCAGACGGTCCAACCCAACCCACAGAATACAATTAATAATTTTGTGTTCTTTTTTTGTATTGCTAGTTAAAAGAAAATTTCTTATTTTGAAAATTTACTTAATTATCTTCAAAAAGTCTACTTTTAACTTCTCTATTTAATATTAATTCTTTATAGTTGACAATTTAGAATTAAAGAAAGTTATGAAAACAAAATAATTACCACATCCTCTCTAGCTAGTTTTATGAATGCATATATAACTACTTCACGTACCAAATGCATGTATGTGCACATTTTTTATTTTTTTATTTTTAATACATTCTTAACCATGCATGCATATATCACATAGAAAAAATAATAATAATAATTCTTAAACGAGTTACAATTCAAATATGATCTAAATGTATAGTTTAAATTTTAGATCAGATAAATTCGTTGATGAGAGAGATGAAGAGGCCGACAGAAGAATTTGTGGTAGGGACAGTCCTAGGGTTTCTAAAACGATCAATCAATCAATCAACAATGGAGTCCTAGCTGAGCTCGGTAGCCTTTGGGATGGATTATATTCCTGTTTAATTCTTGATTAATTAAGCAACCATGATTATCATTTTATTCTTAATATTATTGTTGTTGACGTACGTCTGCATATCTTTCTTAGTATTCCGCGTGCTTTGACGAAAAAAGGTGATGCATACTTTTCTATATGACCATATATATATCTAAATCAATCAACGTGTCTAAGTTACGAGTCTGTATCCAACGGTTGTGGCATATAAAAAATCACCTAAAGATCAGGTGTTATTATCTACTTCGGTTAATTTTGAGTAATTGTTACTTGATAATTTTGACTTTAAATATTCATTTTTTTGCCATACTATTATAATTTCAGTCAATGTGAAAATTTACTATCAATTTTCTTTGTGTATCGTCTTTCTTTTGTTTAATATTATAAACACAAATTAGTTAGAGACTTCACGTCTTCACCTTCTTCTTCTTCTTCACAAGAGAATGACAATGAGGTTAGATTTTGACACTCCCGCCAAATGATCCCTTCGCCCACTAATTTATGGACCAGATGTTGATAATCGAAATGCGAAGGGGAAGAAAACCTAAAAACAGAAAATTTGGGACCCTCTTTCAAAATTATTTTGTATCAATTTTGAAGGGCTTTCAAGAAAGGTATCATGTGGCAAAATAATTTTCTTTTAAAATAGAAATTAACATTTGCATAAGCCCACTAAAATTATTTGGGCCTTAGAAGAGCCCATTTATTGAAATCCACTCTCAGCCTAAAATGTGATAAACGGCGCCGTATACGGTCCACAGTCATCCACCTGAAATTCCAGCCCAGATTCTCCTCCGCCGCTCTCAGACTCTACTCCGGCTCCGGCAGCTCCGCCGGTCCCTGCTCTTGCTCTGGAAAGCACAAAACCACTCATTACAAATTAGCTGGCTTCTGCTCTTGATTGTTTAAATCTTGAGAATTTGTTAACAATACGTAAGGCTGAAATGGGGAGCTCCGCAGCACAGTGGAAGCAGCTCCTTCTCAACGCTCTTCAATCTAATTCCCACCACAAGCACGCCACTTACTTCCAACTCGTACGATGGCTAACGTTTTCCGTCTTCCTTTCATTATCCCAAAGTCCCAATGGCGGAAACAAAATTGTTCTTGGTTTATTCACGTAAAGTTTTTTTTTTTTTTTTGAGAAATCTTCAGGCAACTGTTGGAAAAAATGGACGACCCTCGAACCGGACTGTTGTTTTCAGAGGATTCCAGGAAGGATCTGATAAGATTCAAATCAATACTGATACCCGAACTTCAAAGGTTCTATCTTTTTCTTCTGGGTCATGTATTCCTTTCTTGTGTTGGTTATTAATGCTGTCTTCTGCAGATTGAAGATATCAAGTATTGTCCTTTTGCTGAGGTACAGTATTAATGCTTTTTTTCATTATTATTATTATAAAATGCTTGTTTGTTACACACACTATTTGCTAGCGAAATTCGCATCATCGGATGATTCAAGCTTTTATCCAGGCTTGGGGTAGATTCTGAGCATTTTGAAAATGGATTGGTTAGTTCACATTTTGCTATAAAGAGGACCAGCATTTTGTACTTGAAGCAGCTTTCTGGTTAGATATAAAGAAACAGCGGAAGAAAAATATTGGGCTCAGCAGCTTTTTTAGCTGGGAATGTTATGTTTTCCTTTTGATTCTCAATGTTGGAAAGTTATGTGATGACACACGATGATTAGTTGATTTCAGATACTGTCTAAAGTCTAAACTCCACAGATATGTTGGTATTTCACCGACACTTGGGAGCAATTTCGGGTCAATGGGAAAGTGGATGTCATTGATGCTAGTAATCCTGACCTGGTGAAATTGCAGGTAATGAGTAGTGTGATTACGTCTTTAGTTCTCTTGGACATGTTATCTTATTTTTAGTTGTTTTTTTAAAACCTATTTTTAGTTGTTGTTCTGTGAATTTGTATGGTATTTCAATTCGGTGCCTGTGGATGGTACTTTGGATTTCCTTACCTTAATGTAAGCACTTTATGGTGGCAGCAAACCTCTGTTATGAATGGGACGGTATGCTAGAAATTAGAGGGATACTTATTTGCACACCTGAAATATATAAATTTAGCAAATTTATTAAATCTACAAAAAGAGAAAACGTTAGCCTGGGTTTGTTTTAGATCCATTGCCTCTCAGAAGTTTAGGTTTTAGCAATGCACATGACTAGGAGTCCAACTTAAGTGTTCTTGACTCGTGATAGCTTTCACTGCTATATATTTTTACTAAAATCTTCTATAGCTTTGAAGATTCTAATCAAAATCGAAATCTTTCACTTCAAATAACTACAAGAACGCATTTCCTCTTCCTGATGAAAGTTATTTTATACGCAATATATCCTGTTAAAAGGGCTCAATATTGGTCGCTAATGAATCTGATATTATCAGTTACTTCACTTCTAGGCATTGTCTGCCTTGTCTTGCTGCATAGTTCTACAAGTTATTGGGGATATGTGTTGAATCATTGATATCAATATGCATGAAACAAATTCATCTTGTGTATCATGCTAATTTCAGATTATTATAGTGTTTCTGAAATTCTAGATTAAATGATGCAGCAAAGGGAGAAAGCCTGGTTTGCGAGCTCTCTTAGATCAAGACATCAGTATTTGGGCCCTACTCCTGGACTTCCTTGTCTTAGTGAAGAACCACTTCAGGAAACCTCTTTGAATCCTTCAACTGGTCCCGCTGATTCATTTTGCCTACTTGTTCTGGACCCTGACCAGGTATTCTTGCACCGAAACCTTCTTCTAAATCTTGATTGCTTGCCTCCTAAGATTTACAAGAGTTCTCTCCGATACAGGTTGATTACTTAAACTTAAAGAAAAATGAACGGACATCGTTTAGATCCACCAGGAGCAACAGTGGAGAAAAGTTCTGGACTTCAGACAAAGTCAATCCATAATAAAATTGTAGGGATTTCAGGATACAAGCTAGTTAATATCATATCTGAAAGCATGAATATAACTAGGATTTTTGTAATAAGAGTTTCATCCTTCATAAACCTGATTCAACAATGAGTTCTGTTATTTTTCTTGGAAAATGAATAAGGCAGCACACGTCTTCATGTTGGTGATTTGTAAGTTTTAATGTTTTATCGAATGTTTCAGCTGCTGACCACATGACCTAGCATACCTTTGTTAGATGAAAGCCACTGGAAGCCCCTCCTCTTTATAAGTCTGTTTTCTCTTTAATAGAATGGAAAAGCCAACAGTGAATTTGGCCTGGGGTAATCGGAAGTAATATGGTACCGTCCCTTGCAAAGCATCTTACCCATATGAGTTCCTCAGACAATTTCAGAGAAGAGGTAGGACAAAGAAAGGCTAATTAGTTCCAAAGTTGCAAAAATGCAAGTTTCCCCACTACTTGATTTATTGTGGAATACTCATTTGAGCAAGAGGTTTCTCAAGGAAGGGAATGAATGCTTCCCAACCCTTTCTTTTGCTTGGATTATGAATTGACAAAAGAGATATTTATATCGGACTTTCAAGTGTCTGATCCACTGGAACTAAAGGTCATCTAGAGTTGGTTGTATCAGCCTTTTGAGTGTCTTTGAGTTGTTAGATATTGCTGTAGAGGCTTTGAGGGTACATGTATTTTCAGTTGCGAGTGTAACTTTGCTTGTTAGTTGAGCATGCCATTAATATATGCGAGAAAGATTTCAGAACTTATTTAATGTGTTCTTTCTCCTAAACTAACATTTAGGTCGAATGGCAAGCAGTTGTACTTCACTGTGTTAGTTACTTGTAGTAGTACACCATTTTGGTACTAGTTGCACCACAAGATGCAGTACAAGTACTTTTGGGGTGCTCATTAGATTAACATAGAGATAATTGTGTATATAAGCTTGTTTTTCTCCCCAAAGCCAGCACAGGTTTAAGATGCATTCAGTCTCATGGTCATATGTTAACTTCAATTGCCTGTTAATTTTTCTTGTTTTGCTCTGTTGTAAAGAATATGTAGGCACATTGCTGGTCATTAGAAATGCATCTGATGTTCATCCTTCAAAGTTGGTTAGAATTCATTTAAAGCTTCAAAGGAAAGGACTGCAGATCTTCATTTTATCCTCTGGTCAAATCTAAATCAACAGAGATTTCAAGGTACTTACTTCCTCCCTCAATTTCTGTTGCGTATGTTTATGATAAACTGAATATGAATAATCTTTGTTTACTCTAACAATAGCGTGCAATCCCATATTTCTACGACTTGTAGCTAAAAAGCCATCCACCATGCAAACGAGCATGTTAGTATACTTCTTACAGTGTAACTCTTTTGGTTTCATTCTGGCTAGAACCCTTGAACCAACCTTCATAAACCATCACAGTTTTACCAAGAGAGTATGTTGAGAAGCACTATTTCAAGATTTATTTTAATTTTTTTCGTTGTTTTTTTTTAAGGTTGATACTTTTTTTGGTTAGCCATGATGGGTCTTTGTCTAGTGCCCCATTTGCCATTATGGAGGAAAAAAGAGAACTTTCTGTTTACCTTTGGAGTTTTTGACCAAAGGGAGAGGATAGTTATAAGTTTGCCTCATGATATCAATAGCAAGTGTACGTGCTGAAAGCTGAAAAATAGGCAATTTGAAGAGTGATACTGATGCTCCCTTTAGAAAATAAAAATTATTTCATCAAACCGTTTCTTTACACCAAGATATGATGTCCTGAGAAAAGAAAAAGGAAGTAAAAGCAAATCTATGACACAGTTTCGGTTGATAAAAGAATCTCCTGAGTCCTGTCTTGGAAGATCAATGAAACCATAAATTAAAAAAAGGCCATTCAAACAATTCGATGTCTTTATTAGCTGCCAAAGCTCAATGGAAGCATTCCTAATCTTTTCCTTAACAACGAGGCAGGTCAGCCGGTGGATGAGGCAGAGTCTGCAATGGCCCCTGCCCATTTTTCACTATGAACACCACTGATAAACCCCATGTTAAGTGGATCTCCAAGTGGCAATGCATGAACCAAACCCCTGCAACAACATTTCAAAGATTTAATCAAACAGTAATTTTCCATGAATCTAGAATGGTGAAGCTGTAATTGAAAAACTGACTTCTGAGTCAGAAATACAAAGATACCTGGATTGTCTGCAATGAATCTAATTGCAGCCCATCCTCCCACTGGAACTCCAATAGTGTTCATGTATGGAGGATCAACCAAGTTGAAAACTGCAGTGTCTGGATTGTAATTCCCTTTGCCATATCCTATGACATGGAAGCTGTAACCATGGAGGTGGATCGGGTGATTTTCAGTGGTGACTGTTCCAGTGTCCTGCAGAATAAGTTGAACTCTGGTCCCATATTCCAGGACATATGTCCTACTTCCATTGAGAGAACCAGTATTTACAGGAGGGTTGTTAGGTGCTCCATTAACGAAGTCATAGAACTTCAAAGGTGCCGCTGGAAAATCTTCAGTAAAATAGCCATCGATCTTCCTGTAGTAAGCCTCCAAAAGGGAAATATTAGGCCTGATAAAACTAATGTTGTTCATGGAAGCAGCCATGACTCCGCCATTTACGCCCTGGCAATTCTGGTTAGGGTTCTTAGAATGGCATTTTTGTACATTCAATCCAATTGTAACAAAAAGGTTCTTGTCAATTTCCCCAGGAACACTAACATCTTCATTGTTGATGTTAAGGCCCCTGAGCCCATCCATGACTGTTTTAACAGCAAGATTGTCGTTAAATTTTGGGACCGGGGCCGGTAGAGATAGGCCATTTGGTGAGGCACCCAAGTACTGGAAGTAGGCAACTGCTGTGATATTCTGGAAGGGGACATTTCTTGCTGACATGTAAGGTCCCATTGACATGGAATACCTTGCAATGGGTTGATTTGCTGTAACCAAAACATTTAGGGTTTGACCAGGTCCAAGCATGACATGGTCAGTGGTAAAGGGTTTAGTGTACTCTGCATCTGCTTCAACTATTGTCAACTTGTGATTTGCAATGGCAAAGAAGTGCTCCATGTTTAATGCAGCATTAATCAACCTCAATAGGTATGTCTTTCCAGGGACAACATCAATTTTATACACATCTGCATATATGCATGCCCACATATATCAGTAAAAGTTGTCATTTTGATAGAGATTAAGGAGCAAAAAGCCATAGTTACTGACCATCGTTGGAACAATTGTAGTTAGGTCCCGGATGGCCGTTGATGGTAAAAGCATCAGCATTCGGGGGGCCTCCACCGCTTGCGGTGACAGAGTTCTCAAGTTGGACAAGATCTTTCAGCCAATACTCCCCTAAATTTTAGATAATGAAGGAATTAAATGTTCAATACCATCATCAATAACCATCAAATTGAACCACTTAAAAGAGTAAGTAGCAATTAATTACCTAAGAGGAGTATGTGCTCTTCATCAGGGTATTTAAATGGGTAGGGCACACCTGTCTTTGGGTAGACCACAATGGCACCATAGACAGTGCCCCTAAGCCAAGAAAAATGGGCATGCCATAACATGGTACCCTTTTGTTGTACCAAAGTGAACTCATAAGTGTAAGTCTGCCCTGGTTGAATAGGGCACTGTGTGACGTAAGAAGGGCCATCTGACCAGCAAGACAGCCTTTGCCTAACACCATGCCTGCGGAAACATTAACATTCGATCATAAACATGTCTTAGAGGTCGACAATATACATTAATAGTAGCATTGGTGTAGGAATATACATAAGTTATTACCAGTGGATTGTGGCATTATAGGGGGATTTGTTAGTGAGTTTGACGATGACTCGATCATCTTCTTGAGCATAAACAACTGGTCCGGGGAACATCCCATTTACTGTCACAATATCCCTGGTGTTACACAGCTTCGTAACTTTTGTCGTGTCAACCTTCAGAATTCATCAATATAGATGTTATGATCAGCAGGAAAAAGTAAGAAAAATCAAGAATACAGAAAATGATCCATGATGGATGATGATATTGAACACGTACAGTGAAATCGTAGAATCTTGTTGTTCTACCTCCAGGCCAGCGTTCAATGACACTGGCCATAACGCCACCAGCATTATTGATTAGCAAGTTAAGACAGAGGAAGTACAAGACTAGAGAAATGAGGTGCTGTTGTGCTCCCATTTTGAGCATGCAGCAGTAGTAGTAACTGTTGATGACACTAGCTATGGGAGCAAAAGGGGTTTATAATGTAGAAAATGGAGAGAATATAGTATTATTATAAATTTGTTGTGTCTCCATTTGTGAAGGAGCTATGCATGGATTGGATCAGTAATAATAAGGTGTTGGGGGCGTGTTTACAAGTTATGGCCCTTTGTGGGGTACGTTAAGCTCAGCCTTAGGCATATTTAATAATTATTAATCGTCAACGCTTTGTTGATGACATTATAGTATTGTACAGTTACAGCCATGCATGCATGCTTTGGTTCTTTTGGAATATATGAATCGATGATGATGGAAAAGTAAAGTAAAATAGTATAGGAAAAAGGTCTGTTTCTGTAGGAGTATTAAAAAGGGTGTTTTGGAACGTATGTGTTTACCTGCTTTCGATGACTACGTACTAACAATGTTTCTGGGTTTATCGACCCACTCCCTCCCAACAACTTTGCTGCCATTCCATTCATGCATATTACTTTGTTTGTCTTGACAACTCTTAGGTGTAGTGATTACTATTTTCATGCAGGTACAAGCAGTAGCTGCAATCAGGCGGTTTTTTCCGAACCAACATTTCCCCTCCCTAATGGCCCCCAATTGTTGTTTTGTCGGTAGTCTCATCCTGCGTTCCTAGACAAATTCCATCATCTTTTTCCTTAAATAAATTTTTTATTATTTAAAAAATGCTGCAAATAAAGAGGTGAATAAAAACAGAGGGGCAATTGATATCCATGTGCAAGCTTTGTTGGACACTACCATTCCATTCATCAACAGATGTGCACGCCTTGCCTCAGGGCCATGCATAATAATTGAATTTTTATTTATTCTATTTAGTGTTTAGCAATTTTTTGAGCCTACCTACGTGGATTATGATTCAATTAACCCTACGTAAGTACTTTTTGTCAAGTTTCTTTCCTCGCTTAATGTTATAATTAGTGCATGCTAATTCATAATTAATGCCCCCCCCTCGACCCCGTACGTACTCAAATTATCTAATTTAGTTGTCGAAATATTGGTTGACTGGCCCCGAAATATATATATATATATTTTTTTAATTTTTTTTTGTTATTGCTAAATATTCAAAAGAAGTTGTTGTCAATTCATCCATCGAGACGGGAGTATTAGGTGAAAAACCTAACTTCTCTCTGCATGTTTTATATTTAAGCATGCGCTCATTTGATTCTAAAGGCTTATTAACCTATAACAATTCCTAACACTTTTATTTATTTATTTATTTATTTCTGGTCATCGCACAATTAATAATTAATATTAATTATTAATCTCATCATCACCACCCACTGCATATATAAATATTATTTAATTCAAGAAATACTACTCGTATATATTAGTCATTTACAAGTACTTACGTAAGTGCTACACTTTTGTCAAATTAGTTAGTGTAAGACAATATAATTAAGTTAAAGTATTGGGGACATTAATTAATTTAATTTAATTTAATTAGCAAGGTTAATTTGGAAATTAATGCACGCGGATGAGGACTTTTTGTGTTACATTGTATCATAATCTTTTTTGATGAATTTCAATTGTTATATTAAACTAATATTTCCCTTTAATTATTGTATTAAAAGTATACTATTTAAATAATTTATTCACATATTTTGTATTTAAAGTCTACGTATGCAGCTTATACTTTGAACTTTCAAAATTATGGATGGTAATTCAGTTATAAATAGATAGACGGATCACGGTTAACGTGTTGAATTTGCGTCGTGTTATAAATTATTAAAAGTTATTTTATAGGATAGACAATTTCGAATCATGTATTACTTAACGGATCACTGTAACATGTCGTGTGTAATATAAGACATTTTCAGCCCGAATCAAAATCCCTGTCTTATAGCAGGCTTCTCTGATGTGACGCTATTCTCATTTGTTTAAGCATGAAGTGCCTAGTATTAGTTAAGACTTTTGAGGTTATGGAATCATTAAGACTTTTTCTTCTAAATTTTTACCATTTTTTTTTTTCAATTGCAAGTCATACATACTCATTATCAATAACAGACTAGTAATACACAATTTCTCTTCAACAATAAAATAAAACTGAAAAATATATTGAACTTGCAACGAGAGAGTTGTAACTTGTAATCATGAATCATCCGTACTAATTGAATTAAGGTACTCCGAGCTATCGCACAAAATGTGCATTGTGTACCTACTCATACAAATCCAAATCAACGAAAGTATTATCCCGTATTGTGTGTGAAGTATAATACAAGTTATTGATTTAATTAAAAATAATAATAATATTTCCGTGATAATTCAATTGGGCTGTTTTGGGCTTTCCTGATTCAAAATGTCCAATGACACTAAATCCAATCATCCCAAAGTTCGCAGCCCTTAAAGTTAAAGCATAGGGCCCGAACTGATGAGATGTCAGGACTTAAAGCCTGAATTAGTACAAAAGAGTAAGTAACCAGAAAGAATTGTAAAGAGATGAGAAGAGAAGATGAGAAGAGAAGAAATAAAGGGGAAGAAAGGAAGAGTTTTAGATGAAAAAATCAGAATCAATCCCTAATGCCCTCATATGAATTGATTGTGAATATAAGCTAGCTCCCATCTACACTATTACATAATTGCCCTCCTAACTATTTAGGGTCATGACAATCCATTTCCCTTAAAACAAGCTTGTCCTCAAGCTTGGTAGATGGAATCCTGAGTCCTCCCTATGATTCTTGCATGATAAACACTGTAAATCCAGTATTTTTCTGCATTTGTCCAACCCCCTACTGATCCTTAGTACCTCCTTTGAATGTAGTTACTAACTTATCCCAAGATTTTGGAATATAGTTGTCTCCCAAATAGCTAATCAAATTCAGATGCTTCACAGTCCAGAAATGCAGCTCTTCAAGTTTTTTGATCCACTTCTTTAACTCCATCAACAGAGACATACAACCTTTTGAATATCCTAAAGCCTTTAAAATTATTAGCAGCAACCTTCTCATGCCTTCTCATTGAAGTGTAAGATCTGATTGCAGCTTGCCAATTTGCTATTGACTTCTCAAATTTTGGAATGCACTGCAGCACTTCAACTCCAACCTCATTAACCTCCATCATTTGGACCCATAATTGTACTGCACACAGAAAGAGATTGATGACTCCATCAGCAATTGTCAAGAACATCCTTGAATACCTAGAGATAATACTGGATCCAACTTCAAACACATTTATTGCTCTTCCTCCTGCATTTGGGTCATCAGTCATTTGCTCCACTTTATCAATATATCTGCTCCAGTAACTATATAGGAACAAGACTGTGATTTCTTCCAACGGTTCAAGTCTGAATCTCTCAAGTGCCTCTCTTTTTCCCTTCAGAAATAGAATCCTCAACCAACCTGTGATCAATTTTAATGAAATCCTCCCTTCAGTTGGCACATTATTACACAAATCTCCTGTGTGCTTAATGTTAATCTCTCTCCCATATCCACCATCATAAGGAACAGAGGCAACAAGATTAAAACCCCAAGCATCTTTCATAATATCCAAAGCAAATTCATAATTAATAGAAATCCAAGTGAAAACATTCAACAAGAACTTCAAGCTTCTACAATGCTTTCTGGTGTCTCATTTGCATTCCCACTCTGCTGAAACCAAAACTTCCTAGAATCAGAAATAATCCTTCAAAGTCACCCCAACCACTTTGAAAAGTTTCCCCATATAGACTCTACTCAGTCTCCAAGTTTCTAGGATATCAGGCATGACATCTGACTTGGTAACTGCATCAACAAGCTGAAAAATCTCATCACTCTCAAAAGAAGAACGAAGTACACTGGCTTTGCTTGTAATAAGGACTATAATAGTATTCATGCTCCTTTGTTTCTTATTAGAAGTGGCAGAAACAACATCGAGAAAACCACAACATTCTTCAACAACCCATGCAAACGATCTTGCAAAAGAAAGCCAAATTCAACACAATAACAATTCTGTTTATGAGCAACAACACCATTCAGTACCAATTTTGTCACTGAAATAAAGTTAACACCTCTGAACACTGTCGCAACTTTAACCCATTCAAATGCTTCAAAATTTTCAATTAAATCCAAACTTGCAAATCCATAAGAATCAGCATCAAACAGAACAGGATAATGTTTCTACCAGATGGTGCATTGTCATCTATTTCCAACACACAGCTACGTTTATCACTGCTGATTTCTTCAACTAAAATTTTCAGAGGCTCAGCACTTCTATAAGTAATTTTAACACCATCAAATCCAGAAGAATTCTTACTCACCTTAGTTTGAATCACACAATCGACAAAGCCTTCAAGTGAATCAAAATAGATGAAGGAATTTTCACTTTGGGAAGCCTCAAGAGCCATTGATTCCAGGCACATCAACAGATAGTTAGAAGCAACCCAAACCACATTAACAGCCAGATAGTAATTCCTTTGACTCAATCTATTAAAGCCAGCCAAGCTATTCTCATTTGTTACAAGTAGCAATTCATTGAGGATAGAGAAAAATTGACCACCACCTTTAAATGCAGTAACAATCTTAGCACATGGTTCATGAATATTTTTCTTTAGTTCATCTAGTATAAATTCCAGTACAGAGTCCCATCTTGCAAAGGCACTAAGGAAAACTACATATTCAGAACAGTAATCATTTTTCCAAGCACTCTTAGGAGATTTAATCATCATACCTTGATAAGCTTTAGCCAAAACTTGCTCAAGAGTGTCAGTCCCTCCGCTAGAAGCATCGAAAGAAATTGAGTCCGCCTCTTGTTCTTCTTCCGGAATGGCCAATCGTTCAGATACAGGAATCAGTAATTGTTCGGCTTCCGAATCATTTTCTATCACCATAATTTCAAGAGGGTAATCACCTTCACGGTGCCTTCCGTCGGTGCTAAAATTTCTAATCTCTTCTTCTTCCTCCAGAATAATTTCGCCCATAACCTCTTGCTCTTTTGGGACCAAGTCATTTTCGTTCTCGATCTCATCGTCTCCGTTGGTTACTTCCTCATCTGTGGTTGTTTCAACTTCATCATCAGTTCGATTGAAGTAGGAAGACCCGTAACCCTCATAATCATTGTTGCCGAAAACCTCCTTAACCTCTCCGAAAATTTTGCCCAAGAGACTTCTCCATTTCCAACTCCCCACACCTCTAGAAAAGCATTAATCCAAAACTCCGTTCCATTGATGAACAATGGTTTAATGATTTCAAATTTCTTCTCATCTGAGATCGGAAAATCCTTGAAAAACCAGTTAACATCCCAGAGCCACGTATAAGGATACTTCCCACGAAACACCGGTAAATCCATGTCGATCCGCTTCAGAAAAAAGAATCAAGTTGCTGAGAATTTGAAGAAATCAACGACGCCGACTGAGCCGAGGAACATCAGCTCTGATACCATGTCAGGACTTAAAGCCTGAATTAGTACAAAAGAGTAAGTAACCAGAAAGAATTGTAAAGAGACGAGAAGAGAAGATGAAAGAGAAGAATAAAGGGAAAGGAAGAGTTTTAGATGAGAAAATCAGAATCAATCCCTAATGCCCTCATATGAATTGAATTGTGAATATAAGCTAGCTCCCAATCTACACTATTACATAATTGCCCTCCTAACTATTTAGGGTCATGACATGAGACAGCTCGAAATCACTGAAAGCCCAACTTTAGTTGCTGCACTTTTCTCTCTTTCTTTCTTCTTCTTCTTCTTTTTCTTTTTCCTAATCTTTATAAAAAAAGAATTTAAAAAATTCCAAAATAAACACAAATTCAATGTCATTGTTGCTGGATTTCAATGCCTGGCATGGCCTTAAATTAAAATAAAAGTGAAGGGCGAGGTTCAAACGAGGAAAGGCTAGAGAAAGAAAAAGTATAGATGACTGAAAATCCCGCTTAGAGATCGCAACTATAGTGGAGATAAAATAAGTATCAGCAGGCACACTAAAGGGGAAGCTTAGAGACGGAATTCAAATAGAATACAATTATTTTTCATCATTTTTAATATAATTTTTTTACATATTTTTTTATATTTTAAATACATTAACAAATATGTAGACATGACTTTAACATGATAACGAACTGGCCGGCCCTTAATGAACAGTGCAAAATGCAGGTTTTGCTATGCCTTGTTGATACATCTTAATAACACAACACAACATAACTTGGTGTGAAAATTCAACAAAACTAAAAGGAAAAACATACATTTGCACCATTTTCAATCTCAATATGGATGATAATTAATGATTCATCTCAAGATATACATACATACATACATAGATTATAAATAAATACACATAGAAAGGGTAACCCCACCATTTTCAGAAGCGAAAAGGTTTCCTTTTTTCCTACTCAATTTAATGAAATCTCACCTCCAAATTAAACACATGAACGCAGTCGCATGTGAATCATAATTGGGGGGGGATCATCATCAATTAATTACGCAGATCCTTCTTCTTTCATTAATTTTATGCTACTTTCTTATAATCATTCATGGCCACGGCGGCGTGTGAAGAAGAATCGGTATCGTGAAAGGAGTAAGGTTTGGTGAGGATGAGGGGTCGATCGCTGGCCTCGTCTCCGTCGTCGTGAGAGGTGTTGACGTAGATGCAGGAGCAACGTTCCAGGGATGCAAAGAACGCCGACGCCACGCTGCTTCCGACCCGATTCGCCATCCTATCCAGCTTCAACCCGCAATGGCTCTCCATTTTTTCTGATCTTAATTTGTCGCCGGCCGGTGGAAACTGGAAAAGGATATTTGACGATTCACGATCCAGGAAGGAACAGGGGGATCAAAAATGGTTTCAGCCGAGAGAGAGAGAGAGAGAATGCAGAAATTAAGGAAATATTAATTTAAAGGATCGATTAATTCTGATGCAATTTATATGAAAATTTGAATGGTAATCATCCATTTATTTCAATGGTGATCATCAATTCTGCATGAGAACTACCAATTATGCCTTTTGATATCGGAATTGTTATTGGCAGTGACAATTTTACTATTTACAATAATATTTTTATGTGAAAAGTCTATAATGCCTCTTAAGTTTTTTAAAAAAATAAAAAAAAATCCTTTTCAATCTAATTATGGCCGATAATCACGAAGACAATTCATATTACACGGTAAATAAATAATCTATACATTTTTTGTGAGTAAAATTGGTTATTTAACCAAAAAAATAATAATAATCTATACATTTTTTATGTTGGATTGGGTTTCTTCCAAAATACTGCTCAAAGTGGGTGGTATTTTGGTAATGTTCCTGCAAATAGGGGGCGAGATTTTGGAATATATTTTTGTCAATGACGAGATTTGTGGCAAAATATTTTTGTCAATCTAGGGCCAGACAGGATTTTTTTCTATTAACAAACAAACTTTACGTAAAAAAAAATGTATAGATTGTTTACTTACCGTGTAATATGAAAAATATAAAAAAGAAAAAAAAAATTTAGCTAAAGGATAAAATAGACTTTTTACTGAAAAATGTTACTCAAATAGTAAAATTGTCACAGTATGCCCATTTGATATTTACTATTAGTGAATCATTTTTACATAAATGAAATCATGACTTTTTGAATACAAGTATATTTTAAATGTATGGAAAGAAATAACAAATTACTTTATTTATAAAAATGTATTGAGGGAGTATCGATACGCCTTGTCAGCGTTGGTCGATAATTCAATGTCATTCCAAACAAAAGAGGGGAAATTCAAGTTCATTCATATGCTAATCATCTAGAAAGAACAGTAAAATGAAAACTAATCTATTATTAACAAAAGGAAAAAGTATGGAATAAATAATGTAACTCCTCCCCTTGGTTTTAAGGAGGTTCATTTATATAGGTGTTTCATTTACAAAATATCTTCCAATTGAAAGTAAAGGAAACAAGTCCAAATATGCGGATTTTTATTGTATCATTTGGAGTAATAATTCATCCGTCTCACTCAAAGATGAGTTCAGACCATCTATTCAAACCTCCCCAAAATTGCTTTCTTTTGTTACTTAAATGAAACTACGTAGTTTTGGACACTGGACACAATCAGACACCATAATTTGGGTAGAAAATCTGAATTCCTCAAATAGTCCCTTTTAAAATATGTACGTCATAAAATTAGTAATTTGACACAATATTTTGTACTTAATTAATTGTGGACAGGAGTAATAATTAATTAATTAATAATCGAATAAATAGTCCTCTAATATATATGAACCCCGCCCCTATGCCCAAGAAGAAAGAAAAACGGAACAGAGGAATGCTCTCTCTGTTTTAGCAGAAGACAGAGTACTCCACTGTGCTAAGAATCAAGTTACGCTGATTCGTCTTTCTCAACACTGTCACACGTTATGCCCGAGAACAACCATCCCCCGGATTCTTCTTCTTCTTCTTCTTCATCGCCAGCGGCATTCAACATTGCCGATCACTTACCGCTCCGTCTTATTAAATCCGAGATCATCCCTCCGGCACCCAACCGAACCAATCCGGCATCCGAACCAGCGATCGACTGCCTGCATGATTTCGCCGGTTACGCGTGGGTTGCCTACGGGGCCGCTTCTCTCCTTGTCGTGTCTCATTTCCCCGACCCTAATTCGGAGTCCGAAACCCTGATTGGTCCGATTTTGCGCCAAGTGTTCGAGCTCGGAAGCTGCGGCATTGTTTCGGCAGTATCTTGGTCCCCCGTTGCGCCTTCCGTCGGTGACTTGGCTGCGGCATTGGATAAGTGCATTTGTGTCTTCTCGTGTAATTCAGAAGCTACTCAGAATAGTAAGTTTGGATTCTGTTAACCGCACACATCGAATTATTATTTCTTAAGTAGTTGAGGTAATTGATAATGTAGATTTGTCAGTATTGTCATCTTAAGTGATTGATTAGTTCACACTGCTTGGTATGAATCGACATTAAGGTCGGGTTTTGACTCTGGCTTTTGTTGCTATGTTTTTCCTTTTATCCTTTTTTTTTTTTTTTTTTTTTTTTGGTTTTATGTGTTTTTAGAAGTTGATTTGAACTTTTTTCTGTTGAAAGCTTGTTATCTTTGAGATTAAGGCTTATGTAGATTTGTTAGTGGTGATATTTTAGATAATCAGTTCATATAGGCAGGGATGTAGTGAGTTGTTTTGAGAAAATTCCAATTTTAACTTTTATCTTACTGTTACCTTTATGATTATTAAAGTGACATTGCATATATTCAGTTTTAACTTCACTTATGGCAAAATATTGTGGCTCCCTCTAAGCTTCTAATTTGGCATTTACTCCTCCTCTCTTCACATCCATTCAAACAATATCGTCTGAAAATAACATTCATTTAGTGATCATTTTCTGCAAATGTTTTAGTAATCCCATCAATTAGTAAAGCAAAGAGGCATGAGGTTAAAGTTGATCTTTGATGAAGACCTATATTATTCGGAAAGTCACCTGATATTCCTACTTGCGCCCTTACACATGTTGTTATATCATATCTTTTGTAGTTTCAATATAGGCTACCCTTGCCCATTTATTTTCTAATATCCGTCTCGTTATGTCTATACTTACTCTATCATAGTATGTTTCTAAATCAATAAATGCTTTATGTAAGTCTTGTTTTTTCTCATTGTGGTGTTCACATGGTCTTATTAAATATATAGCTTTATTGGTAGATCTTTCTGGCATAAAATGGAATATTAGTCCCATTTCTCAATCTTGTTTCGGGTACTCTTTTCCATAATTCTATAGTATGACTCATTAATTTCATTACTTTATAGTTTGCATAGTTTTGTATATCCTCTTTATTCTTATACAAATGAATGAATACTTTTTCCTCCATTGATTAGGAATTTTTTAATTTCTCATAATTACATTAAAGAAGTTTATAAACCACGTAGTCCCAACTTTTCTAAGGCACTTCCATGCTTCAATTTCAATATCATTGGGCCAACTGTTTCACCACTTTTGAGTTTTGTTAACGCCTTCTCTACTTCCAAAAGTTGAATTCTGTGAAAATATGTAAAATTCATACGTTTATCATATTGACCCAACTCGTTTAATGTAATTCTGTTACTATTAACTTCACTAAATTGTTAATAGAAATAAAATATTCAACGCTCTTTTATTACTGTCATTAACTACAAGGGTTTTTTCCCCACCTTTTATACATTTAATTTGTGTTATAACACTGGTTTTATTTTCTCTCTTTTGCTATCTTATAAATATCTCTTCCACGTTCTTCAGTATCAATTTTTTAATAAAATTCTTCAAAAGCTTTTGTCATTTATTACCTTTTCACATCTTTCTTTCACATTTTTATATCTTTCAATATTTTCATCATTTCTAAAGGTATATAACATTTTGTCACTTGCTCTCTTTGCTTTTACTTTCTCTTGAATTTCCAGATTCCACAATCATGATTTTTTATTCCATTTATTACCTTTTGACTCTTCTAAGCTCCATCATCCATCTTAAATTGTGCATTTGACATCTTATTTGAAGTGTTTTTTTGGTCATGATCTCTATTTTGATTTATTAACATAGGATCACAACTTAATTATTCTGATGTTTATGTTCACCTGTCACTTGTTCTCTTGAATGTGAGTATGAATTCCTTTACTGATATTCAGGTTCTTTTTGTTGGAGCCAGAATGCAACTCTTGTACAATCTAGCAATGTGGAGGAGATCAAATGGACTGCATCAGGAGATGGAATCATAGCAGGTGGGGTTGAGGTGGTTTTGTGGAAAAAGAGAGAGAAATCTTGGGAAAGAGCATGGAAATTCAAGCCAGTGGTCCCACACACTCTCATTTCTACTGGCTGGTCAATTGATGGACCTCTGGCAACAGCACCTCTTGGTAAATTGCAGTTAGAAAATTTGTCTTTCTCGATAAGTGAGGCATATAAGTATGTTCTAGTGAGTTACGGTCACGGAGATCCCAAATTTGTCCAAGCTGAGCTTTGTCATCCATTACCTATTTCTATGATCCAGTGGAGGCCATCAACAGGGAGATTACTGAGTAAAGATGCCAGGCAACTACGAAGGTTGGTGTTGTTAACTAGCTGTCTTGATGGCACTGTAAGATTATGGAGTGAGAATGATGACAGCAAGGTTAAGAAGACTGGTAAGGACAGCCATGATCATAAAACAGCAAAGTTATCATTTAGAGTTGTTGCTGTGGTTGAGGTAAACCACGCTCTGAATGGAGCTTTAGGCTCTAATGTGTATGTATCGTGGGCCAGTGAAATTGAAGGTATTACTAATATTGGTAGCCACCTTTGTTCTTTAAATGATTATCAATATGATAAGACTGGCTCCTGTGAATGGTTGATTGGGGTTGGTCCTCAATTTACAGTCACTCTCTGGGCTATTCATTGTCTTGATGATTTTTCTCCTTTGAGATTTCCGAGGGTCACATTATGGAAGAGACAAGAGCTGATTAGTCAGGACATGGAATGTGGGGTATTACTACCCAATAAGGTATTCATCAAAAGAAACAGAATGTTTAGCCCACCGACAGTATGTTCTTTGTTTGAGTTGTTACCCAGTAATTCTCTAGCTTGGTTGCAGTTACATTCTGATGTATCACCTAATGCACAAGAGACATCTAGTTCTGATCTTCATAAGGAAGGATTACTATCATCTCATGTTGTAGGTACGTTGGATATTGATAATCATGCAGGAAATATTTTGAAGGTTGTTGTACATCCTTATTTGTTCGAGCGTGGACTTGCTGCTTCTTTGGATTCAAGTGGAGCCCTTGTGTTTTGGTCACTTACAACTGCTTTCAATGGCATTGCTGGCTTGCCAACACTGAATCCCTCTTCTAAGTTTGTAGGGAGAAGTAACTTTTCAAAATCTCATGTCAAGTACACTAGTTTGGGTTGGACACCTGTTGTCTTGAATGAAGACCATTTTTTGGTCATGGGACATGCTAGTGGAATTGATTGCTTTATAGTAAAGGTCTTGGAAAATGAAGGGGAGAAAGTTGTGTACCACCATTTGTGTACAATTCCGTTTGACAGTCATTTAGATCAAGGGCCAACTACTCTTTGCTCAATTCCTTTGCCTTCAACCTGTGAAAAAACGTTTACCTTCAATAGCTTTATGTTGTTGGCTATATGGAAGGGCAACTTTCAGGCTTTCTCGTGGAAGCTGACGCTCCATTATCATTTCCCTGGAAGCTCAATTGATTGCCATTGTGATACTAAATGTACTGCCAGGGACAATTTGTGGACATTTGAGAGTGATTTTTCTGGCAAGAGATATTATGTTTCTGCTTATCCGTTTTCATCAATATTTCCTGCTCCATTCCACACAAACATGGTATCAAGTTTTGCTGTTGTTCAACCTAGTGATTATTATTCATCTGAAGGACAAAACTGGAGTTCTGCTGATGAAATTTGTTCCAGAAGCTCCCCATATCACATTGTCACTGGGTGCAATGATGGTACAGTGAAACTTTGGAGAAGTGTACCTGCAGATTTATCAAGTTCTTATACGGAATGGAATCTTGTTGGTGAGCTTGCTGCTCATCAAGATCCTGTTTTGGCAGTATCACCAAGTTTTTGTGGTGGAAAGGTTGCAACTGTATCCTCGGCAGGTTGCACAAGTAGTTTTAGTACTCTTCACATATGGGAATCTGTGTACCTTGGGAGCGAAGGCAGATTTATATTAGAGGACACAAAATCATTTGATTCTGAAGTTGTTGCTTTGAATTGGTTGACACTGGGCAATGGTCTCTCATTACTGGGTGTCTGCTTACAAAACGAGTTGAAGATATATGCTCAAAAACGCTGTGGAGGAGTAGACAGTTTGAAGTTGGAACTTGTTGAAGGAAACATTTGGGTGTGTATTGCTGTAACTCATACTCATCCTGTTATTCATGACTTCTTTTGGGGACCAAATGCCACAGTTGGGGTTGTTCACCTTAAGTATTTCTGTCTCTTTAGTCATTTGTCACTGTCGGATTATAATAATTTGGAAATATGTTGCCCAGAAAGTTGCAAAGATGCTCCTTTTTCTAGCAATGGTGGTTCCATTGAATATTTGCTTCCTGGAGTTTTCTATGATTCTGAAATTTATGGTGCCAAAGAATCTTCAGTGCAAGACTGTTGTAGGCACTTCTATTCCAGGCCATCCATTAATTTGAATGCAAGAGAGAGTATCAAATTTGATTTTGATTCTGGCATTGGTTTTTTGAGCTTTGCGGGATTAGCAGAGATGCTTGGAGGACCTCTACCTGCCTTCCATCCCGAGGCGCTTCTTTTCAACATAGGCACAGGTAATTGCCATTTTAAATCTTTCATATCTCATTTCAGCTCATCAGTATTGAAGCTGACTGGGATCCATGTGAAATATTGAACCAAGGGGCCTGTTTTTGTATCTTTAAAACAACTGCCTTTTTAATATATTGCAAGGTACTTCCTAGGAACATAGGTGCTGCTCTTAGGATTTACATCTTTGATATCGATTTCATTAAATCACTTTCTATGTTAAAATCCTTTGCTATTTAGAAACAAGGGGCCTGTCTGTCCCCTTATTTAACTCAAGCATTAGCTTGGAAACAACTGTGAGCTAAGTGACTACATGTGCAACTGATGTGTCAACCATTTCGCGACAATTTTGTTGACCTTCCATATTTCTCTCTTTTTAGTTGATTCATTCTAAATAGGATATAGACAGGTCCAAATTATTTTTTTTGAATTGTTTCGCTTTTCCATTCTTACGCTTCCCTTACACTTCTTTTTCCAAAAATATTTATTATACATCTTATGGCCTGTTTAATAAGTAAAGTTGATAACATAAATATGGTTGTGTGTTTTTGTGTTTCGGCCTTATGCAAGTGTCAAAAGTATGTTTTATTGAGTATTTTGTAGATCAAACGAGAGAAGAAATAACTAAGTAGGAGTCAGGTGTTAACAAGTTTCTTTCAGGAACAATAACTGAGATTTTACTTATCTATTTCTGAACTCTTTGGAACGAAATCTGGATTCCAAAAAACGTCTTTTTTTTACCTTGAATTGCGATGTTTTATGGTTGTCTAGGCTGCATTTTTACTACCTTTTGTTGTCGGTTTTGATAATGGTATTACACTATTCATGAAAGGTCAGATGAGTGCCTTGGGATTTCTTTCCCTTCTACTTGTTCTTCAAATGCACCTTGGTTTCTGTTTCTTTGTCTAATCTTCCTCTTCCATATCTCTAGTATTTTCTATGCAATTTTACATCTATCCTCATCTTCATGCTTATGGTTATTCTTCTTCTTTTTAAATATTGATTATGAATATGAATTCCTTCAGGTAATTGGAAACGTGCGCTTGTGGCCTTGGAGCATCTTATTAAGAACCTTGCCTCTGCTAAAATATTTGGGAAAACACATTGTTTTAGGAAGGAGAACCAAGTTATTCCACAGCTTCCCTTGGCAAATTATATTGAAGGTCTTCTCCCTTCAAGCTCGGGTGAGAAATCATTTCAGTGGAGTGTATCAGCTGATGAGATTTCATCTCAGAAAGGAGAATTCTCATTTGCCTCTAGCTGGGCCTATAGTGGTACTGATAATGCATGTCCTTCATCTTCAATAAGATCTGAACCTAGAGACTTTGTTGAAGTGCTGGATAAGCATTATGACTCTGCGGGCATAAGCAATACAGCAAAAACACAGATTCACGCCATTATTGATATCCTGCAAGAACTTAGTAACGCACAAACGGCTTCTGCTTATGGAAGTCTTGATGAATCTGGTCGAAGGTACTACTTTTTGGTTAGGAACTTGGGTTTTTCATGCTTTTGTAGAGTTTTTAGGGAGACTTTTGGGCCCTGTTTGGTACAACTCTCAAAACATGTTTTTGGGAGAAAAAAGGTGGGCCCCACACTCAAAATGTGTTTGGAAAACACATTCCAAACACATTTTGAGTGTGGGGTCTACCTTTTTTCTCCCAAAAACATGTTTTGAGAGTAGGTACCATGAAGATGGAACGGAGGGAGTATTGGGTTGTGATGCGTGAATATGTTCTGGTCTAAAGTCCAAAATCATTGCCAAATACCAATAGTGATTAAATTTTTTCCTCCAAAGATGAATTTACATGGAATTCTTTTGAGCCGTTGCCTTTGCTCTTTGGGTGATTGGGGAAGTGGGGGGCTGTGCCTAAGTTCTGAAGTTAGAAATTCATTAAGTTCATATGAAGTTATCCCCAAGTGACCATTTTACCTGTTGCTTAATGGAGGTGTTAGCTGTGTTATTTGCTAAATGCTATTGAAGTTTCTAATGGATACTATTTTTTCTTGTTCAAGTTTATTCTCTCTTTCTTGATGTTTAATATTTTCATCTTATCAAGGTTCTGGGTTGCAGTGAGGTTTAAACGGCTATATTTCACTAAAAGATATGGTAGATCACCATTGGCTGGAGAGGCAGTTGTTCCTTCAGAGCTTATTGGATGGGCTTTCCACTCAGATTGTCAAGAAAACTTGTTTAACTCTCTTTTATCTAATGAACCCTCTTGGAAAGAAATGCAAGATAATGGTGTGGGGTTTTGGTATTCGAACACTACTCTATTGAGAGTGAAGGTGCACCTGCAGCTAAAACTATTTTACTTTATTCTATGACGGAGCCTCTCTTTGGTTTGTGTGAATGATGAAATTGGCATAATCTGGTAAAATAAAAATGCATGCCTTAAATGACTTGGCACATTGTGCTATCTGTTGTTTTTGTTTCAGAAAGTCCTTTTCCTTCCTAGTTCATGTTGTTCGGTTGAGATGAGAGCATTAATGATAAGCTGACATATTGTCTCTTGCATGGGTTGGTGTGAAATACTATTTGTATGCACGTAATATCTCTTCATTTAGGATCTTTCGTGGCTAATGCTTTTATTTTTAGGTTGTTAAATTATTTGTGGAACCAATCAGTATCTTGATCAACTTTATTTGTATTTTCTATAAATAGATGGAAAAATTGGCTAGGCAGCGATATCTGAAAACCAGAGATCCAAAGGATTGTGCACTTCTTTACATAGCTTTGAATAGGATTCAAGTTCTGGCTGGTCTTTTTAAAATTAGCAAAGATGAAAAGGACAAGCCTTTGGTGGCTTTTCTTTCACGCAATTTTCAGGTATTGAATTTTATTTTTTACTGTTTCTTGTTTGCTTCACTCTTCAGTTTGCTCTCCTGAAGTTTCATTTTTACAAATATAAGCTCAATCTCAACTAGCTTTCAAGCCATAGCAACTTGAAAAGAATGTTTGACCTGTTGCATTTAATGGGAGTATTCTGCCATCTTAGAATGAACTTTACAACTATTATGACGGAATGATCTTTTCATCGCCTTCTCTTTTGGAAAATGACAAAATTATCTTCACTCGGAGAAGTATTGAAAATGTATTAAAACTTTGTGGATTATTATCTACTGTTTATAAATAATTGAATTTTCAGAAATTGGACTTCCTTTACGCATAAGATTCAAGCGGGGTGGCACAAATGGAAAAGTGCATCCATTACACTTTATGGAAGAAACACACCTAAGATTGTCTGGACATGTGTGTAAGACTATAGGAGAACTTAGATACCCTATGCTACGGATAGAAAACATAGGCACTAACTAATATTAAAAGGGGAAGGGGAAGACCTAAAAAGAATCCAAAAACAACTATTAAAAAAATGGCATGTTATACATAAAATATAAATGAAACCATGTTCAAGATACACGATGGTGTGATTTGATCCCTATAACTAACCCAACGTATTGCAATAAAGGTGGTTGTTGTTGCACTTCTTTTGTCCTCCGAATAGCACCTTAAAATTTTTGATTTTGTGGAGATATTACGCATTAATGTCTTGTTCAAGGTTCTCAATTAAGTCAACACTATAGCTCGTTTTGAAGTTTAGATGCAATCAATGTCATTTAAACCTGGTATATTCTGTTTCCTTTTTCCTTTTTAACTTCTTAACTCATTTTATCAGGAAGAAAAGAATAAAGCAGCTGCATTAAAAAATGCTTATGTTTTAATGGGAAAACATCAGCTGGAGCTTGCTGCTGCTTTCTTTTTGCTTGGGGGTGATGCATATTCAGCTGTTAATGTCTGCGCAAAAAACCTAGGTGATGAACAACTGGCTCTAGTTATTTGTCGCCTTGTCGATGGTTATGCTGGACCTTTAGAGCATCATCTTATTTCAAAAGTCATCCTTCCATCATCAGTTTCGAGGGGTGATTACTGGCTTGCAAGTTTGCTAGAGGTACTTTTTGATAAGTGTCATTACAGTAGATTTTATTTTCATTAATATGAGCAGTGTTATTTCCTACTTTCTTGTATTTTTCAGTGGATACTTGGGAATTACTCAAATGATAATGAGCAGAGCGTTATTTCCTACTTTCTTGTATTTTTCAGTGGATACTTGGGAATCACTCAAATGCGTATCTGAGAATGCTTGGGTTCCAGATGAATTTAATAAATAACGAATCCACCATATCAACCAGTCAAAAATCTTTTCTGGACCCAAGCATTGGCCAGTATTGCCTAATGTTGGCAAACAAGACAAACATGAAAAATGCAATTGGAGAACCAAAAGCTGCTGGTTTCAGTCGGTGGGCAATACTGATGAGTGCCATTGCACTTAGGCAATCTGGATTGCCTGTAAGTTATCCTGAGTTTCCTTTATTTTGTGGTCTTCACTGATTATCCGGATCCCCTATCAGGCTATTTGAAGAAAAAGAACTTCTTTTATTTTGCATGTTACCAATGTACTATTCAGTTCAGTTTTTTATTTCTTCTTTTGTTCACTGCTGTGATTTTCATCAAGTTAATAGTTAACTTCAGTCATTTAGAAACCTTGAATGTAAACTCCTCAGTCATTTCCCCATTTAATTAACCTATGAACTCTATAGTGTAGGAGTGGATGCAAGTGGTTAAACCAACTATACAAATCTGCTGGAAAACATGAGATTTATACCCAACTTAATTACAACTGACTAACAATCATACTGCCCCTTAACTCTTGATGTGGATCAATTGGTTTACATGTTGCCTATTATGGAACTCTGAGAAATATAGTTCATTGTGCTTATTATCATGTAAGTGTAATCATCATGTTGGCAGTAGTTCCTGTATCACCTACTTTGTTATCAACTATACTGACTTAGGGGTGTTTATATGGCTCAGCAACTATTAAGGAAAGAATACTGATTTGAAATGCTTAAGCACAACGTGTCTAGGTTACATTATCCAAATAATGATGTAAAAATGAAAGAAAACTCATCTATTGAGTGCCTCACACTTTTATGGAGTTCATGTTAGGCTAATTTACTGGTGTCTGAATGCTGGATGAATGAAAGCATTGTTGTTGGTTATGCAGGGTTACCTGTACTGCAGGTGGTTTGTTTATATCTATATATGGGTAGTGTTAGTTCGATTTGCTTGTTTATATCTATATATGGGTAGTGTTAGTTCGATGTACTTGTTTCTGAAGATTATTTTATTTTCACTAAAAGCTTGAAGCCTTGGAGTCCGTTTCATCTTGTCTGAATCCTTTTGGTGCTGCAAATCAAGGACCTGTATTAGATAATGGAAATTTTGAATTTCTGGATGAAGTTTTGAAGCTATCTCATCATGGGAAGTCGACAAATTGGATTTCTGGTGATCTCGCTAAGCACAAAGGGTTACATGATAAATCAGAATTGGCGATGATCTATGTGTCACAATTGTTAAAGGAACACCCTAGTTGGAGGCATATTAATATGGTACTGTTTGGTGGATGTACACTCTTGGAGCCTGAGAAAGAAGAATACAGGGGATCAATAGACAAGTTTATTGATAAAATGATCACAACATTAGTATATTTTCAGCAGAAGTTCACCCTACACCCTTTTAATCTGATTGACAAGGTACAAAGTTGTTGCTTATGTGTACATATCAGTTTGGTCTTTATTTGTTGCATCTTTCATGGGTTACTTACTCTGTGTTAGTTGTTACTCTCTACAGATTGTTCTATGCTTGTGTCACAATGACCTTCATTTTATTGGGTATCACATGTTGGTTACATGTGTCCCAAGATTAATATCTGGGGAAGACTATAGATGCGATGATTTCCTATCATATAATATCCTTCCCAAATTACAATCTGTTCCTTCTGGAAAAGTTTCCATGGTTTCAAGATATGTGGTTTCCTCTGTATTAAGTTCCGTTTGTTTTACATCATGTCCTATGAAGAATATTACAGCTCCCAGAAGTCAATGTCAGGGGTCTGTAGCTTGGAAGTTATACCGCTGCAATCTGATACAGTCATTGTGGCATCTAAGAGAGTCATTGATGTTGTTTTGTGGTTCGTCTGATGAAGATTTCCTGTATATACCTTTTAGAGTTCTTGACCTAGCTGAATACTATGTATATTTTGCTTCAGCCTGGGACCAATTCAACTTAAAAGTTATTGCTTTAATCACAAAACCTCTTTTATTTAGATTTGCTCAAGGGTGTGCTCCTCATGATATAATTAAGGACCTGAACAATATTCTCCCTGAGATTAGAAAGATTGTGGCAGATGATAAACTGTTCAACAATGTACAGCTAATTGAAGTAGATGAAAAGATGCAAAGTGAACATGCAGGAGATCTATTGACCAGAATCCCTGAAGAGGCGAGGTGGCTGGCTATTTGTTGTTCTCTTTGGGGGCAAGTATCAAGTTTTTTAAAACCTCTGCTAAATTTATTGACCGAGAAAATGGAAGAGAGCTGTTCTGTTAAACCTTCAGGAGAACTCAGCACAATGACTGCTCTATCTGTCTTTGAAGAACACAGCAGATACGTACAATCACCAACAGCATTATTTTCCTTTTCTAAGCTACAATTAGTTACATGTATGCATGTTTCTGTTTATTGTGCGAAACAGTTGGTGTCATACCTGCAGCTGAAAGGAGATGCCGGGACTAGAGCAATTTTTTTAAGCTCAGATGGTGGTCATAATGATCCTTTTTCTCCACCTGAATATTTTAGTCAAAAATTTGACCAAAATGTATTGAAAAATGAAACTGAATTAAGAGCGGCTGAAGTTTTCCGGCATATCTGTTCTCATCCCAAAATACTACCTGGCTTTATTGAAGGAAATTTGAAATGGTTTGATTGTCTTAAGCACAAGTCATCAGGAGGATGGGCTGAGGTGTCTATGAGTATCCTCAGGGAGTTTGAGGGTGGGGAAAATGGTCAGGAAGAAGATAGGATTGGAAGTCATAGAAAAGCTGCTGGATCACCTGTTGCATGTCTGACTCCAAACGATCATCCTTTTCTAAGTTCTGGGGTAGATAACACAAAGAAAGTTGTTCCCTTTGATAGCCCTAAAGAGATATATAAAAGAACTGGAGAGCTCTTGGAGGTAAATTACATTGTTGTTTATTCTCCTTTTCATCCTATTTTTTCAAAGAGAATTACATACATAGTGAGAACTTGGATGGGGTGTCATTCTGAATATTGTTCTGTCTGTTATCCTACACTGGCAGGCTTTGTGCATCAACTCCATTTATCAGCATCAAGCTGCCCTTGCCACAAACAGGAAGGTAACATAGTCTTTCTTTTTCTTTTTCTTTTTTCTTTTCTCAGGTACCATAGTTGTTTGACTCACTGAAGGGTGTCTTTTTCCTTTACATGTTTTATAAAAGATCCTATGTTAAAATGAAGAGCTTAAATACTTTAATATTTCCAAATTATCAGATAGTAAGATTGAACTTTTTAACTCAGTGAAATAAAATTTCAATCTTTTGAACTCACCAGAATTAGGGGTGTTCTTTTGGAATGTTTTGAAAACATGTTTTTGGAAAATAGTTTTATAATGTAAAAATGTATAGCTGAATAGTAAAAAATTGTATTGAAAATGATGAAAAATTATTATAATATATTAAATTTACTGTTGAAACCAAAACCAAAACTAAAACCAAAAGAACAGGCCCTTAAAGAGCTGGGGTTTAGATTTCTACGCATTCTAGATTTAGAGGTTTCTGGATAGGCTATGACTGAGGGACACTCCATACAGTATAAAAAGGAAAATTTTAGGCATTCAAGCTGGCTAGGACTGTATCAGATATATGCTCCTTGTCATTTTGTCCGCCTAACATTATTCATGTGAATCTCTGGGACAGGGGAAATGATGGATTGACCTTCCTAGGATGCTTTGTTCTTTTATTGGTGTTATTCTTTCTCTAATTCAAAGAGAACTCCTTTGCATAAAAGCTGATGGGTTCATTTTTGAAGTTAATCCATGGAAATGATGTATCAACCTTTAAGCTTGGGCACACTGCTGTTTATAGATTTGTCATTTTTCTTTAAACTAATGGCAGTAGCTCAATGACTCAAAAAAGATTTGTCTTTCTATTACAGTACTGTTAAACAGAAGGCATCTCCTTTTACAGTGCTGTTATTAATTCAAGCATGAATTCTTATCCTCCAAGAGGAAAAGAAAAGCCATCTGGCTGATTTAGTAAAAGCAAATTTGCATTGATTAATTGATGATGCTTAAGTGAATATTTATTCCAATTTTGATATCTGATTCAACCTATGGTAATATCTTAGGAAAACATGCTATGGAATACTTGGCATAATTAGGTACTTTATGTCTAGAATTCTGCTTTCACTATCATATACTTGCTGTATTATGCTAAATCTCATTGAGCTAGGACCACTGGCATCGCCATTTCCTATATTCTTCCATTGTTTGAGATTTGCCTTTTCAAATTTAGGGAATAATATATTTTAACTGGGAGGATGGGCTGTCTGGTCAAGTTGGATCTGAATATATATGGGCAGAAGCAGACTGGCCACAAAATGGGTGGGCCGGATCTGAGTCGACTCCTGTTCCTACATGTGTTTCTCCTGGAGTTGGTCTTGGAAGCAGGAAGGGAACTCACCTAGGGTTAGGCGGAGCAACTATTGGCGCAGGTCTCTCGAGGCCAGCTAGAGAGCAAATGAATATTGGAGTAACAGGCTATTCTGGCATGGGTGCATCCAGCCTTGGTTGGGGGATACAGGAAGATTTTGAGCAATTCAACGATCCAATACCCACAATTGGAAGTGTGCGCACAAGTTCATTCTCAACTCATCCATCAAGGCCACTCTTCTTGGTCGGTTCTAGCAATACACATGTATACTTGTGGGAGGTAGGTGGTTTCAACCCAAAAAACTTGTATATGCATGGTTTCTCGTGCTTTATTTACTTTTTAGGACATCTCTTTTGACATCTAAGCATGGGGAGAATTGGATTCATCTCCAAGTATTGATCTAGTCAGAAAACCCTGTGTTGGAAAATTTTGCATGTGATTATACCCTTTAACTGTTGCAATTCTGAATTAAGAAAAACCTGTGTTGGAAAATTTTACATTTGATCATACTATTAACTGTTACAATTCCGCATTTATGGTGCAAACTTCTGTCCTTTTCCCATTCAAAATCTGAGAAAGTTAGGCCTCTGGAATTTCATATTCTTCTTGTCTTAATTATATTGAACAATACCTTGGCTCAGAGTAGATGCCATGCTTCCAACATAAAAGGGAATATTCAAACTGTTTTGAAAATGTTGATCCGAGTCTTCAGAAATTATGCTGTGACTTCTTGGAACCAGTTCCCATTTTGGCTGTTGCGAGTTTTTGCATAATACCTGCTCTAGATTGACTAGTCGTGTCTATTTGCATATTCCGAGGTTAGGAAATCCAATTAAATACTTCATTATCTGGTCTTAGTGTGCAAAGGATTTGAAGTTCTGATTTGAGGTCAACTTTTTGGGATATTGCTTACTTTTACTCTACATGATACTTAAGAAGTTGTGTGAACTATGTTCAGTTTGGCAAGGACAGAGCAACTGCTACATATGGAGTGCTCCCTGCTGCAAATGTTCCTCCTCCATATGCCCTTGCATCCATATCAGCTGTAAGGTTCGACCAGTGTGGACACAGATTTGTGACTGGTGCATTAGATGGAACTGTTTGCACATGGCAGCTGGAAGTTGGAGGAAGGAGCAACGTTGGACCAACTGAATCCTCCATCTGTTTTGACAATTTTACATCGTATGTACTTGAACTGATTACTTGGGAGGGGAATTAGGCAGAGTTTTGTTCCCTCATTATATTTAAGTTCCTGAAATCTTTCTTTACAGCTTAAGAGTCATATTTGTTGGAAAATTTTATTTTCTAATTTTCTGTTCTTTCCGACAGGACTATACTGGGTAAAATTAAAGTTTGTGGGCAACTATAATAATAGCCTTGTTTGTTGTTGAATTCATGCTGTGAATTGTGAGTTGCTGATAGGGTAGTCTATCATATTTTTTGTTATGAATGAGTATTGGTTGTTGTTTGTCAGTATTGTCTGCAAATCCCCAACAAATCTAGTTCGTTCTTACCTTTCTAGTCAGTAATATATAGTCCATGCAATGAATTTTTTAGAGGATGGAATGTTGTTAGGACAATAAGGGGGAGATAAAGAAATGAAAATGATTCAGTTTATAAAAGTTTTTGTTCATTAAACACATAAGAAAAACTACATTAAGATATTGCATCTAAATCAGAAGGAGAAAGAAATGAAAGCAGAAACACATAGAATCGTTTTATTTCATTGCACTAGCTTCCGTTGAATGTCATTATCTTTCCCTCCATTTTTTTATTCCATACATGTGCAAAAGGAGCTTGAGTTTAGAAGACCAACTATATCCTCTCTAAGATCACAAACTGAAACAAGAATTGCCTGATCCCTTGATATTCCTCTTTTTTATTTTATTTTTTTCCCAAGCCGTTTTAATGGACAAGGTCATGCATTTAATTCAATAATGCAATTTGAAGTAAATTTTGCCTTACAATCTTTCATCTATTTTTGTAGGGATGTCACCTATATTGCTCCTAGTGGGTCAATCATTGCAGCAGCGGGATACAGCTCTACTGGCATTAATGTGGTTATCTGGGATACACTTGCTCCTATTGCCACTTCTCGGGCTTCCATCATGTGCCATGAAGGTTTTGTTCCATTTCGTTAACTTTCTAGTTTGTGATTATAGCTTGCTCAGTTGTCGGAAAGGTTTTAGTTTAATGCTTAATTTGTGAAGCACTTTTAAGAACACAAGTAAATTCCAGTACTTCGCTTGAGGCATATCAGGACTACAAGGATTCATTTTCTTTAAAGGAGGCTTGCTGATATGGAACAGAACTCTCAAAAGGATGATTGGCTTAGATTTAAGAACAATAGAGGGCCTTTCTACTACAATTAATCTCGGATGGAAATCATTCTGCATAAGAGATGGAAAAGCAAGCATTTTAAATCACAGGAGAAACTGACATTTAGTATTTCAAAAGTCACCCAGCTGGAGTAATGGATCAAGTTTATGGACATCTTTCCTTCTCCATATCTAGTTTATGGAAAAGTAAGCATTTTAAATCACGGGAGAAACTGACATTTAGTATTCCAAAAGTCACCCAGCTGGTGTAATGGACCAAGTTTATGGACATCTCCTTTTCCATATCTAGTACTACTTCTGTCTCATATAATGAGTCATGTTTTAAAAATGTATACATTTTGTCCCACTCAAAGAGTCTTGCTTCTATTTTTCCCATTCAATACCCTTACTAATAGCATAATGTATTAATGTGTACTCCACAAGTGACCCTTACGTAGAAAATAAGGATATAAGTGGAAAAGATAGTGTCAAATTACTCAGTTTAGGTGTAGTACCTTACAACTCATAAAAAATTGTACATTTTTTCAAACTGGACTCTTTTAATGGGACGGCAGGAGTAGTAAAACATTGCTTAGTTTAGAGTAGTGTTTGACAAGGTTGTGAAAAGTTGGGTACTAAATCCTGGGAAGCATATGATGATCAAAATGATGGGTAGGCTCTGTCAGATAATTGTACAACTGAATGATAGTCGCACTCATTTTCTTCTTTTGCGAGTTCTGTATTGAGCTCATACATTTTTGTCTCAGAAATGTACAGTTTCTTTGACTTTTCCTAATTATTTGACAACATATGCAAACCTAAAAGGTATGGCACCTTTGTGATTTTAGGTGGTACACGCTCTCTTTCTATGTTTGATAATAATCTTGGAAGTGGTTCTGTTTCTCCCCTTATTGTCACTGGTGGAAAAGGGGGTGATGTCGGACTTCATGACTTCCGCTACATTGCTACTGGAAGGACCAAGAAGCACAAGCACAATGATACAAGTGAGCCAAATGGTAATATATCCTCAACAGTGGACATGCAGTGCAAAACTGGGGACCAGAATCGAAATGGGATGCTCTGGTATATACCAAAGGCTCATGCAGGTACTACACGTGTTTTCGAGTAGAATTGTAGGCTGGGTTGTGCTGTCTTACATTCTTACTTTTTTTTATTTTTCTGGTGAAGGGAGTGTTACCAAAGTGTCTGCCATCCCAAATACCAGTTTTTTCTTGACGGGAAGTAAAGATGGAGATGTGAAACTCTGGGATGCCAAGAGAGCCAGATTAGTATATCATTGGCCAAGATTGCATGAAAGACACACTTTTCTGCAACCAAGCTCCCGAGGTTTTGGAGGAGTAGTTCGGGTAATTTTAGAACATAATCTAACAGTTGTTTTGTACTTATCTGACTTGTTGCTTGCAATCTGAGAGAGCAGAAACTGAAATAATACTTGATTCCTTTTCTGCAGGAGGGTGTTACTGACATTCAAGTGTTTTCGCATGGTTTCCTGACATGTGGTGGAGATGGTACAGTGAAGCTGGTTCAACATAAAGATTTTGCTCACTTGTGACCGAAAAAATCTGGGAAAAAGTGAGTTTCAGTTGGTTCTTGCTCCAAAATTGAACAAAAATGCTTGTTTGAGGCTGTTATTTTTACTCTTTTATTATATCTTTGCTTAGTTCCCTAGTTGCGTCTTTTGTGTACTTTAGCATGTACATTAGTGTCCATATATTCTGAATGAGTAAATCATCTGATCTTGCCGAATAGTTGAGCTTTTAGTTTTGTTGTGAGTTGGTGGACATTGGTATTCAATTTTGAGGTGTGTATATAATACTTATATTTGAGATTTTGTGATATCTTTCTCCTTGCGCGAAGTTGCTTGGCTGCCTTGAAGCTTTGGCTTTTGATATTAAAAAATATATATATATATTGAACATGAAAGTTTTCAGCAATTTATATTGGAACATAGTACAAGTGTGTTATTTTCATGATAAAATTGCTATATTTGGGGAAATGACATTAATTAGACAGAGCTGGGTGAGAGGGGGGGAAGAGGAAGCATGAGGCATAAGATAAGGGAGAGAGCATGTGGATGTAGTAGTGGTAGAGAGATGATTGAGGTTTACAATGCAAAAACATGCCTCACTTTTTATGTCTTCCTCATTTTGACACTTGATCACCCATGCATGTGCTTTCCTTTTCTCTCTCTCTCTGTCAATGGAAATGGAAGTCTTCAATTATTGTTGTTTGTTTTATAGTTGGAAAATAATATCTATTCTAATCTAAAGATAGAGGAGAGGGAGGGGTGAAGTGTGAGGAGGAGAGAAATGCATGATTGATTATATAAGGCAGCAGGAGCAGGTACTCAAATCTACATAAAAGAGCAATGAAGAATAAAGCTTGGGATCCCGTATGAGATTCCTTATATAACTAATGGGGGATTTGTCACCAATCACCGCCGCAGTGAACGCTGCTGCGGCCATCAAAACTCATTTCACATTGATGGATGCATATATAATAATTATAACCTCCTATCCCTATCTCAAACATAAATTCATTAATAATAATAATACTAAAGTAGAGATGCAGATACAGTGAAGCCGACCCCAGATTTGTCTTTTATCATTCTCAATAATTCATTCATTACCAAAATCAAGAAACAACCATTGTACTAGGATACTCCCTACAATAATAAATAAGTATCCCCCCATCTTCCACAAGTTACCTGTGCCTAACCATATCCTATCCCATCTTAACACACTCTTCTATGCTCAACTAGGAATTACTCTCTTCTTTACCTTGCAATATATGATGATGAGTGTCGAAGGTCTAAAATTATTTATTATTATAAATATTTATCTCTATTATTTTAATTTTTGATGAAACAAAATACATTTGATGTGTTATAATAAGCCCCTGAAGTTTTGCTTGCTCATCCATCAGGCATGTTTAATGTTTGACCAATTAATTATAAATTTCAGGTAAGCAACAACAGAAATAGTTTTAAACACATTTTTCCATTGTTAAAGTAATCACATCAGCATTTTGAATTTCCAGCATTAATACACACTATAATTTAGCAATACACAAATAATAATAATAATAATAATAATAATAACAATAATAATACAACAAACAAACAGACAAACAAAACCAACACGTGATCGTGATCGTGATCGTGAATGCGAGCTTCCTTTTCTTTTTCCTGCTGCTCTCATCACTATTTTCTCCCTGCTCAGGAATATGCAAATTTAAAATTAAAATTTAAAAAAAAAAAAAAAAAAAAGGATTATTTGATCCTAAGCAAAACCACCCCCCTTCCCAAAAAAAAAAAAAAATTTTAATTTAAAAATTAAATGCAGCCTCTTGGGGCAAACCCGACCCGTGAGCCCTGCAAATCATACGAAACTCTGAAACCCTGTTGCTGGATGTTTCCGATGATGGACAACCCGTTCATGGTGCCCGCAAACGCGAAGCAGAACCTCCCGCTGCTGTCCACCGGTATCAAGTAGTTCGACGCCGGCAGCGACACGTCTGCTCCCCTGAAATGCAGCACCACCGTCGGCACCTTCACCTCCGACTTTCCCGACAGATCGAAACATGTGTCGAACAGGGAGAAATCCGGTGACTTCCGGAGATTGGAAGCCCCTCGCCTGAATGCATCCCTCAGTGCTACGTAAGCGGGCCTGGTCAATCGGGTCACCGATGTTCCCGAATCCACAATCACTCCGCCGTTCCCGGCGGCGTCCAGTTTGAAAAGGGATTCGGTTATTCTCGGTACCCGGGTGCCGCCGACGCTGATTCCGGTCAGGCCAACGTAGTAGAACGTGTCCAGCTTCGGGTTGCTCAGGAGCGGAGTGAAAACTGAGTTCCGCGACAGTGCAGATGGGCCGAACACGATTGAGGACGGTTTAGAGGAAGCGGACCTGTCCACTAAACAGTAAGAGAACTTCCGGCCAAACCGTAACCCAGCCTGACTCGGGAAAGACAGCTTTCCCCGGCCAAGTCCTAGCAAACCAGCTGCGCCGATGAACAGCCCTTCGTTGTCGTGGCCGCAACCGATGCCGACGTTGTTGACGCGCACCCTCCGGAAAGTTAACGTCTCGGTGGAGAACTCGCCGAAGGTGAACGAGCCATCGCCGTAGGAAACTTGGTAGAGGCACTTCTGGCGGTTGTTGCAGCCCGGGGAGTCGAGACGGCGGCAGATGGGGGACCCACAAGGCACCCCAGCAAAGGAGGTGGAGTGAGCCGGGTCGAAAACCGGGTCGGACTGAGTGTAACACTTCTTGCATGGGGAGCACTGGATCCAAACGACGTCACTCCCAGTGTCGAGCACCATGTAAGAGTATCTCGCCGGGGTCCCAACTCCGATGCGAGTGAAATACTCGCCGCTGCCTTGAGCCAGCCCGGAAATGACAGAACTGGTAAAGTTCAAACCGCCAGCTCCGCGGCCACCCCGCGGTCGGGCCCTGGCGGCGGCGAGGTCGGAGATGGATTTAACCCTGACGGCGTCGCGCTGCAGACGGAATCTGAAAAGGGATTCCGGGGTGGAATCGGAGTTGGCAGAGAGTGCGTCGACGTGGTGCAGCTGTACGGAGAAAGTGGATTCAGATTGGGTTGCTTCGACATCTTGTAGAGATGCTTGGGTTTCACTCTCAGGCTCAGCCCAGGTGAGGGACTGGGGTGGTTTCGGGAGAGAGTTGGGAACGAAGGTTTGGTAGTCGGCGGCGGTGGTGGCGGAGGAAGAAAAAGAAAGGAAAAGGAAGATGGAAACAATAATGGGGGTTCCCATGGTAGGTAAGGAAAGGAGAAGAGAGCAAGAGCAGTGAGGAATAAAAAGGTTTGGGAGAAATACTAACATAATAAATGGGTTTCAGTTTCAGCTTTGTAGAGACTAGATAGAGAGAGACTACTGTTACTGTAGACTGTGGATTTCATTAGAATGAAAAGAAAAAGCATAATGGAGGAGACACAGTCTGGTTGGTTTTGTTGTTGTTTTGAGTCCCTTTCTGCCCAAAGATATTATTACTAACAAAGTTACAGTTTTTTATTGTTGTTTTCATTATCATGCACTAGAAGGGTAATAAATCAAAAGTGAAACGAATCAAAAAGTATATTTAAAATGGTATAGAAGAATATAATTTAAAAAACAAAGAAAGAATGAATATAAATTACAAAAATATATTTTGAAAACATAAAATGCATATTGTTGGATATTATATAAATGCCGAGGTCAGAATTAGTTGACGTCGACCGTGGATCCTGTTTTGCCTTGACGTCGGCAGTAGAAACAGGAATTTAGTCTGGACCGCACTACTCTTAATCTAGTGACAGGTGGCGGGGGATCTAAAGAGTAAAGCACGTGTTACGGTTTAGAGATGTCACCCAACTCATCAGTTATGACTCACTCTCGTTTTCCCTTCTATAAATAGAAGGGTTCGTTTGTTACGGTTTAGAGATATCACTCAACTCATCAGTTATGACTCACTCTCGTTTTCCCTTCTATAAATAGAAGGGTTCGTTTGTTACGGTTTAGAAATATCACTCAACTCATCAGTTATGACTCACTCTCGTTTTCCCTTCTATAAATAGAAGGGTCCGTTTGTGTTAGAGAAGTATTAGATTCTTACTTAGTTTTATATGCAATTTATATTCTCTATGCTAATTTAAGTATCGAAGTGAAACAGGAAAACTATTATCAACAGCAGGAAAAGGGGAAGGCAGTAGACATGAAGCGGAGATCGGAATTAAGTGCGGATTCAACACATATGATGGTAAAGTGACAAGTGTGAATGGGTTGACTCATGACTTTAACATTATCTCTACTTTTTGGTTTTGGACTCATTACTTACTTACTACTGTGCCTTAGCACCAGCTAGCAACCAGTGCTGTTGTTGGAGTTCGTAACATTTCCATTATTAAGGCCACTTTGGTACTTAACTTCAAAATAATATCTTTAATGGTACTACTTTCTAATCATTTTCTTTATTATTTTTTTTTAAATTAATTTTTTTCCATTTCTAGTATTCCAATATACATCTAAGTTATATTATTACCTCATCCCAACCTTGATAAAAAATTTATTTGATAAGTAAATATTTTTTATCCTTTAAAATCTCTTTTTTTACTATGACTATCATTACATTGCATGATAATGACATAAAGTAATAGATGTGAGAAGATTTAGTGTGTACTCCGACACAAAAAAATCTCATCTTTATTTGTAAATAAGAAATGAGTTAGTTTCAATTACGGGTTGATTTTAATCAACCAATTTCATTCATCTGTTTAGCACTTGTATAATAATAGACTATTATAATATTTATGTAGTTAAAAATATATATATATTTAATCTTTTTAAAAAAGAATTAAAATTGATGAAGAGGTATTAGCCTATGTATATTAATTATATGGTACAGTAGTGTACGGTACCTACCGCCCTTAAGTGCTTTCAATTGGGCATTTGTTTGTTTTATGGTGGGGTCCACAATAAAATTGGCCATTTCGAAAAGGAAAATTATGTACTGCTGCGGCTGCCTACTTTTTTTTCATTTATTTATTGTTATTTACTAGTATTTTTTAGACAAAAGTTTTTGGAGTAACGGGCCCCACCCGACCCGTGATTTTCTATTCATTAATGGATTTCTTCCAATTTAATGTAATTCCAATATAGTAGATGATACTAGCATACTCTATAATATTCATTTTCAATTATTCAACAAACTCTCTGAATAGGAAATTAAGGCCCTGTTATTTAAGTTTTGATTTTGGTTTGAGATTTAGTTTCAACAGTAACTTTAATATGTTATAACTAATTTTTAATATAATTTTTTACTATTTAATGATATATTTTTATATTTCTAATACACTTTTAACATTATAAAATTATTTTTTCAAAACTTATTTTTAAAATAAATCTCAAACTCATAAAAAAGAGCAGGCCAATGTGGTTCACAAAACAAAACAAAACCCATAGGCCTAGAAAAACCAAAACCAATGACCATGCCATATATGGAAATGATTAGCGGTAAAAATCTAGAGTGAACAAATTCATTAATTGATGTGATATTATAGGAATATAACCATTTGTCACTTATAGTTTTAAGTACTCAAAAATATTTTTCCATGTGATTGTCACGTCAATGCCTCTGCTTGCACCATCACTATACCATATATAGATTTTTTTTTTTATTTTTTGTCTTTTTTCTAATTTTTCTAGTTTTCTCATTTCTCCATCAAAAACCCTTTCTTTTTCTTTTTTCTCATATCAAAATGAGGGGAGTGTTTTGTTTTGTTTTGTTTTTGAAAAAATTACTATAGAATTTTTGTCTACAAGTGAGGAATGAGACTCTCGACAGAGCAACAATTAGAAAAGGAAAGACTAATTTTGGAAGGATCGCCTTCTTGCTAATATCGCTTGTGCCTGCAAAAAGTGGATTGTTAATAACTTATTAAAATTGATATGCATGGATCTCTTCTAAAGATATTTCTTTTGTTATAGTTCTAGTTTAATAGCTCAACAGTACAGTTATTTATAAGTCACTAAAATATAACTCAAACAATAACTCTTTATATACGACGAAAATCAAAATTTAGCTGGAATTTTTTTTGGGGGTGTATGACCACACGACACTTTTAATAATTGCAGTCTACTGCTTCAGTCTATAGAGTACTTAGGATTGAAGCTTCCTCTATTCCTTTGCTGGCTCAAGGGCAATCCAATTAAAAAGGGAGGATTCCCAGCCAGTGTGTACCACAATTAACCAAAAAAGAGGATTCCTTTCTGCAATGCTATTATACTTTACTAAAAGTAATGCCTACATTCATCATACACTTATAACTACTCTTATTGTTATAGGGACTTTATTTCATATGAACATTGATGATAAAATAATAGGAATTACAATTAGGTATTAAAACATGTAATATCAAGTGTTGCATAAAAGTATCATTAACAAACCAAAAGTGGGCTTGCCTTAAAATGAGAAAAACAAAAGTGGGCAAATATTCCAAAAGACCTCAGAGTCCAATAGCCAGAATGGTCAGTTTAATGGGCTATTCACATGAAGTCATTGCAATTACTACAACTACCACAAAAATTGTTTGCTATCTCAACCATTTCTTGTGTCAATAACTTTGTAGTTTGCATTCATTTCTTTTTTCCTTGTTGGGTGTTGGACTCTTTTTTCCTTATGCGATGCAAATTCATATCCAGCTGGTTGATTATCTTCCATGTTGCTAGATCCCGATACGCAGTCTGTCATGAAAGACTATATATCCTACGTGAAAAAAAGGTTACACGTCTCATGTGGTATACATATGGTCTCGGACTTCTAAGTTCTAATGGGAAAAAGTTGAACCCATAGGCTCTCCCGCTTTTCCTCTCATTTGGGCCTTGTTAAGTTGATCTAATAATCCTCTAAATCCCTCCGTCCCATCTTGGGCCTAATAAAAACTCAAATCTCAACCACAAGAAGTTCAAGAAGCCTCGAACTGAATTTTAGGGATTTAATATTATTTACTTCTAAAATATTTCAAATAGGTTCTATGGTCTAGCGGTTAGGACACTGGACTCTGAATCCAGTAGCCCGAGTTCAATTCTCGGTAGAACCTTCATTTTTGTTGTTCTGTTTTTTTTGTGGAACTCCATCCTTAAACCAAAGCTCTTCTGATCTGTCCAATCCTAATTAACCCTAATTAATCCCATATCCAAATACTCTTTTATTAATGTTTAAACATATCATTAGATTAGATTACACTTGTTTATATCCATTGTACATGCTTGATGCTACTACTTCCCCACCTGGGTTGGCTTGGCTTGGCTTGGCTGGACTGCTTCTCACCATTTGAAGTTTTGAATCAAACACAAACAGGGTTATTTATGGAAGAAATCCCAATCCCAATTGCCAAACGCAGGAAAATCGAAGAAACCGTCGTCAACATCCTTAAAAATTCCGACTTGGAAACTGCAACCGAGCATTCTGTCCGAGCTGCCGCCGCCCGTCAGCTCAACGCCGACTTATCTGACCTCCCCCACAAATGTCTCGTCAGAGAGGTCCTCGAGTCCTTCCTCCTCTCCACCGCCCCACCGCCGCTGGATGACGCCAGCGGTAGCCGTGCCTCCACAGACGGGGAGCTGCTCCGGGATGACCACCAACTGTTGCCGTCCAGTTCCAGTGGCCATGGGAGAGTCATTTGTAAAGTGAGTTGGTATTTTACACTTTCAAACTGCGTTTCATCATTTTTTTTTTTTAATGTGTTGTTTTTGGGATTTCCATGCCTCTTTGGTTATGTTTCAATTCTGGTGAAGTTGAAGTTCAATGCTTATTCCCCTTAACTTAACGAAATATGATGAGCCACTTTAAAATTCCATGATTTGTTCTTGGTTTCCTTTGTGTGCTTTTTTCCTTTCAATGCCATGGAGAATGAAAAAGATGGAATAAAACTTTCTGATTATCAATTCTTTCTGTCAGCTTCCCTTGCTCTATTTGGGCTATGTTTGTAAAACATTGGCTCAAATTCAAGGGAGCTTTATTTCTTGCCCATTAACTTAAAGATACAGTTTGATGTTGAGTTGCCTTTATATTTAGTCTGCACCGTTATGACATCCAATGGGGCATGGAATGAAGGCAAAACTGCATGTCATATTTCATTCTCGGTGAAATGTTGTGAAGGAACAGTCACCTACATCTAACTTGTTTAAAAATGAAAAATGAAAAATTTTCCCCTCACATTCATTCTCATTTTGTCTTTAGTTATCAGATAAGAGGAATGTAGCAGTTCATGATTTTAATGGGAAAGCCTTAGTTTCCATACGTGATTACTATGAGAAAGATGGAAAGCAATTCCATTCTGGCAGAGGTACTGTTCTTATCCTGCTACCATGTTTATATGCTTCTTCAGAAAACCAGTTTCTGACTGCAGAAGATACAGTGAAGTTATTTGAGAAAGCACCCTTTTTTTCTTAATGTTTTTCTTTTTGCTAGCATGTTGTACTTTTTTTAAAGTCAATTAAATTTTGAAACTTGTGTTAACAACCATAGGTTTTTCTTTTTGCCAGTTATATTGAATATAGTAAAACAATGTTTTCTTGGGAATATCCGGAAAAGCTTTAGCGGTCTTAGCTCCCCAAGATTGTAGTGAAAACTCTAAATGATTGAAACTTCTGCGAGGTTTCTGTTTTAGTCTTACGTGCCTCAAATGGGATAGGCATGGACATAGGTTATATTCGTAAAAACAACCTTTTGGTATAGAGTCCTTATGATGCTGCGTGTTGGAGGTTCCCTCAGGTGAAGCTGGTTCAAACCTGCGGAACACATACTGAAGGATCTAAGAGATTTGATGTCTCTGAAGATCCTTCCTTTAGTTCTCATTTAGAAACTCTACAGAATTGAGGAAGTTATTGTCATAGTACAAGCTGATGAATGAGCTGGTGAGAACCAATGAGTGTGCAATAGAGCACGTGGACTGTGTATTACTTGCCATTCTGACCATTCACTTGTAGATGTAAGAATAAGCCACTTGGCTTGCCTGAAATTCATCCTGTTGCCAACAACCCCCCCCCCCCCCCCCCCCCCTCCTTCTCTCTCTAGATTAGACATTTATCAACTTTTACATGCATAAAAGCTAGCAAAGTCTACCAAAGCATTGGTTCTCTTGTGAAGAAATTATTGTGTAATCCCTTTATTTAGGTTCTTGAAGATGTCCTTGGCCACCTCAACCTTATGGCCCCTACGGTGGATGTGGAGGCTCGTCTATGCTTTCAAGCATGATCCTTCCTAGATGCTTCCCTGCAATGATTTTGCCAACTACATACTTAGGTTGGGAAACCATTTACAACTAGGAAGGCCTTAGTCTTCATTCATTTGAGTTTGTGATTTCAAATGAGTAACGATGTACATATTACTGCTGGCTTGTTCTCTTTTTAGGGGTCCAAAAGGCAAGAAAATGGGGAAACTAAATAAAAAATGGATTGTTGACCATTCTACTCCCCTTCTAATCTTTTTGCATTCAATTGCAGCAGACGCTTAATTGTAGTCTTTCCCTTAGATAGTTGCATGGTTTTTATGGTAGCAGCAAATTGGAACATTTAGTTCTGCCATCAAACTCTTGTCTTGTCTTGTTTTTTTTTTTCTTTTTTCTTTTTTCTTTTTTCCTGTTTCGGGTTGGGTTGGTGTGGGTGGGGGTGGGGGACTTGGTGATTTATGATGATGTTATTCAAAATCTCTATCTTTGGCTTTTCTCTGCTAATGATTTCTTCTCATGCAATAGATATATAATTTACTTTCAGAAAGCTAATCCCAAAGATACCTAGTACTTCTAGCAGTGTTCTATTAAAATAGTCTTCAAAATCCATGCCACAGATAATTTTGAAATAGTGGCATGTCTTCGTATGAACTTTGCCGTTTGGATGTCTGGGTGATAACTTTCTAAATCCTACATAAGTCTATCTTGAATATTATTTTGTTGAGGTCTTTTTTTGGTTCCCAACATCCCGTCCTAAAGGATTAGCTAGTATGGCATGGCATGGCATGTTTGTGAGAAGGGGTTAACCATGTAAACATGTAGAACGCTTGTGTATCATGTTCTATACAGGTCATACGGTGCCAAATTCCTTTGCTTTTTTATTACATTCTCCCTCATTTTCCTACTGCCAGCACTCGTGTGCACAGACTAAATAGACTCTTGTATGTTACTTCCCCTTGGATACACCCTGTATGTGAATTGTGATCAAACCTTTTGCTGCTCAAGAACTAGAGCATTCTAAATCATGTAAACCGGTGGATTATTTACTTTAATATTCACATTGAGTCCTTTGGCTGGGACTAACTATTGTTTTTTCTTCCAAATTAGGAATTAGTTTGACTGGTAAACAGTGGTCGTTATTCAGGAATAGCTTCCCTGCAGTTGAGGAGGCCATTGCAAAGCTGGAAGCGAAGATAAGGTGAGCTGTTCTTTCTCGAGTAAAAAAGGTTAAGTCTCATTTCCTACGTACAATAATGACCTTTCTCGTTCCAGGAGTGATGCTTTAGCTTTATTTGTATATCTGATCGATAATATCACAGAAATAGAGACAATGCTCAAGCTTTGTTCATTTCTTCCATTTTCTCTATCCTTCCTGAAAATTAAGATGAGTAGGATTCAATATCAGATGGATTATGCGCTAATGTGCAATGAAAAACATCTACTTTATTTTAGCGAGTCCAACTCTTTCATCTATGATGTTTAGGTTGACAGCTGTTGAGAAGCAGTCAGGCACAGATCCCTCATGTTCAGTTGGTAACACTGCTGCCCTAGGAAATGTGGCAATTGATCAAAACCAATCGGGAACGAATTTATCAAGTTATGAGGATGAAGTTGACCCTCAAAGACAGATTAAAGAAGGAAATATTGTCAGAACAGTAACAAATGATTTAGTAACATCCCCAAATGGGAGGCAAAAACCACACACAGAACTGTTTCCAGCTGGTTCTGTTGGTTCAATGGATTCTCAAAATCAACAGAGAGGCAAAGAGCAGGATGTGAATCATCCAACGACTATTCCCAACTTTCAAGAACAGACCGAAAATCAGAGACACCATCCACAGGCCAATTTTCCTCGGAGCCTCATTCCTGTGATGACCACCCGTCTGGATGGGAAAAATTACCATTCTTGGGTGCATCTAATGGAATTCTTCCTAAACCAGTTGAAGGTTGGATATGTGCTCAGGTATCCATGTCCAAGTGTTTCTGTCGAAGAAAAGAGTTTTGAGGAAATCTTGAAAACCAAAGCTGCTGTGCAGAAATGGATCGACGATGAGTACATATGCCGCCACCATATTTTGAACTCTCTGTGTGACAACCTGTTTAGTCAATACTCAAACAAGGGCTATAGTGCCAAGGAGCTATGGGAAGAACTTAAATTAGTTTACGGGGAGGACTTTGGAACAGCGAGGTCGCACATCAGCAATTACATCCATTTTCAGATGGCTGATGGTATTTCCATCCTGGACCAGGTTCAAGAATTGCAGAGGATACTAAACACTATCATGGCTGCAGGAATCTGGGTTGATGAAAAGTTTCATGTTAGTGCCATCATTTCGAAACTTCCACCTTCGTGGAAGGACTACCGCGCAAGATTGATGCACGAGGATGGAATTTTACCATACAACATGCTGATGCATCGTCTGAAGCTTGAAGAAGAATCGCGGAATCAGAGCATGAAAGGAAGTTTGGCCAGAAATTGTGAAGTGCAGAATCCCAGAATGAAAAACAATTCAGTAAGGAGGGCTTGCTTTGCATGTGGTAAGGAGGGCCATATTATCAAGCACTGTCCAAATAGAAAGTTTGAAGTTCATGGGAAGAGCAATGGAAAGGAGAAAGAAACAGTCCTACCTGTTACGGATGTTATCAAGGAAGAACAATCTTGATCTGGATTAGTTAGCTGATGCAATATTACTATAGAGTTAGTTATACACAGTCTTTGTCCTTTTTGATGCTAGTTCTTTCCATTGTAGAAAGCTAGCTTTTTTGCTTGTTATGTCAGGAGGACACCTTGTGTTAAAGGTTGAGAATCAGAACTACAGATTACTCCCTCCATTGCAATGGAAGAGTTTTGTAAGGAGTTGTATCTTGTGCCAGTTAAATAGTTGTACCCCGTGACTCTTCGGCCCTGTGTGGAAGCATTTTTGAAATCATGTTTTGAGAGTAAAATTGTGGGCCTCACAACTAAAATGTGTTTTGTATGAATTTTAAATTTTAGTACCTACTCTCAAAACATGTTTTTGGTAGAAAAAATATAGACCCCACACTCAAAATGTGTTTGGAATGTGTTTTACAAACATATTTTGAGTGTGAGATTCACTTTTTTCTCTCAAAAACATGTTTTGAAAGTAGCTTATACACATGACCTTTGTATCTGCTTCTTGTGTGGTTCTGTACTTCTTTACTTACCACACCAGTTCTTATGCTGCCTTAGAATGTAAACTAAATTACTTCTCCTATTTACGTATTTACAAACAGTTATATCACTAGATTCTTCGTCAATAGTTTTGTGTCATTTTTGTCAACTTGAGTGTGGTGACCACTCACCAACAAAATTGGCCTAATATTAGTTATCAGTTGTCAATTCAAGTAAGGTTTCTTGGCTTTTCTCAAAGAAAATGGTCCAATGGCTGCACATGCTTGATGCTAAGAAGAGAAAGATTGATAGCTAAAAAAGGTGTACCATTGATTGATAGTTGATTATTATATTATATCCATGTTTCACATGATTGCCATCCATATTCATATTTTGTAACAAAGTCCAAATGCTTTTGTCATTTTATTTATTTATTTATTTTTTTGGGGAGATACTGTGTTTGTCACATTACTTGCCTCCCAATTACATCATTATTTGATTTAATTTTTTGAACTATAGAGATTAGAGACCATTGTTTTCTTCTTTTTTTTTCTCTTGCCCATTCATCCCATTTAATTTAAACAAAAGGGCCCACTCACCTTAATAGGATGAGCAATTTGTTCTTTTTTTTTTTCTTCCCAAGTTTCCCACCTACTACCTACAGGGAGGATCCATCCAACTATAATCAGTATAAATAAAAAATAATAATATTTTTCTTTTTCTTTTATTGGAGACCCAAAAAAAAATAAATTACTACAATAATTTAGATGTGGTTCATGGGAGCTTGCCGACTTTGACCTGTTTGAAGGGGAAGGAAGGCAATTTGGTGTGGGTGGACACAAAAGCCAAAGCTCAAAAAAAAGTTTTAATTTTTAAATTTTTTTTTGGGATTACAAAAGCTCAAAAGTTAAAATCCCATAAATAATTATATACTTGGAACAAAATTTTTTTTTTTTAAGGCCAAATGGCGTTTATATATTATGAGGAAGGGTCGGTGTGAAATGGATGGAACAATTGGGGCATTCTCCCAAAGGTGGAAGCCTATGACGTACAATTTTTTCATAAGCAGATAGACTATGAGCGGTGGTTGTTCTCATTCTGAATTTAGGAGATGGAGGGCAAGTGTGAGTGAGTCCTGAGTTGACGGACTTTGGTGATATATTTGAACAATTTTAATAAGACAGAAAATATGATACAATCGGAGAATGAGTAACGTTACCATTTCCATAATAAGAATCCTATAACTAAAAATAGCATTCACTCTTAATTTTAAATTTTAAAAACTTGTCGGTTTATACTTTAAATAGACAAAATTAACAACTGTATGAATCAAACTTTGAACCTCTAAATGAGTTCATATGCATCACAACTGATGAGACATTGGCTCGTTGCTGGATGAATTTTTCTAGTCCTTTTAAAAATGTATATCATGAAGTACCCGAGAATTAATAAGGGGAGAGGAGACATTTTGTCGCAATTTTTGGTCACATGTTTCATCAATTTTCACTCTTTTCCCTTAAAACTCATCCAAATCAAATCAAAATGCCCCAACATTTCATTTCATTTCATTTCTGTCTCTAAAGTAATTATGGTAACTGCCTTTACCTTTGTTCTTCTTACAAATCACGAGCTTTGTTTGATAATTTTACAAAGTAAAGAGTTCATTTAGCAATTAAGACAAATTTATGGACTTTTTAAAATAATTTTTCCCATTATTATTATTGATGATTGGTGAGTTCACGCAATTTGCATGATTGCTCTCTCTATTCAGTTCACACGCATTTTACACGCGTTTCTTCTTTTTCTTTTTCTTTTTTCTTTTTATTAGCCCCACTATCATCCATCCCAAGCTACTTGTCCTTCTTTCATCACCCTTAGCCCCAATCATTATCACTCTTCTATTTTTTTATTTTTTTTAAAATATATATTTTTAGATAAGGTTTTTATTTTATTTTTCCTTTCCAAATTTTCCAAAAGTTGTACCTGAAGGTAAGGTTTTAGAGGTACTACCTTTGTTTCGTTCCATTAAAAAAGCTCAGTTTAAAGTTGTAGGTTATAATTCAAACAATTGTAGTCGTACTACAAAACTTTACTAACGAAACGAATGAAATGTATATTTCACATCAATGTATAAGAGTCCTATTTTTTATAATCTTGCCATTTTTCTAAGTGATCTGATGCTACATTGTACTGTCAAAAAAGAGTCCTTTGTGTTCACACCCAGTAGGAAAAGAGGCAATCTTCATTCTCATATTTCATTTAGAGATGAAAGTTGTTTCACATTTAGAATAGAGGTTAAAACTTTTTAACTCCCTGACTCATGGCACACAATTGCACACCTGGTCCCAAAAAATTCATTCCTTTCCAGAAACAAAACATTAAAACCAGCAAAGAACACAATCCATCAGCAGAATATATATATATATATATATATATGATCTTTACTGTTTAAAAAGAAGGAGAAGAAGAAGCAGAAGAAAATGATGAAATCTATACATGAAGGGAATAACAATGATATTAAAGAAAGCAATAGCTGATCCTCCTAAGACAAATTTCATTGAGAATAAATAAGAGAACTTACAACAGAAGGTGTATGCTATAAACAGAACCAGCAAAACTGCCCACTCCTACAATGTAATGTAATGTCAAGGTGCTGCTAACAATTATTACTCTCTCTATTTCTAGATTCAACTGCTGTGTTGTACCAAAATCTCTGCTGAAGCTTGTTTTTCAACTACAATTTATCCCCTAATAATAATATTCTTCTGTCAAAATATTATACTATCTCAATTCTTGATTCTCACAATGGCTAGGAGGAACTGGACTCTGCAGCGACGGCACTAAATGCTGCCATCAACTTCTCCTTTGTCAACTGCTCTGATCCTTCAGACTTGACAACAAAAGTGTGGAATACTCTGTCATTCCCTGCAGCCAGTTTAGAATCCAGGACATTAACCTCTGCTGCTTTGAAAGCCTGGATCACACTGGATGCAGGGTGGCGATCCAGCGGGCAGCTAACCTTTACAATCACTTCATCTGCTGTACCTTGGATATTGATCTCAGGAACTTGTTGCCCTTGACCTTGAGCTTGAACTTGAGCGTCAGAGCTTGGGCTGCCTTCCGAAGCCAATGCATCTCTCGAGCTCATCCCAAATCTTTCCCTCTCTGATTCCATCTCCTTCACTTTCTTTTGTAGCTCAGTTATGTAAGCAATGGCATCCCCCAGCAAGGAAGCTTTGTCCATCTTTGAAATATTAGGAACCACAGCTCGTAATGCATAGAACCGCTGGTTCAGCTTCTCTCGCCGCTGTCTCTCTGCCTCGACGTGATTCAGGGGCTCGTCTCTTCCATTGGCAGGTTTGCGCCCACGCTTCCTAGGCCTCTTTTCATCAGACAGTACAATTTGGTCATCCTTACAAGAAACCTCAACATCTGAATGCTCAGAATCAACACAGATGGGCCTCGAAGCAACAGATCTGGAAGTTGCTCCGGTAAAATCAATTTGCATCTTTGCAGGCTTTTTATGCTGAAAATCGCCACGCAGAAATTCATCCCTTTTTCCATTCATAAGCCCTTGCAGATTGTTTGTTTGTGTCTGTGGATTGTAAATGTCTACTGTGTTCCCTGGCTTTGCGTGACCAAAAGGTGCCCATGTCACACCATGAAGACCATTTTGAGGATTTGGAAGAGCCATTCTGTTTCCATTTGCATAAGCAGTATCCCATGCCCGATCAAGTGACTTCCTAATAGAAAGTTTCTCCCGCGATTGGGGATTACCGAGGTTCAAATCTTGCCCAAAAATTTTAGGAAGTACATCTGGCCGCTCTCTGCTATGTGAGATTGATTGGGGCAAATTCTCCTCATTCCTGTCGCCTACTAATGACACTGCTGAAACTTGCTTGGCCCTCACAACTGATGAAAATGACGAGAAAGCAGATTTCACAGACTGCATAAGCTGCAGACTTTCTGGAATGCATCTAACCGATCCTAGCTCAACAACACCGACATCAGTTGGAATCAAAACTATTGTCTGCATACCAGCAGACCTTGCAAGGAAAGACCTCACGCAATAATCTGCAGATGACCTCAACGCATCTGCTAACCACAAATGCTTCCCAGAACCAAAAGATTTTCCAGGACCTCCTTCTCCCTTAGGAAATGAAAAGTACATGGATGCAAGAAAGAACATTTCTGTATCAGTAACCTTATCCAATCCGAACGCATAGCTATCCTCGTCAGAACCCCCAAAGACAGTGTGCAATTTCTGAAGAACTCTTTTCCTCATCCTTTGTTGAGTCTCATCCTCAAGTCGAAGATTAAGGATTCGGGTGACTTCAGACTCCTCCCCCTCCCTAGGTTCCCTGCAACACCCATCTCCCCATCCTAGCACCAGGTCTCCAGATTTGGACCTAGAAATTTGCCAGAAAATTGCGTAATTCCAGCTGAAATTAGACGGATTAGGCCGTTCCACAAGATCTGAAAGCTTATTCTGTAAATTCTCATCATTTGCCATCGCCATTAATGCACCTTCAGAACAAAGGGAGCTCGAAAACAAGTAATCAAAAGCCTTAGTACCCAAAACCGCCGCTACCAAGGTTTTATCTTCATCATTCCAAACCAATCCCCCCATACCGACCTCAAATTTCATCTCCAAAATTAACTACCCTTCCTATCGAATAAAAAAAAACAATAATAATAAGAAAGAGATTCCAAATTTCATCACCCAATTCAATTACAATATTAGAAAAAATCAACCAAAACGAAAAGGGAAGATTCTAATCGATAATTAACGTGCATGTTCAAATTCAACACTACACATTTGCAAAAACAACAAATTGAAGACAAACGGATATAAGCTTCAACGAGTCCCACCTCAATGCCCCACAACCCAACTGGTCAGAACCCAACAAATTTCAGATCTCAAAACCTCTAAAACTTACAAGCAAAACAGCTAGAAATCAATAAAAGCCCCATCTTGATTGCCTAACAGCATATGCATGCACAAATTCTGAAATACCCAAGAGAATAGGAAAGAATAATACATACCAGAAGCAGAGAGAGCAGAGCCACCTCTTCTGAACTCAACTGAAGATTTCTCCAGGAAGAAAAGCAAGAAGAAGGAAGAAAACTGAAAGCTCAATTGGGCCAACAAAAAAAAACCCAAAATCCAGAATTGAAAAAAAGAAAAATAAAAAACCTTACTTTCAGAGGAAAACAAACGACCACCTGTTTCACAAGCCAAAGCTACAAACTTGCTCTCTTTCCTTGCCTGCAATATTAAAATACAAGGAAGGAAATTGAAGCAGTAAAAAGGAAAAAGTAAATCAAATTAAATTGATTGCCCCCAAAATAAAAAAATCAGAAAGGAAAAAAAAAGGGAAATCTCCAATCCAACTGTATGAATCCATTTCCATCCTACTCTGAGGAAGTGTCGTGGTAGTCAAACCGGAGGAAGTAAAAACATTTTTTCGTTTAGCAGGGGTTAAATGATTAACCATGGTTAGGTTTTTGACCGCTTTCTTTTCCTTCTTTCTGAGGTTTTTTTGTTTCTTGAATAAAATACGTAATCTACCAAATACAAATATAATATATATTAAAAATCAGTATAGGAAGTTTTTTTTAAATATATATTTGCATTTTAAATATAAAAATATGTGTTTGAAAATTAAAATACAGTCATGTTTCAAACTGCCTTTTTGACTGAATTTTATTGGAACGCATGCTAAAAGTTTGTTTGACGTCTTATTTTTAGACCATACCACTTGAAAGTTGGAATGAGTTTTGAATCATATATATGAACATTGTTTCTCAATTGTGTCAAAAATGTAATACCTTATAACATCTTATTATTTAAAATATATTTTAAAATACATTTCAAAATGCATCATGAAATGCGATACTTGTATTGAAGTGAATTTCAAACTGCATTTTGAGTTGAATTTTGCGACACAATAGCAAAATTTGTTAGGCGTCTCATTTATAAAATACTCGATTGGAAACGAATTTTGAGTCACATCTCTAAGCATTATTATCAAAACTTAGTCCACATGTGAGTATATCATGGGATTAAAGAGATAGAAAGTGACGTGATTAAGGATTCAAGCTATCCTTCACACTCGGATTTGTTGTGAGAAAAAAAGAAAAGGAAAAGGAAAAGTAGTTAGCAAAAAGAAAATCCTAGGTTAGCTAGCTAAAAAGTCGCAAAATAAATTGAGTACGTACGTTAAAGATCTCAAAGCCAGTTAGTTAATGAAAGCTTTAATCACACAATTAAGACAAAAGGAAAGATCCTTAATTTGGTTGAGTAGCATCTAAGCATGCAATGCCCAAAGAAAGCATAAGTTTATCACACATATCAGGAGAAATTATCACGATAAACATAAATTTTTTTAATAGGACGAAAATAAATTTATTATTATTTTTGTTTTAAAATAAGTGTCGTTTTTACAACATAATACTAAGTTTAAAACTAGCAGTGGGGACGGTTAGGCAAATATGAAAAACATCGGACCGTAATGATAAGATCGGAGGGGTGAGAAACGAGGATGGGTTCTCCTCCACTTCTCCATCCTCATGTAACATATGCAGCGGGCCCACTGGGGAGACGCACTTGACTCACGGACAAAACGACGTAGTTCTTGTGCTTCTCAACTGAACTGATGAGCCAAATGTAAAGTGAAAAACATTATGCCCTGTATGGTAACAAAATTTTTTATCTCATTTCACTTTTATTTTTATTTTATAATAATTTTTTATCAATTTTAATACACTTTTTTATATCTTTCAAATATTTTTTTACATTTTTAATATAATTTTAATAATTTTAAAATCCAAAATACTTTTCAAAAGACATATATAAAGACCTAGACGCTTGGGAAGCAATAAGGCACACGCTAAACACGTTAGCAGAATTAAAAGAAGGGAAGAGTGGAACAAGTCAAAAAAAGAATACGAGTGAGGAGGAGAGAGTAAATGGAGGACAGGAATGGATCACGTGCTTCTTACACCTACAACAAACCATATCGATTCACGTTATCCTCACGTGCGATTCACGAGGCTTTGGCGACTTTTCCGCTTCCTCTACGTCTATCTACTATTTCATACTCGTCTGTTTTAAATAAGTGTCATTTTACACATTTACAATTTAATCCTTAAGCAATAGTATGTTATTAGTGTATTTAGATGTTTAATTCAATGATCCGTATCATGACATTTAAGGTATCGAATTGAGAAATGGAAAAAATGCAAAAGTAGTCCACAATCTTTACCCCTGTTTCAAATGTAGTCCACAATCTTTAGTAAGTAGCAAATGTAGTCCACAATGTATCCATTTTGTTGCAATTTTAGTCCAAAAACGGAAAATTGACCTTGACTAACGGTCAACGGGTTTGACCGTCAGTCAAACCCGTCTTGACCCTCCTAAAACCACCCCACCCCACCCCTTCCTTCCAAAACCATTTCTCCACATCATCTTCTGACCCGTGTCCACGTCATCACCTTCTACAGTCACTGGACACGTCACACTGTCTCGTCGCCACGTCACCGCCAGCTGTCCGTCCAGGAAAATGAAAGGAGAGGCCTCACATAAAAACTTCAAAATTTGCTCCGTTGGGGTTTCGAACCTGTGACCTTCCGTCTGCGCGCGCAAGAGACAACCACTAAGCTGCAGTCGTTTGTTCGTCTTGATGCTGTTCCATTCAGTCATATAGAATCACACTTTTCTTTTATACTTTATACACAAGGACGTATTAAGACTTTCAAATTCTTTCCATGCCGTCAAATTAATTTAAAATAAGTTAATTAATTTAAAATAAGTTAATTAATTTAAAATGCCGTCAAAATAAGTTAATTAATTTAAAATAAGTTAATTAAAATAAGTTAATTAATTTAAAATGCCGTCAAAATAAGTTAATTAATTTAAAATAAGTTATTAATTTAAAATAAGTTAATTAATTTAAAATGCCGTCAAAATAAGTTAATTAATTTGACAGCATGAAAAGGAATTTGAAAGTCTTAATACGTCTTTGTGTATAAAGTATGAAAGAAAAGTGTGATTCTATATGACTGAATGGAACAGCAACAAGACAAACAACGACTGCAGCTTAGTGGTTGTCTCTCGCGCGCGCAGACGGAAGGTCACAGGTTCGAAACCCCAACGGAGCAAATTTTGAAGTTTTTATGTGAGGCCTCTCCTTTCATTTTCCTGGACGGACAGCTGGCGGTGACGTGGCGACGAGACAGTGTGACGTGTCCAGTGACTGTAGAAGGTGATGACGTGGACACGGGTCAGAAGATGATGTGGAGAAATGGTTTTGGAAGGAAGGGGTGGGGTGGTTTTAGGAGGGTCAAACCGGGTTTGACTGACGGTCAAACCCGTTGACCGTTAGTCAAGGTCAATTTTCCGTTTTTGGACTAAAATTGCAACAAAATGGATACATTGTGGACTACATTTGCTACTTACTAAAGATTGTGGACTACATTTGAAACAGGGGTAAAGATTGTGGACCACTTTTGCATTTTTTCCATTGAGAAATACTAGAAAGAAATTTTCATTTTTTCTAAAATATTACTTCTTTTGGATAAATAAAAATTGATATAATAATACTTACTATGAAACAGAGTAAGTATTGCTATTTTTTATAAAAAAATTATAGTACTTTCTACGTTATACATGAAGAGTTTAGTTTAAAAAAAAAAAAAACTACTACACAAATTGACTTCAATTTCAAATTTATTTACGTAATAGTTATTTACTATAATGTGTAATTCGCAAATAACCTTTATTTAAAAAAAATTTATTAAATAAATTAAATATAGCGTCGAACTATTTATCTTATGTATTGTTTGCTATTAATAATAAATTATATACTTTTAAAATCAAACTCTTTCAATATATTCATCTAGAACTTAGAGAGGAGTCATAGGACATTAGGACCAACATGACCATTGACCATGGTATGATATCCCACCCACGCACGAGCACGGGCACGAGAAACCTAAATTCACACACAATGAATAGTGTCATGTGTGTGACCTTTGGAGCGTGGAAACGGTGGGTTTCACTTTTGGCTTGGACGATATAATATTTATATCTTGTTTCCTATGATATTGACATGGAAATTTATCTAATGTAATTAAGATTTATCAATGATTTATATTTAGCGCTCTATTTATTTATAATTGTTTTTTATATCCATATATTTGATTATTAATTATGACATTAAAGTTACTGTGATCAATAAATGTATGTTGCAACATTTGTTATGAGAAAATATGATGATTAGTTGAGATGCGTAAATTACTTTATAAATTTATCCTCCTCTGTTCCATTTGAATGGTTCATGTACTTTGATCAATGTACAATTTATTATACTGTCAAAGTACAATATTTAAAATGGCTAATTTGACACTTTTTGTTCCATTTATATCCTTATTTGTTAAATATGAGATGATTGCGAATCACACATAGGAGTAAAAATTTTGAAAATAGACTCTTTTATTGAAACAAAAATATTTATTAAAGTAGACTCTTCTAGTGAAATCGAGAAATTATTATTTTATTGCTCTAAAGACTTAAATACAACAAAGGAAGAGTGAATCCTGCAAGTAAAATGAGAATTTATTAGATGTAATCGTTGTATTCGTAAAATAGCTTTTTTTAGTAAACTAATGATAGATTACTATTTAAATTTCTAAATTCCTACGTATACACACTTTTCTGCCTACGTATTAAATAATACCGTAGTTGCACCATTTACGTAGTACATGGAATACAAAATGAAAAAACGTATCCGTTCTTTTTGTGATTGGATTGGAAAATTTTGATTTTAGAGAGAGAATATTTTGAAAGGAATTTTTTTGAGAATTTATGTAAGAAAGAGAAAAAAAATAATAATTATGTTATTTTTTAAATTTATATGAGTTAAAATTTAAAAAATTTTAAAATTTAAATTTAAAATTAAGTAAAAAATAAAGTTTTTTTTAAAACAAAATTTTAAACAAAAAAAGTGATAATTTTTTTAGAATATAACGAAAAAGAACATAGCCGTAATGCATCCAGTGAAAACTAATTCCTCCACTAAAAGGGTTCCTATTTACGTCTTGGTAGTAGTGTAAAAAGAGGAAGCCCAACTCACACCACGTGTCAAATAGTGGGACTGCGGTGGTTAAACCGACCAACGTGTATCATTTAATCTCTCTCGTGTATAACAGTACTAATAATAATTCATTTGAAGCTGCCTGCAACTTCTATTAACCTTAACTACTAAGTAAAGTATTGCATACATTTTAAATAGAGTAAAATGTAATGTATATAATTTTTTAATTTATTTTTACATTAAATGCGAATAATAAAAAGGTCACGAAATTGCACTGCACACTTTGATGTTACCTTGCTCTTGTCAGAGTTCAGGTGACTGAACAGTGGATAACCCAAATTGCATGCAAATAACTATACCCAATTAACTTATTATGGTTATGGGTCCCAATATTTGTCGTTTGACCTATTCTTTTTGTTTTATTTTAAAAACGGTTTTAGTTTTAACAGTAAATTTAATATATTTTAATCATATTTCATCATTTCTAATACAATTTTTTACTATTTAGCATTTACTTTTTATATTTTCAATACATTTTTTACATTATAAAACTATTTTTCAAAACTTGTTTTCAAAACCGTTTTCAAAACGTTCAAAAAGAACAGGCCCGTTATAACCATCTCACATTATTAACTTGAGGCGACATAATTAAAATGAGTTTATTAATAAAACGTAAATGCAAAAGAACGTTACTCTTTTTTATCCTCAAATAAGTGTTTTAAATATTCGATTTGTCTATTCTCGAATACCACGGAGTGTTTATTTTAAAAGTTTGAATACATAAAATCTATGGAGTTTCAAATTTACTCATCATTTTCTTTTTCTCCTTTGTATCCCGTGGTTAAATAATGAATAATAGTTAGGTAATTTATTGTTATTTTATAATTAATCTGTCCATAACATATATTAGTAAATGATAATTGGGAAAACTACAAAAGTGGTCCACAATCTTTACCCCTGTTGCAAATGTAGTCCACAATCTTTAGTAAGTAGCAAATGTAATCCACAATGTATCCATTTTGTTGCAATTTTAGTCCAAAAACGGAAATTTGACCTTGACTAACGGTCAACGGGTTTGACCGTCAGTCAAACCCGGGTTTGACCATCCTAAAACCACCCCACCCCTTCCTTCCAAAACCATTTCTATTTTCCTTCTCCTAAAACCGATTCACCTCCACCGGAAGAAGAAGAAGAAGAAGACAAGCCCGAATCCGTAGACACATCAATCCTAAACCTCAATTTGGACCATGTTCTAGGTACCATTATTTTCCCTCACTTTCCATTAATTGTGTCTTAATCGTTCAGTTTGCTTGTTTTGATGATTTTGGATTGATAACGTGGATCGGATAGATGATGAATCGGAGGGAGCTACTTCATCGAGCGACGGCGACGAATGTGAGGACGAAGGGGATGGAGGACCCAACAAGTTGACGAGAGACCAGAGAAAGCGGCTCCGCAAGAAGAAGCTAAAGCAAGCTGCTTCTCAACTACGCAAAAAAAAATTGGGCCAACGCTGCCTACTTCTGCTACTGCTTGTGAAGGCAAGGCAGCGATGCAATTGAGAATGAACCTCAAGGTGTTCGACAAAATGCCGCTGAGGGGAATGATTCTCTGGTTTCCTCTGAGGCAGGTGAGGATATTCTAAGTTGAATGCTTTGAAACAAGAAGTGTAAAGCTACTGTAGTAATCAGAAACTTGTTTGTATATTAATTAGTTATTTCTGTGTTCTTTTTTCGGTGCATTGCGTGCATCCTCTTCTTGATTGTATTGGATTATGAGCATCTGTACTTGATGGGTTTATTCGGCACTTTGTTTGGAATTCTGGGTTTTGGAATCGGGTCCGTCGTCGGGCTGGTGATTGGATTTTACATATTCGTCTATTCCGAGCCTGGAGATGTTGAGGTGATTGTTTCTGATCAACTATGCCTATTCAATTCATTTTTGTATCGAAATTTGGCTTTTGCCACACCTTTTGCTAGAATTCCTTCCTGAGGAGTATACATTTTCTTTACATCCGCAGAGGTTTAGGAGTAACAATTGTTTGTCATTACATTTTGTTTTTGTGGGGTTTTGGCGGTGTGGTTTGGCGTATGTTCATCTGGTAAATTTTTTCCTGTTGGAATTGCCCTGTTATAGAACGAAGAAGAAGAAGATGAGAGGATGAGAGAAATGGTTTTGGAAATAAGGGGTGGGGTGGTTTTAGGATGGTCAAACCCGGGTTTGACTGACGGTCAAACCCGTTGACCGTTAGTCAATGTCAAATTTCCGTTTTTGGACTAAAATTGCAACAAAATGGATACATTGTGGACTATATTTGCTACTTACTAAAGATTGTGGACTACATTTGTAACAGGAGTAAAGATTGTGGACCACTTTTGCAGTTTTCCCAATGATAATTCATAAGATAGGGGAATTAAATATAATTAATAAAATCTGTTCAACGACTATCACACCCTCCACGTGCTGCCACCAGTCCACTCTTCTTCTCCCTTCCCTTGGATGGAATGGGACACGGTTGGACTTGGGCCCCACCACCGTACTGCTACAAAGCAAAAAGGGTAAATTACATTCATGCCCATTCAGATTTCACAAAAATATCAAGTGCTCCTCCATTGAATTCTATTTATAAAATTTCGTCTCATTTAAAGAGTTTATTTTGAAAAATATATAATTTATTATGGATAGTATAACACCAAAACTAAGTAAATTGACACAATATTTTCACTCATATTCTTACTTTTTAACTTGTTAATCTGACATTATTATTTTAATAGGAGTATGTAATATAAATAAATTTAAAATAAACTCTTTTAATGAGACAATAATTTCTTTTAAAAGTTAACTCTTTGAATGAGACAGAGAGATCCATTATACTTTTATTAGGTAAATTATAAGTTATATATTTTTTAAAATGGATTATTTGAGTAGAAAGGAAGGAGTGAGTATTCTACATAATTATATATTTGGTTTTATTCTCTACAGTATACGCTACAACCACTGACTAGAGCCTAGAGGGCACTGATATCTCTATGCATTTGGTGAAAGAAAATTACTATTACCCGTCCGTACCCTTATGAAATGATCAATCAGGTACACACATAAAACTCTAGAACACTCACATCACCATATTTAAGTATATGTAATTAATTATTTGGGGCTTCTATTTCAATTGTTTTACTTCTTTTAGTATTATTGATTGAATCACTTATAACCAACAAATTAAACTAAAAAACATTAATGACCAAGTATAGATTAATTTTGTTTTATTCTTAACCTAATTATCTCTATCTCAAAAAACTCTTCTTTTTTTTTTTTTTTCCTTTCAGAAAAGGGTAATATTTGTCATTATTTTCCATAACTTGGGTTAGGCAAGAGAGCCAAAAAAAAAAAAAAAAAAAAAAAAAAGGAAAAAAAAAATCTATTTGTCATTATCATGATCAATATAAATGGGCAGGAGGGGTATCTTTCTCCTTTAATATTTCTTTCTTCTTTGAGCGTTGTAGTATTGGCTTAATTTGTTGTCGGCAGAGATATAGAGATATATATATAAGGACAGTCCAATTTTAGTAAGAAAGCGGACGCCTCACCTATGTCGACGATATTATCCAATATGGATTGGACCACTTTAATTAACCAAAAAGTTATAAATTTTATATGGTATAAAAGAGTAAATTATAAGCACAATTTGTATATTTAAGTATGCAGAAAATTATGCTTAAAATAAGTAAATAAATTGTGAAAATTTTAGATGACTCTTGTGTCAGACCGTCTGGAAATAAATGATACTTTTGCCCCAGAAAATCGATACACATATTTTTTACCTTAAGAGCTACGGTAAAATTTTATTTATTTATTTTTGTTATAAGTGATAATTTTGCCTCTAAAAGCGTCTTAACATGTGCTTTTAGGTCAAATAAATATTTATCGTTCCGTCAAGAAAGAAATAAATAAATAAAAATTATCGTGTAGTGTATGCAAGCCTTTAATGGACGAGATAGTCTTTTCCGTTTCACTCAATTCATGACATGTTCATTTCAGCGACCGAATGACTTTGCAGCCCATATTTGTCATAAAGCCCAGCCCATTTAAAATTTCAAAAGGCACAGACTCAACCATCCGGCAATCACACTTCAATCACATCCTGGGACGTCTTTGTATCTAAGAAACCCTCATTTGCTCGAACAGTTCAAAATTCCCGGTGATTCGGAGCGCGCATCGTCAAGGAAAGCCGAGGAGAAGTGCGATATCTATTTCGATTACAGCAAAAGGTAACGATCTTTCGATCTCGAACTATTTGCGATTGTCGTATTTCTCTCTTTTGATGAAATGAAATTTGCGGTGAAATGATCGCAGTATTGTTTTGCATTCGTTGATTCTTGCGATTATCTCTTTTTTCATTAATTAATTAATTATAAAGAATAAATCGCGACCAGTAGATTTGTCTGTGGTTTTTGGTTTAGGTCATTTTCAGAGTAGTGTAATCGAGATCGGGGACTTCCAGACGGAATTTTAGATCAATATTAGAGTAGTGCAATCGATTTCTTCTAATATTGACCTATAATCGATTGCAAAAAATGTAAAAGCCCATACGTTAGCTTAAAATGAGTGAATCCTCGATGGAGATGAACACTAAGCAACCTTTGCAGAGATAAAAAAAATTAAGAGTCACTCCATTGGGATAAGCACAGAGACAATACGAGTCACATTGTCGGTTTAAAGCACCTTCAAGCTTGTATCTGATGAACCTCCATCCTTTAGGACAGGTAATGGTATTTCATTAAAACAATCCACCTTTATGACTAGGAAGTTGTATTTCGTTAGGTGGAACATTAGAACTCATTGTGATATTCTGATAGCGGAACTTCAATTGAAATGCTTCTATCTTATCTAGTTGCCTTATAAATTGTACTTCCTACTCATTGTATTGAAGAGCGGCAAAAGACTATTTGTCCTCAGGTGGCATAACATTTTGCTTTTCTCTCTGTCATTAAAGGATTTGCGAATATGATCTATTTTTATTGCAACCATGTTATTTACTTAATTACCAAAGCTCAAGGGTGATTCCAAGACAAATTCCCCTCGGAATTCTTTTTATTTTTTTCAATGAAAGGTTCTGTTTGATCCTCAATAGAGAGCTTTATTCATTTGTTCATCTTTTACATAATTTATTTTCCCTTGGCAGATGTCATTCATGAGGCATCTTTGTGATGACATGCAGCACCTCTTCAAAGCTCTAATGCCTCATGGCTTTTCAACTCTTTCAGGTCTGAAATAACACTTTTACAGTTACTGGAATTTGTAGAAGTATTGATTGATGAGTTTTCTAAAGTGAGGCTTGTTCTGTGGAATTGCAAGAAATGGAAGAAATCTTCAGTTATACGGCATGCAGACAGTTGTTGCAAATGTTTTCTGCAATATTCTTCTTCCATGGTTCTGAATACATTCTGGCAGTGGTCATTCATGGAAAATCAAACGTAAACCTGAAGTCTCTTTTGATCAGCAAACAGTATATCCTTGCAATGGTTTTCTCATTAGCAGAGTACATTGTGGAAATCTATTTCTTCCCAGCTTTAAAGGAACACTGGTGGATAAGTAATGCAGGTCTTGCTATGGTTGTTATTGGTGAAATCATAAGGAAGTTGGCCATAATAACTGCTGGTCGGGCCTTCACTCATCTCATTAAGATTTATCATGAGGAGCATCACATATTGGTGACTCATGGAGTTTACAAATATGTTCGCCACCCAGGATATAGTGGTTTCTTCATCTGGGCTGTTGGCACTCAAATAATGCTTTGTAATCCTTTATCAACCATCACATTTTCCATTGTAGTTTGGAAGTTTTTTGCTTCAAGGATACCATATGAAGAGTTTTTCTTGAGGCAGTTTTTTGGGTCTCAGTATGAAGATTATTCTAGGATGGTTCCTTCTGGGATTCCATTTGTAAAATGATGACAATCATTCAATTGCCAAGCTGGAAGATCCTGAATGTGCGGGCAGTAACCTTGGGACATCTGTTGTTATCAAGAATATGCATGGATAAAGTTGCTACCTCACTAGCTCTTAAAAACATATGCCAACTGAGACGGTAATGAATATATATTGTGTGTGTGTGTGTGCGCGTGTGTTTTTAATTATTATTATTATTTTATTATTTAAGTTTGCCATGTTGCTTTGTTGAGAGTATGGAATGACATCACCTTTTAATTAACCTTTTGAAGGCAAAAACAATAAATGAGACTCCATACCTTTTGGGGTCTATGGAAGGGTATATGGCCTTGCCTGCCCATGAGATGTTATTTTCTTCATTGATTTTGTAATGTTCAATGGAGCGTGAGTCTATATAAGCTTCCATGCTTGCATATGAGATATTGTTTTCTTCACTGATTTTGTCATTTTCAGTGTAGCAACCTTACATTCTCAGTTACCTTGTTTCTGAAAGAGTGGGATATAGTTAAGCAGTATGGTTACTGCTCTTTCTATGCTTCGATACCAAAAATTCATTACATTTGTGTTCCTGAATTGAGAAGTATGATGTGTATGTGAATGACAGCTTGTGGATTATGGGAGTCTTAACATTTAATATAGATGTAAGGACCAAGGAGATTTACTAAAAATGCCTCTACTTGACAATTGGCATGCCTTTGGGTTACTGAAGTCACAATTCTTGATTTTATTGTTATTTTTGCACTTCTGATGCAAATTTAATATAGGTGTCAAGAGGAAGTTGCAACAGGAGGAATAAAGGAACAAGGGTGTTTTGGAAATGGCATAAATTGGAAGAAAGGCTTATGCCTCTAATATTGCAACCACTATCTCTTGTCCAATTCTTATTCAGGTACAAAATCTGGCTCAGATTCAAAATTTTACTTGCAAAAAAGTGTTCATTTTATATTTTATGGTAGTTTCTGAAAATTTTATTTATCTGTTTGAATTTGATTGAACTGATTAGCTTTATTATTATTATTATTATTATTATTATTATTATTGTTATTATTATTTATTCTGGACTCTTAGATGAAATCTTATTCTCTTTAACTGACACCTGTATCTTGTATTTAGCACATGTTTTCTTTTCATGATCTTATTCAGTCATAATTAATTCTGTGTTCATTGCTAAAAAAGATGTTCAGTTGGTAACAATTGATGTGCATTAGTGAAGCATTCACAATATGAGCGAATTGGGGGTAGTGTTTGGTTTAGTGGAAGGAATGCTGCATTGTTTCTCTTGGTTCTGTATATCATGATTTTATTTGAGGTCATTTAAAAATCATTTGTGAGATCTTAACTCAACATATTAATGTACTCCTGGAATTGTCAGTCCACAAACTTGCTGTCCTGTGACATTTAGACTTGACCCTATATCAGCTTGAATCATCTGTTAAGCTGCACTGAGTTGCTTCAAAGTTTGTGTGTGGTTTAGCTGCACAACCTTATCTTTTAGTGTAGGATCTCTAAGCTTGAAAGAATCAACAAAGTTTGAAATACAATAAAATGTGACATATTATGATGGTTGTTCTTCACTGTGTAATGAGTGGTCTTCTGCCAATTTTTACTTCTAAATTGGTTGTTAATTCCAAAACCTCCATATCAGGTACAAATGCAGTGTGAATCTTCATCCTTTCCTGAGGTTTCTTCAAAAAATAGCTTTTGTGGTAATGACATGTTGACCTTCTGTACACTTGCATGAAACAAATTCTTCGCTTAATCTCATTTTGAGCAACCTTTGATTTTCTTTTTTTTATTAATATTTCATGGGTCATTCACTAACTTAGATTGAGATCCAATAGCTGTTAGAATTATTAATTTCATTTATTTAGTTATTTATGTTTTTAAGGATGTGATTCTGAATAAAGTTGAACAAGGTTTTTGGAGCAAAGTTGTTTAGTTAGTTATTCTGTAGAGAAACTGGAGAAGGAGATATACATTATCAATCCCCTTGCAAAAATTTATTCGTGCCATGCTATGCCAAGTTGATCTATCTATGATACTGGACTGTGAGGCATATGATGATAGAGTTTAATTCTTTTTCCCTTTTTAAAAATGTTTTCTTTTATTTTATGTATCAACAGTTTTTCTAATGTGGGTAAATGGTGGATAGTATCTCTTTAATTCATTCAGTTTTAGCATATTGCTCATTTGGAAGCATTATGAGAACAATATTGTGCTAACTGAAGAAAATAAATCTCTTGACTATCAAAGAACATGGTATTGGTGTTATAATCATATGTTTTTTTTCTGACCAGCAGAAGATAGATCTTGACTAGTGCATAATTTGTTTTTTCCAGGTGGTATGCTAGGTTGACAGCTTGATGACGTGGCAAAATATAGGATTTAACCTATAGTGAGCATCAGGTGTTGTGCAGTTTAAATTGTGATTCTTTCTGATTATGCTGGACCAAAGAAAAGAAAATTCATTCCAAATTTGTTTTCCCTTTCACTAGTTTGGGTTGCAAGGCTATTTTCCTTGGTGGCAAGTCTAGAGAAGATCCTCCTCTTACAATGCTCCTTTTAAGTGGTGATGTTGTACTTATGGCTCAAGAGCAAGGGAATGCTTTCAAGGTAATTGAAATGCATAGCATATACATTTTGCTTTGCTTTGTTTTTAAAGTTAATTACTGAGAGCAGTGGCGGAGCCAGAACTAAAAACCAGGGGGGCTCAACAGTACAAGCAAGAGAATAAAATTTATATCATTAAATAAATATATGTTTAAAATGTCATTATATAAGCACTGATTAAACAACTATTTTTTGACATTTGAACTACTACAATCTGGCGTGGGAATCAAAGGAGACAATTGTATCCTACGCTCCTTCATATGTTGAAAATATTGCAAAATTGGTTCCTCTTTGTGAATTTTTAAAGAGATAACACCAAAAGCAAAATGCGGCATCCTTGGATATACTATACTCTAACCATGGGTATTTTTTAAGCCAGCCAATTTGGAAACATCTATTATCTTTACCTATCTTTCTGCGAGGATAACTATGGCCAATCGGTTGACAAGGGCCTCTAACCTTCATTTTTTTTATAATTACTTTGGGAAAATTAATCAAATAGTACTGCTCAATCATAACCCTCATACCTAAATCTATATAGAAAAAGCCATTATAATCAACCCAAAACAAAACTACTCCATCTCCAGTTCTCCAAACCCCCAATTATATGAGCAATTGAGCATCAATTCTATTAAAATTAAACCCTCGTTATTAATCCACACGTAATCCTATCCTTATCCATTCTACCTTAATTTCTGAATCCAAGCACCTAGAAAAAGAAAGAGAAAGCGCGAGGGCTTCAGAATTCAGATTGAAAATTTTAAGAATTGAGGGCAACCCTTTCACAAAAGCCATACAAACACAACAAAGAACCATGACAAAATCAAACAGGTACCAAAAAATTAAGAAAACTTAAGTTCCAATTCCAGTTCCACACGCAAACAATATAAAAGCGAAGCAATTGAATTGAACAAATCATTAGTACTCAATTGTGACTTACTTGGTGAAGATAATTATGCTGGAGCGATCAGCGGTGGAGCAGAGCAGCTGAGCAGGAGCAGCCGAGCAGCTAAGGGCTTTTCTCATATTCTACATTAATAATAAAGATCTATATAAATTCACAAAAATTGTATCAGTCAATCAAAATTCACAATTCATATGAAATTAAAAATAATTGAATACACATCTAACTTAAAATTTTAAAATCTCTATTCTCGACTATAAATTCACCCTAACAATAAAATAAATTTCAAATAAACTCAAACACTTAAAATCTGATTAATTGGTATAATTTAGACACACAGTTTAAATCCCTAAAATACAACAAATAACAATTCAAAAATATAATCTAACGATTCTAACCTCTAAATAGAAGAATTATTGGTTGAGAATAAATAGACTCATGGACTCCATAGAAAATTCAAAGATCAAGCTGCACATGAAAAAGAGAAAAAAGTAAAGTTAGTGTTTCAATATGAAAAGATAATGAAAGAAAAAAAAATTAACAAACCATGGTGAAAATGGAGCTTCGCGGGGCGGCGCTACTGAGGGAGTCAGGGAGAAGTGATGAAGAGACAAGGCAGGATGGAATAAGGGTTTGGGTTTGTTTTAAAATTTCTTTTTTTTTTTAATGAATATGGGCCCTGATGTTTTTTTTTTTTTTGTAAGACTTAAGGGTGGTGGGAGTGATAAATCCCGAAAAGCGGGTTTATCACGGCACATCAGCGCCACATCAAAAGCAAAAACCCACCCACTTTTATAAACCTACCCCCAGCAACAATAAACCCAAAAAAGCAACTTCATCACGGGTCCCACTAATAAACAATTCTATACACATTCATTTATACCTTTTTAATTATAATTTATCAACTATATTCAATTATAAATTTATTTTAATTTGTTAAAACATTTATACCTTTTTAAAATTGATTGAAAAATTGTATGATTTGGATGAAGAGTAGAGAAATATTAGAATTGATAGGTATTTATAGAAAAACAAATAATAAAAAAAGAATTTAAATCAAATAAATTAAAAAAATCCAATGGAAGAAAAAAAATAAATTAAAAAAATTGAAGGAAAATTACTAAATGGCTATATTAAGTTGATTTAAAAATAAAAAACAAATTAATACTACAGCCAACGACTAAGAAGAAGGAAAAAAAAAAAAACAAAAAAAAACAAAGGGCTGGTGGCAGACAGCAGTTCCTCCCACTCAGCGAGTGGGTGGGAGGAACTCGCTAGGCGCTGCACTCCCCTAGCGGGTGGGACCCAGCAAAATTCACAAACTCAGGTTCTGAAAACAGAACCTGGGTTTGTGAGGTGGCAAGTGGGAGTGGTAGGTTGTGGGTTTAAACCCAACAAAAACCTACCACTCCCACCACCCTAAGTGGAACGATTTGGGTTGGTTTTAAATTTTCTTTTCTTTTTTTAATGAATATGGGCCCTTCGTTTCACTTAACTCTTATTAACAAAAAAAAAAAAAACAGAGGCTTTCTAGTTTCTTCTCCGACTGCAGAAAGAAAAACAGAGGCTTCTCTGCATTTTCCGACAGCAACAGCATCGAAGGGGCGGTGATTGTTGGGGGGGGCGCCCCAAAGGAAAAAAAATTTAAATACAGGTACTACCTATGCTTACCGGAGGAAGGGGAGGCGCAAGTACCCCCTCGCCCCCCCTAGCTCCGCCAGTGCATGTGGTTTGGGAAAATGAGAATCTGAACCAGTAATTCAAGACTTGATGGTTCCATATTAACCTAACCACAGGGGATGGTTGTTGAGTTTTTTAAACTTATGTGGTTGGCTTTTCAATCAATTTTAAAAAGGTATAAATGTTTTAACAGATTAAAATAAATTTATAATTGAATATAGTTGATAAATTATAATTAAAAAGGTATAAATGAATGTGTATAGAATTGTTTATTAGTGGGACCCGTGATGAAGTTGCTTTTTTGGGTTTATTGTTGCTGGGGGTAGGTTTATAAAAGTGGGTGGGTTTTTGCTTTTGATGTGGCGCTGATGTGCCGTGATAAACCCGCTTTTCGGGGTTTATCACTCCCACCACCCTTAAGTCTTACAAAAAAAAGAAATTTTAAAACAAACCCAAACCCTTATTCCATCCTGCCTTGTCTCTTCATCACTTCTCCCTGACTCCCTCAGTAGCGCCGCCCCGCGAAGCTCCATTTTCACCATGGTTTGTTAATTTTTTTTTCTTTCATTATCTTTTCATATTGAAACACTAACTTTACTTTTTTCTCTTTTTCATGTGCAGCTTGATCTTTGAATTTTCTATGGAGTCCATGAGTCTATTTATTCTCAACCAATAATTCTTCTATTTAGAGGTTAGAATCGTTAGATTATATTTTTGAATTTTTATTTGTTGTATTTTAGGGATTTAAACTGTGTGTCTAAATTATACCAATTAATCAGATTTTAAGTGTTTGAGTTTATTTGAAATTTATTTTATTGTTAGGGTGAATGTATAGTCGAGAATAGAGATTTTAAAATTTTAGGTTAGATGTATTCAATTATTTTTAATTTCATATGAATTGTGAATTTTGATTGAATGATACAATTTTTGTGAATTTATATGGATCTTTATTATTAATGTAGAATATGAGAAAAGCCCTTAGCTGCTCGGCTGCTCCTGCTCGGCTGCTCCTGCTCAGCTGCTCTGCTCCACCGCTGATCGCTCCAGCATAATTATCTTCACCAAGTAAGTCACAATTGAGTACTAATGATTTGTTCAATTCAATTGCTTCGCTTTTATATTGTTTGCGTGTGGAACTGGAATTGGAACTTAAGTTTTCTTAATTTTTTGGTACCTGTTTGATTTTGTGATGGTTCTTTGCTGTGTTTGTATGGCTTTTGTGAAAGGGTTGCCCTCAATTCTTAAAATTTTCAATCTGAATTCTGAAGCCCTCGCGCTTTCTCTTTCTTTTTCTAGGCGCTTGGATTCAGAAATTAAGGTAGAATGGATAAGGATAGGATTACGTGTGAATTAATAACGAGGGTTTAATTTTAATAGAATTGATGCTCAATTGCTCATATAATTGGGGGTTTGGAGAACTGGAGATGGAGTAGTTTTGTTTTGGGTTGATTATAATGGCTTTTTCTATATAGATTTAGGTATGAGGGTTATGATTGAGCAGTACTATTTGATTAATTTTCCCAAAGTAATTATAAAAAAAATGAAGGTTAGAGGCCCTTGTCAACCGATTGGCCATAGTTATCCTCGCAGAAAGATAGGTAAAGATAATAGATGTTTCCAAATTGGCTGGCTTAAGAAATACCCATGGTTAGAGTATAGTATATCCAAGGATGCCGCATTTTGCTTTTGGTGTTATCTCTTTAAAAATTCACAAAGAGGAACCAATTTTGCAATATTTTCAACATATGAAGGAGCGTAGGATACAATTGTCTCCTCTGATTCCCACGCCAGATTGTAGTAGTTCAAATATCAAAAAATAGTTGTTTAATCAGTGCTTATATAATGACATTTTAAACATATATTTATTTAATGATATAAATTTTATTCTCTTGCTTGTACTGTTGAGCCCCCCCTGGTTTTTAGTTCTGGCTCCGCCACTGACCACATGCAACCAAAAGTTCCTAAGATACTATTCATATGCAGTCCAAATTTCCATAGATTTGCGTATCACCTTCATTCAAGTTATCAAGGGTGGGATCTAACATTTGAGGAACCCTTTCGTCTCTGACCTTGTCTTTGCCTGCTTCCCCTTCAGGCTTATCCCAAATTACCATCATTGATATCTGCACCACTAATTCGTTAATCCTTCAAATTGAGAGCTGTTGATCCTCATCCCCTCATCTCGAATGAAGGAAAGATGATCTATCATTGTCCTTTTGTTATGAAATATATTTTTATGATCAAGATATTCCTCCTCCATTTGATCTCAAGAGTAATGACCCCCTGCCCTTGTCTTGTCACTGATCACTTAACTTTCAATTGTTTTGGAAGTTTAATGGAAGTTTTCTATGTTTTTTTTTTTCATGTTTACAAAATTCTGTAGTGATTATAAATTCACCCACTAAGGCTCATAGCTTAAAAATCTAATGGATCAGTTTAAGGAACTATTGTTTCAGAATTTTGATTTTTCAGTCAATTGGCAATTGAGATTGTTGATGGCTGTTTTGTTTTTATTTGATTGATGCCTATGGTTTAACTGATATGAACACCAAGGGCTGCTTTTGTGATTGAATGCAAAGCTTTAGGAGGATAGATGTGAGTGTAGGGCTTTCTTCTGACACTGAAATCTAGGATCAAAACCAGAAAATGAAAAGAAAAAAAATTATGGAGGAAAAGATAATGTAAAAAACAAGTGTCTTGCAGAAGAGTAACAAAAAAAAAGGGGGGTTTTGTTTATTCACCTAACTGATTTACCTTTATCTGACTGTCAATTTTAACAAGTTGAGAATTCAATCTACCAGAAGCACAAGTGATACTAGATATTTGAATGCAAATTTTCATACTTGTCCAATTCACAAAGATAAATAAAATCCAGTGACTAGTTATTTGTGAAAGAAGATTCTGCAGGGTCTTAGTTGACAACTGTTGATTGATTTTTGAACGGAAACAATTACCTTGAAAGGAGCGGTTCATTTGTGTAGTGTATTTCCTCGACCAGAGGGACTTAAACTGAGCTTCGGTTAGTTTCTATTATCCTTTCTATATTGCTGGGTGATTGTAAATGTGAGACCTATCTTTCTTTCTTTTTTTAGTTTCTTCCATAGTTACACATTGTGTTCTTGGGAAAAAGCAAATACGCGCCACATGCTCTTGAAGTTTTTGGTTATTTTGTCGGCTTTGGCTATGTTCTTGTCATGTTATAGTTGTCTTGATCGTTTGCATTAGTAGTCATTCTTGTCATTGTCATGTAAATTATTTGGCAGTGTTGTCATCTCAGCTTCAGTAATATCATGATCACATTGTTATTGTTGGATGCATTTCTTGAATCCACATATATGTAGCTTGTTTCCTCCAACTGGTTGGGTTTTTTTTTTTTTTTTTTTTTCTACTATATTTATCGACAAACAAAATGCTGACATAGCACATTTGGAATTGCAGGTGTTCAATTGGCAGGCTGTGATTTTTTGAAGCTCCAATTTGTATCCTTTCCCTCATTTGTTAATAGATGTATGTAAGTCTCTGGATTATGGCCATGCTTATGCTTTGTTACCCAGCCCCGCGGTGAAGTGGGCAATGCCCATCCATATTCGAATGGGCCAAACTTATGATTTGTGGTGGTAGGCCCACGGGGAAAGTGTAATTCTTTCCTAAATCCTAAATTTCTTCCATGTAGGACATGACAGACATCTAAACTAAACGTAATTAACTGGAATTAGACTAAATTTGAATTGCAAGTAATTGGACAAAAGTTAAGAATTTTGAATTTTTTGACAGGTTAAAAATATTCTATTTTGGGTGGAAACGATAAATATGGTTTGTTTGGCACTAGTATGAACAATAAATAAGCAAGAAGTTTTACTTCTAAAATATTATTTTGGGGGTGAATTAAATTTATTTTGGCCGTTTGTGTTTGAGCTATATTGAGTGAAAGGTAAGAGCTTTGAATTTCTGCTTGGGTTAAAAATGTTCTTTTTTGGCTATAAACTATAAATATAATTTGCCTGGCACTAGTACAGACCATTATAAACAAAAAAAATAAAATACATTACAAACATTTTTGTGGAGTGAAATGAGTTTATATTGCCTTGAGCTATATTGGGCAAAAGTTAAGGAATTCTAAATTTCTTATCCGGTAAAAAATGTTCAATTATGGCTGGAAGCAATAAATATACGAGAAATGTATTTCTAACTTTTGATCAATATATCCCAAACAGGCAAAAATGTTGTTTTTGGTTTGAAACAATAAATACAGTTTGTTTGTCACTAATAGACCATTTAATAAGCAAATAATTTTACTTTCAAAACATTATTTTAAGGTAAAGGCACTTTATATTGCATGTCTAGACTATGTTGGGCAAAAGGTAAAAACTTTGAATTTCTCGTCTAGTTAAAAATGTTCAATATTGGCTGGAAATGATAAATATGGTTTGTTTTGCACTAGAATTAACTAATAATAAGAAATTTTTTTATTTTCCAAACATTATTTTTGGATGAAGTGACAATCTTTTGCTTGTTTGGGCTATTGGACAAAAGTTAAGAATTATGAATTTCTCTTATGGTTAAAAATGTTCAAATTGGGCTGGAAACGATAAATATGATTGTTTGGCACTAGAATTCACTATTAACAAGCAAAAATTTTACTTTCCAAACATTATTTTTGGATGAAGTGACAATCGTTTGCTTGTTTGGGTTATATTGGACAAAAGTTAAGAAGTATGCATTTCTCCTCCGGTTAAAAAAGTTCAATATGGGCTGAAAACGATAAATATGGTTTCTTTGGCACAAGAATTCACTATTAACAAGCATAAAATTTTACTTTCCAAACATTATTTTTTGATGAAGTAACAGTCTCTCGCCCGTTTGGGCTATATTGGACAAAAAAGTTAAGAACTATGAATTTTTCCTCCGGTCAAAAAAGTTCAATTTAGGCTGGAAACAATGAATTTGATTTGTTTGGCACTAGAATTCACTATTAATAAGCAAAAAATTTTACTTTCCAAACATTATTTGGGGGTGAAGTAACAATCTTTTGTCCATTTGGGCTATATTGGACAAAAGTTAAGTGTTATGTATTTGTCCTCTTGTAAAAAAAAAGTTCAATTTAGGTTGGAAACGATACACATGGTTTGTTTGGCACTAGAATTCATTATTAATAAGCAAAAAATTTTACTTTCCAAACATTATTTGGGGGTGAAGTAACAATCTTTTGTCCGTTTGAGCTATATTGGACAAAAGTTAAGTGTTATGTATTTGTCCTCCTGTAAAAAAAAGTTCAATTTGGGCTGGAAACGATACATATGGTTTGTTTGGCACTGGAATTCATTATTAATAAGCATAAAACTTTACTTTCCAAACATTATTTTTTGATTAAGTGACAATTTTTTGCCCGTTTGGGCTATATTGGACAAAAGTTAAGAACTATGAATTTTTCCTCCATTTAAAAAAGCTCAATTTAGGCTGAAAATGATGAATATGATTTGTTTGGCACTATAATTCATTATTATAAGCAAAAAAAATTACTTTCCAAATATTATTTTGTGGGTGAAGTAACAATCTTTGGTCCGTTTAGGATATAATGGACAAAAGTTAAGAATTATGCATTTCTCCCCCGGTTAAAAAAGTTCAATTTGGATTGAAAATGATAAATTTGGTTTATTTGGCACAAGAATTCACTATTAACAAGCATAAAATTTTATTTTCCAAACATTATTTTTTGATGAAGTGACAATCTTTCACTCGTTTGGGCTTATATTGGACAAAAGTTAAGAAATGTGAATTTTTTCTCCAGTTAAAAAGGTTCAATTTAGGATGGAAACAATGAATATGATTTGTTTGGCACTAGAATTCATTATTAATAAGCAAAAAATTTTACTTTCCAAACATTATTTTGGGGTGAAGTGATAATCTTTTGTCCGTTTGGGCTATATTGGACAAAAGTTAAGTGTTTATGTATTTCTCCTCTTGTTAAAAAAAGTTCAATTTTGGGTTAGAAACGATAAATATGGTTTGTTTGGCACTCGAATTCATTATTATGAGCATAAAATTTTACTTTCCAAACATTATTTTTTAATGAAGTGACAATCTTTTGCCCGTTTGGGCTATATTCGACAAAAGTTAAGAACTTTGAATTTCTCCTCCGGTTAAAAAAGTTCAATTTGGGCTGGAAACGATTAATATAGTTGTTTAGCACTAGAATTCACTAATAATAAGCGAAAACATTTACTTTCCAAACATTATTTTTGGATGAAATGACAATCTTTTGACCATTTGGGCTATATTGGACAAAAGTTAAGAAATATGAATTTCTCGTCCAGTTAAAAAGGTTCAGTGTAGGCTAAAAACGATGAATATGATTAGTTTGGCACTAGAATTCATAATTAATAAGCAAAAATTTTACTTTCCAAACATTATTTTTGGTGAAATAACAATCTTTTGTCCGTTTGGGCTATACTGGACAAAAGTTAAGAATTATGCATTTCTCCCCCAGTTAAAAAAATTCAATTTTGGTTGAAAACGATAATATGGTTTGCTTGGCACAATAATTTACCATTAACAAGCATAAAATTTTACTTTTCAAACATTAGTTTTTGATGAAGTGACAATCTTTTGCCCGTTTGGGGTATATTAGACAAAAGTTAAGAACTATAAATTTTTTCCTCCAGTTAAAAAAGTTCAATTTTGGCTGGAAACATTGAATTTGATTTGTTTGGCACTAGAATTCATTATTAATGAGCAAAAACTTTTACTTTCCAAACATTATTTTGGGGTGAAATAACAATCTTTTGTCCGTTTGGGCTATACTGGACAAAAGTTAAGAATTATGCATTCCTCCCCCAGTTAAAAAAGTTCAATTTTGGTTGAAAACGATAATATGGTTTGCTTGGCACAATAATTTACCATTAACAAGCATAAAATTTTATTTTTCAAACATTAGTTTTTGATGAAGTGACAATCTTTTGCCCGTTTGGGGTATATTGGACAAAAGTTAAGAACTATAAATTTTTTCCTCCAGTTAAAAAAGTTCAATTTAGGCTGGAAACGATGAATATGATTTGTTTGGCACTAGAATTCATTATTAATGAGCAAAAACTTTTGCTTTCCAAACATTATTTTGGGGTGAAATAACAATCTTTTGTCCGTTTGGGCTATATTGGACAAAAGTTAAGTGTTATGTATTTCTTCTCCTGTTAAAAAAGTTCAGTTTGGGCTGAAAACGATGAATATGGTTTGTTTGGCACTAGAATTCATAATTAATAAGCATAAAATTTTACTTTCCAAACATTATTTTTTGATGAATTGACAATCTTTCGCCCGTTTGGGCTTATATTGGACAAAAGTTAAAAACTATGAATTTCTCCTCTGGTTGAAAAAGTTTAATTTGGGCTGGAAACGATTAATATAGTTTGTTTGGGACTAGAATTCACTATTAATAAGCAAAAACATTTACTTTCCAAACATTATTTTTGGATGAAGTGACCATCTTTTGACCATTTGGGCTACATTGGACAAAAGTTAAGACCTATGAATTTTTCCTCCAGTTAAAAAAGTTCAATTTAGGCTGAAAACGATGAATATGATTTGTTTGGCACTAGAATTCATTATTGATAAGCAAAAATTTTACTTTTAAACATTAGTTTGGGGTGAAGTAACAATCATTTGCCCGTTTGGGCGACAAAAGCTAAGAATTATGCATTTCTCCTCCGGTTAAAAAAGTTTAATTTGGGTTGGAAACGATAAATATCGTCCGTTTGTCATTAGAATTCACTACTAATAAGCATAAATTTTACTTTCCAAACATTATTTTTTGATGAAGTAACAATCTTTTGCCTGTCAAGGCTATATTGGACAAAAGTTGAGAATTAGAAATTTGTCCTCAGGTTAAAAAAAAGTTAAATTTGAGCTGAAAACGATAAATATGGTTTGTTTGGCACTAGAATTCACTATTAATAAGCAACAAGTTTTACCTTCCAAACATTATTTTCGGATGAATAGACAAATTGTTGCCTGTTTGGGCTATATTAGACAAAAGTTAAAAACTATGAATTTCTCCTCCGGTTAAAAAAGTTTAATTTGGGCTGGTAGCAATAAATATGGTTTGTTTTGGCACTAGAATTCACTATTAATATGCAAAAACATTTACTTTCCAAATATTATTTTTGGATGAAGTAACAATCTTTTAACCATTTGGGCTAATATTGGACAAAATTTAAGAACTATGAATTTCTCCTCCGATTAAAAAAGTTCAGCTTAGGCTGGAAACGATAAATGTGATTTGTGTGGCAGTAGAATTCACCATTAATAAGCAAAAAATTTTACTTTTCGAACATTATTTTTGGATGAAGTGACAATCTTTTGCCCGTTTGGGCTATATTGGACAAAAATTAAGAACTGCGAATTTCTCCTGTGATTAAAAATGTTCAAATTGGGCTGGAGACGATGAATATGATTTGTTTGGCGCTAGATTTCTCTATTAGTAAGCAAAAACATTTACTTTCCAAACATTGTTTTTGGATGAAGTGACAATTTTTTGACCATTTGAGATGTATTGGACAAAAGTTAAGAATTATAAATTTTTCCTTAGGTTAAAAAAGTTCAATTTGGGCTGAAAAAGATAAATATTGTTTGTTTGAAACTAGAATTCACTACTAATAAGCAAAAATTTTACTTTTCAAACATTTTTTTTTGGATGAAGTGACAATCTTTCGTCTGTTTGGCTATATTGGACAAAAGTTAACAATGAATTTCTCTGACGGTTAAAAAGGGTCAAATTGGGCCGAAAACGATAAATATGGTTTGTTTGGCACTAGAATTCACTATTAATAAGCGAAAACATTTACTTTTCAAACAGTATATTTGGATGAAGTGACAATCTTTTGACCGTTTAGGCGACAAAAGTTAAGAACTATGACTTTCTCCTCCAGTTAAAAAAGTTCAATTTGGGCTAATAACAATAAAAATAGTTTGTTTTGCTCTAGAATTCACTATTAATAAGCAAAAAAATTTACTTTGCAAACGTTATTTTGTGGTGATTGACTTTATTTTCTTGTTTAAGCTATATTGGGCAACACTTAAGAATTTTGAATTTCTCGTCGTGTTAAAAATATTTAATTTTGAATAGAAACAATAAATATGGTTTGTTTGGCACTAATATGAACCATTAATAAGCAAAAGTATTTATTTTGTTAAAATAATTTTTGGGTGAAGTTATTTATTTTCCTCATTTATGTTAACAAATTGGGCAAAAGTTAAGAATTTTAAATTTCTTATCAGGTTAGTATTTTAATTTTGGCTGGAAATAATAAATATGATTTGTTTCAATTTTCAAACATTATTTTAAGATGATATGACTTTATTTAACCTATTTGGACTATATTATGAAAAAAATTTGGACACTAAATTTCTTATAAAAAAAAAGTCAATTTAAATTGTACATGATAAATATAATTTGTTTGGGCTAATTAAGATGTTAAAATTTCTAAAATTTGTCGTTTGGGCTATATTGGTGAACGGAATTATTAATTGAATGACACATTTTACTAAATAAAGAACACTTTTCAAAAAAATTTAGACTTGAAATTACTTTTTTGCCCTTCCCCTTTCTACTTCCTTCTGTAGTAAAATTAAGAAGAAAACAACTTTTAAAAAAAATCGCCCGGATAAGATCGCCCTAACCAGGCGATCCTATGGGAAAGAATTGCCCCATCCGGGCGATTCTGTGGGAAAGAATCGCCTCCGCAGAGCGATTAAAAGGATTTTGTCGCTAGAGGACACCAATGTATTCTTATTTAATCACTCGGCGGAGGCGATTCCTTCCCACAAAATCACCTGATTGGGGCGATTCTTTTTAAAAGTTATTTTCTTCTTAATTTTACTGCAGGAGTGGAGATGAGTGAAAGAAAATTTGAAAGAATTAGAGTAGAAAAATGAGAGTGAGTTAAAGAGTGAAATAGAGAGTTGAAGAGGAAATGAGGGTGTAGGTAAAAATGATAGATAAAAATGATAGGTAAAAATATTTATGATGATAAACATGTATAAAGATATTATTGTCTTTTCACCACTTAAAATTTTAAAAAGTATTCTGTGTTTAGTAAAAACTGTCCTGCAATTAACATGCTCCTTGGTGAAAATGAAGGATTTTGAATTTTTTGTTACGTAGAACAGAGTTTTTTTTTAACGAAAATTATAAATATGATTTCTTTAAAACTGTTACTAACCATTAATTTTTACTTTTCAATCTTTTGGGGTGAAGTAACTTTAGGGAAGTTGCGCGAAAATTATACCGTAGCCATATCCTATTATCTCAGTATGGGGAAGTTACGCGCCGCATACTAAGGGCCTGTTCTTTACTATGTTCTGAGAACAGGTCTCAAATTTGTTCTCAGCCCAAATGGATTTCAGCCCATTTCTACGAAACAAGGACCCAGTTCTCAGCCCAAGCTAAAGAACACAGGTCTCAGCTCAAATTTAGTCCGAAAATTCTTTTTTATATTTTTTAACATTCTATTCAATTTCCACTAAAGTTTGCTTTTTATTTATTTATTTATTTTACACCAATGAACAAATTTATTTTCAATATTTTTTAAAAATTTTCAGAAAAATAAAATAACATAATTCAAATAAATAACTGACGTGCTTGACACCTGTTAATTTTATTGTTACTATGAATCAAAAAGTTAATTCATCTGTGCGTAGCAAGAATGGAAACTACTTCTGTATCCATAATTTTCTTGCGTAATATCGAAACAAAATACTTATAAACTGAATAAATAACAGCTAAATTTATCCGACATTTACCAATAATACAAACGCATTAATAATCGTTCCACATATCCAGCCCTAAAATACAAGTTATTCAAATCATACAGTCCGAACCTATTATTATAGCTAAAATTACATTTGAAGGCTTTCTAACAATTGGTTCATAATGTTTATTCGCAGTTGCGACATTTGATTTATCCCCGCCTGCGACTGATTAACCCCCATCGGATCATTCTGACTCGTATCCCCATCAATCACCACATTCTCATTATCATCATCATTATCAGCAAACGCTTCAAATATCTCGTCTCTGGGATTGTTATCTTTTATCAAATTATTAATAGCACAGCAGGCCACCACAAACTCCGCCTGACTTCTTGGCTCATAGCTAAATATCGTTCCTGTGAGAAAGTGAAATCTACTCTTCAACACTCCAAAAGTTCGCTCCACTACATTCCGTACCTGTGCATGCCTATGATTGAATAACTCCTTCACCGAGTTATAATGACCGCCCCGTCCACGAAATGCACTAATGTGGTATTCAATACCACGGAACGGGGCTAGAAAACCAGGCATATTTCTGTATGCAGAATCAACAGCATAATATTTACCCTGTGGAGGCATTGGAAAAGCATGAAGGGGGTTATCAATTGCCGCTTGCAAAACCGTTGGATCATGAGCACTGCCCCCAAATCCAGCCAATACAAAAACAAATCGCATATCATGATCAACAACAGCTAATACATTCTGCGATACTTGACCTTTGCGATTTCTATATTGTACTTGTACCTCATTTCTAGCCCAAGCCTCTACATGCGTCCCATCTATTGCGCCCACACACCCCTACGAGTGAAAGAAATCATATTATGGAACTTTGATTAGTTTCAGTTCCGAAATAACAATTCCAAAATTCAAACAAAGTTTAAATATGCGATAATCATCTTCCGCAAGCTTTTCTTAAGAGTGAAAAACAAGTACGATGAACATCCCAAATTAACACCACTTTCAATCGTAATATACCTCAACTTACCTTGAAATAAGGGAATAGATGTCGCCTCCATCGAATCAGCGGATGAACAAGGTTTTGATTGCGCGGTACAATGACATGGGGACTCATTTTGCAAATGGCTTCCCGCACATCCCTGATCACACGATGGCATGTAGAGGTGGAATGTTGAAATCTATCTGTTAGATTATGGATGCGTTTATCTCTTGCCATGCACATCAGAAACATAAGAAGGGCTTCTTTTCTTGATACCCCCTTCTCTTTTTTAACATAAAACTCTCCTGAATGGAGTCGCTCAAGTAGGGCGTCAAAAGTAGGACGTGTTAAGCGCGTCTGCTCATAAAGGTTGAGCGGATGGCGAGAGCTTAACATCCATTTCGTGTAATCTTTACCGGATAGTGGGCAGTCATGTTGAATCACCCTTTCAGGACGTTGAAGACTTTGCAATCTGCTCATCTCCTTCAGCAACATTAATTGGTAGAATGACGCAGTGCTAGCCCAATTTGATGAACCCGCATTGTTGGCTTCTGCACCAGTTCCAGTACCTGTATTTGCTCCATTTGTGGACTCATCAGCTGTATTCATTTCATCATTTGTCATGACAGGGCTGTATTCCAGAATGAAATAAAGTCACGTTTTCTAATTAGCAACCGCACGTGTAAAAAGAGAACAAATTAACCTAGCATGTAAAAATCTCACAAACACCATTCGACTTATAATAAGAAAGACAGTTTACCGCATGAACATAACCTATATAGCACATTACAATCAGATGTGGCCAAAAAACCACCATATTATCACCAAACTTGGCATCAAATGCAAAGAACATAAAATCCGTACAAATTGTACCTCAATCAAATAAACTACTGTCACACTCTTCAACCGCGAAGAAAGCCTAAAAAAAACATTGCCGTACAATGAAAATAACTCCAAATCAAGGGAAAATTGCCAACCATAACTAAACAGTACAGATAAACGTTAGACAGAAAGAAGAGAAGCATTCTCAATCAAACTAGTTAAAATTGTAAATGACGAAATAGGTGTATTGGGAAATGGACGAAGGAACATAACATTTCCCAACTCAACCCCTTCAATATAAAGCATTAGGTCACCCTTTCAGGATTTCATCAACGATTGCTCGCGAGCAATAAGCAAGTAAACACTAATATGAACTACTAAATCTCAAATCAATTATAGCAATGAAGATATGAGAAAAAACAGGGATTATTATTTTGGTGATAGACACAAAAAACAGCTAAACATTATTGGGATATTTTGCTATCCATAAGGTTCAAGGGTAAAACCTTTGGAAGGTTGAATTGCGATTGCACGGTGATATATCATTGCTGTCCGTCACAGAGAGTATGGAGCTACAAGTTCTTATTAAACCACCTAAATAAAGAACATGCTAATATCATTCATTCATAATCAAAGTGAGACGATAAATTAGGTAGCGTCATATGGAAAATGAATGTTGCATAAAGTAGCCTACCCTTGTGTTCATGACGTTTGGGTCTTCTCATTCCGGTCGATTGCATGGTATGCAATTGAGAAAAAGTGGCAGAAAACCAAGTTAACGAATGTCCTATGTGAACCGCCACCAGGAAGGAAAACTGCATTAAAGTAATGGATAACCCAAAAAATCAGCCCATATCAATTGATTATAGTGCATAATCAATCAAGCCTTGCCATACACAAAGGTTGATTAGTGAAGTCAAATAAATCCAATCCTCATGTAAATGACAATGAAGATAGGATTTTAACTGAAACAGTACAACAAGGACACAATTCGAACTTCTCCTTAAACCAAAATTTGTCCCATTCCACTGATTTAGAAACTGAAAATTAATACATGGATTTGATCGGTGTTGACGCGAATTAGCTCACCAAAGTGGCAGAACCTTACGAATTTACAAAATACCATTACAAAAACAGCACAAAACCTAACCACATTGTGGCACCAAAGACAAGAACAAACTGAAAAGTAAAACAGACAAAAGGAAAAACTTGACAAATCCTATAAATTGAGGCAGAGGGGTAAGGCACACACAGCACACACACAGAGAACAGAACCTATAGCCTGTAGGATACTAAAAAATTCAACAACACCATAGCATCTAAAATCACTCAGCAGTTTCAATCACAAATCATGCGAGGAAGTGAAACCAAGTTACCAACTAATAGGGATAGGAAGATTGCCATCTTGGCCAATTCACTTCCCCAGAATTCCAACCTAGTAGCTAAATAGTTGACACAGAACCATCATTAACAAAAAAACGCAGCTGAAATTTACAGTTAAGCAGCCAAGAAAATCCAAATTAATTATAAAGTAACAGGGTGTTTCAATTGACTTCAGCATAAGGATAAGGGAAGAAAAAACAAAGTATTCAAAGAACCAAAATTCAACTCTTTGACTAATGAAACCATTATTCTTCTTCTCTGTTAATTCCCCTAACATCAATTTTTAAATAAAAGTAAATGGAGGATAAACACGATGAACCACAGCTTGAATCCCATTTCTACTTCTGTCTTCGGCTTTTTCATTTTTTCATTTTTTTTAATTGCCGACATTTACCAATTTCAACACTCCAAACGCCATTGAAGGACAGCACTTTAGCATCAAAACGCCCCCAAAAAACAACAGAACAAATTATTAGTCAAAGGTTGTAGGATAAGTAATAAACCGTACCTGGAAAACCAAAACTTGGAGCTTATGTTTCTGTTCTTCCCTTATGATGCGTGGCTTCCCTTCTAATCGAACTGGGTTTTTTTGGTGTTTTGAAGACGCAACAATGGAGGGAGTTCAGCGGCCGTCACTCACCTTCAACCCGTTCTTGGACGCCGAAAGTATTGGGTTGGATCAGAGGGGAAAAGCTGAAAAAATTGGTCGGCGTTCGTGAGGATGAAATGAGGGGAGGAAAATTTGGGATTGGGTATCGCCTCTGGGAAGGAAGAGTAGGGGTTTTTTCACGGGTCTCAAACCTAAGAATCAGACTTGGGTTTGAGTTAGTCCGAAGAGAACATGGGTCTGACCCAATTTAGGCCCATTTTTGGACTCAGATCCAAAAATCACCCTAAACCCAGGTCTGAGTTTAGGGTGAAGAACAGGCCCTAAGTGTCGGCCATGAAAGAATAGTACATCATGAATGAATTAGTGCCCTATCGATTAGTGCGCAGGGCAGACCACCCAAATGTCGGGAGTTTGATTTCTATCTCTATCAGTTCTTAAAAAAAAAAAATAATAATAATAATGATGATTACATCTAATTAATACTCCATTCATTCCATTAGATGCTATGTCCCGAAAAATAATGCAATTTCAAACGTAAAACTCACTTCACTAAAAAATTCAGTCCCCAACTCAACGATCACTAGTTACAAATGATTAACGCCAATTAGAAACCCAAAAAACGTCAATCCAATAAAATGCAAAATGCAGATGACCAAATTAACTTTACCTGTTGAAATGAAAGTTCTACGTATTTGAAGGTTAGCGTAAAAGTCAACTATTTCCAACATTTTTCTTTAAAGTAAAGCAATGTAAATAATTTTACTGGAGAAGTCATGCAAAGATGGAGTATACCACTAAGAAAGAGATCCAAACGTATATCTCAATCACTGAAACAAACCAAAAATAAATAAAAATCCAACACACAAGTGCTTCCCCGTTTGTGTATAGCTTGGTTGGATCTGTTCCTTTTAAATAAGGATCAAATCCACTCCTTAGCAATCAAAACCCAACATCTGAATGAGAATTATAACCCATACAATCAGCCTGAAAGTCCCAACACATGCATAGATAGTCCATGGGAGGATGGGGTAATTTATGCAATGATTTTGAAAGTCACATTTCTTGAGGAACAATAAAAGAGAGACAGTAGGCTTCTCTGAGGCACAAAGGATCCAGCTACATAGGGAGAGGGAACGAAAAGCAAACAAATGATCAATGTCCAAAACAATTAAAATTTGAAACTTCCCTGAGGTAAAACACATCGATTTACAATGTCCGGAAAAAAGAACAAAAACAAAACCGATTGGACATACAGTATAACTGATCTATCATGCAATTATCTTGATATTTAACCGGTTATCAGGATTCCTGTTCAATGTGCACAATCAACACTAAAATGTTTTCTGAATTCAATCAACTTGCATTTCAGATCAAATTTTCTCCAAATGAATAAAAGTATGATGTTGGAGAAAAGAACTGCATATCTTGTTCTCGGAAACTAGGCCCCAAAAGGCTCTGCAACTCACCCCCATAGAAATTTTAAGGAGATAAAACCCCTTTAACAGAACACATTTTCTCACTCAGTTGCTACAATGGTGCATTTTGAATTGCTAAAAGATAAAAACACTAACCCAGACACTCAATTGCCAATAAAAATTCCAAAATGAATTATTGTACAAAGATAAAAAGATTAATACCTTCAGACTATGCACAAAAGAAAAAAGAATCCAATTATTTTTTTTTCTCAACTAGAATATGAGAAGTTGCACTAAAAAATAATGCAGACCAAGATGTAAGGAGTCAACAGACCATTTCCTGACAGAAACAAGGAAAAATATGAATTTCCCGAATGCCAGGCAAGAAGGGCACACACAGCTGAATAAATCTTCATGGTCACCCAATGCTACTATGAAAAACACCATAAGTTATTTCTGATAAACCAAGCGCTTAAAAAATCTAACTGTCACAAGTATATATTGAATCCTTTTAGATGATGCATGAAAATCAGTATGGTTCTAAACAAAGGAGAGTTTAGACCAAAAAGGGAAGAGAAAAAAAAAGAGTAGAGTCTAGCATGACAATAGTTCTTTACAATCAACTAAGGGAACAATAAATATGCAAACTGCTTCAAAGCTGATTTTTTTTGGTATCAAACATCATATATACCCCCAACAAAATTGGCTGATGAGTTAAATAAACAGGGATTTTTTTTAAATTCATTTTTAGATCATTTGATTATCTACAAAATAAGCATGTGATTTGCAAGTACTGTTCTTAATACTAACAAGTAACGGCTATAGAAACGGTACATTAATAAAAGAGATTGAAAAATACTGGACAATAAATAAGCAAAACATTTATATCACTCTTAATTAATTGATTTTGAAATAAATAAATTTTAGACAATCTACAATCCCTAATCTATATTAGTTGAAAGTTCTAGCGCCATTGTTATTAGAAGTCATGTTAGCAGGTTATGCTTACAGGATACTCCAATTGAGTTTTGTTGTCCGACAATGTGTATGATATAATGGAAGCAAGCAGGTGAAATGAAGGGTTGCTGTTTACAACACTTGGGATGAATATAGATCAGATAACATTTGAACAAAAATGGTGGATTGTAAGGGGACTAATCTAAGGAAAATCGTGTGTTTTAAATCAAAAAAATTTTGAATAAAAAAAGCCTTGGCAATGATTAAAAGAAACGGATGATGGGACCAAAAATTTGCACAAGATTTGAAACTGAAGCTGCATTACCTTTTTTCTTGATTCATTGCTTTCACATCTAGTGCTGCTTCCAGCTTCTTCATGATGGTGCTGCAAATATGTTTTCATGTTGAGCATAATCGAGTACTTGGTTGTTACAGTCAGAATTTCCAAAATCACATCATCTTTCTGACCTATCAGCAGGAAATTCCATTTTTGTCATCATTGAACTGAGACATTGGCAGTCCTAAAGGAAATGAATGTAGTTATTTAGCCACAGATCACCAAAATATCAACAAAAGTTGCACATTCACAGATAAATTGTCATCAGATCTCCACATTACAAACAGTGAGCCTGAATCATAGGAGTAAATAGTAAAATGGAAGCACTACATGCATAATAATGTAATTATCTTCTTTCAATTCAATGGTATAAGGAAGGCAGGAGAAAGAAGAAGCTAGATGGAAGTTATTACTGGTTCTTCACCATTGCTAATTCTCTACTTACCACATCTCACCTAGCTACCTGAGTTTGCTAATGGTAGGATTGTTATTTGTTTCCATTCGACTTGAAGATGTAAATGCCTACAATTCATAGTTTTATAAATGCAAATCTAATTACCCCAAAAGTAGTTTTTAACCCAAAAGTAGCCAGGCAGTTTCCATGCAGCAACCTATAGTCAGTCTGGTCAAACCCAATGAATCTGACAATTCCCCCAATGTTGGTCCTCCATAGTTGTAAGGGATAAATTACATCAATACAGAAGGGGGAATTGCATGCAGAAATCATCCATCACTGTAAGGATGAAAGAATAACAAACATTGGTATCATCACACATCTTTGTTATCAACCATCTGACAATTGATGTTAACAATTTTATAGTACCAAACGTCCATTCGTTTAATGCTCTCTGTTTTCTTTCTAAAAAATACAGCTCACTACACTTAATCTATAACAGTTCAGGTGTTAAGCTGATAAACCATGAGCTTAATATTCACATCTAGCACTCTTTACCACCCTTTTCTTAGTGTGACTCTAAATAAAAATACACTGATAATTTTCTGGTAGCAAGCTGTAAACTATCTTCAAAGTTTCAATTAATATGGTACGAAGAAAAAAAAATCAAATAATTCACTATAAAGATAAAAAAACATGTCCCATAAATTTACAGATTTTGACAAGATATTAAGGGCTTAAGCATTTAAGTAAAAAAAAAATATTCCTTAAACAAACAAAAACTGAGTCACCATTATGCCTTGAACCAATAACAATTAACTTTCTACCTTGTTCAATTAATTCAAACAGATTCTAACATTCAACAGAAACCTCAATTAATATAGAGAATGCCAGCTTTATTTCTGAACACATAATGCAAATGCAAGCAAATAGATAAATAAATAAATTGAAGAGACAATTGGCACGAATTATGAAAAGTCACTCGTACCAGGCCAACTTTCTAAGCCGAAAACTTCTCACTCAGAATTGCATTTCACCATGAAAACTCCATCTGGAGTTCCCATCTTGATTACACTACTCTAAAATTGACTCAATATCAACAACCACCAACAAACCTAATCTAAATAAAGCTAGGATCGACTAATACAAAACAATATTGTAATCATTTGACAACAGATTTATTTAGTTATATAACACATTCAGATTGTTATTATATCTGGAAAAGGCTGAATATAGCATAAACAACAATTCGCTGCAAGAACCTGACCAAATAAATACTTCGAAAGGATATGCATCTCATTAAAATTGGCATATACAAATTTTCTCCAAATTCCATTCGTACTGCAACCGTATTTTCAACAAACGTTTCTCTATATTCAGGTCCCAACTTCTATCCACGAAAAATCAGTCACACATAGATCACCACACTCAATTCCAGTACAAAAGGCAAGCAAAAAAAAACTCAGAATCCACAATAAAGCCAATCAGTTAATCAGTAAAAACATTAGCAATCGAAACTTGGACTCGAATTGAAATTAAAAGGAAAAACACAAAATAAGAAACAAAACCTAGTCCGATACGCACTGAACTCCAGCGAGTTGACGGTGGAGCCGTCTCGTTCGATGTGAATCGCCCATTTCTGGCTGTAGACTTGGACGACTTTACCCTCACGGCCCTTGTAGGTCACACGAACCACCAGAACCTCGTCGACCGGACGTTGAACTTACTCCTGGGAACAGTTGACAGCAGCGCGATCACCAAAACGCGGCGCACGCTGGAGAGACCATGGCGGGACGAGACGACTGAGGGGTTGTACTTCAATTTCGCCGCCGACCGATGGGATCGGCTGAATGCGGCGAAGCCAGATATAGAAAGTTTTTGCGTAGCCTACGGATTTCTATGGAGAGGGTAGGGTTTCAGAGAAGGATAAAAATTCGAGAGCAAGAAGGGAAGGGAAGGGAAGCAACACGGGTACGCGACATTTACAAACTTGCCCCCAAAAACAGTTCACCGACTTAATTATTATAATTCAAAATAGCAACAATTTTTTAATTATTAATATTTGTATTAAATTTGAGGACCCCTTTTAATTGGCTATTTTCCTTCTTCGGCCCAACAATAGTTTAATAATAATAAAAAATTGACTTCCAAAGGCCTCGTTCTTTGAGGAAATTTTTTTAAAATTTAAATTGTGTATTGAAAATATAAAAAGTATAATTAAATAATAAATAATTATATTAAAAATAAGGGAAAAAAGTCATAATGTGAAAATGAACAGGGCCTAAATAAACAAAACAAATGGAAGAAATGCTAGGAAAATTGAAAGTGCTCCAAAAAAATAAACATATAGATATATACAACTATTTGATTATTAGATAATGACCTTAAATTCATTAGATCATATTATTTAATAAATAAATGGTTTTGTGGCGAAGCTATAATTGTATATTATTATTATTATTTTTTAGATAACAGCGGATTAAGTGGCTGTGGGAGGGGGGAGGGGAGGTTTGGAGACCCTTTATTGAAAATTAAAGACAAAATGCCAAAAGCGTTATAAGGGGGACATAATGCGCCTTACCTTAAAGATACAGAAATGCAATAATGCAAATGCGAACAAAACAAGTACAAAGTACAATTCAAACATTATTATCCCCTTAGATATGGGAAGTAGTTTGTATATTATATATGTTCACATGTATGCTAAAATAAACCTTTGCAATAGAGATCTAGAATGATCTTTATGAATGCACAAAGTGTCGAATTTTGAGGTCTAGCAACGCAATTCGAGTTCCAATAAACCAGATTAAACAGTTGACTCTTGACCGTCCAACTGGAAAATAAAAATGAATAAAACGACACACCCCAAAACGTATGATTGACACCGTTTTAATTATCATAAAAAATAAACCATTGCCTTTAATTACCATATGATTCCATGAACGCCACTTGTGTCTCGCTCTAAAATCGGATAAATCCCGTATACTCCGTATTTGTATGTTTCATTAAATGAGTTCAGTAATACAAAATAAGATTTCCAATACAAAGTTTTCCATTCCAATCACTAAAAGAACAGTGCCTAAATATATATAATTCCATGAACGCCACTTGTGTCTCGCTCTAAAATCGGATAAATCTCGTATACTCCCTTATTTGTATGTTTCTTACTGCAATGTCAGTAATACAAAGTTGCACTGACATTATGGTTTCATAGTGAGATTCCAGTAAGAAACAACAGTAGAGTTAAGGTCTCGTTATCATATTTCACTACACAACAAAAACTATATTTAAAGCGGATTTGTCAGCACATTGAGATTTAGAGAGACGAATTTGATCGATATCATAGGGCTTTTTATTTCAAATAATTAAGGACTTAGGCTTTGGACCATTCATTTTTAAAATTGTTATTTGAAAGACCTGTTTTATTAAATATATGACACATTTTAAAATTTTCTTTAATAAAATTACTGAACTATCATTTACCTTTCTTCTTCTTTCCTGTGTGTCTTCGAGGCGAGTGTCCTGGGTTCATCTTCTGCAAATCGGAAATTGCAGAAGATGAACCCCTTCACCTTCTGCAATTTCCGATTTCCATTTCCAATTGCAACCTTCATTTCTACCACTTCCATTGCAGAACTTCCTCTAGGCAAAAATTTACGAGACCTCATGCGTCCTGTGGCGGAAGTTACTGTACTTTCGCTCAGGCAAGGTGAAGCGGGCGAAAATTAACGAAACTTCATGCGTCCTGTGGCGGAAGTTTTCTGAACTTTCGCCTTGCCTCGGGTGAAAATTTACGAGACTTCGTGTGTCTTGTGGCAGAAGTTTAAGACTTCCGCCATGGGTTGGCGGAAGTCTCGTAAATTTTGGCCACAGGCCGTCGGGAGTCCATAACCTTCAGCGACCTGTGGCAAAGGTTTGTTGAACTTTGGCCCCTTCGTTGCAGGCCGGCCATAGTTTCCGGCGAAGGTTCCGGCAACTATGGTGTTTTAAAAAAAAAAAAAAATTAAAGTAAGAAATTTTTTGTTGTATTTATGCCTTTTCGTCACTTAAAAATTTAAAATGTGTTATATGTTTAGTAAAATATGTCCTACAAATAACATACCCCTTCATTTTATATAAAAATTTAAATACAATTTGGGTAAAAATGACAACCCTTTAAAAACGATTTGGAAAAAGACGACACTTCCTTTTGACGTTTTTCATTTTTCATTTTTAAACGATAAGTTAGTTTGTGACCAAATTGAAAAAATTTGGTTTAGGAAAAGATTACTTTTGTAGAGGAAGAAAAAGAAGAAAAAGTTTAATGATTATGTTATTTTTTGAAATTAAGTGAATGATATTTTAGTGAAGATTTTAAAATTTTGAATTTAAAGAAAAATGAAGGAATTTGAATTGGGATTTATTTATTTTTTTATATTAAAAGTGAGATATTTTTCCTGAATGATATAAAGTAAACAAAGCTTTAAGTGTATTACGTAAAACTGAAATAGCCATCCATTTAAAACTGAGGGAAAAAAAAACATTTTATAGGGAAAAAATTAGTTTTCCATCCCATTAGAAGAGCTTAATTTTACAAATGTACAACTTTTAATGGTAAAATGCTAAAAATAGTTAATTTGACACTCTTTGTTTCATTCATATCCTCACTTTTTAAATGTGAGTTAGTTGTGAACTACATATAATTATATTATTAATATGAATTTGAAAAGTACAAAATTTGAAAACGAATTCTTCTATTAAAATAAAAAATACTTTTAATAAATTAAACTCTTCAGATAAAACGGAATGAGCAAATCAACAATATCCAATCAACTATATAAATCGTACGTGATCATCAATTTTTCTTTTGATTAAAAAAGAATTGAACTCAAACTTCATATATCTCAACTTGTATATGAATAGATAGATACATGCGTCGTGTATGTACAGCATGAATTTTTATTAAAAATATGAAGCTAGAATTTTAACTTGGAGAGGGGTGTCAATCTTTTACACGTCGCTACGAACCTAACACATTAATTATAAAATTTATTTAACAACAATTTACGACCTGATTTTCTATCCCAAGAGATAATTTAGGACAACCTCTCTGATGCAATACGAAAATTCAAATCGAACATGAAACGTTACAATCAATCGAATCGGTAATTTAAAACATAACCCGCTTGCCACATGGGGAGGCTAGAGGCGAATTATGTGGGAATAGTGCCGACAAAAGTTTGGAGATGTCTTGGAAAAACGTGGTTTTATTAGTTGTGTTGTCGAGGAGTACACAATAGCGACAGTTTTTTTTGTGGTGACAAAAGAATATGGCATTCTATTTGCGGCCAAAAGCTGGGCGTCCGTATGCTTCTATATTTAGCACACGTTTCTGTCTACTCTATCCTCGATCAGTCATTACAATCCTTAACCCTAGCAAACAAAAAATGCCCTACTTCTCTCTCTTCGGTTATTGGACTATTGCTTTCACAATTGGCTCCAATTATATACTCGTATTATTTTTTCACAAAAACTTAGGGGCCGCTTGGTTCGTAGAGGGGAATGGAAATGGGAATGGGAATGATAATAGTGGGGAATGATAGTAGAGGGAATGATAGTAGAGGGAATGATAGATGGTGTTTGGTTCACAAATAAACTTTTTAGGATTAAAATTTATTTTTATTTTTTTACATTTAAATTTTGATATATTATAAACTATTTGTGTTAAAATATATTATAATGATGAATTTTAGCACTTAAAATTTTTAAAAAATAAAAAATACACACAAAAGGAGGAAATCAAACCCATACCCCCCAATATGCTAGGATATGGAGGATTCCCTCAAAGGAGGGAATCAAACCCATACCCCAATCTAACCAAACAACAACTTTCATTTCCATACCCATTCCATTCCCATTCCATAGTCCCAAAACCCCAAACCAAGCAGCCCCTTATACGGCGTGGGTTTATACACATGACGCATATTGCCCAAATGCATGTAGTTTCAAGTTCATCCACACAAGTAATTAACATGATGATACTTTTCATATTCGACGCAATAGTAGTAAGATCTTGCTATTTTTCAAATTTGATATCCATAAATAACACGAGTAATCTTTTCAAGTTTGACGGTGTTACTTTAACCAAATTCATACTAAAAAATGCATGCAATTATAATTAGAAGAAGAAAAAAAACACTCACGTGTGAAACCTACGTATTTTTATTTATTGATTAATGGACCCTTTTTGCATGATTCATTAACCTATTTGTATCAATTAAGTCCTTCTCATGCACGTATATCTATCTAAATAATTACTAATATGTTAATTTTAGGAGTAATGATCGACATGCATGTATAGCGACACTATATGGCGATATTAGTGACATCAACGTATTCGCTAGTTGCATGTAGTATAGAAAAATCAAGTTTAATAAATGTATAATTTTTTGTGAATATTAAGGTATAATACCTAAAATAATTAATTTGGTATCATTTAAAATATCTAATAAATCAATATTATTGTTAACGACTGATGCCTGCAGGGGGCGGATCTAGTGGGTGGGTTTAGGGGGGCGCTTCCGCCCACCCCATCCACCCATAATTCATTAGCCCCCAGTAACATTAGACTTTTTATTTTTTTATATAAGATTCAGTTCACTTGCTATAGTTCTTTTTTTTTTTTTACAGATTGTAAGTACACTGATATATTATTTTTTAAATATATATATATATATATATATATATTTGAAATCTAACCTTCAAAAACAAAATTCATTGTACCTACTTATAGTTGCATCAAGTGTATTTTTTACCTTATGGTCTTATTCCGACTGACAAAAACAGAAATCGAACTATTTTTCTTCTCAAAGAATCACACAACACACCGTGTATAATACACAATCTTTAACGGATGTGGACACGAAGATACAATTATAACCTTGAGCACATTCAAAATTAATATATTATCATATATATATATATATATATATATCAACCAATAGTGTAATTTTACATATTTATATATTTTTATAGTTGTGAATTTATAATTTTAGTCATTAAATACATTTACTTTAATTTCACAAATATATTTACTTTTAAATAGTTCACTCAAAAATAATTTTCTGGATCCAGAACCACGGGATGCATGGTTTTCTTCAATCAAAGTAATGCCAAAACTTTACCAAATATGTATTAATTTCTAATGGAGATTTTTTTTAAAAAAATGTAACCATGCTATATATGCTATATACGAGCCAAATGCATTTCGGTCACAAACGTCTCATCTCATTATCATAATCAATACCACTTTGTCGACCTTATTGGCTGGCCCTTATCAGTTTATGCTTCCACCTTAATCTCAACATTTTCATTCATTAATAAGTTTAATTTTGGGTTTTAATTAACTCCTCCTTTTCAAATTTTCTTATATAAATTAGCCTCATCAAAATCTTAATTAATTTTACGATATTCAGAGTAGATAGGTAATAACATAAAATAGAATAACTTGAACATAAGATTTTCATCGTAAAGATGAAGTTTTTCGATAAAATAAGATAGAGAATAATTTGTACATGCAATATTTCACCGGCCGGTGCGATGGAGTTTGTATCTCCGTCTTCGTCCATATTCGCCATGCATCCTTGTGCTGGGTACATGGTCTATATATATATACTCCCTCCGTTCTATTAGAAGATTTAACTTTCACTAATGTACAACTTATTATGGATGTCAATGAACAACACTCAAAATAGATAATTTGACGTTATTTATTCCATTTATACCCTTACTTTTCAAGTATGGGCTAATTGTGCACCACACATAATTATAATAGTGAGGATAAGAGAAGTAAAAAAAATTGAAAGTGGACTCTTCTATTGGAAGAAAAAAATATTTCTCAAAGTGAACTCTTCTAATGGAACAGATGGATTATAAAATGAAAAACAACAATAACAATAATGTACTTCAATATTTATCCTTATTGTTTCCTTATATGCTACCATGCATGCAATGCAGAGCGTGCAAGCAATTTTTTTTATTTTTTATTTTTCTGGCCATTAATTAATTACATGAAAATTATATATATATATATATATATATATATCTCAATATGAATGACTTAGCTATTACTGGAATGGATTGATGTATTTTTTGAGCTGTCACATTGATTTTTAAGGCAAAATTTCTCAATATGAATGACTTAGCTATTACTGGAATGGATTGATGTATTTTTTGAACTGCACTACTACAGAAATGCTGAAAGGAGGCGGCCATTTAGAGGCGGGTGTACGAACACCCGCCTCCAAAGGTGGCTGGAAATTAAAAAATGGTATTTGGAGGCGGGTTTAGCTTCACCCGCCTTCAAATACATCCCTCACTGGAGGCGGGCTTCACCCGCCTCCTAATAGATAGCTCAATGGAGGCGGGTGAAGCCAAAACCCGCCTCCAAAGTTTTTTGCAAATTTCCCAATTTCATTATATGAAAAGGAGGCTGGTGCATTTTTGCAAAATTTTTAATAGTAGTTCAAAAAATTTTTTTTTTTTGGATTGTTGAAAATAATTTTAATAATTTGTCGAGATTCTAGTGAGGCGAAAAATTAGTAAGTAATAAAAATTACAATTTTTAGAAGGAAATACAGAAATATATATTTTCTATTTTAATATGAAATACATAAATATATGTAGCCTAGTGGTAAATTTAATATGCAAGAGTCAAGTGAATCTGAAGGCGCGAGTTCGATTCCTATCAAAGCCATAAAGTGCAAAAAAGAAATTAATTTTTTTTTACGGAGGGTTATTGGAGGCGGGTGCAAGCACCTCCAAAGGGAAGCGCCCATGGCAGCACCCGCCTCCAATGCCCCTTAGGACCCGTCTCCTAAGGGGCATTTTGTGGTAGTGCTGTCACATTGATTTTTAAGGCAAAATTTCTCAATATGAATGACTTAGCTATTACTGGAATGGATTGATGTATTTTTTGAGCTGTCACATTGATTTTTAAGGCAAAATTCGAGGACAATATATATATATATATATATATATATATATATATGAGGGCTAAAATGTAGGGCATATCTTCTATATAGCCTAATTAATAATGGACCACTGTACGTGGCATCAATTTCAGACCAAATATTCCTTTAAATTACAATATACAGTATATATTTATAAGTTATAATGTATACACCATCACTACTAAAAAAAGGACTTTTAATGGCGGTTTTTTAGGGCTTTTAACGGTGGTTTTTGGCATTTTTGAACCGCCATCTATCTGGCAGGCGTAGAAAGTTTACGGACTTTCTACGGCGGTACGGCGGTTGTGAACCGCCATAGAAAGTTCGGACTTTCTACGGCGGTTCTGAAGATAACCGCCGTAGAAAGTTAAAAAATTTGTAAAAAAAAAATTTAATATTTTATTTTTTTCTCTACATTCAAAAAATATATCAAAAACAGTAGGAACAACCTTATAAAGGTTTTGATATATATATATAGATATATATATTTTAACTTTATTCAAAATATATATATCAAAAACTTCCATGCTAATAAACCGAACAACCACCAAACTTCAAAAATTTTTGCTTGCATCCATCAAATTCTAATTAATTTAATCATTAACAGTAAGAACAATATAATAATCACCGATAGAACACTAACCCGAATTTAATCATTCATCATCTCACCAAACCCGAATTTAACACTAATAATAAACCCTAGGCCAATCACAATAATCAAGTAACAATAAAATTTGTAAAGCTTAAATAAAGTTGAAACTATTCTATATTACATTTTTTATGATTTGAAGCCCACAACAAGGACCGATTGTGGTGAAATTATGATGGGGGATTAACTCCAAGTGGTGGGTGATGGCCGATTAAGAAACCATATCCGGAGTTGGGTGATGGCGGATCTTGTTATCAACGCTACCGGAAGAACGACTTCGGGGGAAGACAAGAGAAAAAACCAACGGAAAGAGGATGGGCGTCGGCAACGAGAGAATGCTTCGGTTTGCTGGAGATGGAAACAGGGGGAAGCTAGCCACGGCCGGTTGGAGATGGAAACAAAGGGAAACCCTTAAAATTCAAAAAAATTCAAGTTTCTATGGCGGTTGTATTACAACCGCCGTAGAAAGTCCATTTCTACTGCGGTTTTAATAAATCCGCCGTAGAAAGCCCGTAATTGTGAATTCCCGCCCGTTCCTCCATTCCTATTAATTTCTATTTTTGTAAATTAACCCCCAAAATTTTTTAAATTTAATAATAAATATGTATTTTACTATTTATCAATTTTATAGAAAAATTCATCATATTTATTAATTATATGGCCGCTAGAAATACAACCGTCTAGAAAGGGACTTTCTACGGCGGTTAGAAATAAAACCGCTGTAGAAAGTACCCTTTTTACGGCAGTTTTTGAAAACCGCCGTAAAAAGTACCCATTTTTACGGCGGTCTTTGAAAACCGCCGTAGAAAGTACCCCTTTTTACGGCGGGTTTTGAAAACCGCCGTAGAAAGTACCCCTTTTTACGGCGGTCCGTAAAAAGGGGTACTTTCTACGGCGGTTTTGTTTCTAACTGCCGTAGAAAGTCCTCTTTTTACGACGGTTTTAAAAAACCGCCGTAAAAAGGTGACTTTCTACGGCGGTTATCAACAACCGCCGTAGAAAGTCCCTTTCTACGGCGGTTTTATATAGAACCGCCGTAGAAAGTCCGTACTTTCTTTTTAATTGCGGTTTTGGTCTTTCCGCCGTTAAAGCACCGCCGTAGAAAGTCCATTTTGTAGTAGTGCATGTTTTTTTATGACGGCATTCAGTCATCATCACCACGGTCATTCTGTTCTTCCAATATGATCATCACCTGCATGATCTGCCTTAATCTATTACATTATTTCTTAGAATAATAAAATTGGAGAGTCATCTATAGAAGCTTATATTATTAACACAAAAGTAGTATTTGAATTCCTTATTTTTGGATGACCCATATGCGTTACAGCCACTTGGAGAGGCAATGGCTCGGGCTCGTTACTTTATATTTATGATTTTTTTTTTTTTTGAATTTATATATTTATGAGTTGAAATGAAAGTGTGTGTGTACCCTTCAAATTAATATCAATCAATATGTATATTTATGGATGGTGTGTAGAGATGCCAATTGAATCTAATTACCACCTGATCCCTCCATGCACTTAATATATATATATTCATCAGTTAGGTAACGAGAGAGACATTATATTAATTAATAAATTCATTTGGTCATATGGTTATTTTATTATTATAATACAATTAATTAAATTATTCTCTTCTCGAGCTGTATTGTCTGTTTTGGATACTTTAATTTGAGAACGTTTAATTTTTATCCCATAATTTTGTCGTTTCCAAACATTATTTCAAAATAACTCAAGTTTCGACAATATACGAGTTATTGACTAATATGCGAGACTCGTACTCTTACCAAGAAAGTGACAAAAAAAACACTTATGCATAACACTACATGCAACACATATATGCTTCTCCAACATAAAAGAAAATGATCGATTACTATAGTTATTGCATCTTATATAATAGGGGTGGCAAAAAAACACACTAACCCAAAAATCGCCCAAATTTATTGGGTATTAACCAAATAAAACCCACTTAAAATAATAATGAGTTGGATGGGCTTGGGCTAAATATGTAATGGGCGGGTTTAGGGTAACCCATTGTGTATATAATTATTAATTAATTATACACGTGTGTGTATATATAAGAATGACGTATTTAGGGTCTGGATGGGTCTGAAATCCTCTCTAATTTTCCAATTTTTCTTAGTAGTTATTAATTATAAGCGTGATTAAAAAACGGTTTCGCCATGTATTTTTTCAAATTACACTTGTTAATCTAACTCTCTCGAAAGATTTTCTCCCAATACGCCTCCGAACCTAAGTGGTTACTAAACTTTCTCCGCAAATCATCAAATAATCAAATCTGTCGAAATGTCACTTTAAGTTATATATTCTCTTCGTTTCATATGTTAACATTGAGCATAATTCGACCTCAGTGAAAGTTATTTTATTCGAATGCCATGAAAGATTATAAATTACAACTGATTAATATTCTTTCATTTTCTCCAATTGAATGTAAAGATGCTAATTTGTTTGGTTTCTTTTTCTTTAATTTCATCGATGGAACTCCGGCCATGTCCTCATCGTCGATCGCGAGCTACCCAAGTGAGTCCGAAATTTAAATGTCAAAACGAGAAAATTAATTAGCAAAAATATACCCCATTTCGCTCTTAAAAACAATATTACAAAATGAACTTCTTTAACGGAACAACGAGAGTAACCATTTGAAAAGTTTAACTGATACTTTCTTCAACGTAACAAATTATAGAAAAATGTTTATTATTTCTGGAGGGTAGTATTGTATCATATGAAGTGTGAATAATTATGAATGATGGATAGATGATATTTCATAGAGTTTGATAGAAAGACAGGCAGGAAAAAAAAAAAAAAAAAAAAAGGAAAAGCGACAAAAACAACAAATTAAAGAGTAAAGGGTCACTAAGATCTCGTGGCGCCCTTAAACATGTGAACTCTTAACCTTAAGGGGGGGACCCCTCCCTCCGCCCGGACCCTACCTTTAGCTTTCACCCTTTTAGAACCGTTGAGGCATTATTGTTTCATATTTTATATATAATAAATATATTCATCTTACAATTAATATTACACCTAAATTATAATTTATAATGTCTACATTATAGGAGTTGGAGGAGCTTCAATCACAAATGTTTCTTTCACATGTGCTCATTCATATATATAATAAATTTACTTTGTTCCTACAAATTAAGCAAAAATACATTTATGTATGTATATGTACACGACTCTTCTATGAAAAAGAGTGAATATATATATATATATATATATATATATTAGATAACATCTTTTAGCGACCGGTGAATTTCATTACTAGCTATTTTATTACTATGTGGCAAAAATATAAAATAAAGTATTCAGTTGATTTACTTCAGAAATTAAACATTTACTAATGTATTTTGTATCTATTTTGTTTATATATAGATAGAAAAAGATTGTTATTTTATTATAAAAAAAAAATATTTTCTTTAAAGATAAAAGGGTTAATTATGCAAAACCTCCATGTGGTTTGCGAAAGTACAAGATGACCCCCCTATGGTTTAAAAAGCTACACAAAACTCCTTTGTTGTTTCAAAACCCTGTAAAGTAGACGAAAATCTTAATTTTTGACCAAATTGCCCTTATCCAGTCAAAGGATCATCAACTCCTTATAAGGGCAATTTGGTCAAAAAATTAAGATTTTCGTCTACTTTACAGGGTCTTGAAACCACACGGGGGGTTTTGCGTAGCTTTTTAAACCACAAAGGTGTCATCTTGTACTTTCGCAAGCCACATAGAGATTTTGCATAATTAACCCAAGATAAAATTAAAGTTAAAGTTAAAAGGTACGAAAATGATCACTCCAATTATCTTTATGTTGCCTTTGGAGGACAAGACATATATCTCATCAATTGGAGGTTTCATGGTATTAGGTTCATATCAATGATTGAAGTGCATGCCCAAACCAAGTATTGGAACTTTATCTTACTCCTTTTCCTTTTGTTGAACAGTCATATTTATCGTACTTCATTGTTTTCATACAAAATAATTCTGTTTATAATATTGAAAATAATAGTATAAAATAGACTCATTTGAATAATATTTTAGTATTATAAACAAAATATTTTTAATGAGACAGTAGATTTGGTGCACAGAAATATGTGACATTTCATATCTTAAAAAAAGATGAGTTATTTATTAAGAGAATTTTAATTACCAATGTTAAGAGAATATATTATTGCTCAAGTGATCAAATTTATCTTTTTTATTTATACGAAAATCAAACATAGAAATTATAATCACAAAACTCACTTATCCATTCCTCAATTTTCATTTTAGCGCGCCAGAAGCACCCGAGGAAGTACTACATTGCTATATTACTCTTTATAATTAAGGATTAGATCATTAGTAACTTGAAACCAAATCAATCTCCAACATAACATTAATAATCAACCAATTAATTAATTAATTAATTATCGTACTTAATCCGACCATGCATATTGCCTCGCCCCGCATGTGATCTGATATATATGTACATAAAAACGCCGACCAATGTCTAATTATGATATGATTTAATGTGGTACGAATTAGTTTGAAACTTAGTTGGTGTCATATATAATTCACACATTAAGCACCGATTTCTTCCTCGTCATTAACGGTTTAAATCCCGTAACTACCTGAAATTATTCAGTCTAACGGGTGCACCGGATACGAACTCTAACTTGTCACTATCAAAAGCTCATTCTATTTAAGGAAGGGTAAGATTATAGTTTTCTTCAGGTAATACACATGATACTGCAAATCATATAAATAAATAAATATATATATGGGATAAAAGGATAATCTAGCAAATATATTCTAAAAATATCAGAGTGTATATTAGTGAGAACTATATATAGGTCATAAAATAAGAACGAATTAATACATATATAGTATATAATTGTATACGTAATTATTTAATTACTATATTGTACAATTAATTAAAAGTATAATAATTCTTTTTAGGTACAAACAGGAATAGTTCACCTTTTGTTTATCGACATTTGAACTCTTTCTTAAATAACATCAACTTAAACCACCATTAATTTTCCTAATTACCTCCCGTTTGTATAAAATGAAATTTTTTTTTTTTTTTGGAGAGAGAGAGATTTTTATTAATGTGTTGGTGATAAATATTTTAAGAACATGCAATTTTAACTGATAAATAAACATCTTATAGGAGAAGGTTGAGGTGGCAGATAACGGGTGAGCCACGTTATCTCGAGGTCATGAGTTCAATCATCGGGGATGCGAAAAATAAAGACAAAAAAATTAACACATACATGCAGGGTATTTTTGTCAAATACAAAAAATGTACATAAGATGGAGATACGTACGTATATATGTACGTACATTAACGTGTCCGCTCATATATAGTTGAGTTGTGTGTGCCTCAGCAGTCAGTAGCCACTGCATATGCAACGGTGGCAAATTTTCTCGATGGAAGGAAGGAACCACGACCCTCCGCCGCCACCACCAACATGCAATAAAGATAGTAGTATCACCACCGCAAAAATCAGCGGCGGGGGCACTCGTCATCCGGCGTACCGAGGCGTCCGAAAAAGGCGGTGGGGAAAATGGGTATCCGAAATTCGGGAGCCGAGAAAAAAATCCAGGATATGGCTAGGCTCATTCCCGGTGCCGGAGATGGCCGCCAAAGCCTACGACGTCGCAGCTTACTGCTTGAAAGGTCCCAAAGCCCTTCTCAATTTCCCGGACGAAATCGACGTCTTGCCCCGCCCGGCATCTCGCTCGCCCAGGGATATTCAAGAGGCGGCGGCCCTGGCGGCCAAGATGGCAGTTAAAAGCAGCTGTGCCGCCGCCGCGGGGACTCGCGATGATGGTATGATGAATATTGACGGCGGCGGAGGTGGTGACGACTTTTGGGGGGAGATAGAACTGCCGGAGCTGATAAACGACGATGAATGGACGGAGACTCATCAGAAATGGTCGTTGCCGGAGTGCTCCTGGGGGTACTGGAACTCACCCGACGGTGATGCCAAGTCATCGGTCGGTGATGATACGGACTGTGTAATTAATTCATAATTAATTGTACGATTTCTCTGCTCTCTCTATATATATAGTAAATATTCCAATATATACTTGATTAATTTAGTCCTTAATATAGTTGATTAATCACATTTTTTTTTCTCGAAAATTTTGAGCTATATATATATATATATATATATGTTGTCGATTAATTAATTTTTTTTCTATATATGGTAAGTACTTAATTAAGGTCGTTTAATGCTTTGATTAAGATTTCAATCTTTTGATAAATAATAAAATATCATTTATATATAAAGTGTTTTAATAAATGATTATGTGTTTGAAATCTTTTATAAGCGAGTACGTAATTATTAATTTAGAACCGTAATTCACCACATATTATTATTATTATCCTTATTTTTTCCAACCATTTTGAGATCATCATATATGTCATAAATTGAGTAATAATTCCAATATTAATAAAAATAATACTCAATCCTTTTTATATTAGAACTACTCAGAAAGAAAGAAAGAGTCCACTTTCATATAAACATTATTATTTTTGTCTCGAATAAAAAGTCCAAATATATTGAACTATAGCCCCGTGTTGTTTGTTGTCATTTTCCAACCTTAATTTTCTATGAGTAATAATCAACTAATTTTCATAACTTTCTCATAGCAAGTGAGGTGTCATGCATTAGTCAATAATATAGTATTAATAATTATTTTATAAAAGTGTAGCCAGTGAATGCATGACATCTCACTTGCTACATATATATATATATATATATATATATATATATCCTCCTTCGGCTCTGCTAAAAACATCCAGTAATATAACTGTTTATGAGTAATAAGGTACAAACTTCAGAACAAACTCTTTTAATAAAAGATAAAGAATTATTGTGTGAAATTAAAATTAGTTTCCCTTGACACAATGGCAATATTAATTGTATATACAAGCCTTTACAATTTTCATTACCCCGGCCTCCTCCTGTCTCTGTCTCTCATTTTTTGTTGATGTTTTTCATTTGTCTCTTTAATTTTGGACGTCCTACGTGCATACGAAGTACATTATGAATCAATACAAAACGTTAAAAATTCATTTTAGTATCCTATGACATAAACATATATAGGGTAAAACTATAGTCCTATCGTAAATTCATTGATTCATTCATTAAATAATATTTTATGAAAATATTTTACAAATTACAATAACTTTAGTAATACAATATAAATATCATTATTTAATGGATTAATAGTTTCGCAACGAAATTATAATTTTCAATATATATATAATTAATGTGTAAATATATATATATATATATATCCCTTAACGAATTACTGGTGCATATATGCATGCAATCGATCGTGTTAATTTGATTAATTAATGCTGGTGATGGTTAATTAAGTTAATTCCTACGGTTTTGATACTTATAAAAATATATTCTATTAAACAAAGCTTGTAGTCTATATATGTAAATATAAGCTTGGAACTTTGGACATAATTATTATTATTATTATAAAGTCATTTTAAAATACTCGATAAAATTAGAACGTTACAGAAAAATATTACAGAGGTCGATGACGATGTAGAAAATTAATAATAAAGAATTGATGTGCGTGCAAGTAATAATGTGATGTTCCATATCCATCAAATATAAATTGATCATTGGTTCGGTTATTGTCAAATTTTCAAATTGAAAACGTTGTATCAATGTCTAATGTAGGCTATATATATATATCAGGTCTATTCTCTCACACTATTTTTTTGGGAAATTAATCATATTTATTTCTTATTTTCTACTTAATTTGATGTAATTATTGAAATAAATGAGAAACTATTCAGTGCATCTGTAACACAACGTAAGATGGTGCAGTCAGATACATTTGAGGGTAAATGTTACTCCTTCTGTCCCACTCAAAGTGTCCACTTTGAAATGTGTACAACTTATTATGAGTTGTGAGGTACAACACCTAAAATAAGTAACTTACCACCATATTTTTCACTTATATCCTTACTTTAAAAGTAAGGGTTAATTGTGAACCACACAATGTTATATTAGTAAGGGTCTGTAATGTAAATAAATTAAAAGTGGACTCTTTAAATAATACAAGATTTTTTTTTTTTAAAGTGAACTCTTTGAGTGGGACGGAGGGAGTATTTTCTTGGGAGAGCTAGTGATGAACATGTAAAAGGCACAAAAATAAAAACAAATTTTAATTGATATTTTACTATTAGTTGTATGTACTATTTTTAAGGATGAATCAGATGCACTCAATAATTTTTCGAAATGAAAGGATTACGTAACGTGAAGTTGAAGAAATGACATATTTCCAAACAAATGAAATTAATATATAAAAATTGATCATGCATGGAAGGAAACAAATCCAAAATAACTAAATTTAACCATATTGTTCGAAAGCGATATTTTATAATGAAAAAGGAAGGAGTACATGTTTGCATCCAATAATCCATCATAAAATTAAGACCCTTCAACTCACGTTTACAAGGGGAATGTAAAGAAACTTCTTAATTAATGTGGTCACTCTTTCAAATTAGAAGCTCATAAGAGTGCTTGGAGGTAGGGCTAACAATTTTTTATACGATATAAGTGGAATCTCATTAAGTATTGGCAGGTTTGTAGATTAAATTAAATGAGCTGATACGAATAACACGATTAACTAAATGAACAAGATAAAAGGTATGAATATCGACACGTGAACCCGTAAATACAGTCATGAATAATTTCTAATACAACGCAACAACACAATACAAATCTGACACAATATAAGCGAGTTAGAGTTGAGTTTTGGAAAACTTGAATGTTAAATGACTCGACACAAATAATTAAATTAGTAAAAACATGGTTGGAAAATATTAACACGAGAATCTACCAATCCAAATCTATTAACTCGAACACGACATAAATTTGCCAACCAACCTGGTGCGGAAGTGAAGTCAGGTGCAAAACAAAGACGATAGTTAAAATCGGGAATACAATAGTAAAAACAAACAATATTATTGCATTGCATTGCAAAAAAATAATCACTTGTTTTCAAAAATTTTCTTAAAAAAAAAAAAAAAAAGAAGAAGATTTTCATAGATAATTGTTTTGTTAATGGTGTGATTAATTAGTGGCGACGGGGCTAGGTTTAATTGCTTTCTCTCCTTCATTTCTTACTTTATTGTCCCTTTAAAAGCTGATAATGATGATTAACCAACAATAACATCACCACTTATAACGCATGCATGTCATTGGTATTACGTAAGCTTTCGTTTTCCTTTATTTTCTTCTTTAACAAAAGATACAAAATTGTTCTTTCAATAATTTCCACATAGATATCTCCTCTTCTTTTTAATAATTCAAGATAAATTCCAAAAAGTTGTTTCCTTTATTTTAAAATACATTTAATTAAAACCCCAAAAAGAAAGTTTCTACTCACATGTCTGGTACTTGTACACATTGGTGGCAACGGCGTGCTTTGACCGATCAAATTTTAAGTACTAATTAGTACCTTGTTTAGGTTAATCCACAAATAGCACGAGGGATTTACAAATGTCTCTAAATCACAAAATACTAAACATAATTCTTTATATAGTACGGAAGTAGAAGTGTCAAGATACAACTGTTTTAAAATTACAAAGTACAAAACATAATTCTTTATATGCTACGGGAGTGGAAGTGTCAAGATATAACTATTTCAAAATCACAGGGTACGAAATTTAAGTTTTAATTTTGATTTCAGTTTTACTATACTTTTTTATATTTTCAATACACTTTTTACATTATAAAATTATTTTTTTAAAACCAAAACTCAACCCTTTCATAAAGAACAAGCAATAACATTATTGAGCATCAAGTGAAATTATGTATGCACAAGCACAACTTTGGGCCCAAATTGACAAAACTTCGGACTTGATCTTTTTGTTCTGTTTTGAAAACAGTTTTGAATTCAACAGTAAATTTAATATATTTGAATCATATTTCATCATTTCTAATACAACTTTTTACTATTCATCATCTATTTTTTACAATTTCAATACATTTTTTACATTATAAAACTATTTTCCAAAACTTGTTTTCAAAATCGTTTTCAAAACGATAAAAAGAACAGGCCCTTCATTTCTTTGTCTAGTATGGGAATGGGCCTTTAATTCCTCACAAAACCCTAATAAATATGACTTTTATGCCATCAAAACATAAGAGGAGATGAACAGAAACACCATGAATATGAATGCACATTCAAGCACAGATGTTTACAGTATCTCAAAAGGACTTCGAAAAATCCCTTCTTCCTTCCCCAGTGATACAGTGCCAAAAGGCTAGGACAAAATTTTCAGAAATGGATGCAAATGAAACCACAATTCCCTCACCAATGTATGCTTAACCAAACTTCAAAAACAAGGACCCCCCTTAACCTTGCCATTCACTCAACAATGGACAAAACTGTTTGACAAATGAAACCAGCCAGACAGCCTCGTCGCACAACCAGACGAACAAAACAGTGGACCATTTTGACACCATTGCAATGCATGCGAAGGCCGGGCTTTAGAGAAGAATTTTGTAGCTACCCTAAAACAGATAAGTATATGCAATAGGATCGCCAACTCCGTGATAAATGCTGGATAAATAGCAACTGAGACACTGCAAAAATGAACCAGACACCAACTAGTATTATTAAGAGGACAATTATGATTATGAAAGAAGATGCATAATTAATTGGAAATGTTAACCTTTTTTGTGTGGGGAATCAATCACAAGTAACAGCAGGAGGGGGTAAATAGTTTGATACATTCACAATTCCATTTTAATAAAAAATTTCAGAGACCAAATTTTCAAATCGACATTACACATGTCAATCAATGACAAGTGACTGAAGGAAAGCAAGTAGACATTCAACTGTTCTTGGATGATCAAGCAACAAAGCTCGAGAACAAATGAATTTTCATGGATTACTCCTGGCACAGTAATCATTTTTGAGATAGGAATTAAGAAACAGTTACCATTTGTTTCTAATAGACCATCCAAAACCTCCTAAATTAAGATACAGCCAAAATAGTCCATCAAGCTGATAAACAAACTTGTGTGAGAGAAACATACCATAAGAGAGCTGCTCCGTTAAACTAAAGAGACACTATATTCATTGCAGAGTTGAGATAATGCAGCCTTATTAGCCTGATCAAGATTGTCCCTAATGAGGGATGTATACATCCCAGGTGAAGCAGTACAGATTTTAGCCAAGGAAACAGCCAAAAATTGCTTTGGATCCTTAATTTCCTTCAGAGGATCCTCTTCCTTCTTCCCAACATTGTAAAGACGAGCAAAGCTAGCATTATAACCAGTGGTCTCCGCAAAATCAGGAACTTCCAATTCGTCCTCCACTCTCTCCTGCTCTGGTCGTGAAAGAAGTGTCACAATACTATCCAGCAGTTTCACCCAAAGCCCAGAATCCAAAATATTTGGAGATTCGCATATAAGTTTGGTTGAGGCAACTGAAGTAAGCTTCAGTTCAATAAAACCTGTGATCTGCTTAAGATTCGGTATCCAGAACTGCTCCAAAATGGTGCGGAATAAGTCTGCCTGAACAGTATTTACTGAATCCACAAGTTTATCTGCACCATATCTAACGAGAAATAGAGACATGTATATTACAAGGTTCTTAACAAACTTCATTGTTTTGTTGTTGCGCAGCCTGGTAAACAATACAACCCAAATTTCGCCCACAAAGGGTTTGATCACATCATAGCTAATGGTTTCAATCACAGTGTTGAGCACGTAAAATCCTTGTTCATCTGAGCTAGGAGACGAAACAAGCCTGGAGAATATCCCAAGTATATTTTTCAGCCTTTCCTGCTGAACCATCATCTCATGAGGTGACTTTCGAAGAAAAGCCTGGAGCAGATAAACAAGAGCTGGAACATTGGCTGTCTTCTTCCATGAATCAGGTAAAAGAAGAATCTCGAAGATCTGGACATAATTATCAAGTGAAAGAGTTAACTCCACAAGCTGGGCTAACAGCTGGAATGCATATGGGAAGAATTCACTGATGTCCCCAGCTAAGATGAACTGAACGCTAGGAAACAGGCTGGCTTCAAATGCTGAAATCACTGAAGGGTCCCTACCGGAAGCCCTCCGAATAAGAACAGCCACAGATTCAAACAGATAGTGGTTGAATATAGGACTTTTGGGATTTGCACAGACTCTATTGAGAACTATAGTTAAACCATTTATACAAGGCAAAGCAACATCAGAAGATATCTCAGCTACTCCAAGCACTCGCATGATACACTTCATGACATACTGATTCTCCTCAGATTCTGGCTTTTGCACGGCACTAAAAAGGTTATTCATCAATGGCAGTAAAAATGGGCCAATATCAGCTGATGTGTACCTTGGCCTAGCCTCCTCATCTTTTACCAACAAGAGTTTCTCGATGCAGCTTGCTGCATAGGAGTGAACTACATTTGACTCTGAATTAAGGAAACGTACCACATCAGGAAGCAATGCCAGCGCTATAGGTTTTGATATCTGGTTTCTAAACACTGTAAAGAACTTTAGTGCACCTGCTTTCAACATGGGAAAAGCATTCACATCCAGACTTCGCAATTCAGACACAATCACAGACCCAAAAAAGCTCTCAACATCAACTAGATCAGTACTAAAAGAAGCCCCACCAGCTTTCCTAGTAGCAAGCGACACAACCAAATAAATAGCACAATCTTTGTGTTTCCAATTTGCATCAGGGTTCTTAGCAAACGAATCCAAACAACTTTGTATCTGAAAGGAGACCTTCTGAGTGACCTTTTCTTTGTAATGAACGGCAATACCCTTGAGAAGTTCACAGGCAATCCTCCTCCTGGTGTCAAGATCACTCCCTTCCATATCCCTCCTTATGAATTCAACATAATTCATCTCAAACAACTCTTCATCTTCATCCCTTAACATTACATTGGGGATAACTATACTTTGACTAATTTGCTGCAAAATGTCATCACTCGCAAAAAGAGAATGATGCACACTTGTGCTAACCGTAGTAAGGAACTTAATAGCCGTCACTGTCAGCTTTTCCCTACTAGAAGAGGCTGAGGCAACAAGAAGAAGACCCCAAACAGCCTCCACAAACCCACTCAAGTAAACCTGGAACAACTCCTCCTCCTTCTCCATATAAAGACTAATATTTTCACAAACTGCGGACCGCAACTCATCTACAAGTGCCAGCCCATCACTACTAGCATCCTCGAGAGCAGAATATTTAACAGTAAGATACTTCTTGAACTCGACCATCCACTCACTCATATGATCCTCAAAAAACTCCGGCAAGTCTTGAAAATTCAGGGAGTAAAAAATCCTACAACACAACCTTTGAGACTCTATATAGAGCTTAAGGGAAGCAGCATTTGCAGCCCCTGAAGCCACTGTCTGATCAATCAGGCTAGCCGTTCTCTGAAACACTAACAGCAACGGCTTGGCAAAATTATCAAGACAGTACTTTAAATCCAAAAGCAAATCGTTGGTCTTATACTGATAACGGAACTTCTTAAACAAAGAGTTAACAGTAGCTAAAACCCCATTAACAGAGGCATAATCATTGGCTTGGCTTAATCTATCAAGGCTGGAAACAAGCTCAGGCAAAAGAGTGGGCCAAGCTTTGGGAAAATCATGCTTACCAATCACTGACAGCGCTTCGCTCAGCTGAGATTGAATCCTGGGGCTCGAATTCAACATCAAAGAAACAATAAGTGCCTTAATCTGTTCCTTCTCGGGTTCCGCAATGGGCACAGCGCTGGTGACCTCCGCGGCTGGTGAAGCGTGAGGTGCCCAGCGGGACTTGAGGTGATTCTTGAAGCTGACGGCGGCGGCTTGTCGGATCTGCTCGTCGACAGAAGGCTCGGCGACGAAGCGGAGAACAGCTAGGGCGTAATTGGGCTTATCGGCGGCATCGGAAAGGGCGGACTCAGCGCGGCGACGTGGCTCCGGGAGCGGAGAGAGCGTGTTGAGGAAGCAATCGGATAAAAACTGCAAGGTTTGTGAATTCCACTCCATTCCTTGTTGCTGTGGTACAAACTATCTATCGGGTCTAGGTTTTACAGAGATTTTAGCAGAACTAGAAAATTTAGAAAAATTAAATAAACGAAAACCCTAAACCCAGAATCAACAACACTCAAGATTGGGGAAACATCAACGAGAGAGAAATCCCAGAAGAATGTAAATTCAGACAACAATGGAAGTTGAAATTTGAGAAAGGAGAGGAGAGAGTTTGAAAAAGGAAGAGGGAGGGAGGTTTTCCTTGTGAGAGTGAAGAGTGAAGACACTGAAAGAGTGAGTTTATGGACCAAAATCGTGGGTTTCTTTTGGACTCTGTGTTGTTGGGCTTTAAAGCTTTTCTTTTTTGGGCTTTTGGAGTTTAATTATTACACTTTTTTTCTTTTTTGTAAATTAATTTGGATTGAATTTTCATCGTGACTGCCGTAATAACCATATATAAGAATGTTATTGGATATTTAAAATCATAACTTTCAAGTAATTATAATCATATGATTATGACGTGAGATTAATCACCGAGTTTTTTCGCTCAATATTTTTTCTCTCTTTCAATCATTTCTGTATTTTTCAAATAGCACATGAACAAACACATCAAAAATGCAGACTTGGGTTTCGAACTCAATAGTCAATACCATTAGAGGATGGCGGCCAGTGCAGGAGTAGAGGACTGTAGCCATCGAATCAAGGAGATCTGAAGATGGTTGAGGGAATGGGGTTTTTTTTTTTGGGATGGAACTAATGGTGAGTGAGATGGGAGGAGAGGAGAGGAGAGACATTTTAGAGCTCAACATTATTGACTAAAAATGTAGAGGCCCAAATCAATTGGGCTGGCCCGGATTTTGGGTACGGTTCAGTGAACAGAACGGCCTCATAGTTGTGTTTTACGTTCCGTTCCGTTCTTCGGGCTTTCACAAGTTCAGTTCAGTTCTGTTCTCTCACTCTCTCAATTTCTCAAATTCTCTTTCTTTCCTGCTATTAATCGTATCAGAGAATTTTATAGCTAAGCAGCAAAATGCCAGACCTTTAATCCCTCTCGGTATGGATATGTAGTTGATAATTATTTATCTGGTTCGAGAAAAGTACACTAGCGACATTTTTGCATTTCTTGAGGATTTTTTAATTTTAAATTTATTTTTTTCGTTTTCTTGGTGGTATTTTGGTAGTGAATTTCTTGTGTTACCGAACTGTAAAATAAGCGTGTATGTTTTCTGGGCTTTTCACCCCCTAATTTTGTCAAATTTTACGAACTTTGAGAATTTAAACTGTGTTTTTTGTGCTTGAAGAACCCTTGTTTTTTCAGTGTGGAATTGCGGAAGTAGGTTTTGAGCTGTGGAACATAATCATGAAGCATCGTCTGGTACAGAATAATAACAAATTTTCGGTGTGAACCTGCCCAATTTAACTGTTTCTTTGTTTGTGGTTTGCAGGATTTCAAGAAAAAGTTGTTTGTTTGGTACCATTCTGCTGCAATGAGAAATGCGCATCAGAATCAAATGTGATATTGTCTAGCATAAGTTTTCAAGATGAGGAAAAATGTTGGTGGAAAAATTGACTTTATTTTTTCCCTACTTTACTCTGTATGTTGTTATGTGTGCGTGTTTCAAAGCATGTTTGAAACTTTACAACTTAATTTGACATGTAGTACTAGGTTATTTACAATAGCTTAAGTTTTGTGTTTCTTCTTCTTTTAGTGAATATGCTAATAGAAATTTTACTCTGTTTCGTGTAGCACAAAGATGTTAAGTTTTACTGGTTTTTCATCTTGCTGCTGCCATTTCCATCTTTTTATTGATAGTGATTGAATATCTATGATTATATCCAAAGACATGAAGTTCAATTTTAAAGATGCCTTGCTTTAGTTTTTTCAGTATATGAGATAGGATTAACTTCAGCTAATACTTGTCAGTCAGGAATTTATTGTTTTCTTAATCCCTTTGGTTTGGTTTTCGTATGCTCTTAGAATTTTCTACAAGATGAAGAAATCCGCTTGGATTTGACCCGAACTAAATGTAAGTGATTCCACATTTCATAGGTTATGGCCTTAAATTTTCTATTTAGTATTCAGTTGGCATATTGCCAAATTGGAACTTGATATTTTTCTTGCAGTTGCAAATGTGCTTAAAAGGCATGGGGAGTTAGCAGAACGGCTTGCCAGGTATTGTTCTTGGGGTGCATTACGCTTGAAATAATTCATGTGTTTGCTTGCGCTAACAATTATCTTCTTCTTGAACCATGGCTGTTCAAGTCAAAAGTGGATTCCTTGATATTAGTAGTGTTATCACACACTTCATCTTAGGAGAAAAGAACAAAGATTTTTAAGTTCTCTGTTTCTCATTCTTCAACTCTATTTTTGACCTTTTTTTATGTGACATGAAAATTAGTGATTGAATCATACAATTAATAGCCTAAAATGCCCTGGTCAAGTTGCGCTTAATAAGTGAGAACTGAGGAGGAAGTAGCATGCTCTCTGCCTCATGTTCTGGCCCTAAATTTGAGGTTTTCATCGTATTTGAACATGCAATTCCCTCCTGAGCCCTTACTGTGGAGTTTCAAAGTTCATTGTTATGATAATTGACAAAAAAGAAAAAGAAAAAAAAGGCCCTTCTAAAAGGGTTTGTTGAAGTTAATTTTTTCCTTAAGGCCTTCAATTAAACTGGTGCCACGGTTTCGAGTTTTCTGATGATTCCCTCTTGTATTTCTTAAAACCTATATTTCCTTTCTTCTGAATTATAGATTTCCTTCCTTTGACATTCTAAGCAGGAATTCCTTAACTGCAAAATTAGTTTATTTCTTGCTTGATTACTAATTTCCTGGTCCATGTGGGCTGAACTATAAATTTTGTATGCATTAATGTGCTACTTGCGAGTTGCTAAAAGTAAGTTTTCGGAACTTTTGGTCTCTCAGGGATTCTGATAAGATGATCTTTGAGCGCTTACAGAGAGAATTTGAAGCTGCCCGTGCTTCTCAAACACAAGGTATTGTCTTAAACATGATAATATTGAACTGAATGTTATTTGTCTGATTCTTTAAAAAAAATTTGCTAATAGCATTAATCATAACCTTTTCTGATTTGTATTATATATTTTAAGTTTTTCAATATATTAATGTGTAAAGCTACTAACTTTTGACTGTTGTCTATTCCGTATGTGTAATAGTATGTTTTATCATCGTTATATTTTATGAATGATATAATTAGTGTTGTATAAGCTACGGAGATTGTGGATGTTACATTGTAAATTCCTAAAAAAAGAAAAAACTTTTCCTGCTATTCGAGTACTGAAATGTAGCAAATCTTTTGTATTCTGGCTGACTATGTTTTGTAGACCACCTTGGGAATTATCGGGATCAAGCTGAATGCATGCCACCTATACTTTCTCTCTTTTAGCTTTCTCATGGAGATACCTTCTTAATGACATCTATTCTAACTTTTTTAGCTTTTTAGACTGGCATACTGTGCTGTTCTAACTTCTAATTAAAGAATGCTATTGCTTCCCGTACACTAGGCACTCATATAAACATTTTTTATAATGAAAGAAAGCCTGGAAGTTGATGCATTATCTTAAGGGAATGTCAAATATATCGTTCTTAATGCAAATTGCTGCATTGCTATATAGTTGAAAATAGTGTGATTCAATTCTTTTTTTCACTTCGGGTACATCTGATTTTCTTTCCCTCCAACCATTTTATTAATTTTGACAATGGATCTGTTTTTAAGTAATTGAATGTTGGGCATCATGGTACCATTGCTAAATAACTTATTTATTTATTTATGGCAGAAATATGTTTAGATGGTGAGCAGTGGAATGATGGATTGTTGGCAACAATTAGGGAGCGGGTACACTACTTTCTATCCTCCATTTGACATGTCATTTCAAATTTCTCTCTCTGATAAATGTGCATAAAATCTCTGGTGAGTTTATGTATGTTCAGTTTCGAATGCATGGTGTGTTAGCTTTATTAATCTGTTTTTATATTTTTACTGAGGGAAGATGACAACTGTAGAAATATCTGAAAGGAACAAAGTAAAATACTTAGGTCATTGATTAAGAATTTGAAGATTTAGTGCCTTTGTAATGTGGTTTATTCTTTTTAAGGTTTAATGAAGTGTGCAACTCTGAAATTAAAGCATTGAACCTGTTGGTCCTGGTGTGATTTCTTTTGTTCTGGCCCAAGTTTGAGTTGGGAACAAAGCCTATTGGTTGTAAAGATTGCTGCTTGGGTCTAAGCATGGTTAAAATGCTGCCACAGAGGTCTTGTTGCAGCTGAGGTTTCTTGAAACAAGCCCTCTGTATATTTTCCAGATGGTTTACGACCATCTTACCTGTACTCCGTAATATTTATAGAACTTCCCACCTGATAAATGATCTGCTTGATGAGTTGTTCTCCTATTGTTTATTGTGTATATATGCTATCTTTTTGCTGGCATTAATCTTCTTTCTACTTGTTTTAAAAGAAGATTGTTTTAAATGTTTAAGGTTCATATGGAGGCTGAAAGGAAGGCAATGCAATCACCAGGAGATATGAGCACGATGCCAGCCCTTCCTTTTAATGAGAAAATTACGTACAGAGTTGCTAACAAGGTACACTTTGTCAAACAAAAATGTCTATGTGGACTTAGCAAGATAGATATTACCTTTCAGTAAATATTTCTTGATATGCAATTTTTTTAACCATTCATTAATCTGGTTAGACATGTATGGTGCCCTAGATATTATCCCAATGAAACAATTTCAGATGGCTTAAGTTATTGTTTTTTTCAGTTGGAAAATTTTGAACTGTTGGTGAAGATTATTCAAATGTTAAAGCACATAGTTATTGGACCTGTCATTTTTTGAAGCAGGTGATCTGTTGTTTGGAGGGAGCAAGGATTGGCATCCAGTATGAGACATCATTTGCAGGTAGATATGGATGCCCATCACCTGTTGGTGTCACAAAGATGTATCTTATTCCATGAATATATAGAAGTAGGTGTTACGCTGGAAGACATTGTGTCTGTTGATAATTATTTCCACTTCTTGATTTTAGTTTCTTGAAACAAAGTTTGCATACAGGTTAATTAAGTAACCAAAGCAATTCAGATGCCTTCCAAAAGGGTATCTTTACTGTCCAAATTCAGATATCTGTTATCTGATATATTCAATCTAATCAAAACCTTGCCTGGAAAAGAGAAGTATATATGTTTTCTTGTTCCGTAAACTTTATATTTTCTGGTTTTTGTTGATTACCATCTACTCTTATCGTTTTCTTAAATTGCATTCTGAGGTCATCGGAAATAAGTATATATGGCTCCGGTATTTGGGTGTGCTTCTGGTAATAAAGAAATGTTTTTATCTTGTGAGATTGACAGTTCGAATAGGGTTTTCTTTTCATGGTTATGGAGCCTGATTTTGCTTTCACTTGTGGAAAATTTGCTTTTCTTTTCTTTCTTTCTCATCGGGCAGTAAAATTGATACTTCTTTTTATAATTCCCAAACAAGCAATTAAGTAACTACTAAGAGTCTGCAATATTGCAGGAGAACCTTGTGAGTTGTTCCATTGTGTGCTTGAAAGTAAGTCATTTCTTGAGAAGATGACTGTCATTGAGCATACAGTACCCTTTTTCCTGCCAATTCGTGAAGCCGAAAATGAATTTCTCTCTTCCAATGCTATGGTAATGTCCGTTACTTGTGACTTTGACATTTACCCTTTCTGATATTGTTCCAACGTGACTTTTCCATGTTTGTCTCCAGAAATTCATAGATCACGTTGGAGACTTGTTGCAGGCTTATGTTGATAGGCGGGAACAGGTAACATATTGTTCAGAAAGAGCTTTTTGGAATGTAGATTATGATATGTGGTAGTCATTGAGATGTGATAATTGTGCAAGTGTACAAGACCAATTTTTTGGATGCAGAAAATTTACTTGAGTTGTTCTAATTGATAGTTCTGCCATTATAACATTTACCTGTGAGGTTTTGATTGTACGGCATTTTGTATTCTCTAAACCACACAAACTAGTTTTACTGTTTGACCCTTTGATGCTGATATCTTTTCAAATGCAAGATGCCATATTCAATTATCTGGCTGCATTTAGTAAATTTTTCTCTTACCAGTATGAAATGTAAAATTCCTGAATCTGATGTTGAAATTTTCCTTTTATTTTTTCCCATTGGCCTGAAATCAACTCAACCTATTTCTGTACATATTTCCCCTTCTTTTACAGGTTCGCCTTATCAAGGAGCTCTATGGAAATCAAATTAAAGAACTTTACCATAGTCTTCCATATCACTTGGTTGAATTTGTTATAGACGATTATGATTGGTAGGTTGATTGGAATACATCCTTTTGAACCCTTTCCATGCATGTATGTGTATTCAAAGATCATTAATGTGATGGGAAAAGGTTGTTTTAGTAACTAGTCAAATGTGGCCTCTTTCTGCAGTAAGGTGACAGTAAGTCTTAGTTATGCGGATCTTATCTCTATACTTCCAACTAGTGTTAGCGTACTAGCATGGCCAATGCAGAGCACATCTCCAGCTGCAGCAATGACGATGAACAAGAGGGTTAGTAAGCTCCCTCCAGAACGGTTGTCTTATGCAGAGGATGCACTAAAGACCATGAGTTTACCAGAAGGTATTATCTCTACAGATTAATGATGCATTTAGAGGGTTCTTTTTCAAACCTTAAATATTAAAGGAAAAAAAAAAAAAAAAATCCCTGAATGCTACTATGTTATTTTTATTTGTGAAAGCATTATCTGATTTGGTAGATTGTAGATGCCTTAACGTCTCAATTCACGATGTTCTTAGATATTGTTTCAACTGAAACCATCATCTTAATTCTGCAAATTTCTTTTACCAAATACAAAGTGATTTGAAATCTGTATATATGGTGAGCTACTAAAGAGGTGCTGACCATAGGTTCTTTTCTTCTTTCAGCATACGCGGAGATAGTATTGAACCTCTCTCATGCCCTCCAGGAGATATTCTTTCCCAATTCTTCTACATAGTTTTTCTTACCTTCTTCACTGTATAGGATGCAGAGAAATGTAGATAAAGTAACATTATCTAATCAAGTGCTACAAAGCAAATTCATTTGAGTGATAGATGGGGAGATCCATGTCCTTTTTTCTTGTGGTTATAGTACTGAGATGTGAGAACTATGCATTGTTGGTTTTGGAACTGTCTTCTTGAATGATGATGGTTGCATGGTTGGAGGCTTTCTTTCGGTCGAGTTCATGGTGTGGGGAGAGGTTGCTATGTGCTGGTACCAGAACTTATGAGATTTGAATTCGCGACCTCTGGTCCGGGTTTCTTGAGCACAACATTTGGACCGATTGTATAATGAGCTCAGTTGGTGTTGGCACAATTGCATTTGCTGTGGATTTGGTATACTAGGCTTGTCTGAGATATATTTTCTGGATTTGAATACTAAGGGACAAGAGATTTAGTATAGTTTATTGATCTTATTGTCACAGATCACCTTATCAAGGCATTAGATAATCAAGAAAAGCATAGTTGGGTTGAAATTACAATCATAGTTCAGATTAAACTTTGTTTGCTTGGAAGTGAGAGGCCATTTTTGGTCTTTTGCCCTGGAATTATTGAGTTAATTGGCTCTGTTATTATTTCCATTGCCATTAATCAAAGGTGAAAAGGATGGTAAGCTGCACGCCAGCACTTGATCATGATGTTCAATCTCTATCAAACTGTTAACCTTGAAAGTATAAATAATAATATAAGCTGACAAAAAACATATCAAATCAACTTTAGTTAGTGACTTCATTAATTATGGAATGGCATTCGTTCATTGATTTGGATCATTTTTAGAAGTTTTGGTTAAAATATTGAGCGTCGGTCTTAAAATTTGGTATTCACGTGTGTCACGGTTCGAACCATGCTAATAACAAGGGTAAAAAAGAAAGAAAAAAAATGACAAAGATTCAGACTTTGGTCATTTTCATTGCAACAAGTTAGGTAATGTAGAACAGAAGGTTGAATTATACAACAAACTCTGAACAGAAAAAGTAAAATCAATGGCTGCCCCATATACAAAAGGTAGCTCAACTGCCCCTAATGCCTGTTTTTTTCCCATTCAATTCAATTTCTGGGTTTTATGTGCTCATTGTGATCACACGCATGTGGATGTGGGGTGCCTCCATTTTGCAAAGATTTATAGCCAACTTTAGTATTCAAGCAAGACTTCAATTTGATCACTAGTGTTGTAAAGTAGCATTGAATTGTGAAGGGTCTCCACTCATGTGGAGGGGTTGGGGAAACTGTGTCAATTATATTCTAGAAGTGCTCCTCTGTTTTAATGAAAGAATTATGAGTCATAACGTACAACTGTTTATAAGTCATAAGACACAACTCAAATCATGACTCTTTCGCCAGAATAGAGGGAAGTATTTCTTGATTTTGGATACTCATATCCTGATATAAATGTGGGAAGGGGTAGATCTCTTTGTTTAGTTTGACAAGTGATAATGGTGAAAAGTTAGGCATAAAAACTAGAATGTTGAAGCAAGCATTCAAAAGAAAAAAAGTGAATGCATTCTGAAATCTGAAGAATCTCTGATCTGATCCCAACAAGGGCAGATGTTGACTCATTGAGAATCTCTTATCTAAGCTCTGCAAATACAGCTACACAGGTCACCCTCATCAAAGAATTTATGCAAGCTGCCATTTGGCTTCTGTCATTTGCCTAAGCTCGGAGTCTTGGTTAAACATTTCTAGCATGATTTGTTCGGGAAGAGGATTGTGTTAGATTGACATTAAACGTAAAATTGTGCCTTTATCACACCTCATTAAGTTTAGTGATTTATAAAACCACAATTCAGATACGACAAGGGTTAGTTGTTAGTGCAGTAATCCAATGAAGAAAATATGGCCTCAGCTCTCTTCACTCAAAATATGTATGGTCCCTCTCCAAACACCTTTCTGGGAGGGCGGCAACTGTTGCATTACTATGTATGTTGGAAAAGATGGCATCCTTTGTCTCAGCTGTGACAATGACTTGGTTTTTTTCCCTAGATTAAAGGGGAAAAAGGAAAAAGGCAATAACTTGGGGGGAGTGTGAGCTGAGTAATATACTTGTTGTAAAGTCCATTTCAATTATTTGTAATTTACTTTTCTTTTCCAAGCCAGAGTTTGACTAAACCTTAACATGGTTTTTGGCCTTAAACAGTTTTAAATAATATTTTAGGCTTAGAAAAATGAGGAATCAAAAGTCATAAGAGTGAGATGTGCCATGCCACCATTATTGAAACCCTGAAATTTCACAGCAGTAAAATCAGTTGTAAATAGTAATTTTTACCTATTCTCTATAGCGGTGTGCTGTAATTTCTACTTTTCTTTGCTCATGACTTTTTAGCTTGACTTACAAACTCTTAAAACAGTATATAAAAACAGTCATGTACCCATATTTCTAGTAAGGAAACAAGCAAGAATGAAGAATTAAAAGAGCATACTTTTCTCATTTATTAATCTACAGTCAAAGAGCACCACTTTGCCTTCTTTTCCCATTCCATTGTCTTCTTTAATTTAAAGGGTCACATTTCCTTCACATTATCAACCAAAATCCTAAGCCAAATTCCATGGAACTAGAGCCAAATTCCACCCTGAAGCTCCCCCTATTCTCCATGCAATCTCCTGAGCATTCAGGGATGCTAACACCACCACTGTTCCCCTCAGCTTCAGTGCCCTTCAGGTGGGAGGAAGAGCCTGGAAAGCCAAGGCCTTGCACAGCTCTCATCCCTTTTACCCCCACCACCATCACACCTGCAAATATCTCCCCAAAGTGCTTAGAATTGCCTCCAAGGCTGTTCCTTGAGCCCATCAAGGCCACTCAGTCACCCTCTCCCACCACTGTTCTTGAGGGTCCTTATGTGATGAGCAGGCCTAAGTTCACTTCATTCAGATTCTCCAGGGAGCGCCAGGGATCCTTTGACAGCACTGATTGTAAAAGTAGCCCTGAAAGAGGGCAGCTCAGCAGTGGTAGTGAGGTGCTTGGAAATGGAAAGAAACTGCACAAAGGATCCAAAGGGGGAATCTTTGGTTCTTGGAGGTATAATATTAGGACCCCTAAAGTCAGCAGGCATGGAAAAATAAGGGAAGTAGGGGGAAGCACTAGCTTTATCCATCCATCTTCAGTCTTCTCACTGGATTCTGCAGATTTTGGGAGTGATGAAATTGAAAGCAACACTTCCTCCAGGAAAAAGATTTCAAAAATGACAAGAAATGGAAGCTCTTCTAGCCTTTCCCAAGCCAGGTCTCACTTCTGGGTAAGTTCTTGACAAGCATAGAATTTCATCAATTATCCATTCATTTTCAATTTCTTGTTCTTATGTTCAACATAGAAGTAGGAGTATTTAAGCATAAAATTTGATGTTGCATTGTTTTTTCTGATCATATCCAATCTGATGTGAAATGGGATTGGAAGCATCATTATCATAAACAAAAAGGGTAATCAACAAGAATTTAGAAATGTTGCAAATAAAAGTCCAAGCTCCCTCAATAAATGGTGGGTTGGTAGTGTTATGCAGTCCAGAAGTACAGTCCCATCCCATCTATGTTAATAGTATTCAAAGCCCTAGAAATGAGTGGTAGTAGGTCTGGTCTAGCTTAGGTAAACAGAACTTTTGCCTTGTGATTACAGCTTTTTTCCCTTTTCCTATGGCATTGGCTCATCAAACAATCAAAATCACTCCTTTGACAATTACAGTGGAGTTGGCCCTTAATACAGGCAATTAGGCAGATTCTAGACTTTGAAATTGGGCAGTGCATTCATTGTGAGATAGTAGGAGGGTTGGACTTCTTTAATGCAAAAACACGAAGTTACATCATCATCATCTCATGAGCAAGAAGTGGTGAAGTGGGACCTGAATTGATTCCACTCACACACTCCCCTAAGCCTAATATCCAGTAGTTGTTGCTATCTCTTCACAGAGGTAATACTATGTCGGTTGTCTTTACTCTGGACTCTGGAGGTGCATACTTGTATTCTTGTGATTTCATCCCAATTCCAATGAAGAATAGTTCTGCTGTACAGTACACCTCCGCCCCACTAGAAGAGGCACGATTCTTTACGTGGTGGGATGGAGAGAGTATAAGCCTATGAGGATCCAGAAAGTGTTCTTTCCTTCAAACTCTGGCAACCTTTCCCTAAGTAAGGAATCTATGAACAGCATTGAAGATGTAAAGATTTTGAAATCCCATTCCGCCATATCCTTCTAATGTAGAAACAAAACTATTTGAATGGTTTCCCGCCTTACTATCCCTTCTTTCCATTAAAGCTTCTAAAAAGGAGGAAAAGCTAGCTGGGAATAATCCTATCCAGGATCTTGATTCCCAGATTGCCTTTAACCCTGTTTATGCCTATAGAAACTGAAGAAAATACACTCTGCTTTTTGCAGGCCACCGTGTACAAGGGCATCAAGCAAGTGATACCGTGGAAGAGCAGAAAATCAAAGAAAGGACTCCTCTAGTTTCTATGAGAGTAATTTTTTAGTCTACTTTGGATGTATCATGAGTATGGATGTGTTGTTTTGTAAAATGAAACAGTGGCAGCACATGAATTTGATCATGAAACCTCCACAGGAGGAATGTGTTAGTGGTTTTTATGTAGTTTTTAAAAGTAAATAGCCATCCGAAGAAGCAAAAAAAATCTAGTACTAGTGAGGATGGTATTGTGTGCAATAACGTTGTGATAGTCTTTCACTACTAGTAAGCAAGGGAATATCAATTATCGATTCATCTACAAGGTAAAATGCACACAAGAAATCCAAAGAAGTGAGATCCTGCAACATTCTAATGCACACAAGGCAAAATCTACCAGCCAAAAATGTCTTAGCCTTGACTAGATGAGTTAAGATTTAACAGAAACTATGAATATGTGACCGTTTCCGGGTTGATGGACTACACAAATCCGAGGTTTCAAGCTCGTCTAATGCTTCATCCACAGAGTTCTTTCGCCATTCCGCGGTCACTTGATATCAAAGCATTATGCACAAAGTATATACAAAGAACTAAAAGATCAGCTGTTGTTCTTTGAGAACCACTCAAATCTGCAGATATACCTTTATTCTCTGGTGAATGTAGAATCCGGCATTACAATAACTGATTTGAGTTTAGTACCTTCCGTTTCTAATGCAGCTCAAAGAGTCATCCATAAAATTGCAGGCAGTTTCTTCACATCCTCTTTAATGACCAATATCAGTCTAGCTCCAGCCAATCAACTAGCAAATGCTTAAAGTACATCCAATTCGGGTACGGTAGTATATGACGCATGCTCTGCTACCGTACCCGAATTTGATGTACTTTAAGCATTTGCTAGTTGATTAAAGCATTCTTAATTTACATTCTCTTGCCCACTTTGAATTGCTATCACAAACGTCCGAGTCCCTACAAGTTACACTTCGTCCTTGCCGTCCCACTAAAGGCACTGCGGTGCTGATTGCGTCTGGCGGCTAGGACTTGGCGGAAGCAATCTCCAACGGATTGCTTGCCACACGGTACGCTTCTTACTAACCTCAAAGAGCGTCCCGTGAGACAATGTCAAGTCAAGCGAAATATTTTTGATGAAATGAGAATATCAATCGAAATAAAACAATGCAGATAAAATGACCTAGATCATATTAACTTGAGCCTCTTAAATGTCCGAAAGGAAAGGAGGCAACACAAAGTATGTGCACAGAACATCCCTTATAACAAGTGTGAATTAAGCTCAAGTTTGGTACAAAATAGTGCATAATTGAGAGTAGATAAATGAATCTCAACATTATTTAAGAGGTACACTTGTGTAAGATGACAAATGGAAAATGGTTATCATTCATCAGTTGAATCAACCCTATTTTTTACCCGTCATACCAGCCACAACCTGCAAATATTCACAAAAACAATAGTTTAGTCCAGGTGAGAAGTGATTACATTACAATTATACCAAACTTCTACATTCAGAGTCCAGAGAGCAAAAATAAATAGCAGACTATTCTGAAGGGCCAATACTATATGCAAAATCAAACATCCCATTTGCCCTGCTACATGTCCATCTAGAACGCTAAAACTAGGGAACCATCAGTGTTCAGTTCGGTGGATTCAAGCGCAAAGTGATAATCATTTTAACTAGCAATACATCAAACAGCCAACCTCTTAACCTTTTATTACTATTTTAGGAGTAGCAGCATCCTTCATGTGTAACCACATTATTACTTTCTTTTGCGGCAAAGTACTTTCATGGAATTTACAAATAAAATTACAAGAGTATTTAAACAAAAAAACCTTTAAAGAAAGAATCGATACAACACCATGATCCACAGGGAGAAAAGTGACTACTTAGAGGGTGACATTGAGAAGACATCAGCGCCCATAGAGGGATTAACTTACATCACTTAAAGCTGGTGGAGGGGCTTGCTTGGGTGTCTCAAACGAGTCCAGAATAGGTCTCACCACAGCTGGAAGAAATAGACCTGAAATCGTCGAGGCGTCAAAACATTTAACTGATACAAGACAAAGGCAGCCACTCTGTTTGAACTTTGCAGTCATAAAATGAGGGAAAAAACAGACTCTCCAAGCGAAGGAGGGCTAATGAGAATAAAACTATTCCAAACGTTGTGCTTGCTAGATTCTACATTTATGTATATACAGTTTGCAAAGTCGTCAGTCCAATCACCAAGCTCCAATGTTGATGTCAGAGGAAAAACAAAGCTAATCAGGAGAAAAATAAAGTTCTTCGAAGTATGAAAGTAATGTCCCAAGGCCATTGTTGCATGCATTTCAGTATTTTTTAAGAAGATTATTCAAAACCCTTAGTAGACCTTTTCTCCGCCATGTGAGGGGTAGTTTCCATGACATCAAGCAGCTAACCTTAAAATCTAACCAGCATGAACAAGCTAAATAATGTATGTCCTTCTTAAAGTCCTTATCCTGAGGATGCTGACCCCAATTAAGCTAAGGGCCTGTTCTTTCTTTTTGTACGTTTTCAAAACGGTTTTGAAAACAAGTTTTGGAAAATAATTTTATAATGTAAAAAGTGTATTGAAAATGTAAAAAGTAAATGGTGAATAGTAAAAAGTTGTATTTGAAATGATGAAATATGATTAAAATATATTAAATTTACTGTTGAAACCAAAACTGTTTTCAAAACGAAACAAAAAGAACATGCCCTAAATTATCTCGACAAATCCAAAGTTGCTAAAAGGAAGCCCCAACATCAATCAGTCTCTCTGAATTCCCATAAAATCTATATTAATTCCTTTGAATTTCATAAATATTCTCCATCAAAACAAAAACAAAAAGTAGTCTTCTTGTTATGGGCTCAAATAAAAATCAGAACTTTTTGTAAAACCCATCATCATCTCTTCATTTACTACTATACCCAATAATCATATCTGAAAATACAGCTGATTAAACTGATAAACAAATGAAATAAATCATCCATTCGATCTGGGCACACGCGAACGAATAAATAAATAAAAAGATGAACTCACCAACACCAGCTATGAGGCAAGATGCCGCCACAACGGGCTCTTGCACCACGAACATTTTCAGCTTCTCCATCACCGGCATCCTTAACTTGCTTTCAAGTGAACTGATTTTCGTCCCTTTTTACTCTTTTTTTGGATTCAGTCTCTCAAAAAATTCAATAGGATTTGGAAGAAAGAGTAGTCGGAAGAATTATATGTCACCGGAGGACGACTCGATGTCTCTGGGTTGTTCGTTTGTTTGTTGGGTTCTTTTGGGCCGTATGCCCTTTTCTCAGTCCAACTATTTAGTCTGTTGTGGGCCTAAGCCCAGAACTCTCATCCGCGAAAGTTTTTTTTTCTTTTTCTTTTTCACATAATTAATTAATTATTTAATATTAAATTTAAAAAGTGTTGATCTGGCACCTTTTTCTTTCTTTCTTTTTTTTATAGTTTTCAACAGTAATTTTACATTTCATGATAATTGTTTTTAATTTTTAATTCTTACTTTTTCAAATACATTTGGAAATTCATTTTCCAAAAACATTTTCTCACTAAAAAAACTCAAACCAAAATAATACTAATGCATAATAACAGTCCTTTTGAACTATTAACAAAGAAATGGTCAAACCATCATCTTACATCATTATAATCCCTTGAAAAAGATAGAAAAATATACATCCTTGAATGGTTCGTCATACATTACAACTATTTAGACAGTGACTCGTTCTTATTATGCATTTCTAAGCTTTGAAACAATAGAAAATGCTAACCTCACAACATTGTGACTAAAATTATCATCATATTCCCTTAAATTAAAAACAAAAAGAGAAAGTGAATGGGCAATAAGATTGTATATATATACACACAAACACAGAGGAGGGTGGATCTAATGTTAAATCCAATCATTTTGGCTTTGCTTTCGTTCCTTTTTTTACAAGCACAAACTTGTCATAGTACTAGGATAGACAGATAGATACAGAAACTGATGAAAATCTAACAAAATCAAGCTCTAATCTAAGTCAAACATGGTGGAAAACAACTAAACACAAAAGCACAAGAAAATTTTGGACACAAACAATTCCATTCACACCAGCAACTCTCTTAGAATGTAGGCAGCATCCAACCTACAGTCCATCCCAAGAATAAACCTGCACCAACAAGACTCAATCCCAAGGCAAAAACAACTGCATATTTGCAGATGTTTCCTCTCGGCCGTCCCTTCTTGCCTCGTTTACCTCTTGTCGCGCCTGTCTGCCCATTCTTTCGAGATCTCCTAGGCTTTTGAGGCATCCAAGGCACCGCGATAGGAAAGAGACTCGATATTGGCTGGTTTTTGTTGTTCTTTATCTGATAGCAGAGATTCTCTAGTTGCAGAAGCTGGAACCACTGCTTATAAGCAAAGAGTTGAGATGCCTGTCTGAAAACGAGCTTTACCAGGTGCTCTTTCTCCTCGTAGGCCTGCTTCGCTGCGTTCTCAGCTTCCCTTGCACGTGTTTGAGAATGGCGCAGGGCTTCTAATAATTCGGCCTTGCTTGAATCACTCTCTGCTGTAGTCCTTCTGGGTAGAGCTCCTTGGTATGTGCTATCTCTGTCTCATGATGAACACAGCATCAGCAACTAACTACATGTGAAATGTGCATATAAGGACATGATTTATCACAACTTTCAACATGACAAGAATACCACCTTCCATAATATGGAATCTGCACTCTTTCTAAACTGACCAAATACAAGAAAATGTTACAAAAATCCTACAACTAGGCAAACAAGTACAGAACTATATTTGTACGCGCTCTCTTGTATGCATTCTAGACAATGAAAACTATATAAGTTCATACCTCAAGGAAGTAACTGTGGAAGTAGAAGACTGAGAGTAGCAATCAATTGGCAAACACTGTTTTTGGCGTTCTCCTTCTGATGCAATACAATAACTGGGATGTTTTGATTCTATGAACGAGGTACCAGTCTTTTCATGATTAGCAGAGCAAAGATCAACAAAAGCTTGCCTCTTAACATTCGAGTTCTGAGGCTGGGGAAGATCACAATTCTCAACAAGTCCAAAGGATCTCTGTGCAACGAATAAGGCCAATTCATCTTCATCAGCAATGCGCCACCATGGCTCAGTTTTTTCATTCCCAATCCAGGGAGATTCAGAATAAGGAAACAGCTCCTCTGTTTTCTTGGAAACTGTACAACCATCATTACAAATATCGGATGGTTCAAACAAAGACCCTTTACATGTAGATTTAGACTCTAGCTTTTCACTTCCAGTATCATTCTTCAAATTGGGATTAGAAGCTCTTACATCAGAACTGAGAAAAGAATCGGCATTTGGGAGGTCATCAACAAAAGGACCATTATCTTCCCTCCCCACCTCTGGGCATTTAACAGCAGAGCCTACACCACTTTGGGAGATTTTCATTTCTGACTCCTCAGAATTAAGTTGCTCACTAGTAAGACCTCTCTGCTGCTTATAACTTGGTTGATGCTGCAGCCACCATCTTGAGCTGGGGGATATATTAGAATATGAAGTGTTCCGATTGAAAGGCAGGAAACCGACACTAGGACTATCCTGTGCATCAGGAGCACTTCGAGGTCCTATATCAACTTCCCTGACCGAAGGTGATGCTGATGGACAGCAAGCTAATTTAGGAGCTCTTTTCGCGTCTTCTTGGACCAAGCAGCGATTAACTGTTCTCTGCCAAGCAGCCCTCGCTTCAGCAACAGCCATCACTCATCCATCCTCAACTGCATTCAGTTACTAAGCTACAATTCTCTCAGAATAATGTACAATCTTAAAGAATCAACTGCAATGTAATGAAAAATAATAATCCACAATGAAGTTTAAACTAGTGAATCAAAAGCTAGTCCCACTTGAGATGTTCAAGTGCATATAAGAAACAACTGACTATAACACGTAATTAGCACAGTTACAATACATTATTTGGACCCCAATAACCACACGCAAATTGTCTGATTCTATCAGAACAAAGATCGGAAACAAAAAACAGAGAAACAAATTCAAACATTAGCATCCCACCAATGAAATTACCAAGCTAGCTTAAGATATACACTAACTTTTAGGAATAAGAGAATCTTTACATAATGCTTAAAATGTTTGTTTTGCGAACAATTATACACGATTCAAATTACAAAAGCTCCACCTCCGTGTGCTATATTTCAAGAAAGACAGAACATCAAAAGATCAAATGTTAATTAATTAACTAACTATCTTTCCCAGTAAATCAAAAACCCAAAAACAAAACAACAGTGATTCCAAGGAGCTTCAAGATCCATCCAACATACAGTATACGTTAGTGAAACTTCCAACTTTTCCAGTATATTAGTGTTAAATTGCCAAGATGAAGTTCCCAACACTTGCAGGAGAAGAAGCAGCTTAATCAGACAAAACTTCCCTTGCAATCGAAGAAAACAAATCAAGCAAGCCAAACCAAAATGAAAGACAAACGCAAACTAAGCCTTAACTTCAGCATAAAACAAATTTGGAGATTTCCTCATCCAGTCATCCTTATCCAGAAAAGCATCAACTCGATTTCCATCAAACTTCATTTCTACATACAAATCAACCAAATCCCAGAAAAATCCAGTAAACAGATAACCCCAAACATCAAAGTATCATCAAGAACAATTCCCTACATGAAAACCCAGAACTCCAGGGGAAAAAAAACATTAAAAATATCCCATCAATATGTATCATGAGTTCATGCATATGACATAAAAATAATAGAAGGAAAAAACCAAGAGAGATAAACCTGAAACAACTGAAAGAGATAAGAGCCTGACTAAGAAACTGGATGAGATTGAAAATTTGTTTAAACAATTGGGGAAGTGATATAGCAGTTTCTTTAATAATTTTCCGCCATTTTCCCGTTTTTATATAATTTTCTCGGACAGAAAACTGAAAACAAAAAAGTATGAAAGAAGAGGAAAAAAACTGTAAAAGGGGCCTCTCCCTGTTTGTCTTTCAGTTATCATACCTTCGCTGTCGGTTTGTATATTCCAACGGCGCATAAACGACGACGTATACCGCCCATTTGACGACCTTCTTTTTGTACCTTTTTTTTTTCTTCCAACAGTAAAATACATCCAATAATTGGAATTTCACAAATACACAAATTTTAAGAAGATTCATAAAGTTTATTTTTTTTAAAAAAATCATTTTAACTATTGCCCTAATATATATAATGTGTCACAATTGTAATTGTGAGACGATTTCCAATCTCGTTAATTAACAATGTCACTTTTGTCTTTAAAAGAAATAGATGAAATGGTTGATTTAATTAATGGGACTGATATTTTCAAAATTTTAGGCAAAGATAATTAATTATAATTGTAATTATCACTTAAAGGAGGTGGAAAGTCAAACCATGATTCAATGGAGGAACTAATTTTTCAACTAATGAATCATTATTCAATTCTCTTATTGAATTTATTTTATGAACAATACTACAGTCTCGTTCGAGGATCATTGAGTCAGCTGATGATGGTCTTGTATGCATTTCTAATGTCATTGCACGATTCATTATCACATAACTGAATGATTCTGTAACGAAACTGTAGTATATCATTCTTTAGTTTTAATTTTATAACTTGTTTTATTCAATTATACATTTTAGAATATGAATTCCACAAATGAATAATACTTCAATACTTAATCTTGAAATCAATAGTATAGTATAGGTTCCTAACTTTAAACTCTGGTGTGTTCATTTGAGTAATCTAGTTTTTGTTGTGGGGTCCATTTGGAGATCACTAGAGTGAATGAAAGGGATTAAGAAGAAGTGGGTGAATGGGTGGATATAATTGTAATGTTTCTGTCATAAGTTAACATCATTTATTTAGTATTATTGCCTTTCTTTTAATATTATATAAATATATCTTTTGTGTGGATTTTTGTGTTGATATTTTGATGATGTGAATCCTATCTAGTGCAAATTTAGTAGAGGACCAAATGTTCAATCCATTCATCAATTTGCTTTGGAACTTATAGTTTTTCAAAGTGGTCCTCCATTTCTTTTGTCATTTAATATCATTTTCTTCTGCCCATTGTTTCACCTGTATATAGCATACAAGTAAGGTGATGGACCTCACCCAAAAAAAAAAAAAAGCAAAAAAAAAACAACACAACACACACACATGTATATAATATGGTATAAGATTACAGTTCCGCTAAATGAACTATTCAATCATTATATTTGACATATGCAATTAATGCGTCAAATGCCGAATTCAGTGATTGAATGGTATCTTATTCGGGCTATAATTTTTCATCTTATTCGGGTTGTAGTTTTTCCTATATAATAATTTATTATTAGCTTCAAATGATTATCCTAGCCTCTTTTATTCATTTATGTAATTTTATCATTAACAAAGTTAGCACTCTAAATACTTAACAAGGATATATGGATCTAATCACTATAATAAGAATAAGAACGAGAGATCTTTAGCCCATTTTTTGAAAATCTGAAATATTATTTTCAAATATTAATTTGTTTATTTGACATTTAGGTTTATCTGCTTTATTTTTATTTACTAATTTTCTTTTTTTTAAGTCGCACGGATTTGATCAGGAAAAAATTACATATTGTTTTACAAATAATAGTAATAGTAATGTACTCCCTTTGTTTCATTAGAAAAGTTCATTTTAAAATATTGAAAACAATAATTATAAAATGACACTTATAATAAAACGAAATGATGGACTATATAACTGAAAAAACCACCCTAAATGTTAGACAATACTAATGCATATAAAAGTTAAATCATGACTAATGATCCTACTAAATAGCACTTTAATAAAGTAGCTAATTGTTAAAGAAAATGTTTTATTAAATTAATGGGATTCTTTTCACTTTTCTCTTTCTCTATTGATATTACCATAGCAACACTAAGACATGACATGCTAATTAAGGGTGTCATTTGACTTCTTTTACAAGTACTAACTAGGCTTAATAACTTAAAAATCTTTGATGAAAGTTAAATTCTAACGTAAAAGTGTAAAGTCAACAAAAGTAAGAATCAGAATTTCGACGTCTAGGTGACCCTCTATGCCTTATAAATGTTGGGCACTGACTCATTCCTCGCCCACACACTTACTTCAGCTAGTTATAACCTAACACAAACAAATAAATAAAATGGTACTACTTCATTAACAAATAAAATTGTTTGGTTCCAATTTTTTTTTTACAGAAAAGAGGAATATTTTTAAAGCAAAAGTTGTAACAAAATAAAGAAGTAGCAACACAAAATGACCATATTAATACTTCATTGATCATCCCAACTATTAAAGAGAAAGAACCAACAAAGTAATATTTTGAAGAGCATCAAATTAATAGTAAACATAATAGAAGGAAAGGAGTAATCCAAAAAGGAAGGGAAAAAAAAAAAAAAAGGGAAGGGTAATATTGAATGTTTTTCTTTCAATATAGAGATTCTTATACTCAATACTACATTCGTCCTATTGAAAAGGTTTTGTAGTATAATTATTTTTAAATCACGGTACACTACTGGTAACAAAACTATTTATACAAGACGTAAAGATCATTAAAGTATTGAATTAAAAGATAATATAAATTAAATTATATTAGTAGTTTGCTGTTGAAATTATGTGAGAATGATGTATAAGAGAAGGAGAGTGAAATCAAAGGAATGAACTAATAATTCCAACCAAATTGATTTGGGAGTTGGTGGGAATATAAATAAAAAGAAAAAGAAAAAGAAAAAGAAAAGCTGAAGATTAAGACGCGTAGATTGTAATTTATAAAAACAATGGGAGCCCATAGTATAAATAAATAAAAAGTTAATAAACTGGGGGGTGACGTGGAAGAAGAATGAAGAGTTGTGGGAAAATGAAAAGGTGATTGGGCTATTGGATATACTCTTACGTGTCTCACTTTTACTTCCAAAGCTATTGGCAATTGACAAGTCAAGTCAAATACGGATCATCGTATGGATCTGGATCCGATTCCACACGAGGCATGTTTGAAATTTTGCCGGATTTGGACCGAATCATTCCGTACCATAATTTGCAAGATCGAGAGATTTCAAAAATGAATAATACAGTTTGAGTGTAAAATCGTAATTGATATAATCAGATAATGAGATCACAATATGCGAATTTGTAAAATTACAAATAAATTATAAAATTATTATTATTTGAATTATTTTAGTAAATTTTTTTTAAGGATTAAATAAAATTAGAGTTATGATTAATTTAATATTTTAGAATCGTAAAATTGTAAGATTTTACTAATTCGATGAGGATTTTGCAAACTACGTTCGGAGTTAATATTTTAATCACAAAACAATTTTTTAAAATTGATTCTAACATTTTAATCGTAAACATTTTTTGTTCTTTCCCTAATGGTTCTTTATCTCTCTTTTTAGGGGAGTTTATTTCCATTGCTATGAGAAAAAATAAAAATGATTGGATTATATTTTGAGAGTAAAAAAAAAAAAAAACTAAAATTTTTGTGGACTCCTATGATTTTTGGTGGGAATTAAATTATTATTTTTAATACATTTTTCTATCATTCAAGTACACACAAAAAATACAAAATTATTGAAAGAAAAACTTTAAAAAAATTATTTTTTACTTTTATTTATATTTTCGGGAAATTGATATATATGGAAAAAGTCCATCTCTGCCTTAGTTTTTCTATTCTCTTAGAATGAAAAGGGGAAGCTTCGGAAAGGAGATGGAGGATGATGACGGAAACCAGGCGGAGGAGCCGTCGTCGTCGGTGGCGGTACGGCTCATAGAGAAAGCTACCACCTCAACTCGACCGGAAGTGGATCCTCGCTTACTCAAGGCCATCAAATCCGTCGTCCGTCACTCCGATTCTGAGCTCCGACACGCCTCCCAAACCCTAATGTACCTAATGAGACGAGACCACTCTCAGGTACCCTCTTTTTCTTTGTGAGTTCTCCCCAATTTATGATTTTCATAAAGATAATCCGCTTTTTAATTTGCGAACTTTTGCCTGTGCTGTGATGTGGGCGGTGGGGGACAGGAATTCTAATATAGGATTTTGAGTGGTGGTTTCGTTTTAGTGAGATTGGAATATTGGACAGTGCAACTGCATGATTTTGGGATGGAGAATCTTCTCTGGAGTTAAAGGATGTTTAAAGTTAGTTGATTTATTGGTGTTAATAGTGAATAAAGATTGACCAGATTGGATTTTCACTAATCTTTGGAAAACGAATTTGCATAAAGCTGGGATGTTTGCGTGGAGGTGATTGCTGCTGATAATTGACGTGAGAATTACTTGTGAGTGAGATTTTGGGATGGATCGGTCTAAATTTTCTGTTTGGATGACAATGCTTGTGAAGTCAGGGTAGTTCTTCTGGTAATTTGTGGGTTATTGTGGTTTAAGCATAAGAGCCGGCCAGCGGGCTTAAGCATTACATGTTTTTTCAGAAAATGTGATATGGTTATCTCCTCCATAAGAGACTGGTTTATAAAGCCTTTGTACATGGGATATGATCTTTGCAAGAATGTAAAACCTTCTATCCCTCTAGAGATGTGTCGGGGTTTGAGCTTACTGTTAGGGACGAACTTATTTAGCTACAAAACTCTGAAAGTAATTATGTTCTTTCTTTAATTGAGTTTTGCATCCACAGTTGACATGAATTTTTTGATTGTGTTATATAGCCAAAAAGGTATGACTATAACTTATTTTTATCTTATCTTCAGGTACGATACCTTTCGCTACTCATAATAGATGAGTTGTTTATGAGGTCAAAGCTTTTCAGAACAATCCTGGTTGAGAACCTAGATCAGCTACTGACTCTGAGCGTGGGATTCAGAAGGAATCTGCCCCTCCCTGCTCCTGCTTCTGTTGCAAGCATTCTGCGCTCAAAGGCTATTGAGTTTTTGGAGAAATGGAATGTATCATTTGGAATACATTACAAGCAGCTTAGGTTAGGGTATGAGTATCTAAAGAGCACTCTCCGTTATCAATTTCCTAATCTCCAAGCAAATGCTGAACGCATCCGGCAGGAAAGGAGGGAAAGAGAGATAAGGACAAGAGAGATTTTACTGAGTAAGTTTGAAAGTCTGAAGGTAAATTTGGCAACAGTCAAAGACGATATTCAATCAACAGTGGATGAAGTCACTGTATGTATGAACATTATTAGAAGTGAGGATGATGATCTTCCAATGGTTCCCTTAGATGATGAGGAAATTGAAGTATTCCACAACTCCGAACTTCGACAGATTCGTCTAAATTCCTTGAGAGAAGGTGAAAAGGTTCAAGAGAACAGTGAAAATAAGGTAATATTTGATGCCTTGAGAGAGTTGTACAAGGTTATAGTGACAAAGCATCTGGTAACTGTCCAAGAGTGGATATCTGTTCTGATAAGGGTTGAAGTTGCAGATATTAGGTTCAGAGACAACACTTTGAAGGAGCTCATTGATATTCGAAATAACCTTCAATCAGTGAAGAAAAAGTGTGAGGAGTCAGGTTGTTCTCTTCCCACAACTACAGTTGTTGAGGAAGAAGATATATGGGAAGAGGGTACACTGGAAGCGTCAAATGGAAAACCATTGACAGAAGAAGATAACAGTGGGCTATTTGTTGCTTCAACTTCCAGTGAGTTGAAAGACAGAGTTTCTGAATGCAGAAATTCTACTTCGAAAGGGAAGAAAAAACTGGATATTGAATGTGGTGGTACTGATTCTAACCCCCTGAGGAGGGAGCTTTTATCCGAGGCTCCAGTTGTGCCATGGGGTTCTTCTTTGGATAACTGGGGTTCAACCCAGAGGGATGTACTGGCAAACCAGAGGGGGTTAGACATTGAAGGTCATTGGGGTAGAGTAGACAGTGATGCTGTTATTCCCGTTGAAAAGATTGCTGAGTTGAGCATGCAGGCAACTGTTTACAAAGAAGACCCGGTGGAAATCCAAGCATGTCGGGCCCCTTTGAAGAAAGGAGGCCTTTGTCCGAGGAAAGATTTGAGAGTCTGCCCATTTCATGGACCAATTGTTCCTCGAGATGATGAAGGGAAGCCAATCTATGTGAATTCATCCATAGAAGATATTTGTCCTGATTTTGGGAATAGTAACTCCTTGGAAGAAGAGATTACTCCTGAGTTTGTTGAGAAGTTAGCCAAACAAGCTGTGAGCAATGTTCGTGAGAGAGACAGTGAAACGGCTAAGAAGAAGGAATATGACAAGAAGGCTTCTAAAAGAGCAAAGCTTGCAAAAGTTCGCGTGCACAATGAAGCAGTTCTACGGGATGCTGCCCTTGCTTCAACCTCAATGTCTTCATATGTCAGTGAGGACGCTGAGACGCCCAGTGGCTCAAGATCGTCGGCAAGGAACAAGAAAGACTCTCTTGCATCAATGCTGAAGAAGAAAGTAACTACTAAAGACAGATTATCTCAGAAGCTACTAACTACCCGCGCTAGGGATGCTACAACAAGACAGTTGACTATGGCAGAGGAATTGAAGTACAGGGAAGCGTTTCCCAATCAATGGTAGCTTCTAAACCTAGATTGATCCAATCAGGGAGCAATTTTCTTGGTTCTGTATCATACTTAATGTAGCTATTTGAGTTATACAGAGTTTCAGTCATTTAGATTAGAAAACGTATTTGTTAATTCTTTCCTTTCCTGTACTATATCCATTCTGGGATTTTGCTTGTCTAATCAGCCTGTAAAGTCAGATATTCTCTGAAGAATAAGAAGTCATAGTTTGTTGGATAACTTCCCTGATATGCAGATTAGGCCTTCTTTTTCTTGAATCATATTACTTCTATTATACGGGATTTCCAGAGGGGAGGACGACTGCGCACTTTGTATGCTCTCCTGTTGTTGCGTATGTGGTTAAATGGACTGTACTTTACGCATGAATGAATAGCTCTGCAAGTTTCGTGTTCTTTGAGTGGGATGATTAGTCATCATTCCTTCTCAATGATTAAGCCACACAGGTCATGGAAGATGATGCCTTTGGCACATTTATGCTGCAAATAATGGGGCATGTAGCTTATCTAGTAGTGGTAGTGGAGCACACAGCAGTCTGTACTGAGATGGCAACTCCCTTATTTTATAATTTTTGGAGAGTTTTTAGATCAAATAATGTATCCTTTGGATTCTATCATTGCAACGCATTACAAATTTTCCTTCCAAAATAAGTATCGTTTTAACTTTTTTTTTTTTTCCATATAAATTGAAAAAAAAAAAGAAACTTAATGAAATGATAGGGTATAACTTTGTGTTTGCGTTAACTAAATAATAAACATGTAGAGTTCCAAGATATTGTAATTACAATAAATAGTAATAGTTGAATTGAAAATAAGAAATAATATTTAATATGAAAGAGAATAAACGAGGGGTTATTCTGGGACAATATGTATAAATTTTTTACAACGGGGGAGTAGTAAGTTGATTTCCAAAAAAAAAAAAGAAAAAAAAAAGAAAACATTTGATGTCATTTTTTACCTCACAAAACAAAAGAGTTAATTTTGTTATTTTCTCGTGACACAAATCGACAAAAGTGACTCGTCATGCGTTACAACCACATGAACGTTGGTTCCGAGTGTAATTTTGCTATCATTTCAAGGACCTTTTGTACTCGTGTCATTGAATGACAAAAGCCCAAAAAACTACCACTAGGAAAGAAGATAAAAAAGAAGAAGCAATTCAAAACTTCAAATTTTAAACAGTCCTTTCTTTCTTGTGCAGTGGCCTGAAATACGGTGCCCAATGAAGTAGAAGTTTGAAATGTAGCAATGTACAAATTCACCTAATTTATAAATTTAATCCATCCACCCCCAACGCTCCCCCATTCCCAAAGTCCAACTGCTCTCTCGAGGGTGCACATATAATAAACGAATAAAGAAAAGGCCAAGAAGAAAAAGAACCCATCAAGAAAAGCATCTCCTTTCCCTGTTTCTTCCTCCTCTTGCCTTCACTCTTTGCAAGAGTGAGAGCGTTTCTGAATTCAATTTACCGGGCTAATGTGATCACATTGAAGCACAAGAGTCGATAAAGACAGGATCTTTCTTGTTAATTTGGATTCAGAGAAGTTGTTTTTTTGTGTGTTTTGTTTGCTTGGTTTGGCTTCAAGTATATTAGATTCTTTTTGAATTTTGTTGAATGGAATCAGAAAACAGCATTCAATGCATATCTTCTTCTGATGGGATTGATGAGGATGAGATCCAATCCCTTCCTCCTCATTTCACCATCCATTCCCAGTTTTCTTCCTCTGCAAAATCGCCCCACAACAGTAATAACCATTTCAACAATTCCAGTACCATTAACAGCAAGGGTGGGTTATTTCCTCCCTCCACTAGTGTCCATGAGCTTCTCGAATGTCCAGTTTGCACTAATTCCATGTACCCGCCGATCCATCAGGTCTGTTCTTTTCTGAATTTTGAATTCTGGGTCCCCAATTTCTTAAATTTTTTTTGCCCTTTTCTTCTCAGTCTTAAATTCATGCTTTGATTGGGCTATTTTATCGCTTGAACTGATTCAATTACGCATTCTTTTGTTAGGAGTTGCTTATTTTTGCTTTTTGGGATGTGTTGATTAAAATCAGTATGTTCAATTCGTGATCCAAAATGTGAACTTTGTAAAGGTGTTTGATTTTATTTGATCTCATCTACTTTTCAGGTCATTTAGGTTGAAATTAGTGGGGGTGCATATAAGGGGATTTGGTTGATATAAAAAGTCGAATTTTGGTTAAATTGGTACAGCCTTTTGTGATCTGAAAATGTGAACTTTGTGAAATAGTTTGAATGCATTTGCTTATATGGATGCATTCAGGGGGATTAGGTTAAATTTGGAAGGGCCAGTTAAATATGCATTTGTGGATAGTGCTAGTACTTATCAGCAAATTCGACTCTTTGCAGTCCTGCTGTTGAGTTGTACTTGTTTGTTTCACGACCGAGGCATGTTGGTTTGTTGATAAGAGTTGCTTCTGCGCAATGAAGTATTTGAAATTTAACTGAGAAATCATTTTGATCAAGTCATTAGGTGAACTCTTTAGGTGTCGCTTGTTCAATAATGAGAATAGATGTCAATTTCTCTCCTTCAGGAGAAAAGTTATGATTGGGGCATTTAGGCAAGCAGATGGTGGATCTATGCTCGTGCGTGATGCAATTGAGAATAATTTACCAGTTAGCAAGTATCACTACATTATTAATCAGACAATTTTCTTACTAAATATGTTGGATAAACTGTCTTTTCGATACTTCTTCTGAAGTTATAGATATGCCAAATAAGAAAATAAATTTTGCTTTATGTCTCAAGAAGGTCTTGAAGTTTTCAAATGAGTGGCTTTAGCATATTATGGCTGTTATGGCCTCTTTGACCGTCCAACGATATTATGTGCACTTCTATTAGTTTCAGATGTGTTCTTTTCAAACTTCATGTTGTTTATTATTTATATCTTATATTTCCTTCGTAAGTATTTCATTCCTTAAGCTTCGGCTATATTAACCTGTGTTCGTCAAACCATGCACTTATAGAGCAGGGGAAGACTCTGGAAGAACAAGAAAGACTGTTAGTGTAGAATTCATGTTTCAAGTAATAGTATTCTTTGATTGTCCTTGACTGGTAATATTCTGCAATTTTGAGGTATCTGTTTTAATATAGGGAGGAACGTGATTGCATCCATTTTCTTGTTTATGCTATTAATCAGATATTTTTCTGAATTCTTTTCCATCTTGTTGTTAACTGCAGTGCCACAATGGACACACCATCTGTTCGACCTGTAAAGTGAGGGTACATAATCGCTGTCCGACATGTAGACAAGAGCTGGGTGATATAAGGTGTTTAGCGTTAGAAAAAGTGGCCGAATCACTTGAACTTCCGTGCAAGTTCTCCTCCCTTGGCTGCCCTGATATCTTCCCTTATTACAGTAAACTGAAACATGAGAGTCTTTGTAATTTCAGACCATATAACTGTCCTTATGCTGGTTCAGAGTGCTCAGTTCTTGGGGATATTCCTTACCTGGTTACTCATCTACGAGATGATCACAAGGTAGACATGCACTCCGGATGCACATTTAATCACCGTTATGTCAAATCTAATCCTCGAGAAGTAGAAAATGCTACATGGATGTTAACTGTAAGTAATTATCTTTTCATGTTTTACCTTTTTCTTCAAATGAAACAGCTTTAAGCCTATGAACTGGTGACATCTGAATATATCATCTTTGACTAACTCCATCATCTAGACAATACTGTGTTATGCTGGTCATCTATTCATCAAGCCATAATGAGCCAATTGGTTTATGATTTCTTCTATGTTTGCTTTTCCCTTCTTTTGTTGTGTCTGGATATAGATTTTGCCAGTGATGAAGGCACTGCTCATTTTGTTTCCTCTTCAGGTTTTCAATTGTTTTGGCCACTACTTCTGCCTGCATTTTGAAGCTTTCCCACTGGGCATGGCTCCTGTTTATATGGCATTCCTCCGATTCATGGGAGATGAGATGGAAGCGCGGAACTTCAGTTACAGTTTGGAGGTAGGAGGTAATGGTCGGAAACTCACTTGGGAGGGCACCCCTAGAAGCATTAGAGATAGTCACAAGAAAGTCAGGGACAGCCATGATGGCCTAATTATACAGAGGAATATGGCACTTTTCTTTTCTGGTGGGGATCGAAAGGAGCTCAAACTCCGCGTGACTGGTCGAATATGGAAGGAACAACAGAACTCAGAATCTGGGGTTTGCATACCAAATCTTTGTACCTAAAATTTTCCTTCAAGACTCAACCTTTGTGTTCTGTGTCGTTCTATTACAATAACTGTTGTTATTGCCCCTGAAATCATTGAATTATGATTCTTTTTGTTGGAAACTCTTGTGCTGTTACAAAGATGATTGCAATGTAGATAAGGGTACTCTCAAATCCAACTACGAGGATTAGGCATAGTCGTAATCGGACCTGCTTTTTACACATTTCTCCTTATTTGGGACTCTATTTTCACTTGCATCCCCTATCTTACCTTGGCTGTTGGAGAGTTAGTAGATGCTTATTCCCGCGGGCTTTAACGACATGTGGGACTTTTACCTTTACATCCGCACGACTTTGCTCTGTTAGCCCTCAACAAGAAATTGAAGAGTAACGGCAGCAAGTGAGGGCCACTAAATAGTAGAAACAAAGTTCATTTGGTGAAACTGGGCAAATGAATCCATGTGGACAAGAAGGACAATGTTCTTGTTTTGCCTTTTTTTTCGCTTTCTGAGATAATATGGTAGTTCAGAAACTTTAAAGAAAGGTTAGAAAATGCAAAATGGAATGTTGTAGTTCAAACAACCTAACTCATAAGATATTTCTGTTGCTTAAATAATCATACTATTTCTGTGACATGGGGTCTCTAGAGAGGGATAATACACTTTGGGGATTCTCGCGCACTTGTATGTTCTCCTAACGTTGCAGTTTCTATGGCTTTTACATTTTCTAAGGGTGTTCTCGGAAAATTAGAATTGGTTTTAAACTAATTCTATTTTGATTTTAATTAATTAGGGGAAAAATGTCACAAAAGCCAAATCAATTTTAATAAAATAGAAAACAAACAAAAATGCTTTGTTACTCCTTTGCTCTTGTTCTTAGCAGTTAGAACCTTACCAAAACCCTATTAAAACCCTCCACACACAATCACTTCAACTGTTGAAAATTTTGTAATGTTGTCCATACGAATTATGTAACAAAAGTTGTCATCCAAACCAAAGAAAGAGAACAAAGATTGCGAAAGAAGCTTTTACCAGGGGTTTATACACTCTTCTTCCAAGAATGTGACAAACCTTGTTTCTTCATTCATGGACTGCTTAATTCCAACCAATCGTCCACACTCCCCAGCAGCAATAAGCAGTTTCTCTCCCGAATTTCCCTTCAAAGTATGGAAGACGAAGAAAACAACAGCACCAGAGCTTACAAGGAAGTTTCCAGTTCATTTTCCGCTTTCATCCCATTCAAGGTTCAGAATTTCAGCTCATCTTCGCCGGCCCGCCAACCGCCAGAATTATTTGAGGAAAAAGCTGAGTCAACACTCCAAACAACAGGTAAGTTTGGATTCCAATTATCCAAACCCGGTTCGTAAATTCTTAGGTAAGGATAGTCCTCTGCGGAATTTGGATAGTTTTAGTGAAGAAAAGAGGAATCTTGATACTAATGATGTAGGGGATGATTCCTCTGGTGTTAAAGTAACAGAATTGGATTCAAAATCAAAACTTTTTGGTGGGTCTGTGTTGTTTGATAAATTAGAGAACTGGGTTGATCAGTATAAGACAGATATAGAGTTTTGGGGAATAGGGACTGATGCTGTTTTTACAGTTTATCAAGATTATGAGGGAAAGGTGGAAAGGGTTGTTGTGAATGAGGATGAGATTTTGAGGAGGAATGCGGTTGAGCCATTCTTGTATAAGGAAGAAAATGTTGATGATTTCCCTGAAGTGAGTGAAAAGATTTCTTATGCAAAATCTTTAGCCAGAGAAATGGAGAATGGGAATGATCTGATTACCCGAAATAGTTCAGTGGTAAAGTTTGTCACTTCGAAAGGAAAATCTGGTCTGGTCAGTATGATTCAGGGAGTTAATTTAAAACCAGTTTTGCATTCCAAATTGTCCAGTTTCGGGATGATGTTGGCATGTGGTGTGCTTGTAGTTATGGCAGTCAGCAATGGTTTACACCTGGGGAAAGTAAGCAGGAGTGTACGAGGTACGAGAAAGAAATGATGAGGAGAAAGCTGAAAGCCAGAATGGAGAAAGAGAGGAAAATGAGAGGTGCTGTGGAAGTAATTCAGGATTCCGTCCCTGCATCTGTGTCTGTTAAGAGGCCTCAACTTGATAAGCAAGAACTCACAAACAGCATTTTGGAAGCTGAGGAATCAAGTAGCACAATAATGTCTATTGAAAGCCAGAGTAATCGGGTTGGGATACCTGTAGATTATGAGAAAATTCAAGAAATTAGAGTAATGGCAAGGAAAGCGCGAGAACTTGAAAAAAGGGATTCCTTAACAGATGATGCTGATGTAGAAGCTCATAAGACACCTACAGAATTCTCAAATTTGGAAGAAAGGACTCAGAAGCAAGGACTTGTGGTTGAGGAGCCTCAAATGGACCTCCCAGTTGGATTTGAAGGACAATCAAGGAACCCAAGTCAAACCATGGAGCATACTTCTACTGATAATTCAAAGATAGAGAATGGATTTGCTGTTGATGAGGCTGTAAGTGAAAATAGAGGGACACAAACCAGCGAACTCTTACAGAAGAAATTCCCTGATTTGAGTCAAGGACCTAACATGGATGTGGAAAATATTAAGTTGGACATGGATTCAACCAATGCAGTCCAATGTAGTGAACAATATGAGGATTTCAAGAAAGAAAATCAGTCTGCCATGTTTACTGAAAGTTCTGTTAAGAAGCAGCTCAAGGTCATGGGATCTGTTGAAGAAGCAAGAGAATTCCTTTCTAAAAAGCGTGATAACATAGAATCAACTATTCAAAATGCAGCTATAGCCACTGAACGAGTTCACCATCCTTTAACCATTCCAGACAAGAAGGGCACAGAAGTAGTGACCAGCTGGGGATTGGATGCAAGTGAGAAGGTGTCTGACGCTGATAGCATACACGTGCCCAACAAATCTACATCACCAAGAGGAGATTATGTTCCAACCATCAGTAGACATCCCAAAACTGATGCAGTGGAAGGAGAAGGAAAGGATGATCTAGAAACTTTCAGGTTGTTAGATACTGAATCAACCTTTACAAAGCTGACTGAAGATAAAGAAATAAACATTGGCATGAACCAGGAAGAGAGAGTTAGCCAGGATGTTATGGAAAGAAAAGGAGCAGTTGATATTCAGCTGCCTGGCAATCTCCATGGTCAAGAGAGCAGAACAGATCTTGCTTCACCAGTTAATCGAGAGAACTGGATAGAGAAGAATTTTCATGAGCTAGAGCCCATTGTTAAAAAGATTGGAGCTGGCTTTAGAGATAGTTATATGGAGGCAAGAGCAAAAACGAATCAAGATTTGAACTTGCACACCGATTTGAGTGAACTTATGCCTGATAAAGATGATAATGAACTTGAATGGATGAAAGATGAAAGGCTGAGAGATATTGTGTTCAAAGTTCGAGATAATGAATTGGCTGGAAGGGATCCATTTCATCAAATGGATGAACAAGATAAACTTGCATTTTTCAGTGGACTTGAGAAGAAAGTTGAGCAAGAGAATACTAAATTAGCAAATCTGCATGAATGGGTTCATTCGAACATTGAGAACCTTGATTATGGAGCAGGTACTGTATTCTATTGTGGTTTTTTTTTTTTTTTTTTCTTCATTTGGTAGCTTCTGGCCATGTAGCACATAATCAGCTGAAAACCTCATTTATGGCATTATAGATACATCCCTGTTTGTCATGAAAGGATCTTTTTTCTGCCTCTCTTTTGGGGGACGTGGTGGTTTGAATTGATAGTTTTATGAGGTTCTTTCCCTTGCAACCTTAAAAAATGGATGTTCTTTGATCCTAGATGTCTCTAGCTTGTAAAGCTACCTGATAACTAGTTTGATGAGGAATCTTTATTTTTGTTTTTGAGTTAACATCTCTTACTAGAGAAATTTTACTGGCTAGAGTCTGCTTGCACATTATATTATATGTATGTGTTCATTTAAATTTTTGGGGGGTGGGAATTGAAATCATGCAACTCTTCCGTTATATTTTCCTTCAAATAATTGCTCTACTTTTTTCCCTATAGATGGCATTAGCTTGTATGATCCTCCTGAAAAAGTTATACCTCGTTGGAAAGGGCCTCCTGTGGAAAAAATTCCTGAGTTCCTGAGAAGTTCTTCATTGCCAGATAAAGGTTTTGTTGGCCAACATGTTGCAAAGGTTAACCTCATGAAGCCAAATGGAGAAGATCCCCTTCAACTCTCAAAAGAATCTCCATCAAGTGATGGTCTTCAAAGAGATTCAGCTCTCTCTAATCAGAGTAAAGGATTTCAAGGAAACTCTTCCAAAGCTCCAAAGATTGCTATAGAAGGGAGTGATGGCTCTGTCAGAGCTGGTAAAAGGTCAGGCAAAGAGTACTGGCAACATACAAAGAAATGGTCCCAGGGTTTTATAGAGTCTTATAATGCAGAAACAGATCCAGAAATCAAAGGCGTTATGAAGGACGTGGGGAAGGATTTGGATAGATGGATTACTGAGGAAGAAATAAAGGAAGCAGCGGATTTTATGGATAAGTTACCAGAGAGGGGGCGGGAGATAGTTAATGAAAAAATCAACAGGGTCAAAAGAGAAATGGAACTGTTTGGTCCTCAAGCTGTTGCAAGCAAGTACCGTGAATATGGCGATGATAAGGAAGAAGATTACTTGTGGTGGCTGGATCTACCATATGTACTGGTAACTCCTTTGGCATTTCTTCTCTACATTGATCAAACTGTCACAGTGGTGTTTCTTTGTCATTTGGTGAACAAATGTATAATGGTTCCTACCTTTTCATTGATGGTTTTTGTTCTTGTACTACTATCTTATCAGCTGACTTCACGTATACTTTTACTGCAGTTCTGACTAGTTTTAAAAACCTGGGTAGGGTAGTTTTTGAGCTCTATATATTGCTGCCTTCTTTACTACAGTTGATTTGTTTCTGTTTCTTCAGATATCTTGTTTAATCTACACAAATAAGTAGTTTTACCTGCATGGTTTGTAGTGTATTGAACTATATACTGAGGAACAAGGGGAGCAAAGAGTAGGTTTCTATTCATTAGAGATGGCTGCTGATCTGGAATTGGATCCTAAGCCGTATCACGTGATAGCTTTTGAGGATGCTGGGGATTGCAAAAATATGTGCTACATTATACAGGCTCACCTGGAGATGCTTGGAAAAGGGAATGCCTTTGTTGTTGCACGACCACCTAAGGTAAGTGCAAATATGCTATATCTATTTCCGGTTCTATTCTAAATGGTATCCTGCACGCTGTTGCTTTTACATGTCATGTTGAAATGTCAATGGACAGGAATTAGTTTCTGTGAGAGTATTTTCAATGTTTATAACCCCTGCCAAATTTGTGGACTGAATCTTTTAATTTCTGTTGGTCATTTAGCATTTTTTCCTTCCTTTCCCTCATTTCTGATGACTGGAATAACAATGAATCGTGTGAATCATAGTAAATAATCCAGAGGGAGAGCAGTCTCATTCTGATTATAGCTACTCGTAATTTTATGCAGGATGCATTTAGGGAAGCAAAGGCAAATGGCTTTAGTGTAACTGTTATTAGGAGAGGGGAGGTGAAGCTCAATGTGGACCAAACACTGGAGGAGGTGGAAGAAGTAATTGCTGAAATTGGGACTAAGATGTACCATGACGCAATTACAAGGGAACGATCTGTGGATATCAGTGCAGTGATGAAAGGGGTCTTTGGTCTAAAGAAGCCCATCCGAAGGTAAATTCAGTCCTTATTCTTATTGCAAAACAGAAGGTGCTTCATCTAGCACTACCCACTTGTTTGAGTGTGCTTGAAAAATGGCTCTTTTTCTGCTAACCATTTGTAAAAAATTATTCCTTTGCTTGGTTTACTGGCTTGATTTATGCTCTTGCCACCGTTCTGTTGTTTTTGTACCAGGAGAAGGTCGAAGAGGAAGGTTAAAAACTCTACCAAGAATGGAACAAAGTGAAGAGGGCTGGCATCTGCGCTTGACTCTATCACTGGAAGCCGCTTGTAGCGCTGCTTTGAGATCTCCACATCTTGACGCTCCACCTGGGAAATCCACATTATACATTGAAAAGTCGTGTTTTTGTGGATTTGGGTTGCATTCCTGGCAGCAGATATCCAGCTGAAACTGAAATTCTTGCCCCTCTGGCTTAAGATCTTAGCAGGAAGCAGTTGTAGTTCTTTGCAGGTTTCACTTTTGACAGATTTTGAAGGTGCTCTTTGAGGATTGGATTAGATTAGATTAACTAGGCTGAACCTACATTTATGATCAAATTTTGGATAGGTGTATTGTAATTGTATGGTACATTACTTGGTGAAAGGGAGTCCAAATTTTGTGTGTATGTAATTAAAGCTGGCAAACAGATCAGATAGAATGGAAAGCAAATTTTCTCATCTACCATATTTGGTTCTCTCTTATTAGCTTAGAGAAGGGGAAAGAAATATTGATAGTTAGATTGACATATATACATGTGCAGCAACGCAAAATTAAAAATAAGACTCTTTATGTGATACTGAAGAACACAAATAACTCTTTACGTGGGACGGAAGGACAAAAATATGCAATAACGTCTAATCATAAGCAAGATTGTTTATATGGTACGGACGGAATGACAAAAACATAAGAGTACGAAAATAGCAGAAACAAAACTCTTTATATGACATAATGATCATATTATATGAGATGTTAAGTGTGCAAACTAACTCCAATTTTAGGGAATAAAATTATACTTCTAAATTAATAACACTTGCAATTACTCAAGTTGTGGATAGCCTATCCTTCCTAATACATTTCCCTAATTACATTTCCCCTTTAATAATATTAGGAAGAAATTTAATTAATAAAACACTAAACAGACGAGATTAACGGAAAAATCAAATAAAGCTCAGCAATGGACGCCCACGACGGAGCCACGGCTGAGCTCCACCACCACCCCACATTTCACCCCACTCTCCACCCTGTGAGTAAACACCTTCAGCACTCTCACCCTCCCTTCCAGCTTCATCATCGTCTCTATTTCCATTGTGGGTCCGCCTATCGCCGGCCCCATCGGCCCACCGGCTGCCGCCGCCATCGTGACTTGCGGTGGCGGTAGAGGATAAGAGTGAACGTCGAACTTCGCGGACATGTGCTGAGCCCGGCCTCCCTCGATCTTTCCCGCAGGAATGAAGACGAGGCCGACCGGCTGGCCGGAGTAGACGAGCTGGAGAGAGCTGTCGTAGTGGGTGAACACGTCGCGGTTGGGGTTTGTGACGGTGACGAGCTGGAAAAAGGTGAAGTTGACGGTGCCGTTGGAGACGGAGATGGTTGGGAACTGGACGGCGTCGACGGCAATCTTGGGCGGTTTGGGCTTGAAGAGGAGGAAGTAGACGACGACGGCGGCGGCGGCGAGGATGAGCAAGAAAACGGTGGCGACAATGCAGGAAGCTAAGTTGGTGCGGCCCTTGTTGGCGGCGGATTTAGATCTGCGTTCGTGAGGGTCGTACATTATGGATAACCCACACCAATTTGTTGGTCGGGAGGTCCAAATTCCAAAGAAGGTGGCGGAAATATGCAGCTCCGGTGAACTGAAAAGTGGTGGAGGAGGAGGAGGAGGAGAAGAAGAAGTGAAATGGGGGGAGTAGCAATAAATTGCAATGATGAGTGGGCTTTGGATCTACTGACTACTACTAGTGATGCCTGACACTGTTCAAATGGCTTAGCTTTTTGTCTGAACGATAAGGATCTCTGCCTGCCACCGTAACCATTGGATTATATATTTTAACATACTAGTAGATGATGCAAATAGCAAAATAACGAGCGAGTGCTCCAATGATTATGACACCTAATAAATTATTTTGTGGTATTCGATTACTACCTATATCAGTTTCTGAACATACACTTTATTTACGGATCACAACTGTCATATGGTGCACAATATTTGTGCACAAACAGACATCTCAACTTCTTTCTTATGCTCCCTAGAAAATCTAGAGATACACTTCGTTTATGAATCACAATGCACAATTCTAAATAGATATGATTATTTAAATGAATCCAAGTATGTAGGCATGTTTATAGTAGTGTGTATAGTATAGTATGTTTATTGTTTAATGATACCATTATCCTTGAAAGAATGCATGTATGTATGAAGAGGGTTATTTTTACCTGTTTTCATAATGAGGATGAATGGATCATATGATTATTTAAGAACAAGGGATAGAGTGGTTTTAAAGCTAAAATGAAAGAACAAAGAAAGATTTTAAGTGGAAGATACGTTTAGGATAATTGTGTTTCAAGTAAAATTTGGTGGGTAAGTGTACATTAAAGAATGACATGTAGAGGTTCCTCTCTTCAATTTTTTTTTTTTTTCTCATACAAATGCAACAAGATAGGCATACAAATGCAATTACATACGCTATAAGATAAGCATACACATACAATTACGTTATAAGATAAGCATACACATACAATTACGTACGCAACAACGGTTGACTAGCATCATTTTCAAGAAATCATATCGCTATATTGACTTATTTGTCACTGGCTGAATCAATTCAATACTAAAGTCGCAATCACTTTGTCACTATTAAAGTATAAATGCCATCACTCTTTCCAGAATCAATGGAGGAATGGTCAGAAAAACACATTTCAGCTTATAATTCTAAAGATAGAAACAAGAACTATGACAAGATTTTCAGAATCCAGACAACAAAGATTGGTAATAATAATCCTTTGTTTTTTTCATGAAAATATCAGGAAATCAAAGTAAAGAAAGGCATGGCCACTTCCATTCTGCAACAACTCTTAAAGACACTAGAGCCTGTCCATAACTAACCACTGAGGTTAAAGTCAACTTCTGAAAGAACTGGAAACATCAATTGCAAAGGAAATAATGCAATCCCCATCCCCCCCCCCCCCCCCCCCAACCACCCCCCACAAAACCTCTATATTAAGTCAACTTCTTGAATTTTGAGGTATGAAAACTAGTGATTAACAATGGCCACCACTATAATAACTATTTACCAATATCATATGCACAACATGCTCACATATGGACTAGTAAACCTCTTCCTGCGGATCATAGAGAAGCAATTTGGTCAAGGTGGCGATCCATGAGATAGGCGACACACTCAAGGAATGCAGCTTCACCCGAATCAGGTAGAACGTAACCCAGAGCTTCCTGGATTATCTCCTCAATCACTGATTCCTTATTCAAGGTTTCCCTGCACATAATGCTACCTATAGCAAAAGGAGTTAGCCCCCTCTCAGCACCCTTCTTGAGAAGCATGGTGGATATGCGGAATACACGTGCAGATTCAAGAGGTAGCTCCCAACCATAGAACTTCAGCAAATCAATGTCTTCTTCAGCATCCAATGAATTGATGTACTCCAAGGTGTCTGGACTGAAAGGCTGTCGAGCTTGCGGCCAATAGAGCCAATCAAATGTGCAATCTTCAAACTGCACAAAATATTATCCGTCAACATCAAATTGAGTGTCTATACCTCAGCTTCACAAGTAACACTTGAGATGCTTGAATAATCATGAATGTCCAATTCAGATGGTTATACATTATCGCTATATATAAGAACACACAATCCCAATATTAGATTGATCTTTTAACATCTAAAAAGGAACTCCTAGGAACAGAAGTAATCCACAGTAACATGAAAAGGAAAGATAACACAAGGGAGACCATAAAGAAAAAAAGGAGAGAAAAGAACACTTACACTCTCAGGCAAGCAGTAGCCATGATCAATTGGGATAAGCACGGTTTGGCCGTCTTCTCCTTTGCTGACCAAAATGTTTCCAGCATGCCTGTCTGCATTCGCCAACCTCATATCCAGAACTGCAATTTTTTGTACCTCATTCACAGGGAAAGCATTTGGACTCCTATCCTCACAACTCCCATCATTTTCCACAAACGACTGCAACGAACCAATCTTCATTTTTACACCCGCTGGATGATTAAAACCACTATGCAGGCACTTAACCAAAAAGGTAGGTGGTACACCAGCAAAACCCTTACCTTCACCAGAAAATGAGCGAGGGCCACTACTTGGATGATCCAAAATATAAGCAGCACACTCCCTTAAGGCACCTTCCCCAACTCTTGTTCCTTTCTTCAATCCTTCACCATCAACTGACAAGGGCAACCCTCGGGGATTGTTCACAGCCAAAGGTTCCTCATCTATTGGCTTGAACACAGCCACATACTTACTTTGTGACGCATCCAGCATGAAATATGCTCCTCCAGTACCCTCTGAAGACATTACTGGATCACTACCTCCTTCTAATCCTTCAAGGGTGGAATTTATCAATTCATCAACAGCCAAAGGTAATTCTATCTTTGGGCTAACAATAACAGGTTCCAACACAATAGCTCTGTCCGGAGGCTTCCTAGGAACAAAATGACTATTCTCTAATACCTCCTCGCACACTTTTTCCCGGCATTCTCTCTCGTCATTCAACTTAGGCACATCAATGGATAACTCGAAGTTTTTCTCAACAGGCCTAGCCCTTATCTTAGCAGATTTCCGCACGAACAAATGAATGACTGCATCATTATGCTTGGAGATATCATTAATAAGCTTCTGATCCTCAAGCTTCTCACCTTCACACAACACCTCTTGATCCTCAACATCCCCCAAACTATTCTTAGTCTCAGCAAGCTGTCGCTTAACATAACCAACATCCCTATTCCTCTCCACATGAAAAGTATACTCTTCCCCACAGGAGGTCCGAACATGAATGGTCTGGAGATCCGAGAGCCGAAGAACCAAATGCAGAACATTACCATCGCTCACCCCATAATCCCTAACCAGAGAATTACTCCGAGCCAGTTCTCGGCCTCCACATATCAATTTCTGATTTCTCACCACAAACCCTTGACATGTCTGAATCCTTAGCTTCACGGATTCAATGGACTCGGACCCCAGGACCCTCATAGGGACCCTCGACCCTGGCATCGCCAGGTATATAAAAACCGATTCTTGGCTGTGTCCCGGAGGCGACAACGGCGGGAAAAACACCACTGAATCCTCCCGAATAGGACTGATCGCAACAACACCCGCGGACGACATGATTCTAATTTAAGAAATATCAACACCCTAGGAAACAAAACCCTAAAAATTCACAAAGATTCACAGAAACTGAACAAGATCTTCCTGTACAAGACGAAATTCACACTGTACAGAGGAAAAGAAACGCCAACCAACCAGACATCAAAACCCAAGTAAGGAAATGTTAGAGACTCATATCAACGGGACGCCCGCCATATCAATCGTTACAAATCAGGAGATGGAAATTATGCCATAAAAACTCAACCCTGAAATCAGCTAACACGGCAAAGGAAACCTAGGGTTTTGGAAGGAATTGGGCGGATTCTTACCGGATACAGGCACGAACCAAACCGAACCAGAGGAAGAACCGAGGAGGCGTGATGGAGACGGAAGAGTATAAGAAGTCCGGCGAGGAATCGGCGAGTCTTACGGAGAGGAATTACAACTGGTTGGTTTGTTCGTTCATTGGTAGCGATTATCTTTTCCTGAAATTTATTTGTTGAATAGAGAATATAAAACTATACAATAGACAGAAAGCAGAAAAGGAAAGCAAATACGCGTTAGCTGACTTTTGACTCTATGAAATTTCTCAACTTTTAGTTCATTCCCCACACGCTATGAAAAGAAGAAGTAATTAAAAACTGTCTAGCTAATGGGCTTTGGTTCATTGGGCTTTCCGCCGTGTCATGGTTAATAGGTAATCCTCCATTCTTAGAGTATATAATTTATTATAAATTGTGATATATATCACTTAAAATGAATAATATACTATCATATTTTTCACTTATATACTTATTTTAAAAATAACAGTTAATTATAAAACTATACATTGTTATAATGAAAAGAATATGTGATGTAAATGAATTCAAAAAGAACTTTTTAAATAGGAAAAAAAAATTTATTTGACTAAAGAGGCGAGTGGAGAGTATGTATGGCACTTGTGCAAATGAGGGGAGACATGAAAAGTTTTGTTCTGATTTTCTCATCAAATACAATTTCTTCTCTTTTTCCTAATTTGCTCTCTCATCTCACATTATTTTCTTCTGTTTCTCATCTTCTTTTTGTAATTTCTGGGAAATTCCATAACACACTTTTTCTCGGCCCAATATAGGTTTCCAAAGGCCCAAACCAAACCCATCTTCTTCTTGATTTTGCCATCTCAAAAACCAGGACGAGGTTGTATGTCCCATGTCCCTCCTCACATTCAGGGGTCCCCTTGAATGTGAAGAGAGATATGGGAACATGGGAACAAGAGATCTTCCCTCCTCAAAAACCTAATACCTAAGTACCGGGTTCAGGTTGACAAATTTTTGTGTCAACACTACTTAACCTTAACGTTACTCATTTAATTATTTGGGTCGATTCATATAATCTGCGAACCCGTTAAGGCTCAACCATAATCCGTTTTATATTGTGTCGAATTTGTGTCTAGTTATTTTGGACACTTCCTTTTCAAATTTGCCTTTACCAATAACGAAAAGTTTTTAGGCTCCGTTCTTTTAGTGACCAACTAGGGAAATATTTTGGTTTGGTAAAAAAAAAATTTGGAGGGAGTTTTTTTTATGGAAAATTGTGTAAGAGAGAAAAAAATGTAATAATTATGTTAATTTTTGAAAAATATGAATAGAAATATAAAGAAAATTTTAAATTTTAAATTTTGAATTTTGTTAAAAATAAAATTATTTCTTTTTGTAATTTTTTTTTCTCTAAAAGTGGTGATTTTCATAAAAATAAACTGAAAAGAAAAGAGTATGTCATCTTCAAGGTTTCTTGATATGCGTGTAAAAATGTAAAATGCAGGTGTATGACTTGGGATTCTTGATTCCATTTAGTTAGTTTTTAAAACGTTAAGTCATGACAATTGGTATGCGTACTCAACGGGCCCGGCGCTCAACGCCGAACACCACACCGGAGCGTCAACAGTGTACGTATTGCACAGGCACGACGCTCAACGTTGGGATCGTTATCCCTAATGTGTACAAGTAGCTCTGCAAGGAGCCTTGCACTGCAAAAATTATCCTTTTTAAATGAACACACACAGTTCCCTAGCACTAATTGTCCCCTGTAATTCTCTCAGAAATACACACTTGATCCCCATAAAAAGAGAAAACCACTATGGACAGCAAAATGCAGAACTGGCCAAGAAGTAAAACAGCAAATCAGAAATATCAGAGAATCTCTAATATGCACTCTCTAATATGCACTCCGTTTCGTTAGAAGAGTCCGATTTCTATTACTGTTTTCAGCATTAGAAACCGGACTCTTCTAATGGAAATGAGGGAGTATAAAAAAAACTAAAATATGATGTTTAGTAAAGTGGCTGCTGTTAAACAAGAAAGTATCTTGCAGTACTTAAAACAAGCATGAATGGCACTAATTGACAGTCCATGAGTATGGACTGAGGACTATTCTAACCATGTACAGGGTTCCCTTCTGTTAGATTAACTCAACAACTCAAACAGAGTTTAACAGCTTCATGCATTCCAATTTGCTGTCAAGACTCAGAAGTACGACGCCAAAACTCCAAACTCCTCATGTATCAAAAATCAATCTTACCTTGTTGCTGTTGTTCCCTATTGGGCAATCAATCTTACCTGATAGAACAAAATCAGACCGAGATTGCGTAACCCTGGCAACAGAAGCAAGCAACAAGAATCCCAAGCATAGCACCAGCAATGACCTGGGATGGAGTATGCCCAAGAAGCTCCTTGAGCTTCCTTTGACTAATCGGATGACCTTGAACAAGTCTTCAATAATCACATTCAACACCTGCATCCCAAAATGATTGATTTTGGCTCAAAAAGTAGATGCAGAGTTCAGAAATAACAGGAGCCCTAAAAGTAGATGCAACTCATATTTGTAAAACCCTTTATGACACGTGTTCAGAAATAACAGGAGCCCTAAAAGTAGATGCAACTCATATTTGTAAAACACTTTATGTGTGAGGTTGGCTATATGGATCATATCTCGTCTTGCAGGGCCATGAATATCTCTATCTACATTGCGAAATCATCAACTCCATACAGAAGCTATAATCATCAAAATCAGTTCTTCAGTCACTAAATGCTCCACCAATACTTATCTCTTGATTAACTATACATTGTTGTCCTCCTCAAAAGCACTAGGTGAAGGAACATTAAAGCACAACTGGGATTATCATACATTTGGTAGAGACAAAGACTGATACCATACTTATGTAAAAATGGCATTTTCAGTCCCTTTTGTTTGGGGCAGTGGCAATTTTCATCCCTTTCGTTTCACCGTGACAGAAATAGTCCCTTATGTTTGTCACCGTGGCAGAAATGGTCCCTTATGTTTGCAGGGTGGCTTTTTAGTCCATTTTACCTGTGATTACCGGTCTCCCCGTTTTTTTAGGACTTGTTTGAAATGAAAAAATAAAATTGGAGGGCTTTATCACAATTTTTCTGCTTATCTCCAATGGCCAAATAATAATTTTCACTCCACCTCTTTCTCCTTTCCTCTCAGCCCCACCCCCGCGTCCCCAGCTCTTCTTCTTCCTCCCCCTTCCTTCTCTCCTTCTTCCCCTTCTCGGCCACCTTCAGAGTTCAGTACCAAACTGACACCGGTGCACCACCCTTTCAACTCCATCACTACTAAAACTATATAATCAAAGATTCCATAGTTCTTATCATGAATTAATTATTTGAAAATTTGGCTGAAGATTAAACTAAGCCACTTTCATAGAAATACAAATAACAAGAATTTATGTTCAGTCACGACAAAAGAACGGTTGATGTCCGGCAGCAAAAGTCATTGACTTTCTCATCCACCAAACTCCATATCCAGTTTAACTCTTTTAGTTACAATGGCGGCTTTGATTGGAAGACGAAGAGGGCAGAGATGAAGCTGCTCTTCAACCTGCGTCGCTTCTTGCATCGACTTCCACCATAACTTCTCATCCTCATTCCATTGGATGAAGGGGGAGGAAGAATGAGAGAAGGGGGGGAGGAAGAAGAAGAGCTGGGGACGCAGTGGGGGCTGAGAGGAAAGAGAAAGAGGTGGAGTGAAAAATTATTGTTTGAGCCATTGGAAATTAAGAAAATTGTGATAAAGTCTCAATTTTATTTTTTCATTTCAAACAAGTCCTAAAAAACGGGGAGACCGGTAATCACAGGTAAAATGGACTAAAAAAGCCACCCATGCAAACATAAGGGACCATTTCTGCCACGGTGACAAACATAAGGGACTATTTCTGCCACAGTGAAACGAAAGGGATGAAAATTGCCACTGCCCCAAACAAAAGGGACTGAAAATGCCATTTTTCCCCATACTTATTTCATAAGGCAACCTAAAAGTGTACTAAAACATAAAGCCAAAGAAAAAAAAAGAAAAAGAAAACCTAGAGAAAGGTAATCTTGTACAGAATAACTTGATGATTATACAGGAAGTTACATGCAAAATGATAAACTAAATCAATGTTCGTTTCCATGTTTTTCAAAGTTTTGAATTTTATACTAATTGCTCATCATTTCCGATTCACCTTCTTACTTTTCAAGAACACATTTTTATACGTCCAACGAACAGGGCCTAAATATCTTAAAATAAAGAAAGCAAAAAAAAGTACCTCTGCTTGCATTCCAGCATGCCTTCTCACGCCAGTCGCATCATACATGACTATGAAACTGAACCCCAAACAGACCGGAAACAGCGAGTCCGCCACTCCATGGCAGATGGCCACCGACGTCGTCAACGCCGTACACAACGCCGAATGAGAAGACGGCATACCGCCGGAGGCGAACACTACCCTGAGATCCCATTTCTTCTCCACCCAGAAGTTCAAGAAAACTTTAACGCACTGCGCAATTACCAAAGCGAAGAAGCCCGAAACGAAGGTAGGGTTCGTAGCTAAGGTACACACGAACGGGCTTATTTTAACCTTCGCCGTCGAAGTAACGCTCATAAGAGCCACCCCCAGAGCTCCATTTTCAAAGAACTTCCCTCTTCCATCGAATTCGGTAGGCAAAGCCTCTAGACTGCCCAGCCCATTAAAACTCGAAACCCATTTGATATTGGAAGTTTTCACTGCAAATTCTTTCAATTTCCTGATAACTGGACGCAAAGATGAAAAGGGTCTGATCCTGGAGCTGCGAATTCCACATTGCGAGTTGGGCTTTTTCGCAGCAGCAGCACATATACTGAATGAAGATCTTATGGGATTCTTGAAATTGGAAATTGGAAAAGAATGGCAGGAATATACAGACGCCATGTTTGAGCAGGAAGGATTGAAACTAAAAGTCCTAATAAATTGGGAGTTCATGAGAAGAGAATCCATGATTAGAGCTTAACAGCATCGAAACAGTGGGAAATGGATAGCAGTAGAAAGTTCAAGAAAAAGGAGCCAGTTTTGGGGGAGCATAGTATTGGTGTGAAGATGCCATTTTTGGGACTCTCAGTGGTCAAGGAATATACTACTATAAACTATATTTCAAAACGGGCCACAAATTTTGTGAAAAAACAAAATCAACCCTCAAAGTTTGACTGACTTATGAAATGACTGGTAATTAGGCCCAAAAATTCTATGAAATGACTGGTATTTCAGGTTCATATTGACAAGAATTTAATTGTTTAAATATTGGAATTGATTTTTGATATTTTACCAAACATTAGGGGTGTTTTGAAATAGTATATACTTGAAGAGTTGAGTTCCAATAAAGATACGTCAATTATCTTTCAAATATCAAATTTTCGTGTGAATATTAATACAAATCCCAACTAATTCATTACAAGTCACCTAACATCACTCGCTCTGACAAATTGTGATGAATTGAAATAAGTATCATTAGTTTATTACTCTTGAGATAATCCAACTAATTGAAAAGTATAACACATAATCCATCCAATATTCTAATTGACCAAAATAACAACCACCATCTACAATAAGTAAACTTTTGTTCCCCTACGTCATATCTTGCTATAATGTCCGGTCATAACCAAAGGACCACCAAGTGTCTGAAATATAAAATACTAGGCCTTTAGGCTGTGAGTTCTAACATCCACAAACACCGAAATATCATTCCAAGTTCTAATTTGTAAAAGAGTAGACAAATATACAACAGTGAGAGACAAAGCAGCACTTCATTCAAGAGCATAATAAGTACAATATAAGGAAAAAGTCTCTTCTTCTCTTTTGGTACAAACCTGGAAAAATTTTCTGATCCAATACATTCTGTACCACTTAGTATAAGTACATAATGAGGAAGACAGTGGTAGAACAGGCACTAGCAGCAAGAAAGAATGGCGTGTTAATCAAAAGAATTGGTAACTTCCTACATGCTAAATACCAGTTGCTGCTGCTATATCAAATATATGTGAAGGATAATCAATCATAATAGTCCTCTCCTCAAACCTATTTTGACCAGGCAACTGTATCGATCTCTGCCTGAGCAACTCTATACAACTCCAGTCTCTTCGCAATGTTGGCACGTCGCTGCATTACAGCCGGATCCTCATCCAGCAGTGTTCCTAACTGTCTTCCCTGCAAATGCCGTTAAAAAGAGGTGATTATTCACTCTAAATTTGTCTGTTTCGGATGTGGTTGATAGCAAAGAAAATTCACAAAGGGGAGATGTCATAGGGGAAGATGCTACCTCCTTCTTTCCCAACTCAGTAAAGAAATGATCGAGCAAACTGCGTTTGGCCTCTCGGACTTGACAATAAACGACAGATTTTGGAATGGAGTTCCTTAAAGTCGCGCACACCATGTTGACATAAGACAAAACATTTGATCCTGTTGAGAGAGTTAAAATAATTCATTATTGCATCAAATCAAGACTTCATAAATGAATTATATTCGTACCTGAAATAATGATAATCATCGAGGCATGCATTGCATACTTACCTATTCTTCGAAGGTATGAATCATTGTATCTGTCAAAAATAGAATGTGTAGGGTTTCCACCCTTCTCGATATCCTGAGGAAGTTTCCGGAAGAAATCCACAGTAAGATAACTGCATTCCATTTCAACAAGCTGTAAAGTTGCTTTCTTGCTCTCATCCCTCATACGTTCCAAAGATTCAACAGCTGCAGCTCCAACCTCCACCCGTAGTGCGGGATACTGTTTCAACTCCTGGTAACCATATTGCAAGTAGATCATTGTAAGATAAAACTCCAGCTAGATGACTACACTAAAAGTTTCAACCCTTACAGCGACTCTTTAAATGATCTTTTTGTTTTCCCATTCCATTTTTGTTTTTCTCTCTCAAAATATTTTCTTTTGGAAAGAGTCACAAGAGGTGCAAAACTGTTAGTCACTACTTACTACACCAGAAAAAGGAAAAATATTTAGGAACATTGAACTTCAGCAAGTATTTTGTTTCACTTCAGGAGCATCCAAAAACAGAGACTTTAGTGAAAATAACAAAAACTACTATATGAAACATAACATGGTTTCAGGAGGTATAGTGAAAAAGGAAATCTTGGGACTTGCCTGAGTTTCACTCATTGCCTTGTGAACCAGATCCTTTAGTATACTATGCACCTGAAATAATACATTCATCATAAGAATAATTCTGCTTTTATAGGTAAAACTCATGCCATAACAACAAACATCCTGCACAACAATTATAACATTGTTAAAAGAAGCATACCGCATCAACAGCCGCCTCAGCAGGGCCTTTAATGGTAACCAAGGTAGATTCAATGAGACGACGATACCCCTGTTCAGGTGCTATAAGATGAGGCTGATATCCATCAGCTTCAGTAATTAGCTTCCTTACATTGTCCATAGAGAGATGCTTGTCAAATTGCAACCTTTTAAGCGCAGCAGGTAGTAGGTTGTCAAACACATTGTACACTTTATCACCACCAGGTCGGCTGCAAGTAAAATGATCACCGAGAGCAAACATTTACCATCCGAAACAGAAATTACGCAAGAAGATGTAGGGCACATTTCAAAATACATACACTCCATCAAGATGTTCCTTGAATATCCCATCAAAAGAACGGCAGATTTCCATAATCATGTACAACTTTCCCTGGATTAAAAAGATTGAAAATATGTTACAAGTATTCCACGTGAATAGCAATTTAGAACAATGCAGAATACTTGACCACTCAACCGAAAGACTCCACATATCAAAGGTCAGACATGAATGAAAATGGATCATAAGACAAGTTAAAAATGTAAATTACCAACCCTTTCAGATTGAAAGATGATGACTGTTGATAAACGACATAAACAAGACAAGTGGAATTATTATAAAATTAAAAAACTGCAGTTGTACTTACACCAGCATCAGTAGCAATCGGCTTCCCAAGACGGCTCAACTCTGATTCTAGTTCGATGATAGTTTTGTTAATAAGTGATTGAAGACTTGGAATTCGAGACTTGATGACAGACTCCAAATGCTGAAAAATGAATTTCCAATTAGGTTTTCTTATTATCACCAATATAACAAAGCACATTCACAAAGCCAAACTATAGTCAAGTTCCATAACATATTATTCAGTCCAAGCCACAGAAAAATAATCAGAAAGCGACGAGTAACCAGTAGCAACATACTTTAGAAATTGTGCAAGGCATCTTATAAATCTTGCATTTGATGATCTCAACATAGATGTCTTAATTATTTGAGCCCAAAGGTGATGCAGCATTTGTTTTAAAGCAAGCATGTGGCTCATAAATGCAAATTTAGGTCTTCAGGCAACCTAAGGCATATATTATCTTCTCTTAGGCCCACAAATAGTTATTCCAGAACTGCATAAGTTTCCTCACTGTACGGCAAAAATATCAAATTACTGGCACTCTTGAGGTTTCCTAACCCTACAAACCACTATCCAAATAGACATTGAAATTATTTCTTCATTGAACTACAAAATATTATTGCTGTTTCTTGCACCCAAAAGACAACATTGATTTCAAGAACTCCAGTAACAGTTAGTAGGAAGGAGGAAAACCAATAGAAGGGACCGAAACAAAATTCTCTATATACACGAACCATTTGATCAACAATTGCAAGGATCTGTTCTCCTTTGGTTCACTATCTACTTTATCTGTTGATACTATAACAAGACACATTCTTCAAAGACATCTAATGACACATTTTTCTGTTCATAATATAGCCACTGCCAGTAAGAATCACCCTAAAACCAGAGAAAATGTGTTTAGGAAAACGAATCTTACTCTTGAAAGAACTTTCCCAAGATGCTCAGAACCCATCTTTGAAGCAAGATGCTTGTACTCGGGGGTATTAGCAAAATACTCCCGCTCTTTACGCCTAGCAGCAATCATGTCAACACTTTTATTAATATCAGCCTGGGAACGATTTACCACACCAATCCATGGAAACTGTAGCTTATATGATTTGCCTTCCAAAATCTGAATCACACAACAAAAATAATTCAGAATACCAATGGAACACACAAACTTTTCATATGGTGAAAAGGAAGTCAAAATTCAATCAGGAAACTTGCCAGAAAGCTAAGCTATAAGAGAGAAAAGAATGATAATATAGAAATGCAGCCATCAAAGGAAGAGCAACAAAAAACAACATACCACGATATGAACTCCTTTTCAGTTTTCACAAATGGGCATAAGGTATTAACAGATATAAACAGTCAAAATTTTCATGAAACAAAAGAGTTGGCAAAATAATCACACCATCAATGTATTGAATCACTTTCCAATTCAACTGAAAACCAATTCCTAATTAATTTTAATTTTTAAGTTTTGCATCTGAGCAGGAGATAGAAAAACCTGATTTGACCAATAAAAGTTCTTTCAATTTTGTAGTGTTAGGGCCTGTTCTTTACTGAAGGTTTGAGTTTTGATTTTTGGAAAATAGTTTTATAATGTAAAAAGTGTATTGGAAATGTAAAAAAGTATAGCTGAATAGTAAAAAGTCATATTGGAAATGATGAAAGCTGATTATAATATATTAATTTTACTGTTGAAACCAAAACCAAAACTCAAACCAAAACGTAAAGAACATGCCCTTAATGTTTACATTTAATTGAAAATTTTGGTCAGATATTGAACCAATGGAATAATATTTTAAAACAAGAAAGTCCTTTCAATGTTACAGTGTAAGTCCACTACAAATTTTAGTTGGAATTGACAGACAGAATATAACAGTCCATCGGAAGTATCAAGGAGAGTCGGCATATATCAATTGGTAACATCATTCACTCTAAGTTAATCCAAAAGAGTTGCCCAGCGGAAACTAAGGTGAGTACCCATAGACTGCAGCAGAAGTTGCCATTTATGAACATACACAAAAAACATGAATAACCATTCAAACGAGACATTTAAGTTGCTATTGTCGACTTTTTGAAGAAGAAGAAGCTAGAGATTCCAACTTACATCAGCAGCATCAGTACCCTTGTCCATTAGATCAATTTTTGTAAGAACACCAAATGTCCTCTCCCCTGGAAAAGATAATAAGTAAAGTGTAAAGCTAGGTCTTCCAGTTCATGAGAGAGACGAGAGAGAGAGAAAGAGAGACTTATTAGCAAGTAATAGAATTAAGAAGAGACTGTATATCACTATCTTAATCACGACTAAAAGGAGGCCATAAGACCATCACAAAATAAAGCTTAAAAACTGGCCAGAGGTATGATCCTTGGATCAAAGATAAACTAAAATTAGACTCTTAAGACTTGTATTATATCTGCAAGGTAAGTAAGCTAACTAAATTGAGATTCTTAAACCTCACATTCATACCAATTAGGTGAGAAAGTTATGCCATTCTCTACAAGAGATATCCAGTTGCTTTATGTGTAATAGGAGCAATCAAGGACACTGCCTTTGACACCTACTTACCAAATAGAGGAAAATAATGCTAGAAATTATTACACAGAAGCAATTCAAATGAAATGTATCATCATACCTTTTGGATCTACTTCACGAGAAATTTTAATTGCATCTGATGTAGCAAGATCCTGGTTGGCTGGAGAAATTGCGAGAATAATACAATTGGGCTGCAAAGGTAAAGAATTATAAAATTACTTATAAGTAGGTTAGATTATGTCAAACCTAAAATATGCTATGCAATGTTTGTCCAAAAGATTTAAAACCTTCATCAATAAGCCAAAAAATAAAAATAAATAAAAAGGAAAGTATAATTTACCTTCTCAATATACGCCCGCACCATATTTTCAATGTCCTGCACAATGCTATCAGGCTGACCCTCTACAGATATAGTTAACAAAAGTAGTTCAATAAAAGATACTTCAATTCTCTAATGACAGAGGAACCACAAAAGGACCTCAATTATTTTTCCTTTTTTAACAATTAGCATTGTCACAAAGTACATGCTAAACTCACCAACAGCCACTTTTGTAAGTCCAGGAAGATCTATCAACGTCAAGTTCACGACTGCAACAACAAAAATATACGAAGAATAAGAATGAAAGCTGATATCATTCACCCCCCCCCCCCCCCCCCCCCCCCCCCAAAAAAAAAAAAAAAAGGAGATAAAATTGGGGGGAAGATTACTTCATTCACAGAAAGTTAAAAAAAGGGACACTGTAAGGGATAGACGAACAATCATTCATAAGCAGGAATCAAACGTTAAATACACAATGTTTGAACTAAGAACTCCATCGAAAGCAAGTAGTGCACTCAACTCAAGCCATGATTGGCAACAAAAGAGCCCCATAACTGTATTCAAATCGACAAGCAAATAACTTAAGGTAATCCTATCCAGTTTCAAAAAGCATTAGTTAAAAAACAGTGCACACACATTTTAAATCCAATACCAAACCCATCCCGGATCTTAACACCCTACAACTCAAATTTTCTCAGATGAAGACAGAAAGCAAAAAATTTCATTAAACCAATTCCAATTCACACAGATATTTCATGAAGCTTACATAGTATCACAAAGCAATCATTCCAGACCCTACACAATAATGCACAACTCAGGTATGCTGTTGGAAAGTAGACTACCATACCATGTGGAGAGAATATGCTGAGATAGATTGGAACGCTAGAAATCTGTTTGGATCGACCTGTCTCTCTATCAGTTTCATCGGCGATCTCCTTTCTAACAGCAGCTGCACAGAACAGATAAACAAATTGCATTTGAGATTGTATTGAGACACCAAATTGCGAAAGGCTAGTATTGGATGGCTCCCAATAAAAATGTGCCACTTATGATTTCCCAAAACAACCAATATTCAATACTTTCATGTAGAAAGGACCTCAAGAGCAAAGCTATATTTTAAAAACCACCATCTTCATTTCTCATTAGAAGTGTTAATTTTCCTAGATACAACAACTAAGCCTTTATCCCACCTTTCTCGTGGCTCAAAGATGTATAAAACACCTACCAAAATCAGTGAACCTCTTTCTAGGGAGGTGTCCAAACTCTGCATATTCCCTGCCTTCATCGATGCGATTAAGCTGTAAGACAAGTGGTCGCCGGGTTACAATACCTGCAGATGAACATGAGAAGGTTATTTACAAGCATGACACATGAGGCATGCAAATGGAAAGTAATGTAAGATGACAAGTTAGTAACAGTAGAGAAAATTTAGACAACTATAATTTACCAGATCCACGAGGCAAGAAATCTCTTCCAACAATGCTCTCGAGCACTGAAGACTTCCCAGAACTCTAAAACAATAGAAATGTTCACTTTATTATTAAACTGCTAAAGGGATAGACTAGAGATATAAGATAATGAACAAAATAATGCAAGCTAAAAATAAAGGAAGATATATTAGTTGAGCCTGCAAGACAATCAATCAACAGCAGGGGTACGAGTGATCAAATAGGTCGTAAACACCAATCAATCCAACACAGACAGTACGCATGCTAGCATTTTCAGATAAATGAGAGTTGCTAACAAATATAGCCAATCCAATGCACAACAGCCATCATGGAAATGATAATGTGCATAAATCACAGAATTTTGCAAAAAAATTCATACTCAAATATGGAAAGAACCTGCAGTTCAGCCCAATCACCTGTATGGAACACTTGTAGAAAGGAGGGAAAATTTTCTAAAATGGTCTGAAATGTTCCCATGAGAAGGGAAACAGTTCAATCTCTCTCATATATAGACAGCGTCACTACAACAAGATCTTTAACTCTGTCTACTTAATAATAGAACACAACCACCAAAGTATGTTAACTTCGTTCAAAACTCAAACGCCCAAGGACAAAAAATAATAATAATAATACTAATAATAAAAACACCCACACACACACACAATAGCCTAGCTTCAACTCCTGAAACTCTTACTAACACCATCAATTTATTAATTTCACATAATAGCTACATCACAATCATAATCGCGCCTGTTAATAAGCAATCTACAAAGCGATCGATTACTAGTTCCATAGAAGAAGAAAAAGAAACTACACATAGATCTGGAAGAAAGACAATACGACAATACAATGAAACAATATCACAATCATTTCTGAGCTACAACACAGCAAAGATTTGCCCTAGATGAAAAAATAATGTGATAAACAAGATCTGAATTTAGAAGGTAACCTGTCCACCGACGACGGCGATGGAAGGCAAGGCATCCCAAAGAGTAGGCAAAGCGCTGTCTTCGCCCTGATCGCCCAAGGCGGTGCAAGCTTTCTGTAATCTATTAACCAACGCTATCAAGTTCTCCATTTATTCTTCAACTTTCTCCTCCTCTGAATAGAGGGAGAAACGAGACGGGAGGATCCGCTGAAGTTGAGTTGACTGGAAAACGTAGGTAGACCTTCCGATCGATTGGATTCGATTCAGCCGGAGAGAAAATGATCCGATCGCCGGCCGGAGTTGTGGAGTAAGTAATGGAAGTTTTGAATTTTGATTTGGTCGGGCTGTGTGTTTTAAACGAAATAGCGCGTCGTATTGGCGAAGTCGGTCAGTGTGGGGACGGGCCAAAGCAAGCATGAGCATGAAATGGAAGTTAAAAAATATTTAGCTGTTATTTTTTATTTTCTTTTCGTTTAAGCTTTTTCAACGTTCCAATTTGGCATTTGTCACACTATTATAGACACGTATGTTATTAGGGGTATGTTCTTTTGACCGTTTTGAAAACGATTTTGAAAACAAAACGATTTTGAAAATAAATTTTGAAAAATAGTTTTATAATGTAAAAAGTGTATTGAAAATGTAAAAAATAGATGCTGAATAGTAAAAAGTTGTATTAGAAATGATAAAATATGATTAAAATATATTAAATTTACTGTTGAAACCAAAACCGTTTTCAAAACGAAACAAAAAGAACAGGCCCTAGGTTTTAAAGGATTATTATAAAAATATTTTTGGGAAATAAAGATTTTTAAGGTAAGAAATGTGTATTGAAAATATGATAAGGCTTCAATTCGATAATAAAATTGACAATTATTTCCCTATAAGTTTAAGAATGAAATGTTCTAATCTGAGTCAAAATGTCCAAATAACAGTTATTTATAAATATTGTATTTATCATATCATTGCATATTGTAGTTTCTAAATCTTACTTTGTACCAGATCTATTTAACACACTATTAATTTTAATATTTTTAGAGAGTTAGACACTTCAATTGTGAATTACATGGAGGAAATCGTCAATTTTGAAACTGCGTGGATTATGGTAATACAAAATGGGGTAAAACTCTGTTTCACATATACTACCATGCCCTGCGAAAACGGGCCAGAAACACCCATTTCGGGCCCATTTTCCCATAATTGAATCCATTTGTATTGGGCCTAACTTGACCCAAATCATGAGATGCTTTGGAACGAAAAACGGGCCATATAGAAAAATCGGCCCTATTAGAAAATGGCGCGTATCGCTGCTGGGTCCAAATTATAAAGGGTCTAGACTACTAAAGTGTTATGCTTAAGACTGTAAATTAATAAAATCCAAACAAGAAATAGATTTCAGAGGGGTTGGGAAATAGAAGGGGAAAGAAGAGAGAAATCAATGACCTGTGCACACAAACCGCAGCAAAACAGAAAAAAGATCCTCCCTCACAACAATGGCACCCGATTTGCAGAGCAATTGATCAGATTATCAATTGCATCAACCAACACAACCTTTGCCATGCTTCTCACGTGCTAAGGAAATTAAAACAAAAGAAAATAAAAGACTTAATTAAAAATAAAAATCCCCAATTAATACTCCCTTTCCTAAGACAAAGCAAGATAGAGATTTAAAATACTAATACTCCCTCCGTTCCATTAAAATGGTCCATATTTACTTAGATGCAATTTATTATGAATGTTAATATACAATACCTAAAATACTTAATTTGTCACTATTTGTTCCATTTATATCCTTACTTTAAAAATAACGACTAATTGTAGACCACACATAATGATATTAGTAAGAGTAAGAGGTGTAAAAAAATTAAAAGTTCTAATGGAACAAAAAATATTTGTCAAACTAGACCCTTCTAATGGAACGGAGAGAGTATCAGTTATTAAAAAAAATCAATGCAAGTAACCAAATAAACTTAGTAATTAGTTTGCATTTTCATTAAAAGACACACACCAAACAAAACAAAACAAAAACTTCATTTGTTCCACTAAAAGAATCCATTTTTAAAATGTTATTTTGTCCAGTTTTGATTTCTATATTCCTCATACGAGTCATACGCTTACTAATAATATTATGTATGGTTCACAGCGATTCCATTTTTGGAAAGTAAGGATCGATATAATAAAAAAAAATTATGTCAAATTACTTATTTTAATAATTGTACTTTTGTAATTCATCGAAAGTTGTCTATTTTTAAATTAAAATTTTCTAATAGAACGTAGAGAAAGATTAATAACACTCCAAAATTTACATACATATGACACATATGGTTCTAACTCCTAACTTGGTTAACTGGTGTTCATAGGATTCAGGTGAGGCTGCAAATAGTTAATGAATGCCATATATAGCCAGCTAGCTAGGTGCTAACTGCTAACCAACCAAACCATAAAATTAATTAATGAGGTGAGATTTGGAACCACTCTGCCTGATTCCTGATAACCAACACCATACATATGCAATAATATTGTTGCCATGTTCTTGAATATACTCACTTTACTTTACCATAGTACGTCGAAGTAAGCAGTATTGGGCATGTTCTTTTCGAGTGTTTTGAAAACGATTTTGAAAACAAGTTTTGAAAAATAGTTTTATAATGTAAAAAGTGTATTGAAAATGTAAAAAGTAGATACTGAATAGTAAAAAGTTGTATTGAAAACGATGGAATATAATTAAAATATATTAAATTTACTGTTGAAACCAAAATCGTTTTCAAAACGATTTCTAGTCCGATTTGCCATTGTCACCAATTGATCGATCATTAATATCGATCGATCTGTTATCAACCAACGAGACAAGCCAATCCCAAGCAGCGTGCTGAATATATATGATAACTTTTGATTAATTGTGATGAATTTCATTTTATTTTATGTAATGAGATCGAGTTAATTTGGTAGCTTCTCCAACTTTCATTTGTATAGAAGGAAATTTGAGTTGATATTCTTTAGTCTCGTACATTTGTATAATAATAACGTCTCAAACTTTAAAATAACGTTGTTTAGTTTCGTCTTGAAATACAATAATGTCATTTTAACAAATATTCTTCGCAATGTTACATAAAATTAATGAAATCATTTATTCTCACTAGTATATTAATAAATGATGTGATTATATCAATAGAAAAAAAATATCACCATCTCTTAACTATCGTGCATATTAATACACACCTAATAAATTTGACGTGTATAATCTCTTTTTAATTTTTGTGAGTACATAACATACTCTTTTGCATTATATTACTAATATGATTATGCAACTTGGAGAAGAATTATACCGTTATTTATTGTAAATGTTGTACTTTACAATTCATAAAAAAAAATATACATTCTAAAAACGCAATCAAGAGGCAGATTCATAAAAACGTTATTAGCCATGTATATTTAACTATATATATCAAGAGAGAGAAAAAAAAAATTCACATATTGAACACTTAGAAATTTTTAGGGTAAATACACATTTACCCTCATGTGGTTTCGAAAACTTATGCATCATCTCCTTATGGTTTAAAAAACTATCATGCACCCCCTTTAATTTTCATGAACTATGTAAAGTGGACAAAAATGACAAAAATACCCCCGCATCTAAACTGTAATTCACAATTAGAATAAGGGCATTTTGGTATATTTGTCCACTTTACATAGTTCACGAAAGTTAAGGGGGGTGCATGGTAGCTTTTTAAACCATAAGGGGGTGATGCATAAGTTTTCAAAACCACAGGGGGATAATTGTGTATTTACCCAAATTTTTTCTTTTTTTCTAATTCTGCCACTATAAGTAACTATTTAATTATATGAGATGGAGGATGTAATATTTATCAATTCCACATTACTTAAATTATTTATTCATGTATAGATAGAACATAAATGCACATGTTATCAATATTCACTATAAATAGAAACCAAGTCCATCATTTCCCTATACTATATCTTCAAACCTTTCTTCATGCACCAATGGATTCTTCATCATCATCTGATTCTGGGTTAAGATGGAGAAGGTTAGGGAGAGGAAGCCTTAGTCCTATTCAAACTAAAGAAAACAAAGGCATGAAATTGAAAGCTTATGAAGAAGAAGCTGAAGAACCATTGAGCCCTTCAGCTCGATTGTTCCACGAGCCAGATTTCAACGTTCATGTCACTTGTATTATGGGAGTAGCGGCCCCTATTTCTCCACAAGTTATCAAGGACAACCTCGTCCACACTTTGCTTAAGCATCCTCGTTTCTCAAGCTTGCTGGTACGTATCGCTTAAGATCTTTTATATGCTCTAGTCTCGCCGTCCCTGTATCTATTCTGTCACAGACTCGAAAGATAGTTATATTTTACAAATATTATAATCAAAAACGAAAAATGTATAATTTCCATCGATCTTTCTGCAAGTTATTCGTGTTTTGATTTTGGTTGAAATGGGCCGTTTAATTTTGTTTTTTGTTTCTACAGTAAATTAATTTTATGTTCTTATAATATATTTTTCATAATTTTTAATACATTTAATTTATTTGTTTTTTCCTTCTCGAAGACTCGAATCACGAACACGCCTAGGTTTCTCTAAAGTCTCCAAAACCAAAGCCTCACTCGTGATTATAGTTTGTTTGCATATGCAAGAATATGTGTCCCCTTGAATTTTGTTCAACTTTTCATACATGGCTTGTTAGAAGTTATCATTGGAAGCCACTAACATTTTTCGATTTAAGAAGATGTCATTCGTTTAATGAAAAATAAAAAGAAATACGAAAAATTCGGGTAGCTGTTGAAGCAGTTACTTTTGAAATAACATAAAGAAAAGTAATAAGTCGAAAGGAGGATTTCTCAATTTTTTTTTCTATCATTTAAAATCATAAATGAGATTTTCATCTCACAACACTCCTAAGTAATAAAAGAAAGAATAACTCATCTTCCTTCTTTTTTGCGTCTTTTTAAGTTAGTTTCAATTTATTTACTCTTCAAATTGTCAATATTTCTTGTAAACCATACTTTTATCATTTTTTTTTTTAAGGTTGTTAACGTTGTTTTTTTAATAAAAAAAAGTGTTATTTCAAGATGAACAGTATCAATTTCGATTTTGATAACTGCTCAACTTGAATTTTTAAATGATAAATCAAACATATACTGATCATGTTTCGATTGATTGATTGATCGATCGATCTATTCAGGTAATGGACGAGAATTCAAAAGAAATGAAATGGGTTCGGACCAAAGTGGACATAGACAAACACGTCATAGTGCCAGACCTAAATGCCCAGGACGTGGAGGACCCGGACAAGCTCGTGGAGGACTATGTTTACAACCTCAGCAAGTCCACCCTCGACAAATCCAAACCCCTCTGGGAACTCCACCTCCTCAACCTCAAAACCTCCGACGCCGACGGCATCGGCATCTTCCGCATCCACCACTCCCTCGGCGACGGCACCTCCCTCATGTCCCTCCTGCTCGCCTGCACCCGCCAAGTCGCAGACCCGGAAAAACTCCCGACGATTCCTGGCCAAGATAATAAGAACAATAAAAATAAAAATAGTACTGGTGGGCCAGGGCGAGGCCGGAGGTGGATGAGGATGATCTGGGAATACCTGAACCGAATATGGGTGGTGCTGCAGTTGATGTGGAACACCTTGAGCGACGTCGTTTTGTTCGGAGCTACGACGTTGCTCTTGAAAGATACGGAGACGCCGATCAAGGCTTCACCCGGATCGGAATTCCGGCCACGACGAGTTGTTTATCGAATTCTCAGCCTTGATGACATGAAATTGATCAAGAACGCTATGAAAATGGTAAGTGATCGATCTAAATTATATTTTATTTATTTAACTTTATGTATATATATTTTTTTGTTTTCATTTTATTTTGGTTTTTTTTTTTTAAATTTCAAACAGACGATAAATGATGTAGCGTTGGGAGTTACACAGGCTGGATTGTCCCAATATCTCAATAGGAGATACGGTAAATCTATTACGTTATTTCACTAAATATTTTTACGTAAAACGATATGATTTAAAGTAAAATTATGTTGATTCAGTAAGTTATAACTTATAGGTGAAGGGAAGGAAGATAAGGGAACAACTGAGAAGAAAAACAATTTGCCAAAGAAAATAAGGTTAAGGTCAACGCTGCTTATTAACTTAAGGCCATCTACTGGACTTCAGGTACGTATACATACGTAATTCATTTTTTTATTTTTTCTCCTCTTTCATTTCGTGTAATAATTAATTATAAAAATCAGTAATTTATTATTTAAAAAAATGATGCTCTTATTTAAGTGAAATTAAACGTAATAATAATAAAATAAAAAGTGAGACAAAAAAGAAAAATTAACGTGCTGACACATGTACGTACACGTGTGTGTGCATGCATGTGATTACGTTGGAAGTGGCTATGGTATACATATGTACGATGAACACGTACGTACGTTAATTTGATTATCATGAATATTAACATTAATATGATATATAGATATTTGTTCGAATCAAACCACGTGTTTAGGGTAATAAATTAATAATAATTGTTTTCAGTATTACAAAACGACTTTTCTGATGAGACGGGTATTTATAAATATAAGTGAATAATATGCAGGCTTTAGCGGATATGATGGAGAAAGACGGGGAGGCGAAGTGGGGGAACTGGATAGGGTTCGTTCTTCTTCCCTTTAAGATCGCATTGAGAGATAATCCATTGGATTATGTTAGAGATGCAAAGGCTACCATTGATAAGAAAAAACGTTCTCTAGAGGCTGTCTACACTTTCTCCGTTTCTGAATTAGTGCTCAGGTTTTTCGGCATCAAGGTACATCTTTTATGATTCTCGTCCCACTCAAAAAGTTCAATTATTGATTTATATTTATGTTTTTTTACTAACTATACATTTACTATAATACGATAATATGTGATCTACAATTATGTATAAATGGTGAAAATAATGAAATTTTCGACGCTATATCTTACCAGACCTTTTCATATGGGACGAATGGAGAAATTAATAATAATTAATTAGATATGGATCTTTACGTATATAATTAAATTTTAAAAATATTCTTCGTGTATATATATATATATGTATGTATTAATGAATGAATTAAATAATGTGTATATATAAATAGGTATCAAGTGCATTATCCCACAGAATAATCACACAAACAACAATGTGCTTCTCCAATATAGTTGGACCCCAAGAAGAAATAGGGTTTTATGGCCACAAAATTGCTTATCTTGCTTCTGGTTCTTATGGCCAACCCCATGTAAGTATTTTTTTAATTAATTATTCATAAATAAATATATTAATTCCTTTTTAATTAATTAAATATTTAATGGATTTTTTTTGTTTTTCTTTTTGTGGGGATAATATTTAAAGTCATTGATGATAAATTACCAGAGCTACGTGAACAAAATGTCAGTGGTTCTATCAGTCGATGAAAGCGTGATTCCTGACCCTCACCAGCTTCTTGATGACCTTCAATATTCACTTCAACTCATTAAGGATGCTACTGCCTCTTCTATTAATCAAAATCTAGTTATGTGATCGATTGCCCAAATAATTAATTATTTGTATTATTATAGAATATATATATATGTGCGTGTGTAGTTCTGGTCACGTATAATGTTTATTGAACTGATACTTGTATTTTAATAAATAATGTACAATTTTCTTAGTTGATTCGACACTGCTGTAACGATATCAATTTCGACATCGAAAGTGAAATTACCATGCTAAATTAAAGTATTTCTAACTTAGTGAACTTATCTGATATGCCAAGTTTCAAGATCGAAATTAATCCGTACGTGTCCAAATTCTTGTCAAATTTTATTACAAGCTAAAAAGAAAGAAAACAACAACAACATTAATTAATTACTTTCTATATATATATATGATGCAATTTTCTAGATGCGTGATTATGAACAAATTTTTTTAATTTATAGTACTTAGTGATTAAACACTCATGCATGGTTATGTATTAATTATCATTGTTTATTGAACACCTCACTCATATTATTACACATGCTTAATTAGTCACTAATAGAAGTAAAGGCAAGTATTAATGAATATTGTACGTTCTAAAGAAAGAAGTTATTAATAGTATAATGCTAGCTACCGCTCTATATACTTGTCCTGATAAAAGAGTATATATAATTTCTAAAATATACCATTAATTTTGTATGGACCTAAATGTATTGCACCATTTTTGTCCACTTATAATGCTTACTCCTCTTATTTATGGGATCATTTATCTTAAAAACGTGACTTTTAATTAAGCGAGAGCAGAAAATTTAGTCATATTTTATGCTCTCGTCTAATATATTTTAATCATATTTTATTATTTCTAATACAACTTTTTACTATTCAGCATATACTTTTTACATTTTCAATACACTTTTTACATTATAAAATTATTTTTTAAAACAATTTTCAAAACGAAACAAAAAGAACATGCCCTTAATATTAGAAGAATCCATTCTTAGTAATTAGGTCAATCCACAAATATTATTCCGAAGTTGTTGGATTTCCAGTCAAAAATATATCCATAACATAAATAGCTCACTTCTTATGGTCCTCTTAGATACTTTAGTTATTAAATTGTGTGGTTAAAAAAAAATTTCAATTTTGAAACTAATCCAATATTTCCATTGCCTCTCTTTGATCTTTCTCTCTTCATCAAAGACGAGAAGAAAAAAAACAAGGAAAAATCTTCTTGTCCTATAGAGGAAGATTAAGCTAACTAATCCTCCTAATCCAATTATTAGGGTTGTTTCCTTGTTAATCATCATCAATTAATCCATATTGAAATAAATATGGAATATTTATCATGTTTTGTGATCCTCCATTTGACGTTGTTGATCGCCTCCCCGGGCGCCGCGCGGGCCGATTCCGCCGCCGAGCAGGTCGGTAACATGGTAACCGACGCCACCTCGGGCGTAGCCAAGGCCACGGACAAGGTCGCCGACGCCACCTCCGGCACCCCCGTCGTCGGCGACACCACCCAGGCCGTGGCCGACTCCACCAACGCCGTGGCCGACGCCACTAAATCCGCCGTGAAGAACGCCACCGACAGCGGTGGGACTACTTACGGCGTGGACCCGGTCCAGGACCAGGCGGACTTCCTGGCGGCCCACAACAAGGCCCGCATCCACGCGCGTCAGACCCCCTACACGTGGGACACGAAGCTCGAGGACTACGCCAAGTGGTACGGGTGGAAGCGGGCCACGACGGACTGCGCCCTTACCCACTCCGACGGGCCCTACGGCGAGAACATATTCTGGGGGAAAGGGCAAAAGTGGAAAGTGAAATCTGTGGTCGGGTACTGGGTAAGGGAACACCGATGGTACCACAAGAAGTCGATGACGTGTGACGACGGCAAACAGTGCGGGCATTATACGCAGATCGTGTGGAGGGATTCGGAGAGGATAGGGTGTGCGATGGTGCCGTGCGACGACGGCAACACCTTTGGAATCTGTTCGTACGATCCACCGGGGAATTACGTCGGCGAGAATCCGTTTGAAGCAAATAATATTAAATTTGCTCATAATGATTCATCTGACCATTATTAGGGTGAATTTAATTGTTTATTTTTGATTTCGAATTTTGTTTCAGAAGAAAAAAAATAAAAAATTGTTTGTTTTTTTTTCCTAATTCTACTTGATTGCTATAGGCTATAGTATTTGTTATATATTATGTTGCATTAAAATAAAATAATCATGTGTATCGATTTTGTAATTACATTTCATGATCTCCAATATTCATATTAATAAATATATTGAGAGATTTTTCTTTTTTCTTTTTTCTGTAATTATATATGATCGATACTTGCTTCGTTACATTAGAAATTTTATTTAATTTTGAAGTTGTACTGTGATCTTGTGACTTATGGATAGCTTGTAGCATTTAACGCGATTTTGGTGATGATAAGAACTGCACCAATATATATGAGTCTATAATAACACTTCAAAGTGTTGTTTTAATCCATAATACGTCATTTCTAAAAATATCTCTTAAAATAATGTTTTCTTAGATATATGACGACACTTTTGACATTTAATACAAATTTCTCACAACGTTTTTCTCAAAACTATAGTTGTATTACAAAAACATTTATAATATTAAATACAAAAGTAGTTAGAATTGAGCGGCCGCGACCCCGTATATACCGTACGTAATAGAATTTACAAATTTTAACCCAACGAATATTGGCAACTCCAAAGTTTCGAAATCAATGGATTTTGCGACTGCAAATGGAAACTTACTGCAAGTTTCCATTCGCAGTCACATTCTTCTTCCTCTTTCCATTTTTTTTGTTTTTTTGTTTCTTTAGTTTCATTTTCCTCTTGATTTCTCCATCAAAATTAGTGCGTTGATTGTTTTTGGGTTTTTGTCATCACATTTTGGAGGGAGAAGAGAGAGGAGGCAGCCGGCGGCGAGCGGCATAGGGAGGAGGAAGGTGGAGGAGTTTTTGAAGAAGAAGATGAATAGTGCATTCAAGTCAAATGACAAAAATACCTTATAAAATATGCATGTGGTTAAGGTTCCGCTAAAACTAACAGTCAAACCCCCAAATATGACATTTTTGGCACATTTTTAAAAGTATGGTGACATTTGTGGGAAATAAAAAAGTTTAGTTACCAAAGCGGACATAGTAACAAAATAAGGTGATATTTTGGGCAGTTCGCTTTTAAATTAACTAATACTCTATGAGCTAAGCAAAACTCACGTATCAGGTTAGTGTTTATGAAGTATCAGTTAAAGTGTTTATTAAGTATCAGTTAAAATTAACTCATACTTCGTGAACAAAACTCGCGTATCTCTTTAATGTTGATGAAGTAGTTTTAATACTCAATAAAGAGATACTACTCTTCTAGAGTAGTAGTTAAGAAGAAAAAGAAAAATTTTAAAATAAACTAAAAGAGATACTCTATTAGAGTTACTTCGTGAAAGCTAAATAGATATTCTACAAGGGATCAAGTGACACTTTTAAAGAGAAGCATCTCTTTATGGAGTATTGGAGCTATTTTGTCAATAGTAAAAAGATATCCTATAAGAGATCAAGTGTCACTCTTAAAAGAGTAACAGCTTTTCATTGAGTATTAGAACTATTTCATAATAGTAAAGAGATATTCTATAAAAGGTTAAGTAACACTCTTAAAAGAGTAACAACTCTTCGTGGAGTATTTGAACTATTTTGTCAACTGTAAAAAGGTACGCGAGTTTTGCTAATGAACTATGAGTTAATTTTAACTGATAATTCATAATTGAACACCAAACTGATACGAGAGTTTTGCTCAGCTCATGAAATATGAGTTAATTTTAACAATTATTTCGCCAACATTAAACTGTTACGCAAGTACGGAGAAAAAAAAAGAAAAAGAAAAGAAAGACACGTGAATGACGTACCAAATTGCGTCACATATATAAACACGTGTCATACAAGTTGTTGCTATATTTTTTTTTTGCTATATATTTGTGTGAATAAGTACATATTTCATATGAGGTAATGTGGATAATGTAGTAATTATAATTTAGATAAAATTTTCATTTAGAAAAGCATTACATGATAATATAACAGGAAATAATCAATTGCTTCCTTATTTGCAGCCGAAATTCCATCCAAATCGCGACGAAACGGTCCCGCTTGCTCGGTCGTAAAGTTGCAAAAAGTCGGTCAAACATTTACTGAAATTAAAGGAAACCTATAAGTAAAGTTATTCAGAGCCAAAATTTACTGAAATTAAAGAAAGGTTTTACGGAAATTTCGGCCACAAACAACTTGTGGTAATTCGATGCTTCATCACATATATATATATATATATATATATTTTTTATTTTCTAAATATTTTCAGAGAAAGGAAAAAAAAAATAGAAGAAAAACAAATTAGTGAAAACCCAGCAACTAAGCCTTTTTTTTGTTGTTGCTTTTGAGTCTTGACAATATATAATTTTTGTTGGTCAAAAGTGAAATCAAAGAAGTGATATTCATTATTCAAGAGAAGGAAGAAATTTATTTATTTATTTAATTTCTTTTTCGAGGTTACAACACGAGGATTTCCCAGGGGTCATCGAGAAAGAAAAAAATTAAAGAAACAAACATACATTCTAAAAGAAAAGATGGAATGGTCACCAAAACATGCAACAAATGCATATCTTGATACCCTCAAACTGGTATGTATGATTAATATGTCAAATTTGTTTCTTTTCATATTAATTCATTCATTATTGTTAATTTAATGCATCAAGTTTTAAAGATTTTGGTTTCTGTTATATATAATTTCATGGCTATGACTCTATGAGTATTAATTAATCAATACTTGTATTTCTGCCGATATCAACAATATTTTTTTAGGATAACTAACGAAAGTGTCATTTTATGATGAATAATGACAATATAGAAATTTATATTTTGCATTATTAGTATATAATAAAATAACATTTTTGCCTCGTTTTTCCCGTTAATTAACATTAACAATATTTTTTTTAGAGTAACAAAAGTGTTATCTCACGATGAATAATGACCATAAGAGAGCAAATTAAGAATGTATTTGAAGAGAGGGAAGACAAAAGTGAAACTAATTAACCTAAAAATTACACATGGGGCAAAAAATCATATATATATATATATATATATATACACACGCACATATTTTAGGTTTAATTATATTTTTAACCCTATATATTATCATCATTTATAATTAACACATTTGTCTTTAAAAGTAGACTTAAATATTTTGTAAAATGATGATAATATGAGGATAAAATGTGATTAAACTCGGGTGCATGATACACATAGATACTCCAGTGCATTTCGCCGTTTGAGTCCGAATAAATATGTTTTCGATTTTTCTCTTTAAAATTCAAGGTGGGTGTTCCCATGCACCCGAATTTCAGCAATCACTTGTTCTGATTCTTCATATTGATCGTTTTGAAATAAAAGAATACTCAACCTAGAATTTAATTAATTCTGATATAAAATGCATGCATGATTACTTACGTGCAGTGCAAGTCACAGAAGGAGAAGCACTACCAGTCTAATAATGGTAACTGCGAAGAATGTCACAGCAAAGAGATGGAAAGCATCGAATTCATCTCCGCCTTAGCCGCCGGCATGAGCGCCCAGCTCATGGTCGAGGTCACGCCTCAAGTTTCCTCCTCCACCGTCGCGTTGGCCGCCGCCGCAAGGCAAACCGGCGGCAAACTCGTCTGCATCCTCCCGGAGATCAAAAGCATCAACGAATCACACCAGGTGATCGACGATTCCGGGCTCCACGACCTAGTCGAATTCCGAACCGGAGACCCCGCCGAGGTGTTGCCGAGCTACGAGAACGTCGATTTCTCCGTCGTCGACTACCGGAACATCGACGAATATAATAGGGTGTTAGGGCGGCTGGATGTGAACCCTAGCAGATCGGTGGTGGTTGCGAATAATTTGTTGGAGGGCCCGCCGCCGCAGCGGGGAATAGAAAGGGAATTCGGCGATCACGACGAAAACGACGACGTCGAGTTTAACAACGTTAATAATGGTAAACTGATGAGGTCTGTGAGTGTGAAGCATAATATTATAGGGAAAGGGATGGAGATAACCATGATAGGAAAGAGTTGTGATCAGAGTTTTTACAGGGGGTTATCAGATAAGAGCTTGCGCCGATCAATATCAGAGAGAAAGGCAGGTGGGATTTGTAAGAAGACCCAGGCTAAGAGCAAATGGGTTGTCAAGGTTGATGAAAAGACTGGTGAAGAACACATTTTCAGAGTATTGCCAAAGTATAACTCATGCAGTAATTGAGCTGTACGTTGTAACTCAAAAGAAGCAAGTCAGTTTCGAATCATACGTTGTGATTGTGTGTTACTAAATTTTTCTGATGGGACGAAAAGAATACAAGATCGTAGACGGTGAGCGAAAGGTTTTTCTAATTTAACACTACCAATTAATTAATTGTATTTTGACTTTTTGACTCAATCATCTCAGGAGGATACAGTTTTGACAGATGAATATCCCATTGTACATATATATCATGTCATCAATTGAGACTTGTGAATGAAGATAATTTTTTTTTACCCTTTCATCAATTATGGATGTAATTATTATTATAAGTTTTCACAGTAAAGATTGAAGTTTGTTTGAAATGATCGTGATACACTTTTTGCAACAATTCTTTGTCATTTTATGTATCTTATAAAACGTTTTAAAAAGACATTATTTTATTATTATATCAAAAATGTGTGTAACGCCTGAGTTTTCAAATGAGAGCTGGTTATGTTAGAAGTAAGTTAAAGCCTGAGCAGGAACACCGTCATCTCATGCTCGAATTGTACTTAGAAATTAATATTTTGTGAACTCTGGTGAGTTCGCGCTAATTTTAGAAGCCAAAAAAATAAAGTTAATTTTAATAGAAGAGAAAATGAAAGAATATGGACCGAGAAGAAAAGACAATCAACCTTAAAGCTCTCAAGTTTGATCCATTTGCACGCAAGAACTGATTGATCAGTGCAAAAATGTAAGTTTGAAGCCTAGTTCGTTACCAGATTTTATAATTTTGTTGGTTGAAGCGTTTGGCGGGAATGATGACCACCCGCCACCTTCAACCACCACCCCTATCCCCACCACGGCCACAGGCCACCATCCGTGACAGGACCACCTTCAACCACAAGAAAAAACCACCCACCAACAACAACAACCAGTACCCTTTCCTCATTGCCTAGCTTTCACAATATTCTTTCCATCATTTCCATCTTCCAACATTGCATTTGCTCCATTCCCCAATGGCTGGAAGAAGATCGAATCGCAGTTCGTCGCTATCAGAAGTTTTGATTCTGCTAATTCTGATCATCACATTGGATTATCAAAATCCAAATGTAGTAGCAGAAGACACTAGTAATGGTGGTGGTGCAGCCCTCTGCAGCACCGATCTCTCTTCGTTCCTTCCCCTTCCCTATGGTAATCTACCTAATATGGTCTGCAAACGTCTATGGAACTCGTTCATGATGAGAGTAAGTACTTGAACTCTGCAAAGAAAGAAAGTACTCCATCCGTCCCATTAAAAGAGTCATGCGGTACAACTGCAAACAAGACTCATTTACAAGGGACGGAGGGAGTATACATTTTTTTACCTTCTTGATCTTCACTGACTGACTGACTGGATTTGGCTCTATTCTTATATTGCAGTACTCACAGACAGAAGGAAATGTGGTTACCATAGTACTATCAGCCACATACACAACTGGATGGGTAGGAATCGGGTTCTCAAAAAACGGGATGATGCTGAATTCTAGCTGTATGGTGGGATGGATTAATATAGAAGGGAGAGCAAGAATCAAGCAGTATTATGCAGAGGGTTTCACACCTTCAGCTGTGAAACCAGGGAAAGGGGAACTGCCTCTTACTAGTGTACCACCATATGTTGCACTCAATGGAGCATCAATATATTTGGCATTCCAGTTGAAGTATCCATCTCATCTCAAAAAACAACCAATTCTACTTGCCTATTCAAGTGCCTATCCATTGCATCACCATCTCACAATCCATGATGACAAAACAACTATCCTTTTCGACTTCTCTTCAGGTTGGTGGTTGATTTCCAAATCTGATCAATGTGAGAAGAAGATAGCAAATTTACAATCTTAGCTAAAAGGTTCTCAGCTGTATCTGTTTCAGGTAGTTCAGATTCTTCCTCTGATGATGGAATTACAGCATCATCTTATGGAAGTGAAGACATGAAGAAGGCACACGGTGTATTGAGTTTAATGGGATGGGGACTATTTCTTCCTATAGGAGCAATCTGTGCTAGATACCTCAAGCACAGGGATCCTTTATGGTACTATGTTCATGTAGTGATTGGGTTCCTAGGGTTCACACTAGGAGTTGCAGCAGCAATCGTTGGAATTTCGCTCGACTACAAGCTACAAGTTCATATTGCTGGACACAAAACCATTGGTGTTTTTGTGCTTATCCTGAGCATCCTTCAGGTTTGCCACTGAAACTACGTTTCTAATTGAACTAACTATATAGACTATTTCAATGACTGACCTGTAAAACTGTACTTTAGGTTATAGCATTCTTCGCCAGGCCGAGTAAGGACAGCAAGAAACGGAGGTACTGGAACTGGTACCATCATTGGACAGGAAGGATTGCCATCTTTCTTGCAGTCACAAATATATTTCTGGGGATTCATATTGGGGGTGCAGGACCTGCATGGAAGATAGCTTATGGCATCCTCCTTGGTGCTGGTTTGATTGCCTGCATAATTCTGGAAGCATTGTCTAGAATGAAAAGATTCAACCAACCTGAATTTCCTCCAACCTTCCAAATGAATTAGTATGGAGTTTGATAGGACATACAGTTTGCATTAATCTTCCCTTCAGAATTTTGCGTCTCCCCACAATGTTGAATGATGAACATGTTTTGTTTTTCAACCAAGATGTTACTCACCTTCAATTTTGTTCTATAGATTTATAAAGTATAGAATCAATGGTGAATAGGCAATAGAATACATTAAAGAAATTCAGATATCTATGCTAGTGATTAGTTGAGTTTGTATACAAAAATAAATGAAAAAATACAGGACTAATAATGAATTCCACCTCCAACTATCCTTGGTTAATTCTTACTCAAAAAAGGGTGAATTGTCCTATACAATTAAATGCAGAAAATTGAAGTCAAAATATCAATGGAAAAACATGGATGATGCTCTTGATATCTCAAAAAACTGGATCTAAAAAGAAAGGACTCTTGAGTATTCCAATATGCGCTTCAAAAGATCAAAATTGCAAGGATAAACTGACCAAAACAAGAAAGAATCAGCTCAACCGAAACCATCTAAGCCCCAAAAAGTTGCCTGCAGAACAATTCTGAAAAAATGAAAAAGGAATTAGCAGAAGAAGAGAATTATGGACTCAGATATATGTTCGGAATATAAGCCAAATTAAATGTTCAAAACAAAAATATCAGGAACCACATTTATTGGAATGTCCATAAAGTAATAAAGTGTTCTGATTAAACAAGTTCATGAAACAAAATCATAGGCATAGAAGTTTGTGCTTCCTCATTCCAGTTCTATCATTTACATTCAAATCCTGCCAACCGGACCAATGAACCAGGATGCCAAGAAAGACAACCAACAAATTTTAAGTAGTCTTATAAATAAGCTGGGATATGGTTTCTCAAAAATCTTTGACTTTGCTCCAAGAACAGGAGGGTTGCATGCAAAGATAATAATATCCTAATGTAAAGAACTTCACGGATTGAACAGAAAAAATGGAACAGTTGCTCATTCTGCAAAGAAAACTGTAAATTATCACTTTTATATCTTGGACTGACCTGCAGAGTTTTGTGATGCGAACTTCATCTATTAACTATCTGCTTGGTTTGTCTGTCAACTTCATCTTCACGACCATGATATTTTGTCTGTTGAGGACGGTAAAAGATCAAGTAGCATCTGCTGTAGTAGTATCATCAGAAGTAAATCTCACAGAGTTTGAACCTTCAGGTTCCCTGATTACTCTACTATACACAACTTTGAACGATTGTGAACTATAAGGTTTCTTAAGCAAACTAATCGGCATTCTCAGAGTTTGCTTCCTATTACGTTTACCCCTTATCAGGATATTGAATGTTTTCTCATTATCATCCTTCTGCTGGTGTCTCCATGATCCTTGTTGACCATACTTCACGGAATCTCCATTTGGATCATGAGTGCTGTTTGGTTGGTTCCCCAGAATTGGAATGGTTGATAAATTTGACGCAATTGTTACTCTCTCATTGTCTGGATGAACCACAGGAATTTCATTGAAGGTCTCAACCGCCTCAGATCTGGTAGCCTTACTTCCTTTTTACTCTCGTCGCCAGCATTAAGATCCACCTGCAAATCCGCTCCCAAACTCAGACCCTCAGAATGATCGGGTTCCTTCTTTGGTTCCCCTGCCAAATCAGTTATCGGCTCAACTACAGGTTGTGAGACCGTGAATTCTACAGGGTGACAGCCGGGCCAAACTGTTCCATGAATGTAATCTGATGCATTTGGGCTCATGCTGCGCTGCCATGCAAAATGATTGGGATGGAAAGGGCCACTGGTTAAAGGAAAACTGGTTGGGGGCAGTGATGGCGCTTGAGTATATGAAGGGTACATAAATGGCAATGGGTGCATCATGTTGGGGGTTGGTGGGGGTGATGGGTAAGGGTGGTGAGGGTGAGGGGAAGAGCAAATTGGACTGGGCAAGACTGTTGCAGGTCCTGGATGGAGAGGCACATTCATTGGCCAAGGGCAAACAGTTCCTGGACCAGAAGGAAGGGTAATGTTCATAGGCAACGGAGCAATGCGTGCAACAGGAGGTGAGGGGTTGAATGGAGCAGCTGAAGCAGACAACTTTTTATTGGACAAATCTCGCGTATCACTGGAACAGGAAACTGCAGGTTGTACCCTTTGATCATCAGCCCCTTGCAAAGCAGACAGTATAACATTTCCCTCATCAAAAGGTTCTGCGTCCTTCTCAAACTGATTTAACTTGAGAGAGTCAACAAAATGCGGTCCACTACCAGTCTGGGAACTTTCTTGTTCCATTTGATCAACATCAAGAGCGCTTAACTGGTCCGTTTTCGTGTCTGCAGACACAGCTTCAGAATCTTTATTATCTATAGTGTCACTCGGAAGAGTTTCGTCTTTTACACTGGTGGCTACACTATCCTCCTTCAAATCGTATGCTAAATCTACCACGGGATCCTGCATATTCTCTGTCTTCATTCTTCCTTCATCTACTTCTATGGAGTCGGGATACTTTTGAGCTTTCTTATGCTTCTCTCCATTTTCCTGAGCTTCATCAGTATCAGGAGATTCATTCTGGAAAACCCTAACCTGCAACAACGGAATACTACCTGGTGGAGCCAAAGCTACCTCCTTGTAGGAAGGAGACCTTCCCAGGTTTACTATTGAACTTTTCCTAGATATTGATCCAACCTCCGCTGGTGCAGAAACTGGGCCATTTTCCCGAGGTGAAATCGATAATTCGCCTCCATTCCTTGTGCTCCCAGTAGTGGTATCCTTGGAAGATGAAGAGACTGACTTAACCCTATATGCAACAGATCTTACAATCCTCCTCCCATATTTATTGCTAGTTGGACTCTTTGCTACATAATAATCTGCATAACTTCCTGGTGATGCTGCTGGCCTCTTTATGAGGTAATATCTACTGCTTTGGAAGTTGCTCTTAAGTCTGGTATGTTCTGCTTCAGAAACATCATCTTTTCTTGAATAACCAAAGACTTTGGCTGGCCTTCGCTGCCTTAATCGTCGCCCAGAAGAGCCAGCTGATTTGGGTCTTTGAACCGACTGCCATCCATCATCCCCTTCAGCAGGTATTTCAGGAGAGACATCATCAGCAGCATCACTACTCAACTTTTCTCCTTCATTCTTAACCGTTTCAGAGTCTCTTGATTCAATCCCTGTCCCCTCAATAATTACATCCTCCACATTTTGCTTGTACTCGACTGGTTGAGAGGAAGATTCGGAATTTGCTTCCAGAGAACTTTCAGTTTCATTAATTTCTCTTTCTTCTGCATCTGATGTTCCTTTCAAATCTCCTTTATTATTCTCCTCAGATGCAGATAAAGCCATATCGCTCTGGACAGGTTTTTCCTTCATCTGGAAATAAAACAATAAAGAAGTTCTATGTAGTCATTTTCCCTCAATGAGACAGCAGAACCATCGAATAGAAAGGTCATATCAAACTCAAAGAAAAAAACTGCAGTTTAAGAAGTCAAAAATTCTTCCTGCCACAAAATGGCAAACATTCAGAGCAAAATGCACAAAAAGATCTGTTTGCACATCTAACCCAAACTAGAAGTCCCTCTAAAACCTTCATTCCTGACACTCCCGGAAGTTTAACCAATAATATTCCAAACTAATATATTGCTCATGTGATGTTCAGAAATAGCATCAATCCGGCTTATAGTACTCACTATGAATAGTCTTGACCTTTAGCAGCTGAGGAAGTGAGCTGATCGCAGAGAGAATTTTCACAACTCATCTTCAACATGATGAAGAAAGTTCTGTCCCAGATAAGTGAACTGGAGAAAATATTTTATTTCAAAGCTAACCTCTACTCAATCATCTGCGCCATTTATATTTTTCTCTTTTCTAATAAACATTGAATGAACTCAATCTACTTCAAATTATATCTACTTCATAGCAGACATTGTAATCTCAAATTTTATGATAAGTGAATTAGTGAACAAATAAAGAAGGCTGGTCAAAGTTTCCAACAGATTTCAACTTTCACTAGTTAGAAAACCTGCTTCCTATACCTAGTGCGAATTGTCCAAAGAATAGGTATTCACTTCCACCAAATAATACAAGCAGCAAACAGAGACAAAGAAAAGCTTACTTGTATGGAGGATAAAAAGATAAACTGGATAAGAAATACCTTTGTAAAAAACTTTTTCTTCTTTGCCCCCACATTATCTTTCCCGCTGCTAGCATGGCTCGGATTAATGTAGTCAAGCAAATCTGAGACGCTGTCAATTACAAATATGAAAAACTAGAAAATTAGTACACATAGACCCCCGGATTCACAACCACTCAGATAAGTAGCTGCACTTTAGAATGACCACAACAATAACTGTTTCTCCACCATGAACTTTATCAATTTATTACAGGAACTATTTTGCTTCACTCCCCACGTCAGCCAGTACCCAAACACATATCTAGCTCACAACTGAGTTTTTCCCAAAATGCAAATGATTCTCTAAATGATTTCACTTGGCTATATGAATGAAAATAATATGTTGGATTTCAATAGAAGATATGGTAAGTAAATTACTTCAGAGCCTAGCATGTGCATTTCTGGTGGTAAACCAAGAAGGAGTAAGCAAATAGTGAAAAGCAAAATTCCCTAGAATCTCACTTAAAGACCTTAGAAAACTTGCCATGCGATTGGAACACAAATGCAATGAGTCTGAAGAGATAATATTAATAGCCCTAACTGATTCAATAGTTTTACAAAATACTGTATCACCATTACATTAAAATGTCGAGGTTCAATTGAATACCTGAGGTGCCCCTTGCTGGCAATAGACGCATCAGGCTTGCGAGTACCATTTCGAGCAGCTTCTTGTTGTTCAAAAGCCTTAGATTCAAAATACTCTAGCCATGCAGCAGCATCCTGCAGAATCAAGTTTAGAAGTCTCAAACTAAGAAACCTTCAATAAACAAAAAAATAAAACAGATGCTCTGATGCACATTTTCAAGGCCAATTGCTGCTAGACTACAAGGCCATATTCTTGTGATATACGTAGTTGTTTCTTGTAAAATTTCGGCATTGGAATACTAATTTTTGGAAAGAATATACATCTATACATCTGCAAGCATTATCTGATAACCAATGTGTTGTTTCACTTGGTTTGGATTCGAACATTCATTACAAACAAAAACAGGAAGGAACCAGAAAAGCAATTCAATTCTCATAATGATTCACTGAATCTACAGGGGGGAAAAAGAGTAGAGAGACCAACAAAACCTGAGTGCGAAGGTCATCTGGACCCAGCTTTGCACGTAGAATTTGCAAGGTTGTTTGTTCATGCTGAACACTCAAAGGATATGCTTCCATCAATGAGAGTGCAATTGCGATAGCATGGTAACTTGCTGCTGTCTATTAAAACATAGAAATCGCAAAGGAAATTAGATGAAAAGTAGCCTAAATTTGAATAAGACATTACATATACTAGTGAACATAGGATGTAGAAAAACTGCAATGTGATAAAGTTATTCACAATCTATGTCAACTTGCCGACATTTGGCTGAAGCAACAGTGACTAGGAATTCCTAATTAATGTTGAATTTGAAGATTGATTGACATATTATTAAGTGAACATAATGCAAACATCTTAACTGCGAAGCTATAAACAAAAACAGGGACATGCCTGCAGGTGCAAAATAAAAATTTTAAAATAAGTCATGAGCCAAGCAACAGAAAATCAACTAAGCAAGTAAAAACGCACCTGAATGTGGTCTGGACCAAGGAGCCTTTGGTTGCATTTAAGTGCTTTGTGGAGGTATCTGAGCGCAACATGGACATTACCCAGTCCTTCCTCCATCATTGCCACATTTATGTATGTTGCAGCAGTATTTGGGTGTGATGGGCCACAAGTGAGGTGTAACAAATATAGAGCTCGCTTGACATACCTACACAATTAACAATGCAGTTTTCAACAATTTATGAAAAGAAACTCGTATTCATATCTCTGGATCTAGACAACTGAAAATTTGACCTTTAATACATCTGGAAAACAGTGACGGAGTTAGCAAGATGCAGTTGAAAAATATCGAAATTCTATGCGTAAAGGATACTAATGAAGTAGGTGCTTCTGTACCAAAGCTTTTAGGAATAACACAAATTCTCAGTCACCACATTGTATATTGAACATTGATTTCTTAGATTTTACTATAATCAACACTTTCCATATTCCAAGTTGTCGTCATCCTTCCACAATTTAATTGAAAAGAGCTATCCCCTTTTTCCTCCCGACCTGTGAATCTCTGTTCTGATACCTTATTGTTGCCCACCAAAATAGTGTAACTCTGTAATGGATTATTTTCTATGAAGCCCCTATTATTAGTCTAATGAACCAAAATATGAAGAGAGTTAAGTTGACAAATTTAAGGTAATCACAGGCATCTAGATGCATTAGTAAGTTCTGCATAACATGGCAGGCTAAACAAGTTGACTGAAAATGAAAGGATTTTAGGCAGCATATGAAACACAATGACAAACTGCACAAAACCACATACTTGAGGGCAAGCTCTGTGTGTTGCAGTCTGTAATAGAACACAGCGAGATCTCCATAACTTTTCATGGTATCTGGATGATCAAGTCCTAATTCTCGTTCATTTATATCCAGGGCTTTTTGCTGATAGATGGTAGCCTGTTTGAATTTTATTGGTTGGGGAAAAAAAGAAGAAATTATTAGTTATAAAAATCCAACAAAACAGCAGGACTGAAAACTTCAAGTTTCTACTGTCAGGGCTGGATGTGATCACAGGATATCTGGATGTCTGAGTTGTCAAATGTATTTCTCATTCCCAAATTATACAGGAAACAAAATAAAGAAGAAAGTGGACCTGATTGAAATCTCCAGTGTGATACAGAACTACTGCAAGAAGGCTGTAAGCTCCTGCTGTCATTCGATGATAGGGACCACATACTGCTACCAGTTTTGCCAACGCCTGAGATTACCAAACAATTTCAGCAACATTACATCATAATTAATGAAAATGATTAGCTACTATGAGTCAGTGGAATGGAATAACAGGCAATCGTAGTTAAGAAATCCCGAATTTGCAAGAATGCCTCGTCAATAATCTTGAATGTCTACCTTGGTCCCATAGCTAACAGCATCTTCAAGCTTTCCCTTATCAAGAGCTGTTTTTGATGATTCCAGAAGTTGCCGTCCATCTGCAGAAGAGCATGCAGCTTGCTGCAAAGAAACATCGAGACAAAAGTTCGTTGAGTAGGAAAAGTTTGTTCACATGTGAACAAGAAATCTAGCCATAAGAAGCATTATTCCAAGACGTAAAAGGCTTTATTCACCTTGTGAACTGGTACCAGACTAACAATGTCTACTTTCCGGAAAGGCTTAGGAGAATTCATATCAAAGTCTCTTGGAACCACCTCAATGCCCACCTAAACAACAAAAAAGAAAATGTAAAGCTGTATAATACATTATTTTCCATGCAAAACTTTAATCTAACAACTGCAAATATCTAAAGTATATTCACTTTTCCAGATCTATTTTAAAACCAAAATTTAAATAAAATATAATCATCTTTAAAATATTTTTGGGAAATGTAGCCAACCCCACATAGTGGGATAAAAGCTTAGTTTTTTGTGGTTGTATATCTCCCAACAAAGCATATCAATGTTGTCCCAAGTGGAATCTAAGATGCACTGTCACACCGCAGTTAACTACTTAATGAGAAGATACATATGTTACTGCTTTCAACATATATTATTGCACTGGCATGTGTTACTTCCAAGTGTATATTCTCTAGAATCATGGTCACATATTATAAGATGGGAAACAAAAATCAACCAAGTTACAGTACCTAATGAACTTTATCAAGTAAAAACCGACATTGTGAACACAAGCAATTCATAGAATCTTGATATACAATACCTTGTGGCATAAACCACGAAGAATTGCAAATTTCCTCACGTCTTTATAGTTTGAGCGGGTAAGGTCCCACTCATACCTCTTCTTCAGAAAAACCTCCAACCACCTCCATACAAGGCCATGCACACCACAAGATTTATTTGATTCGGGATTTTCAGGTACACCAAGCATCATATTTAGTGCAGCAGCAATTGCTGCAGACATGTTTTTAGTCCCAACAGCAGCAGCAATGACTGCCTGTAAAATATGCTTGAAGGCCCTCACAATCATTTCGTGTATACAGAGCGATTGCACATGGGATAGTTTTTCTGAAAGCTTAACCTGGAAAAGATGGAAAATATCTAGCATGGCTTAACATGGATGTTTTCAAAGTGCCAATACATACTTATATAACCTTCAGAATGATTAGATAAAAATCATTTTTTCATAGAAAAGCAATGTCAAGAGTCACTGTATAAATCAGATTTTTGACAATGAAACAAATAATGAGGATTGATAAAAATAGAACAAATATGAAAAGACAGAAGCCTTCCTACAGATTACTCAGGATCCACACTAGACAACAATTATCCAACATAAACCATCAAAGATGTTCTTTTTCCTGATATACTAAAAGTTTAACAAGGGTTTGACCAAACATAAGTCGGTTTTTTAACATAAAACATGTAATTTGTTGAGCATGAAATTGAAATTTCACTGTCCAGGAACATATGGATGATAAAGGGTTTGACCACTGACTTTTATGGAGTGAGCTGTTTCGATGGTGATGGAAGTGAAATAATGCACATTTCAAGTACAAAAGGAAAAAAAGGATTGGCTCATATCCATCATTTTAAATGTGAAAACAATTACTGCAGTTTAGGCAATCCATATTAGTATAAAATCACTTACAACTTCTCCTAGGGAGCGCATCCTAAGGCCTCTGGTGTGCATGAAATCAGTCAGAGTCCGGCCATCTACTGGTGAGAGCTCCAAAGAACCAAAATCGGCAACCTGCATAGCATCATGAAATGCCAAAAACATTTAAATTGGTAGTTACAATACTTAAAGCATAGCAAAGGGAAAACAAATCTGTTGGTACCAGCTTTGGAAGAGCAACTTCAGTGTAATATTTCTGTGATAAGCCAATCAGCTCGTCAACTGACTGCCAATTACAAGTACCAGGTTAGTGCTCTGTCATGTATAAAATATTACAATCAGCCAAAATTAAATATTTCTACCTTGCTATGAAGCCCAGTCTCAGAATCCTTTAACCGAGCAAAAGCAGACTCAGATAATAAGGTCTTCAGCATAAGTTCATTTTCGTCAGCACCTTTATCAGAGCGAGATTCTGTAGATGCCACGATCTTTTCAGCCTCCACAGCAATATTATCTCCAACTGACTTGATATTTTCAGATTGAGTTTCCATATTGTTACCATCAGAATTTTTCTTTTTCTTAAGAGATTTAAGAGGTATGCCAAGTCCCTCAACCTTCATCTCAGTCTTTGCCTTCTCACCAGATGATGGTTTCTTATCTTTTTCTGTTTTCTTCTGATCCTGCAGATGCTGTATCCAGCAAGCCCCAAGTTCCCATCGAACATAAGTTTCCCTTTCCACTTCTTCCTCCTGAAGCTTTTTGAGACTCTTTTCCAAAAGACTCTCAACAAAAGCTTGAGAAGAACTGAGATCTTCATTTTCTGAACTATGAGAGCTTGATAGATTCTTGTTTTGCTCCGAAACTACTTTGTCATGGAGAAGAAATCTCAAACTGCAAATATGTTTATCTAACATCAACAACTTTCCACAAGCAACATAAACAATAAAAGCAAATCATGTATCACTTAACTCGTGACCAAAATAATTATTAAAGCATTATAGAACGGGCCAAAAACCCAAGAATCATCAGTTTAGAGAATTTCATGGTAAATGTTGCAAACTATTTCTACAGTTAGCATTTAACACCAGGAAATATTATATTAAGCAAATTTACATTAAACCACGACTAAAAATAAGAAAGTTACCAAGATGCCTTTAACAAGTACTGACTATAAACCAGGTAGACAGGTGCCTTTCAATCAATAAATCTTACTAATCCAGTCACAGAGATATAAGTCAATTAAGCCAGCATTTTGCTTACGTTTCTTCCCTTTGTTCTTGGTTTTCAATTTTCATAAATTCTTGGGGAAAAAGTTAAACTTGTTCCTTCTAACAAGCCACTTTACAAGCTCTAAGCAAAATGCATGTTCTTTATCAACAACAAATAAAACAGAAAAAAGTAAAAATTGAAGCCATAAGTTACTGCTTTTTGGCAAATAGTTTTCCACATGTTTTCGTGGGTAGTAAACCTGTTAATGTTGAGGGCATTAGCCCCACCTTCAGGCTGATCAAGAAGTTCAATTTTTTGCACTGGAGGGCCAACCTTTTTATCCTCTACTCCACGGACTTTCACTGTGGCTATATAACCACAATACCTTACATTGACAACACCTAAAGTGGCAACGTCCTGCAAACAAATGTTTTACACATTTAGTCAACTGCACAGGAGCAACTCAGAAGCATCTTTAGTCAGATTAGTTTTTATTTATTGATTCTCTTACATGGGCAGCAGTATTTTCGTCTGCAGTGATCCCCTTCAGAAGGTTTCTTTCAATTAATTTTTGTGCCGATACATCAGTGGCCTGAATTCCATCAATCTTAGTATCCAGTTTACAACTAGCATGTGAAGAATCTCGGGTGACAGATATGCATAAATCCCCTATTCTCTCTGTATGTGGTACGTCAATGTTTGCAGCAGAATGAGCCCCTTCTGGTCTTTGCATTGCATGTTGTATAGCAGAAATTGCTCTAAAAATGGCAACGTCCACAAACAAACTGTGAAGAATAAAAGCTTTTCTATCCCGAATCTGCCTTTCCTCTGGTGTCTTGCAAGGCATAGAAGCGAGAAATGAAAATTCATCAGCATAAGGTAGTAGATCACATTTCCCATCTCTGCCTAGGCCGCCTCCATTTCCTCCCCACTTTTCATCCTCAACGGGAAGAGGCGGAAAAACAGAAGGTGACACTGCAGCTACAGGGGGAATAAGCCATGTATTGGCTCTGAAGCCATAGGGTAGATTTCCAAACTGCAACATTGCAAAATTATAAGATTTTATTATGAGGCGACATAATCCTCGAATTAAAATAAGGATTAAGCACAGTATCTATCGAAGGTATGATCAATTACAGAAAAGGCCTAAAAGATAATAAAACATAGACAAATATTTTACCTTGTTACGTTCTGAAAATGCTTTTATCAGGTCATCATAGGCCTGGAAAATAAAAACAAACAACTATGTCATGTTCTCCAGAATACAAGCATCAGCCACGTGACAGATCTGATGGGCTAAGAGTGCTCTCATTCATTAGTTGAAAATGGTAAAAAGGGAACATTTTTTGGCACAATTATCATGTGAGGCATTCTGCAAATGAGCACTTGCTAGTTCTCACTTAAGCTTGAGGACTTAGTTATTACAAAAAACGAAATTGGGGGGGGGAGGGAACCTGCAGAAATTCAAGTATATGATATGAACAACCATTCTGAAATCTCTTCTGGTCCTTTAACAACATCCATCTTGAGAAAATAAATAAATTTGAAAGCATACAGAAAACACTTCAAGTGTAGAAAGTCACAATGACCACAATTTTGGTTCACGCAGAGATCTACCAAGAAGAAGAAGACAGTGAAATTAAAAAAATCATGCATATGCTTACGAATTCTGATTGAATTTTTATTTGTGATCTCAAGATGGATTTCAGATGACACAAACACAGAAACAGCCATTATCATACTATTCACATTGAGAAAGAGTAATCAACTAACATTGTCGAAAGCTCTACTGAGTTGCCTTAACAAATCAACAAGATTGTGACATAGAATCTGCTGCTTCCCATTGGTAGAGAACCCTTTTCTCCGAGCTTCCACAGGAATCAGCTTCCCATTGCAAAGCTTTACCTGTTTTTATTACCAAAAAGCATGTCACTTTAGCAACTCAAACTAGTCCATTGATTCGAGGATCACAATATTAAAATCAAAAGGCAGGGCCTTACTTCAAGAGAGAAAATGCAATCACTTCCAAAATTCTCATCATCCTCCAATCGTCTCGTTCCTTTCCGTATAACTGCCATAATCGTGACAATGAAGTACATTATACCATTTTTATAACAGATAAACATGAACATTACGAATTAACGAACTTCAATTCAAGTCTTACATTGAAGAGGAGGAGTGAGATGAGACAGAGAGAAGAACTCGTAAAAGCTACCGAGCTTAGGGCACGCGCTGTTCGTTTCTCCTTCAATGTCGATCGCGCCAGCATCTTTCAAAGCCGGCGAAGTCGGAGAAGCTGCCTGCTCCGGCGTTGGCTGGGCGGGAACTGCTGTTTCACGCCACCGCCGCCGCGAGACTTGCTTGATTTCTTGGAAGCCGCCTTGGTGTCCTGCTCAGGCCGTCCATTCTTCTCCGGTTTCGCCGCGTCCTTGATCGCCGACGACGGCCCGAAACACGTCGTGCATGCGACAATGTCGAGCAGCCTTCTAACGTGCGCTGTGACGCCATCTTCGTCGTAGTCCTCTGTTACGATTCACAAAGAAATTTTCGGGATTTTTTATTTTATCTATATATATACATATATAATTATATATATATTTATTTATTATTATTATTATTATTTTATTTTTTTAAGGTGGCATTTAGTTAATGGGCTTGGGCTTACCTTCTACGAGAGCGAGAACACAAGGCTTCAAAGCGGAAACGTCCACGGTGTCTTTTAGTTGTGGCCCTCTTACCTGTTCAAACATTATAATTGGGCCTAGTCAAATCCATCAATGTATGTATAATATTAAAAAAAATTACAATTCCGTAAAAGGTCGAATAATTGATATTTATTACCTCGTGAGAGAGTGAAAAATTGGTGATATGGCAAGTAGTCGTGTTGACCGAGAGTAATCGACGAACATCTATAATCCTATCCGTCGAAATTCCCTATTAAAAAAAAAAAAAGTAAAAAATAATGTGTAATACACAATTAGCTAGCGTGTAATTCATTTGGGTTTAAAATGACAGTCTAAATACGCAACCTTTCACAGTCACTTGAACTAGGAAAGCCCATTAGTCAAATACTTGTTTTATTTTTATTTCATGTTTTTTTGACTAATACATAAATATATATATAATATTTTTCATCAAAATTAAAAATATATTTCCAAACCTCCCACTAAGAAGCAATGAGAAAAATAAAATAAAATAAAATATCAAAGGACATCCACGCACCACTCGTGAGAAGGCTATGTAAGTGCAATCTTTATATTAATAATATATTTCACTTTCAATAATTGTCTTTTTGCAAAAAAATTTCTTTGTTGGGGATGAGGTAGAGGGTACTGTTTGGTTATGGAAGAGGAATTTTGAGAAATTAGAAGGCTTGGTAGGTGAGAAAGATACCACAATACATATTATTATAGTTTTAAAATTAGTATTTTCGCCGTCTCATTCAAAGCGTTCACATATATAATTGTTTTTAAGTTACAAGAAACAGCTCGAAACAGGATTTTTTATGTGAGACGGAACTCAAAAGAAAGGAATAGTAGTAGTTAACATTAAGATTGTGTTGTGCTATTATTAGTCCATTACCATGCAATAATCTAAAAAGTATACATAAATGAATGAAAAGTAGCTAATTCAAGTAATTAAATGAATAACAAACCTTGAGAACAACATGAGTCTCATCCGGTAGGTTCACCCTTATGTCCATTACAACAGGAAGAACTGCAAGCACCCAGAAATAAAAATCAATATCACCAAATTAACAAAATTAAATTCAAGAATCAATCATCAAGATTCAACAAACAGTTGCAAATTAAAGAGAACAGAACTCTTCACCTCCCACTAAAAGAAATCCCTTTTCGATTACGTTTATTCAAAAACACGACTCTCTTGTTGAAACACAGTAAGAACGTACCTTTCTCTTCTTTCTTCTTCTTGTTGTCTCCTTTAGTAGTCTTGCCACGCCCATTCTTTGGTGCCATTTTTTTTTTCCTCAATTCCCTGTATATCTATCTAAAATGGTAGTTGGATAAAACCTTAAGCTCTTGTGTTGTTTGAAGATGCAGTACCTGCAGAATATATATTAATTATCCAAATTAACTCCAATAAATATATATATATGTTAAGTAATTAAGTAAAAATATATACAACGTACGTACCTGGGGAGTATAATAAAAAGGCCGTAAAAAATGAAATTAAAAAACCTAGAAAAGAGAGGTATTTAATGCAGCAACATTAAAGAAAGTTGCAGTTTAATTATGTTGCTATCAAGCATTCAATATCTCAATATATATTTGATTAATGAAGCTGTGTAATTGTGTATAATAACTAAGAATAGCTCGCGGCGGAAGGATAATGAAGAAGAAGAAGAGAATAGCGCAGCAGAAGAAGAAGCAGCAGAGATGAAGATGAAGATGAAGATGAAGACGAAGACGATAGAGAAGAAGAAGAAGAAGAAGAAGGGGGAATTTCAGGATTGGGGGGTGATAAGGAAGGAAGGGCGGAGATTTAAGAGTCAGAAAATATTATGGCATTTTATGCTTAAACATTTTTATTTATTTTTATTTTATTTTATCATTTTCTCTTTCAATTTCAAAATTAATAAAAATCTCCAAGATATTTGCTTATATATATATATATATATTATTAATAATTTTTTGAAAAATAATATTACTATATTAAGGTGTATAGAGCAGAAGAACAAATTAATATTTACTGGTGATAATAATAGGGTGGGGGGGGAGCTGGCTGTCCCAGTTTTGCACCTTGCCTTTTCAGGTCCCACTAGACAAATATTTATGAATGGACCACTTTTTTTAATGAACTTTCCACAGATTAATATTGGTTGCTAGCACTATTATTTCATTGTTAAACAAATGGAAAATGATATATAAATTATGAAAAATTTCATGAAATGATGTGGCATTTATACGGTAATAACTATTTGGCAGTTTTAATTGCAATTACCCAATAACCTTCCTCCAAGTGGTCGTCACATTATTCCCTACGAGAATTTTTTGAAAATTTTTTCCATTGTGTATATCACCACTCGTATGTATATCATTCAGTTGTAATAGAATAGTTCATTTTTTTAATTTTGTACTCTTCTTACCAGTTACTAGTATAATAATGTGTGGAACGTATTTTACTAATACTTCAAAAGTAAGAACATTAATGGAATAGATGGTGAGAATTAGATACTTTAAGTGTTGTCTATTGAAATTCACAATAAGTTGTACATTTTTAAAACTAAACTGATCTTTTAATGAAACCGAAAAGTAATATATATATATATATATATATATATCTTGTTGTAGAGATCGAATCACAGCCGTTGTTTCTTGCATCAAGGGTTTGTGTTCTTACACCAAGTTATTAAAGATAAATTCATCAATAATTTTTAATTTTCCTTTTCCAGTTCCCTTTTTTTTTTTTTCTCTCTGCAAAACATCAACTTGTCTGAAAGATCAGTGTATATAGTGCTGACAAATTTATCCACTTACATAATATTCTTTCTAACCCTAAGGCTACCATGATATATATTTGAAATATATATATATATATATTTTGGTATGCTTGTAAAAATTAAAAAAAAAGAAAAAAAAAAGAGGTGAATTAATCATTGGGTGTTAAAATTAAAATTTGCAAAATGTGCTATGGAACATATTTATACTTAAACAACAAAGAAGTACAGATAAAATATATGTTGCCCCGACGTCGTCTTATTAAAATAGTCATATTTCAAATATTATCACAGAATTCTTTTAATGTGACGGAGAAAGATCAAGAGTATTTTGACACAAGAACATGTAGAGAAATTATATAACTATTGATGTAATAATACATAATAAACAATTTAATTAATGAAGAAATACCAAATTAATTAGCTAGTGAACATAATTTTATAGCCATGTATATGATAATTCCATATAATTGGGAGGCACACTCTACTAGAATGCACTCTATCATAAAATTACATGCATGCCAAGAAACAAAGAAAGATACATGCATGCACTTCTTCAAGAATATGTATACTTTATTTATGTGAGGAAAGAAAGACAAACATACATATGGTTTGGAACTTTGGATAGGGTAAGGAAAGGTTTTATTTCATTTGTTTTAGCATCTTAACTACTACTAGAAGGTCAGAATGAAATTCGAATTTTAAATAGTTCGTCATCCGTCACAATCGTTTGAATATTTCTTATAACTAAAAGAATTGTTGGATTATGAACTATTCCGTTATTGGATTTGGCCTATTCAGTTGTATAATAATGTATCCAATGCTAAATTCAGTGTTTGGATAATTGTTTAGCGGGAATATAATTTTTTCAATATATATATATATTATCCAAACGTCAAACGAACAGCAGAAACCCACCCTCTCTTCTCTTTGACTCTCGCAATTTTTTGAGTTCACGCTACTCACGAACTGTCCCAATTTTGAATTGACAAATAATAACAAATAAAGGTTTCCAAAAATGCATCTTTTTTATCTTATTTTGTAGCCTAGCTATATGGACGTTTTCACAGTTTGATGCAAGGTCTCTTATTATATTATATTTCGTTTCCTTGTTAAAACGATGTTATTTTGTGTTGCGGTTAAGAATAATATGTAATAACAAATAATCTTGCGAGTCATTACCATTTTTCATGCGATTTCATCTTAAATGAATGAAAATTCAATTGAATTTATGCTTCTTAATCTTTTTCATACGTTCTACATGTGATTCAAGAAGATCACCGTTATTTTACTTTCTTGTTACTATTATCGTGTTTAATACTTCTTCTATAATATTCATTTAATCTAATCGGAAGAGTCGTGTTTTTAGTTCTAAATACATTACAAATTGTATTCATATAGACGTACTATGTTGCCGAAGAATCCTAATTGTACACTTAATATTATATTAATATAATTATGCTGCGTGTATATAAGCTACCAAAATGTAAATATATGAAAAACAATGAAATCATGAAAGGAAAATTCAGGGCCATATTAAAGAAAATATTTTATATATAATTGGAATAGAATTTAGGGCCATAAATTTTTGTAATTTGTAGTTGCCACAAATATTTTACAGAATATTCAAGAAAATTAAGATTCCTTACACATGATATATAATTAAACCCAACTTTCATTTTCCAAAGCTTATATTCCAAAAGAATAACAAAAAAAAAAAATTCATTTTCCTTGCCAAACTCCTCCATATTTGGACAAAACTAAAACATGATTGGAAAAAGTGGTTTTGTTTTTTTTCGAACCAACTAGAAACTAGAAAGTACTTCATTAATTAATGATAAATTTTCTTGCTTTTCATTAATTAATGATAAATTTTCTTGCTTTAAATTTGGTAAAAATGATTAGCAAGAAGAAAGTGGAATTTCCTTTTAATTAGCACCGTACGTTCATGATTAGAGCAATAATAGTCCTTCAATTCCACCGTTCCTTTCATTATCATCCAAATTTCCTATTGCGAATAAGTTAGAATTATATATTAAACAAATTATGATATAATGAAATTCAAGCTATTAAGCCAATTTCAATTTGTAAGAAAAGACCAAATGCCATAGATCCAATAATGATTACTTCAACAGCATGAATGGAAAGTGGCCAATGGCATTAGAAATCTTAGGCTAGTTGGCATTAGCCCGACCGCCAGAGAGCAAGGGTTCGAACCTTTCTCCAATCCTGGTTCAATTCCTTTTCGATAATCTATATACATTGTACACAATTTGTGTCACCTAACACCATTATATAATGAAATGATTGTTAAAAGATTTTAAAAAACCAAAACAAAAACTTGAAGAACATGAATGGAAAGTGATTAATGCATTAGAAATCTCCAACAAGAAAAGAAGTGAGAGGACCATAATGTCATTAGTGACACCATTTCCACCCACCAAAACCAAAATTAGCAAATAGCAACGCAAGATGAATTCCAAGAGCAACGTTAGTTACACCACTCACAACTCTAATCAAATGGGGCGGTGTCTCAATTAATCCCAACCAAAATAAATACAATAGTATTGTTTTGATTAGATGTGCACTCCCTAGTGTTTTGACACTCGCCCAAATCTGGTTTGCCAATTAAATCATTTATGTCTTCCGTGTAATTGAAAAGTTTGATTTAAAAAATATACGACTTATTATGAGTATAAAGGTATAAAGGCATAAAATAAGTAATTTAATAAAGTTTACTCGTAGACCACACATTATTATATAAATAGTTATATACTATGTAAATAAATTAAAATGAACTTTTAAGTATATATATATTTTTTATTTTTTATAAAGGGACAGAAATAATATTATTTGGTATAACAAGATGACATATGTGTTGTATGCATTGATATAATTGGTCTAATTCAGCCAATCCCACACACTTTAATTTGCCTCCCTTCCAATAAGGATTCCCAAATGAGGCTATGAATCTTTGAAAAGTGGTGACAATAGTGAAGTAAACTAATCCTTGAAAATATGGAATCGAACAATTTTCTTTAAATATTTTGGTTCTGAACTTAAGAACCGAACTAATAAAGAGTTCTTTTTATAATACTCATCTTTCCCGTTACAAATGTTGTACAATCTTAACCAAGAAGGGGAGCAAGGTATACCCCAGCTGGTCTAGGACCAACTGAAGACCGGCTGGTAAGCTAAGTTATTCTTCAAGATTGCTGCTACTATAAACATAAGGCAGACAACTGAAACATTTTCTTGATTCTTGCAGCCTAATGAAGGAGGGGCCTTGCTGCCAGAAGACATCCGGATCGAAAAAAGAGCAAAAAAAAAAAAAAAAAAAACGCAATTTCCTGTTGCAATACAGAGATTTTAAGGCATATGCAATTGAAATCTTGTCTTCCAATGATCAAAAACCACCACAGGATGGACAACAGATCAACAGGAGCTATCATAAACTACATAAATAAGGCTCCTTTTCAGTTTTCTCTATATACAAACAACAAAATGCAGCCATTTTCATGATTTTGACAGCAGAAAACAGAAGAAAGATGTGGAACTTTAAGGGATCAGCAATTAAGGTTTGATCACAGCAGGAAGATCGATGGCGGATGAAGCATTTTTACAATGCTCAGAAGAGGTAAAAACTGAAAGAACAAATGTCGGGCGAAGTCTAGATTCTCATTCAATTCTAGAATGAAACCCACGCCTTTTTTTACAACCCAATACCAATGCTATGCTCACAAGAGCATTACATGGTACAATTTGATTTAGAAGAGGTTGCGACTGTCGCAATGTAATAACTTAATACAAGAACAAGGGCCCTCTTCATGGTTCATTTTTTTTTCTTAATCTTTCCAACTTTTACCTCTTCACGGCCATCAATAGTTCCTGCTCATACCTTTTACTATGCCATCATATCCATCCACCATTAACGACAACAGATAACTCAGTATATCAAAAGGAATCTTTCAATTTTAACATTGTTCAAAAACAAGCTAAATGTGTGATTCAAACTTGTGCATTGCAGTTTGCTGACAAATCAAACATACTGAAATGACTAAAGAATAAAAAGGGAAGAAAGGTAAATTATATAGCAGTTCAAGCTCAGAAATTAAACACAAAATCAAACAGCCCTGCAACATTTGTGAAAAGAGAAACAGAGTTACCCCAAATAACACAAATACCACAACAGATGATATGCATAGCTGGGTTCTCGAACAAATTTGATGATAAATATGGAAGCAGGTTCAATTTGAAGCAAAATTGGCAGAGATTAAGCACAACCTAAAAGACTAAGCACAACGCCAGTTGCATTAAATAGAATAAAATAAAACGAAACCATGAGTCGGAGGTGAAGCGGGGCGCCGGCGGGGAACCGCGAGGAGGAGAGGCGGCAAAGAGAAAAGAGAAGCGCCGCGATGGAGCGTTTTCAAATTTTGGGGAATTCTACCGACTCAACCCTAGGCAAGTTAAAGTCGAACGGAATTGTTATCAGAACGTCACTTTTTTAAATTTTTATACGTAAATTTACAATTTTACCTTTTATAGTTTCTAACTTTATAAAAAAATTACCTAATTTTTTTAAATTTAGGAAAATTGCCCATGCCAGGCGATTTTCTCTCCTAGACTGGGCAATTTTCCCAAAGAAAATCGGTGTCCTGTGGCGATTTTCCCTAAAAAAAACGCCACAAGACGGCGTTTTTTTCAGGTTTTCCCGATCATTCGTCGGAAAAAAGTTTTTCTGGCGAACGACCACTAAATTTTCAAAAAATCAATTTTTTTAGGGAAAATCGCTTTGCCTGGGCGATTTTATCTGGGAAAATCGCTTGGTTTGGGCGATTTTCTCTGGGAAAATCGCCTGGTCTGGGCAATTTTCCTTGAGTTAAAAAAGTTGGGTAAATTTATTTTTTTTTAAAGTTAAAAACTATCAAAGTTATATTTGCCTTTTCACCACTTAAAATTTTAAAAAAGTGTCCTGTGTTTAGTAAAATGGTACCTGCAAATAACATGCCCCAAGTCGAAATACCTTTTTTGTGTTTGGATAGGTCAAAACTACCCTCAAATTACTCAAGTCAAGTTAAAACTTTTTTTAAAAAATGCAAATCAATTAAATTAATGGCTTTATAAATCGTCCAATAACAATTGAGATATAAATATCCCAACCTTCAACATGTTCACTAAGATAAGAAATGTTTTTTTTGCTTGTCATCCTTGCGCAGAAATCATGCTAATCTTCTCATATGGTTCCAATTTGATCCGAGGTCCCGGAGGGAAGTGACAGAATGAATGTTGGTGTGTGGGGGAGAGGAGGAGATTTACAGTAAATACGTTGAGATAGGAAAGGAAATTTACATTATGTCGCGACTTCTTAAATAGAGTGTACCTTAAATAGTTTTGTAAAAATACATTCTATGTGGGATAAAAACTTGAAAGATAATTATATTGAACTTTAAAATTAAAGAATAAAACAGGAGATTGAAAGATACGATTAAATGGCATATACTATAGTATGAATTTATTCACTAATAATAGTACGATTGAATTGATAATTTCGTCATTTTATATTTGTCGCATTTTAAAAAGTACAAACAAATATTTGTATTGATGTAGAATGTGTTGTGAAATTTAAATTCAGCAGTGTACAATAATTTTCGCTCGCAATATAAATGATCCATTTCTAATTTTATATGTCGATTTTTATTAGTACACTTGAAACTTTCACATACGTGATAGTTATATGTTCATTAACTAATTTTAAGGGATATTTTTAAAAATATATTGTTCAAAATTAATTTTATAATAAAAATTATGCATAAAATGTATAATTAAATAACAAAAACGTGCGATGAAGGCCCTCTTCTTCGCTGAGACCTTGAACTCGTACGCTACGTATAATCTGCAATTGGGAACTAACTCGTTGGCACAATTCCGACGCTAAAGCCATTCACTGACAAGTAATACTGTACCATATCTAATAGATTGGAATACCAATAGGAATGATATTTACAGTCAAGGATTTAAATGTGTATCCTCTATTGATTGCATGTTTGTTCTCAATGAACTCGATCAAAGTTTAACGAACTAATTCATTCATATTCATTTCCTGACATCGGTTAAAGTTTAAAATATTGATTCCTGGATATCCGTTGATAACCGATGCCTCGACTGTGGTGACAATTTATCCTTTTGCAAGCTGGCAAATACGATAAGGGCTTTCACGGGCGAGATTGGAAATCAACTACCCCTTTTCATACGAATAGGAATGATATTTATGGTAAAGGATTTAAATGTGTCTCCTCTATCGGTTACGTGTTTGTTCTCACTGAACTCGATCAAAGTTTAATGGACTGATTCATTCATATTGATTTCCTAACATCGATTAAATTTTAAAATATTGATTCCCGTATATCCGTTGATAACTGATGCCTTGACCGTGGTGAAAATTTATCCTTTTGCAAGCTGGCAGATAATATCGTCAGCTGGCAGAGGCGAGAAGGGCTTTAACGGACGAGATTGGAAATCAACCACCCATTTTCATACAAATAAGAATGATATTTACAGTCAAGGATTTAAACGTGTTTCCTCTATCGGTTATGCGTTTGTTCTCACTGAACTCGGTCAAAGTTTAACGGACTGATTCATTCATATTCATTTCCTAACATCAGTTACTATCGATTCTCGTATATCCATTGATAACCGATGCCTCGACGTGGTGAAAATTTATCCTTTTGCAAGCTGGCAGATAAGATCGTCAGCTAGCAGATAAGATCGTTAGCTGGTAGGGACAAGAAGAGCTTTCACGGACCTTATCGCTAGGCCTTCGGTCTTGGTGGACCTTATTGCCTTGGCAACTAGGGTTATTCAATCAGCCGGTCTAGTGGTAAAACAGTTAACCTGCTCCGGTTATTACCGAGTTGGCTAATTTTTGCCATAACCGATAAACTGCCCAATAAGGTTATCAATTGACCAGTTTTGGATAACCAGTTTAGTGCCCACTTAATCGGTTTCACTGCTATTTTTTTTTCTTTGTTCTTCACCTTTTTCTTTTATTTTTATTTTTGAACAAATATAATATTTGTATATAATTACTACAAATGTATTTAGAAAAAGGATAAATGAATATGAAAGGAACATAAAGAATTAAAATTTTATTATTATCTATCGTTAAAGGTAGCTATTATATTATAGGACATATATAAATAAATTGTAGCATTAAAAATTATAACTAATATATAAAGGAAAAATAGAAAACCAGAATCGAACGAGTATAACTAAACCGATTAAAATCGGTTAGCCATTAAACCGATTACAAACCGTTTAACTGGTTTAGTTTTCGGTCAAATTACCATATCGCCGATTTTTTTAAGCACCTATTCGTAACTCATGGTCTCAGTAACCCATACCCTTAATAATAATGATAAATTATTATAAAATATAAATAAAATAGTAAAAAATTAATACAAAATAACAATTAATGACAAAACTATGGTCAGTTTAGGAACCATTATGATTCATGTAACGAGAGCGTAGTCTTATCCATAATTAATGGTAAAGTACAATTTCTAAATCTTAGTTGTAAGTTTGTAATTATATTTATTCTAAAATACTCCGTAATTTGTATTTTCATGAGTGAGACGGGGGTAATAAATATTTTATGTGGAACTCCGTTATTGTTAACGGGGTAGTATTCTATAGTTTGTGGGCTTCGGCGCACTTCTGAGTTTTTTTTGGGTTTCGCGGTTCGAAATTTGGGGCGAAAGTCCCCGCATTCTATAATTTTGGAGCCAATGCCTTCAAAAATTTCATCCCCATCGCTCCTCCTCTGTTTCGTTCTCTGTTTTTTGTCTCAATCTTCAATATCTGGTTGATTCCAATCCCAATCCCTCGTAAAACTTCACTGATTTCAGGTCACACACAGTTTGGTTTGCATCTATCTTCGGACATACACAAACGCTAATCAACTTCTTCGATTCGATTTCTTTCTCTTTCTTTTCGTAAATTTAGGACTGGAATTGATTGGGGGGCGGAAATTAACGGTTTTCTTGTCTCCGGTGATTGATTGGTAGAAGGGATTTTGGTGTACGTTTGTTTTATTATTATTGGCTTTTTGGAAGCCCGATTCGAATAAAAGGAAATTTGCCTTAGGGTTTCGTTTTGTGGGGGCTGATTTGGGGAATTTGATAGCTAAGAAAGAGTATTCATTGATTCTTTGATTGATTCCGAATTTGTACGAAGGGATTAGGCTTATTTGGGGAGGCTGCTGATTTGTTTGATTGGATAAGATTGGTCTCCTTCGCAATTGCTTGAGGATTTGGGTTTTTGGTTCCCGGTTGATGAGGAGGTAGAGCATGATTGCTAGGCGGCCGACGACATTTGAAATGCCGAAGCTTAAGCGGTCCGAGAATGTTGGAATTGACGGTGGAGGTACCGATGAGCAGGAGTCTCCTTTTTTTGGTTCCAATCCTAATAAGAAGCAGAAAAAGAGCGATCCTTTTGATGGGTTTGTCTCGGTTCCGGTGACTCAACACCTGGATGTTCATAGTAGTAGTGGTAGTGTTGTGGGAAATTCGAGTTCCGGCGGCGAGGTGGACCTACTTGCTGATAAGGAACAGAGTGGTCTTAATAAAGGAGGAATCTTGGGACATAAGCCTCCGTTACTCAAGTCTTCTCGAGGGCGTTCTCAGGTACTCCCTTCCAAATTCACCGATTCAGTTATGCATTCATGGAAGAAAGATAAATTGGAACCCACAGCCAACGAAAGCAGTCCGGGTTTTGGAAATAATGCTGTGTATAGTAAGAAGAGATTAAAATGTGGAGGGATATATTCTGATATAAAACCCACTAAGAAATTAGGTAGAGAACCTGGGTTCCATTTGTATAATAGTATTGAGTTGATTCACGAACCAGTGAAGCCTGTGGTAGCAGAATTGAATAAGACTGAGAGCAAGTGCTTTGATGGTGTTGGTAGTACGAGCAAAGTGTATTCTAGTCCATCGAGCTCTGTAACATCAGCTAAGCCACAAAGTTGTAATATTCAGCCAAAATGTGATAGTAGTTTCAGTGATGGAGCTGAACAGGTTAAGGAGAAGGTGAATGGGTGTGTCGTCGAAAAACCATTGAAGTATAAAGCTCCGAGGAAGGCGGATTTCTATAAGCCTGGTGATTTTGGTTTGGGTGACATGGTTTGGGCCAAGTGCGGGAAGAATTTTGCTGCTTGGCCTGCAGTTGTTATTAATCCACTCGATCAAGCTCCGGAGACTGTTTTGAGAGCATGCGTGCCTGGTACTCTCTGCGTTATGTTCTACGGGTACTCAAAGAATGGAAAAAGGGTAATTTATTCTTAAATTTTTGTCTTTTCGACTTCTCTACAGTTAAGAATTTCAGGCCGTTATTTCAGTTGTGTCGGGCAACTGTCGATATTTGATTTATTTATTTATTTATTTATAAATTTTAATTTTTAAAAATTTGAACTGTAGGATTATGCTTGGATTAAAAATTTTTGTCTTTTCGACTTCTCTACAGTTAAGAATTTCAGGCCGTTATTTCAGTTGTGTCGGGCAACTGTCGATATTTGATTTATTTATTTATTTATAAATTTTAATTTTTAAAAATTTGAACTGTAGGATTATGCTTGGATTAAAGAAGGGATGGTATATCCCTTTCAGGAGTACATGGAAAGGTATGCATTTTTTAGTCTTTGCTGAATGTTAACTATATATCACCCAAGTCGGTGTTCTTTAGTGTTTTCCGTTGCCCAGATTTCAGGGGCCGACAAAATTGTATGGTAGCAAACCTGAAGCTTTTCGCAAGGCAATGGAGGAGGCAATTTTAGCTGATAATGGTTATGCACGCACAGATTCAGCGACTGAGCCTGAGACACCTGGAGTTCCAAATCATAGTGAATTAGAAGAAGCTACTGGTTCCAATCAGGAGGACTTGTGTTTCATTGCTACAGTGAGTTTCCATAAAGCCCACTTCTTTTTTTTCTCCCATTCTCGTTGTTTTAGACGTTCAATTCAATACATCAGTCACGACTCAAATTGATAGATAGGTCCTTTCCCGGGACATTTGAAAAGACACGATCTTCAACTGCATTTTGTTCATGAGCTTTCTATGACAAAATCCTTATTTACTTTTGCCGATTTTTTATTTTATTATTTTTTAAAAATAGTTTTGATTATTCTTTCAGAATACGGGACCTATAGGCATTATCTTGGTTGTGTCATTATCCTTAAAGAAAATTTTAAATCGACTGTCCTTGACATTATAGTAATGATACTGATGTGTGAATTTCCAGAACTGATTGGTGCAATGTAGTTATAACTTGATGAGATTAAGGCTCCGTTAAACTCTTTTATTTGCCTCTTTTAATTGAATGTTATCTTGTATTGTGCTAAAATCAAGGATAGTATATGTCGAAAGTAATAATGCTAAGTGGTATATGATTCACATTGATCCTTCCCTGTTTGCAGGATATTACTGGCAAGAGAAAGGAAACACAACAATGCGACAGCTGCGGATTGAATTTCCCATGCAGAACGATGAAAAAAAATAAAGATGCAACAACTAGATCTCAGTTTTGGTGTGAGCACTGTGTGAAGGTGCAGGAGTAATTCAATATATATATATATATATATATATATATTTTCTGAGTTTCATTAACTATTGTCTTTTGATACAAATTTACTTTTGAATTTGTTATCACAGTTAAGGAAATCCAAACAGTACTGTGGCATATGCAAAACAATCTGGCACCACTCAGATGGTGGGAATTGGGTGAGTTTTTTCTGCATTTCCACATTCTAGATCTATTACATTTTTAGATAATTAGTCATGCATGTATAACACAATGAAGCAAAGGTTTGTGCTGATTCGTCCTTGTGCGATTGGTTTAGATATGCTGCGATGGGTGTGATGTTTGGGTGCATGCTGAGTGCGCGGATATTTCAACTGAACTTTTCCAGGTTTGATTTTTTGGCTTATGTTTGCAGATTTTTAGTCTTCTATAAGTTTTGCTTTTCTTTGCTTCTTGGAACTTACTTTATTAATTTTATGCAGGATTTACAGAGCATTGATTACTTTTGCCCGGAATGTAAAGCTAAGTCTAATCATGGGCTATTCACTGCAGAGAAATTGCAGCCAAAATTCAGGTACTGCAGCTTTGCTGCTGTAGTTATTTTGTGTGGTTTCTTTGAAAAAGTATTTAAGTGCTTTGTTCCCTCAACAGGTGTGCAGAAAAAAGTGAACCGGCTACTTTACCAGCCACAGTGGAAGTTTTTTGCTATGGTGTTGAAGGGATCTATCATCCGACTCTTCATCTGTGAGTCTCGAGTTTTAAAAGCAAGAAACATTTGCGACATAACATAGTATCCCTCTATAAGTCGTTATAAACTTTTCTTTGACCTGTTTAATTCTTTGCTAATATTGGGTTGGTTGGCTGCTGGTATGTGTTTAACTATGGGAGCTCTATATACAAACTTAGTTTGGTGATTTTGTTTACTTTCAAATTACTTCCGTGGCTACATTAATCTCTTGTTGACTTTTATCTCTATAATCCATCTGATAAAAAGAAGGAAAAAAAAAAAAAAAAACCTAGGCTGTCAATCATTGTTGATATGTTGACTGATGAAGTTTGATATTAACAGTATTTGTGCTTTAGTATTTCAAATGCAAGGAGGAAGTTGATATTTTTTGCATTTATTTACCTTCAGAGTTCAATGCAAGTGTGGTTCTTGTGGGGCAAAGAAGCAAACTCTTTCTGAGTGGGAACGCCATACTGGTTGTAGAGCCAAAAAATGGAAATCCAGTGTCAAAGTGAAGGATACAATGTTGCCACTGGAGAAATGGGTACGAACCTTTTTTTATTTCTTTCATGCTGTGTTTTGTGGTTCAGTTTCTGTTTTTACGTTTCAAGCATGGCTCCCTTGTTTTACCGGATAGTAGACAATGTTGCCATTAATCATTCTAAGTGAATAGGCGTAAGTATATGTCTGTAACTTGAAATAACTCTTTGGTGTATATGTCTGTAACTTGAAATAACTCTTTGGTTTCATCTTCATATGGGGCATTGAGCATGTATGGAGATTAAATCTTATGCTAGTATCTTGTCCCATACCCAGAAATTACAAAATCTGTTAGCAACCTTGGTGAGATAATGAGGATAGATGCTTTAATTTATGCCTTCAAAGATGTGGATTGTCGAAGTATGACCTTGTTCTTTGTCCTTGCATGTTTATTATTCTTGTTTTATTTTTTGAAATTTCATGGTGCTTCTCCTGTCCCTTCCTTCTTTTCTCCCCCATCACTATATCAGTGCTTGTTGGGCTTGTAGAATTCATGTTCTCTTTTGATACTTGGGGAATAATAGTACTTCTTAGGAGTAGGATAGATTGGCTACTCCTGGACTAAGTAGGAGCCATGAGATAATTTTGTCTTGCTCGTGCTGATCCTTCTTATAGGACCCACTTCTATTTGGTTGTCATGATGATACTTGAAAAGAGAGTTATGATTGATCTTAAGTTAGATTTTATCGGAAAGAAATGTAATGTGTGGGACAGATGCCTTTTCTCTTCCCCTTCATTCAAAAGGCCTCAGCTCCATTACTGAAATTGAGTTTAGTACTTCAATTCTATCTTGAGCGATTATGGGCTTCTTCTTCTTCTTCTTCTTCTTCTTTTAAATTTAACTTTTTTTTATAGAGAAATATGAGTGTGTGGTGCCTTTTCTTGTTGAATTATAGCTTTGGACTCGTGATTTTGTGTACGCTGCAGATTGTAGAGCATAACTTGCATACATCTGATCCAGTGAAATTAGATAAGCAGCAGTTGGTGACCTTGGTGCAAAGTATGTGTTTCTTGATATTGAATCTTTACATAATGTTTTTTTTTTTTTTCTTTTTGGTTATTTTGAGACCATAGGAAATATTAATTAACTTTTTTTTACAGAGAGTTGTGAACCTGTTATTGTAAAATGGACTTCGGAACGCTGTGCTATTTGTAGATGGGTCGAGGATTGGGAATACAACAAAATAATAATTTGCAACAGGTCTCCTTTTCTTTCTCTGGTTTTAGTGCTAATTTAGTTTCTGAAGTTACAGGGTAATATGTATAATGTATAAAATAATTCTTCCCCCAGGTGTCAAATAGCTGTGCACCAAGAATGCTATGGAGCTAGAAATATTCAGGATTTTGCTTCATGGGTTTGTAGAGCATGTGAAACTCCTGAAATTGAGAGGAAGTGTTGCCTCTGTCCTGTCAAAGGTGAGCTATCTCATAAATTGAGTTTTTTGGTGTTCAAGTCAACTAGTGGTTTGATGATCTTGTAACATATGCTTGTGTTTGCAGGGGGTGCTTTAAAGCCGACTGATATAGAAAATTTATGGGTTCATGTTACATGTGCATGGTTTCGTCCAGAAGTTGCTTTCTTAAATGTTGAGACAATGGAGCCTGCCACTGGACTTCTTAGGATTCCATCAACTTCATTTGCTAAGGTAAGTTTCTTCAACTAATTTATTAAATGATATTACACAGTTGAATGTTGCATGAATATTTACAGTTGTTTACTTGTGAAAGTGGGGGAATTTTGAGAATTAGAAAAGGGAATCCGATCTCTCATTTCTATTAAGTCAGATGATGTAATTTTTTTTTTCCTTTTCTCAATCTTAATGGAAAAGTTATTGGAAGAACTTATCTTTGTGGTTTGAGTGAACTAGACCTTTATTTTTTTCTTTTCTTTCCTGAATTATTAGTCTGTCCTGTAGCTTATTTGTATTTGTTATCTAATGTTGGCAAATGAAATTCCCTTTTGTTGTAGACATGTGTTTTGTGCAAGCAAGTTCACGGGTCCTGCGTTCAGTGTTGCAAGTGTCCCACTAACTTCCACGCTATGTGTGCTTTGCGAGCTGGATATCTCATGGAAGTATGTTAAGCTTTAGTTACTTTGATTATTTTTACGAGCTGAATGCAGAGTATTGAATTTATCTCTTATTAAACATTGACTAGAAGTTCTCTGCCTGCAATATTGGTGACCACTATTTTCTAGTGCTGTTATTTCATGGTTTTCTCAATTGTATCCTCGTCTAAACCTAGTTATTTTTGTTTCATTCTTATTTATCTTGTTGGAAACTGAGTCAAGCATAACTTTCTCATCCATGTACCTTTATTTTATTTTGATATTTAAATATAAACAAGAACATGTGTCTTGACCGAACATGACAGCAAAACTGATCCAAATACCCAACCCAAATAGTTGGATAAAGGCTTACTGCAGTTAGTGTGGTATGTGCCTGTATTTTGATGCTATTCTGTTGTAGCATAAGAATCCATTTTTATGCATCCAAGATAAGTTAACACAATGTAACTACAAGTATCTGTTAAGGTTTATTAACGAGTAGCATTGCTCCTGATTTATATCCATAACTTTATCCTGTATTCACTTACTGGTGATCCTCTTTTAGCAATCATTATCTTCAGTGATTACAGTTTTTTCCTTTGTAGCATTTAAGTCCACCCCGAATTGTCTAAATGATGGTGCCCAAACCTAAATATGTATGTAGATAAGTGTATTTGTGTCAGTTTATTGGTTTAAATTGATCAAAATAAATACACAACAAATCTAACTGGTTCACTATCCAAATCCCTTTATTTCTTTTCCTGTAACTTGCTACATTGTCTTTTTTATTTTTATCTTTTATTTATTTATTTATAATAAATGTAAAATTGCAGTTGCATTGCTCCGAGAGAGATGGTGTCCAGAGAACAAAATGGGTGTCTTATTGTGCTTCTCATAGGTATAAGCTTTGTACCATTTCTGATGAAATTTTGTGCTTTTCATGTTGATTTCTACGTGTAATAGAAAAGTTTGTTTATGGGTTGAGCTGCTTAATTTTGAGAACTAGCATTATCATTATCATTATCATTATCCTTGTTTGGTATTTTGCGAGTCCTTAATACTAGATTGTACCCAGTGTCCCAAATCCAGATAACGTGTTAGTGATGAGGACTCCAAATGGTGTTTTCTCTACAAGAACTATGCTCCCAGGGCAAAATCAAGAACAGTGGTCAAGAGGTTCAAGGTTGGTATCGTCAAAAATTGTTGAACACACTGATAACTCAGATACTGAGGATAATGAGGCTGAGCCACTTTCAGCTGCAAGATGCCGTATTTTTAAGAGATCTAGAAATAAGGTAAAATGATTTTGCATGTTGGCATGATTTTGTCTCCTTTAAGTTGGTTTTTTGGGTCTCTTTTTCTTATCCCACTTATTTGATATATTTTCTCTGTCTGCCAGAAAGTTGTGCCTGAAGCTATGTTTCATCGACTGATGGGGCCATGCCATCACTCATTACATGAGATAGATTGCTTAAGTTCTTTAAAGGTGATAGTTATTTACATATATTTCCACCTGATGTTTGATCATCTAGCTGGTTTGTTGTGATTTTCATATTTCCCTCTTTTTCTGCAGAAAGTTGAAGATGTACCCTTTTCATCTTTCAAAGAAAGATTGAAACATTTGCAGGTTAGTTTTTTCTTCATGAGCTCATGCTTACATGTTTACATGCATATTGTGCCGGGGTCTAGGATTGGCTGGGTTTATGCATCAAGGATTTGCCCTTTGCCATGTGGGCATTATCCCAACCCACACCCTTTTTTCTTTCTTTGTTTCTTAATACTTCTGAAGCGTTCTTATAATTTTTTGGTTTAAAATGTGGCAGAGGACTGAGAACAGCCGAGTCTGTTTCGGTAAATCTGGAATACATGGGTGGGGTCTCTTTGCACGAAGAAGTATTCAAGAGGGTGAAATGGTACTAGTTGGCTATAGTTCTTGCATTCTCCCATTCAAGCAATTTTTTATAGGTTTTTGAGATGATGGAATTATTACTGTGGTTGCTCCCAGGTTATTGAGTATCGTGGTGAACAGGTCAGACGTAGTGTTGTAGATCTTAGGGAGGCACGCTATCGTCTTCAAGGCAAAGATTGTTATGTGAGTTAATATGTTTGTACTTTATTTTTCTGCAGTGCTCGTATTTTGAAGTAATTACAAAAATTGTTTATTTCCAGACTGATTTAAGATTTTCATTTGTGGAGAATCCAAATATGTACAAAAGAACAAAGGTAGTTGGGATGAGAATGTTGAGATGGTTGTGTAGACACTGGACATACCCGATAAGATAGATAATAAATAACAAAGGAATTAGAAAGTAAGTGAGAGTAACAGATGAGTAAACATGTGCACAGGTGGCCTGGTATGGCGTGCGATAAAATAGAGAATCATTAACACAGTTAAAAAGGGAAAGGGAGGACTTAAAAAGGACTTGCAAAGAAATTGATGGAAATTCTGTGAGCTTAAGTGATATAGTTTTGTAGATAATGATTCTGAAGCAGTATTTTGTCGGATTATATCTGCGATCCATCACTCGCCCGTTGATAAATAATGCTAAATAACCGTTAGGGCTTTTCCCATTGCTTTCATTCCTGTCTACTGTATCTTATTTTAATCATGTCGCATGGCTTTTTGGGATAGTATCTGTAATTGTGTACGCTGGTGCTATGTGCCAGATTGAACTCTATTTTATGGTTAATCTTGTAATGCTATCACTTATCCTGATGCAATTGCCATGCAGCTTTTTAAGATCAGCGAGGAAATAGTAATCGATGCAACTGTCAAGGGGAACATAGCGCGCCTGATCAATCATTCCGTGAGTTCTCTCTCTGTGTGAGAAGTTTAAACATTATTGCTGACCTTTGTATGAGCATACATCTGCTTCTGTGAATCACCCATTCAAGACATACATCTTATGATTGCTTTAGTCGGGAATTTGTGAGAAATCTTCAATCTTTTTCCATTGCAATGCTGACACATAAAACTGTCTTTCAGTGTATGCCCAATTGCTATGCAAGAATCATGAGTTTAGGCGAAGAAGAGAGCAGAATAGTTCTCATTGCCAAAACCACTGTCTCAGCCGGTACAGAATTAACGTACGGCCTCCCTCTCTTTCTCTCTGTCTCTCCCTCTCTGATATGCATATGTAAATGTGTTTGTGTGAGGGTGTTAATCTTCTTGATTCTGGAAATTTGTTGACAGTTACGACTACTTGTTCGATCCGGATGAGCGTGATGAACTCAAGGTCCCCTGCATGTGTAGAGCTACAAACTGCAAGAGATATATCAACTAGATAGTAGTAGGAGCAGAGTGTTGTGCACTTTTTTGTTGTTTTGGTAGTTTTTGAACTTTTGATGAAGAATGATGTTGTTTCTCTTAACTATAATATTCATTGTCAAAGTAAGCGTAATTTCATCGCTTACTTGGCTATAGAGAGTTTTTTTTTTTCCCTTGTAAATTTTTACATTTATTTCATTAATGAAAAACATCTTATTTTTTGGGGGGAAATTTGTTACCCATTGCCATTTCTAGATACTTTTGTGGTGCACAAGTAATAAATAAAAATCGAGGGGACGAAAGAGAAAATTTTCCAAAAGTATTTCTTCGGGTGCACCCGCCACCACTGGATCCCCGCCATTCTTTTCGTTTTAAAATGCATGCCATTTGAATTCTCGCGTTTTCGCGGGTATTATAAATGCCTTTCTTTTCAAACCATTCGTCACTTCACCAGCACGCTTTTGGCGCTCTCTTCACTGCTCTCAGACCAATTTGGAATCGCCGGCGCTAGCGGAGATGGGGAAACGGCTCCGGAAGATGAGATCGATCTGTTGCTGCGTTTCTCCTCGGAATCCTCAGCTCACTCCTCACTCCATCTTCTCCTGGTTTTCCTCTCTCTCTCGGTCTATATATCTCTGTTTCCGAGAACGTTTCTTTTGTAGTAAATTTCTCTCCCGTAGAATGCAATTCACACAAAAGAGAAGAAGTCGGTTTGAATTTTATATACGTAATAATTTGATTCTGCTTTAGCTCGTTCCGTTTCTCTGAACTTGCGGCTTGAATTCGTGAGCTCGTTGCAATTTAGAGTGATCGAGATGCGTAAACTGATTCACCGTTGATTTTAGTTGTTTTCTGGCTTGAGAAATTTTGAATTTCACTTTTGCTGCGTTGAATCTGGATTAATTGTTGTTTTATCGTACCGGTGATTTTCCTAATCTTATGGCTTCTAAAAATTTGAATCTCATTGTTACTGCGTTGAATCTGAATTTGTTGTTTTATCGATCCGCTGAGGAAAATGTTACTCGGAAGGGTGATTCTGTTTTAGTCGAACGTAAAGGAAGATAAACATTTACGTAATCTATTCGTCGTTGAACATTTGAATTTGATACACGCAATAGCGAATCGTTTATCATAAAAGAAGCGTTAAAAGTTTAGGAGGAACTTTAGAGCTGAACTAAGCAGTGTTATTCATATATGGATGTTAAAAAGGTACGAAGAGGATGTTTGGACGGAGATCGCGAAACTCTTGGATGGAAAATCACTGTTGAAGCTTTCTATGACTTGTCGGTGGTTTCGTCGCATCCTGATGGAGGAAAGCGTATGGAAACATGCATGCTTGCGAGATCTCCAGGTTCCTGATCCTCACCTAGTGGGATTCCAATGGAGCAAACTCTATGTCACTGCCTTTGGTAAAATGGCTACTTCTATGCTCTGTTCCTAGTAGTTATCATCGGTTTATTAATATCTTAAGGACTTATATCTTGTTGGGTGATCATTTTGGTGGATTGATTCATGTTGCAGATGGAAGTCATTCTTTCATGTTTCACCAGAAGGAGAAGCATATAGGTGACTCCCTCTCCTTTAGTTCTCTATGGTTGCTGTAGCAGGTTACCTGTTATATTTGTTAGTGCATCAGATTGATTGAGAATGTAAATTTCAGGGCAAAAATACAAGCTGAGTTGTTAATTTTCTCTTAACTGCACCTCAGAGACCTCACCATACAATGTTCAAGCTTTCTCTTTACTTGATGTCAATGAACCCCAACCTGAATCTTAATGTTGCAAGAACAATGACGTTTATTGTTGTTTCTATTACGATAATTGTGTGAAATTCAATACATGAAATCATGGCATCTGGAGTGTTTCTACTTATTGATTGATGAAGATTTTGAGATTTCCAGCCACTGTTTTACCTGTTCTGTGTCTGGCAAATTAGCTGTAGTTGTGGTCGTGTCTGCCAATACTGCTACTGATTGGTTGCATCATACCAGGAAACCATAAAACTAGAGGCCAGTTGCATATGAGATTAAGGCCTGTTCTTTAAGTTTTGGTTTTGGTTTCAACAGTAAATTTAATATAATATAATCAGTTTTTATCATTTTCAATACAAATTTTTACTATTCATCTATACTTTTTTACATTTCCAATAAACTTTTTACATTGTAAAACTATTTTTACAAAACCAAAACTCAAGCCAAAACTCAAACCTTCGTAAAAGAACAGGCCTTAAATTCTGAATTTCATCAATTTTCTTCTACTGATCCAAAATAAGAAAATCAGAATGTAAATTTTCTTGCAACATCAGAATCATATGTTACATATTTTTACTCCCTGCATGTGTTTCATTTCTATGACCTGACCAGATTGGATGCGGCTTGGATCATTTCTATTTGACTCATCTGTTGCATTCCTTACTGAAAGCTTAAGTCCTTCACAAAGCATTCCAAAAGAAGACACAACGGAGAAAATGTTGCAGCTTGGTGGCCGTTGTGTTTTGAATGATATCAAACCTGGGATATGGTTGGCTGGTAATTTTAGAAGTGTTCACTTTGGCATTACTATAAGTATTTTACATCCTACTGACGAATGCATTAAGTTTTAATTTTCTTATCTTTGGATGATACAATCAGATTTACAGCTTGTTCGATGTCCTGTATGCGATCTCAGTACATGTGATGGTAAATCACTCGTGTACACTCTATTTTCTCTTACAGTCAGATGACAACAATAGGCATAAAAGAATATAACATCATCATTTTGGGACTTGTAAATATTATGTAGCATGCATAAGTCAAACACATTTAACTACATTTCTAATATCTAATGAAGAGGGCTATAATACAACATTGTGCAGGAACAATGCAAATATTGGATGCAAGGCATATTGAGCTCTTCCTGAATAAGGACTATCAGGAGGGAAACTGGGACTATGAATTGTTAGGAGCTCATGATATAAAGAAGTGTGTAAATTCAGCCTCTGGTGCAATTTTCGACGTCAAGCATCTCAAGGATAAGGCTAGTGCAGGTAACTTGGGATTATTATTCTTCCAAAAGTATTGTATTTTGTATCGATTTTCCATATTAAGTATTGGAATCTGTTCATTAATGCTTGACCAAAAGTGACATTTTTGTGGTTCGATGAGTAGGAATCTTTGATATCAAATCATGGGTGGGAAAACCATATGACTGGCAACCAAAAGCAGTGATAGCTCTTCATGGAGTAGCAGTGAATACCAACTTACAACACAACGAAGGTGAAATTGAAACTTGTCTAGTATACAAATTAATGATTAGTTTGATTCTTCACTTTACATTGCTTTTTGTGTTTCCATACATTTGTCAATGAGGATAGAAACTAAACATGCATACTTTTCCTCTATGCAGGTATCCATGTGAAATATCAGGCAATGAAAGCTGGAAAAAGTGGTAAAATTGTTTCCATTAGAATATCTCAGCAGCTACTTTAATGAGTAATTCTGCTGAAAAAATTATACAAGTTTGACTATTGTTATTGAGAATTTGAGACCATGGAAAATGACCAACTGTACATCTATACAAAGATGTTGACAGTAGTATAGTAAGTACTAAGTATTACATTTCTGGATTTGGTTAAAATGAGTGTATGAGCATATAGTATGGATTTGGTTAAAATGAGTGTATGAGCATATAGGGTGGTGAAAGTTGTGTTGCGTTTGCTAAAAAGGTACTAACGTACTGTTCCTATTGGGATTCCTCTTTGGTCGGCGTCGGCATTTCGCCTTCAAAATCAACAAGCTGCTTTTCACCTTCAAAATCAGCAGCTTTTTCACCGTTCTTATGGAGGAGGTCAGAACCGTCAGCATCATGACCAGTGGTATTCCTGACAGCTGAAAAGGTATATTTGAATCCATTAATCATACACCAAATGTATACTTAATACGCAACCATTTGTAAGAAGGAAAATTACCATTGGAAGCAGAATCTTCTTTGGAAACCTTTATTTCCTCGCATTCAATTTCACCTTCAAAATCAGCTGCTGGAAGCTTTGACCCGTTCTTCAGGAGGAGTTCAGAATCGTCATCAACATCTTGTTTTTGGGTTTTAGAGCTTCCATTTCCGGCACCTGAAAAGAAGTAATATGGGAATTAATCAAATCATCCACCAAATCTATACAACACAACCAATTGTAAGAAGGAATAAATATTACCATCGGAATCTTTGAAAATCTTTCTTTCCTCACTTTCATTCTCTCGATCTTGAGTTCCAGCAGCAAGTGGCATTTCAACAGAATGAAGGTTCGACCCGTTCTTTCGGAGAAGGTAAGAACCATCTTGTTTTTGGCTTCCATCATCAGGGAAATTTCTGGCACCTGAAAGTTATATGGGAATCGATCACAATTAATCCTCCGGCCAGCAAAATGTAATACTTGCTACCAAACCAATTGCAGGAAGGAGAATTACCATTGGAAGCCAAATCTTTGGAAATCTCTATTTCATCACATTCAAGCTCCTTTGACTTCTGAGATTCTTGATCAGAATCAACCAATTTAAACCCTTCTCTATCAAGAACATCCCCTTCTTTTTGGAGGAGTTTAGAACCGTCAGAATCATCTTTGGAAATCTTTCGTTCCTCACTTTCATTATCTTCATCTTCATTTTCATCAGAATGATCAGAATGACCATCATCACGGGAACTTCTAAAAGCTGAAAATTTATACGTAAATCAATCGATCATCGATCCAACAACAACAAATGTAATACCAATTGCAAGAAGGAAAATTACCGTGATCAGGATCGTTGGAACTCTTTTTTTTCGGCGACTTCTTCTCAGTATCTTGGGACTCTTTCTCTCTAGCACGGAACTCCGACACAAGCTGGTATCTCTCAGTCAAGCTTAAATCCTTAACGTACTCCATATACCTTCTAATCCCCATGGATTCTTCCCCACAAATCAAGACTTTGAAGCGATCTGATTTTAAACACGACTCCCACTCTTCCTGAAATAGTTGTTCATCATCAGCCAGCTTCAACTCAGGCTCCATAGCTAGTGATGCAGAACAAGACGTTTAGAGAGAATGAATCTGAACTTATTACTACCAGTCCCCTTTTATAAATCACAGTAACTAACTTAGTAACTAACTTGTTGATAACTTGAGTTAGGTAATCTTGATCCAGCTCAGCCGCGTGCAAGTTGCAAGCACCGCCTTCCCTTCAACTTCCCTTAACTGCAAGTTGCAGCCCCGCACATTACTGTTACTGTAGAATGTTGTATGGGTATCTGCTGCTGCCGAGTGCTTCTTCAAGTGCAAGCAAAGTGAATTACCCAAAATACCCTTAAAATTTTTTGATGATCACGGATGGGGATGCAAGACTGTTAACAAGTAGAAATTTAATGGAATTCCTATATATATAATCAGAAAAGGAATAAATATTCATTTAAAATTTGATGTGGTGTCAAATACACATATTGGACCGTTGCTGAGGTTTATATATTCGTTGGACTCAATAATTCAACGATAACCTTTTGACCAATCATACCAAATCCAACCCATTCTTTCCGTTTTGATGATTAGAAAAGATAGAAATTATTTTTTCATTTTCCATAATAAATTGGAGGATTAAATATTAAATACCCCTATGTTTTACAGATTGTGACTTTTGCTCCCCCCATTATCTTTATAAGATTATGAGTAGTCAAACCATTAAAAGTAATTTAATGATTTATTTACCCTTTTATTTATTATGTGAATTTTTAATTAGCTTTCTAGTATTGAAATAGTTTAGTTGACCAAAATACCCTCGGTTAATATAAAAAAAAAGCATAAAAATAAAAGAATTTGAGTGAAGTGCATTACTAGTGACGTAACTTTGTAAAAATTGCAGAAATATTCACAAAGCTTTGAAAAGTCGATTTTTGGTCATGTAACTTTCATTTTCGAGCAAAAATAGTCATTTCGTGAAGTGTAACCGTTAACTCTCTACCGGAGGATTTTAAGTGGGGGCAAAATTGTCCAAAGCTATAAAAAAAAAAGTGTCTCTTTCTATATTTTTTAATTGCTTGATGCTGTCACCGTTTTCCTGCCCAAATTAATCAAATCATGATTGCTGCTCTCCACACCTTCTTTCACAAAGGATTTGAAGATTGGGACTTTTGAATATGGACTCCTAGAACACAATCGAACTCGCGTTTTTATTACATTTAGATTTTTTGAGAAATTGTCAATTGAGTGTTTGACTCGTTGAACTCCAAAGCATCTCTGCAAAACTCCAAATTTAGGATTTTTTAATTTTTTTATTTTATACTTTTTTCGGCTGAAGAACGGTTCTTCAAAACCCCAATCTTGCGAATTTTTTTTGTTTTCATTTTGGCTGAATAATGGTTCTTTAGATTTTCAATCCCTGTGCATTTTTTTTTTTATATAGAAACTATGAGACCCATTACTAAGGAGTTTGGTGGTGATAAGGTAGAAAATAGGTATGAAGGTGCTGCTACTGGACAAGGTGAATGTGAAAATGGTGGTGCTGGAGGAGGGATAAGTGGAGATGGGATTTTGATTTTGATAGCCAAAGCCTTGGGGTCGGGATGTAATTAGTAAATAATTTTGGGATCAGCCTAAACTTCAAGGACATGGGATTTAACCTTTGGAAACCTCATGAACTGAATTGTAATTTAGCCCAAACCTCAGGGACCGAGATGTAATTTAGATTTCAGATCATGAATGCTACTCATATGAATATTTATTTAAATAGAAAGTTATGAGAAATTAATATTTCACGCAACATATATATTCGTACATGCATGATTTAGTACATTATCCAATCAATTTTTACACATTAACCCAATTTCAACACGTGAAAGCTAAATAAATGAAAAATACTAATTTGGATTCGAAAAATTAGCTGATTAGAATCACTAACCATCACCTAAAATTATTATTTTTCAAACTCTTGTGTTATAGTGCACGAATTATGGGTCGTGGTTGTGTTGAAAGGAAAAAAAAACTTAAATTTTTTTGGAAAAAAAACTTTGACGTTGTGTGCTATACACAAAATATGGCCCGCCAATGAGTTTTTTTTTTTTTTTTTTAAATTTTAAATAAGCCTCTGAACACGTGTGTTATACTACGCAAAATATCAAGATTATTTGTATTGTTTAAAAAACAAAAATTAAAATTCTCCAAACTCCATGTCTTATAATATTTTTTTAAAAAAATAAACCTAGAACACGTATGTTGTAGAAGGAGAAATATGAAGAGTTATGTATTGTTAAAAAAGATTTAAAAAGTTTCACCAAACCCCAAGTGTTATAATACCCGAAATATGAGCCGCGACTGCTTTGGAAAAGAAATTTAAAACAAAAATTTAAAAAATCTTCGACCCCTTGTGTTGTAATACATGAAATATGGGTTGTGACTGTGTAATTTTTTTTAATATAAAAAAACAACAACCTCTAAGCTCCTGTGTTATAGTACACAAAATAGGGTTGTGACTCAGTTAAGTTTTCATTTTAATGAACATCAAACCATGTGTGTATTACCCAAAATATGAGTAGTGTATGTATAGTTAAAAGAAGAGAAAAACTCCCGAATCTCCGACCCATTGTATTATAGTGCATGAATTATGGGTCGTGGTTGCGTTGAAAGAAAAAAAAAAAAAAACTTAAAATATTTTTGGAAAAAAACCCTTCGACTTCGTGTGCTATAGTACACAAAATATGGCCCGCCTATTTTTTTAAAAACTTTTTATTCTAAAAAAATCTAAATAAACCTCTAAAAACATGTGTTATATTGAGCTAAATATGAATAGTATATGTATTATTTTTAAAAAAAATTAAATTATCCAAACCCCATGCGTTATAATATTTTTTTAAAAAAATAAACCTAGAACACGTATGTTGTAGAAGGAGAAATATGAAGAGTTATGTATTGTTAAAAAAGATTTAAAAAGTTTCACCAAACCCCAAGTGTTATAATACCCGAAATATGAGCCGCGACTGCTTTGGAAAAGAAAAACAAAAATTTAAAAAATCTTCGACCCCTTGTGTTGTAATACATGAAATATGGGTTGTGACTGTGTAATTTTTTTTAATATAAAAAAACAACAACCTCTAAGCTTCTGTGTTATAGTACACAAAATAGGGTTGTGACTCAGTTAAGTTTTTATTTTAATGAACATCAAACCATGTGTGTATTACCCAAAATATGAGTAGTGTATGTATAGTTAAAAGAAGAGAAAAACTCCCGAATCTCCGACCCCTTGTATTATAGTGCATGAATTATGGGTCGTGGTTGCGTTGAAAGGAAAAAAAAAAACTTAAAATTTTTTTGGAAAAAAACCCTTCGACTTCGTGTGCTATAGTACACAAAATATGGCCCGCCTATTTTTTTAAAAACTTTTTATTCTAAAAAAATCTAAATAAACCTCTGAAAACATGTGTTATATTGAGCTAAATATGAATAGTATATGTATTATTTTAAAAAAAAATTAAATTATCCAAACCCCATGCGTTATAATATTTTTTAAAAAAATAAACCTTGAACATGTATGTTATAGAAGGAAAAATATGAAGAGTTCTGTATTGTTAAAAAAGATTTAAAAAGTTTCACCAAACCCCATGTGTTATACACGAATATGGGAAAGAGTTGCTTTGGAAAAGAAATTAAAAAAAAAAATAATAATACCTTCTATCCCGTGTGTAGTACACGAAATATGGGTCGTGACTTTGTAAATTTTTTTAAATAAAAAATAACAATATCTAATCTCGTGTGTTATAGTACACAAAATATGGGTTGGGACTAAGTTAAAATTTTATTTTAATAAGCCTCCAACCATGTGTATAGTATCCCAAATATGAGTTGTGTATATATTGTTAGAAGAAGGAAAAAAAACTCCAAAATCTACAACCCCTTGTGTTATAGTGCACGAATTATGGGTCATGGCTGCGTTAAAAGGGGAAAAAAAACATTTAAAATTTTTTTTTTTGGTAAAAAACCTTCGCCCTTGTGTAGTACACAAAATATGCAGCAACAGAGTTTTTTAAAAAAAATTTTTTTATAAATTTTTTAAAAAACTTTAAATAAAACTCTGAACACGTGTGTTATGAAGAGTATATGTAATGTTTTAAAAAAAAATTAAAATTCTCCAAACCACATGTGTTATAATATTTGTAAAAAAATAAACCTTGAACATGTATGTTATAAAAGGAGAAATATGAAGAGTTATGTATTGTTTAAAAAGATTTAAAAAGTTTCACCATATCACATGTGTTATAATACACGAAATATAGGACACGATTTCTTTGAAAAATACATTTTAAACAAAAATTAAAAAACCCCAAATCTTTTTCGTGCGTTATAGTACACAAAATATGAGTTGTGACTGAGTTAAAATTTTATTTGAATAAAAATGCAATCATGTGTGTAGTTTGCCAAATATGAGTTGTGTATGCGTTGTTAGAACAAGAAAAAAAAAAACTCCCAAATCTCCAACCCCTTGTGTTCTAGTGCATGAATTTTGGGTCGTGGCGGCTTGAAAAGGAAAAAGAAACTTAATTTTTTTTTTTGGAAATAAACATTTGACCTTGTGTGCCATAGTACACAAAATATGGGTCGACAACGAGTTTTTTTTTTTTTTTTAAAGAAAATTTAATGAACTTATGAACACATGTGTTATACTACGCAAAATATGAAGACCATATGTATTGTTTTACAAAATTTAAAATTCTTCAAACCCCATGTGTTAAAATTCTTCAAACCCCATGTGTTATAATAATTAAAAAAAAAAAAAAAAACCTAGAATAGGTATGTTATATAAAGAGAAATATGATCAGTTACGTATTGTTAAAAATATTTAAAAAGTTCACCAAGCCCATGTGTTATAATACATGAAATATGGGCCACGACTGATTTGAAAAAGAAATTTAAAATAAAAATTAAAAAAACCTCCGACCCCGTGTGTTAGTACACGAAATATGGGTCGTGTCTGTGAATTTATTTTTTTAAAAAACAACCACCTCTAAGCTCTTGTGTTATTGTACACAAAATATGGGTTGTGACTGAATTAAAATTTTATTTTAATAAACATCCAACCATTGTGTATTACCCGAAATATGAATAGTGTATGTATTGTTAGAAGAAGGAAAAAAAACTCCCAAAACTTCAACCCATTGTGTTATAGTGCACGAATTATGGGTCGTGGTTGTATTAAAAGAAGAAGAAAAAAAAAAACTAAATTTTTTTTTGGAAAAAAACCTTCGATATTTTGTGCTATAGTACACAAAATATATGCTGACAATGAGTTCTTTTTACATTTTTTTTAAAACTTTAAATAAATCTCTAAACATGTGTGTTATATTACGCGAAATATGAGGATTATATATATTGTTTTATAAAAAAGTTTTTATAATATTTTCTAAAAAAATTAACCTAGAACACGTTACGTTATAGATGGGGAAATATGAAGGGTTATAAATTGTTAAAAAGATTTAAAAAGTTTCCCCCATCTGTTATAATACACCAAATATGGGCTACGGCGGCTTTGAAAAAGAAATTTCAAACAAAAATTTAAAAAACCTCTGACCCTTGTGTTATAGTACACGAAATATGGGTTGTGACTGTGTAAATTATTAATTTTTATTTATAAAAAACAACAACCTCTAAGCTCGTGTGTTATAGTACACAAAATATGAGTTGTGACTGAGTTAAAATTTTATTTTAATAAACTTCCAACCATGTGTGTTGTATTATTGTTAGAAGAAGAAAAAAAATCGCAAATCTCCAACCTATGTGTCGTGGTTGCGTTTAAAAAAAGACTTAAATTTTTTTTTTTGGAAAGAACCCTTGGACCTTGTGTGCTATAGGACACAAAATATGGGCAAGTACTGAGTTTTTTTTCATTTTATTTTTTAAACTTTAAATAAACATTTTAACACGTGTGTTATACTACGCGAAATATGAAGATTATATTTATTATTTTTTTAAAAAAAATTAAAATACTCCAAACCCCATGTCTTATAATATTTTTTTAAAAATAAACCTAGAACACGTATATTGTAGAATGAGAAATATTAAGCTATATGTATTGTTAAAAAAGATTTAAAAAGTTTCACCAAACCTCATGTGTTATAATACACGAAATATGATCCGCAGCTGCTTTGAAAAAGAAATTTAAAACAAAAATTTCCCCGTAAATTCGCCCATCCAAATGGCAAAGATTCTGTGCGACCTCACCGTCTGTGGATAAGTGTTTTACCACTTGGTTAGGGATGATTCAAGAGTTACGTTTCATTCTATAAAACTGAAAATCGAAAATTTAAGTTTGAAGTTTAAAATATGAATTGATTGAGTTTAAAAAATTTTAAAAGCATAAAATAAATAAAAAAGAGAGAAATTAGAAAGACAAAAAATAAATTAAAAATAATAATAATTGATTGAGTTGAAATGATCAAACATATTCAAGAGTTGAAATAATGATGATAGAAAGTTTTACTAACACTTAAAACCTCTAAATTAATGCTAATGTAGACCAATATGAGAGGATGAATATTATGATCCAACACGTAAAACGTTATCGTTTCGGCCCCACGATTGCCAAGTTTCCCAGAGAAACCCTGCTGCCACGTGAAAAAAGTATCCAGTATTACTTAAAGGTTGAAGAAGATCACTTAAAGGTTGAAGAAGATCGGCGGTGGGAAGTGGCTTGGTTGCAATCCTTACCTTATTTTTTTCCGGATTGTAGAGATAGTAGTTTGGAGTGTCCAGAGAACTCATAATTAGCTCTCCTTCCCACGAAGATTTCTGGTACACAATCCGCATATTTCGGCTCCATATTCGCTCCAAATCACCACTGGAGTAGGGGGAAGCATTGCCGATCGACGCCGCCGGAACAAGAAAATCAAGCTTGACCTTGTACTTCTTCTCCCAAGAGTAATCGGAATTAGAATTCGAGTAATTCTTCAAAGCCCAGAGTTCAAACACTCCAGTTTTGCACATCGTATACTGATCGGTCAGGCAAAGCGTCCCTTTGAGATCGATCAAGGTCGTCATATGAGCCCATTTCCGTACCTTTTCCAGGTTCCGCTGTTCCCAGAACGGCGACGGCGGATAGTTTATAATTCCAAATATTTCCTTGTCAACGTCTAATGAAACGATCAACTCATTTTTCTTATCTGGATCCCATTTTATTAGCCAAAACATCAAATGATTAATCCAAATCCCATCGTCGCACAGTTTTCGCGGACATGGTTTCTGTATTTGTTTCCAACTAGATGACGTCATGTCGCCGCCGCGACGTAAGGTGAGCTTATAGGACATACTGCAATCGCATACAAGCACCACTGCGTATTCCCTCCGACTAGGAAGGTACCCAAATGACAGCTGCCCGCCGGGGAACCAACGGTTTCCTCGGCACGGACATCGGGATAGTCTAGGTAAGGTATAAAATCGGCCTGTACTAGGATTGCACAACTGAATCTCCTCGCTACATACCATGCACACCAAATCGCAATTAATCGGCAATACCCACCTAACGGTGTAATAAACAGGTCTCGTTACAATCGCAATGTGGTTAATGTTAGTATTGGGGTCTGCTGCGTTAAACGTCACAAATCGTGCCGGCCCCCAGAGTCTAAATTGTCGACCATTGATCACGTCATTGAAGAAGAACTTGTAGATGCCAACAAAAAGGACTAGGTTGGAGCTTCTGAGCATGGATTGATGACGATGCAGGTTGACGAAGTCGTCGGAAGATAAGGTTTTGTTCCACGATCTGCACACGCATTGAGACTTGGCTAGACTTTTCAGGTCCAGTTTCAACATTATTGCCATAAACACATCGTTCGGTAACACCTCGAGATCCATCAATTACAGATATTATGTTATCGCTTTGCATTGAAGTATGTATGCATGTATGTATATATATAGCCAATTAATTTAGTTTCCTAAAAAGGATTTGATTTGTGTGCGTAATACTTTCGTTTCCTATTGTGTTTTAAATTTAGTACCTACATTAGTTTTGAACCAAATTGAAATAGGAAATTAATTATAATAATCCTACAACATTAGAATTATGTTATTGGGTAGAATTGTAACATAAGATGTGCATGTGTAAACTTTTACTGATAAATTACAAAAAATATTCTTATTTGATCAAGTTTAGTAAATTTTTATATGATCAGTTATGATATAAGGTAGGATCAATATGATATTTTTGGATCATAGAATCGACACTACAAAATGTATCGAGATTTTACATCACATCACATGCATAATTTAATAGCAAAAGCGTAAATTTATTAGCAAACTGAAGAGAGACACAAAACAGAGTGGGTTGAGCAGTTATATATAGTAAACGTGAGTAATTTATAGGAGTAAATTAAAATAGATGTTCATAATAATCAAAGAGAGTGTATTAAAAATGGTGAGAAATTATTGAAACTCATAAAAATTAAATGTACAAACCAAAATAAAAGCAATTAAAATAATATCAAAATCAATGAAAATGATGATTGATAAATCTCTAACACTTTTCATTATAATTTCAATTTAAACGATTAAGTGAATAAGGATCGCTATTTCTGCCACGATACAAACCTAACGAAATAGAGGTGACACGAAACTTATGACCAAACCTAATCCGTTACAATATATAAGTGATTTGTAAATTCAAAATAGAACGTTATAATAAGTTTATATATATATTAATGGGTAGGATTATAGTTTTATTATATAAGTGATTTGTAAATTCAAAATAGACATTATAATAAGTTTATATATATATATATATTAATGGGTAGGATTATAGTTTTATTAAAGAACCATTGACCGTAACAATTAGTTTTTTAAACTAGTTTTTACTATATATACATTTAATTATCTGTAATATCTCAAAAATTACACAGATAAATGGGCTTTCACATACACAGCCCGAAGCCAACAACAAAATAGAGGGCCAAACGGGCCCATCACTAAATAGCCTCATCCAACAAACCCAAAGCTCAAGTTTTCGGGTCTCTATATAAAAAGTCTTCGTCCCTCTTTTCCTACTAAAAAAAATACGCACTCACACATTCGAAGCTACAAATTTTTGAACCGTAGAAAACCTCTCAGTCGATCAGGCCTGTTCTTTTTGGTTAGGTTAAGTTTTAAATTAAAAACAATAATTTTACAATGTAAAAAATGTATTAAAAATGTAAAATGTATAGTTAAATAGTAAAAATGTATATTGAAAATAATAAAAATTAATTATAATATATTAAATTTACTGTTAATAGCATGCCTCAATCATCCAAGCCAGGGAGATGCAAGTGAATCAAGGAGTAAGAATCCATCAATTGCTGGTGAAGCTCCTCGATGGAACCCACAAATTCTTGACTTTTACAACTCCAGATATTACCATGCAAAACCTTACACACAAAATCGAAACCCTAACCTCCGTTCCCTCCCACCACTAGCTCCTCCTCCTTAATCAGACTAGAAATCCCCGCCCTATCCTTCTACACGATGAGGATCACCGAACCCTATATTTATTTTTTGGGGGGAAATTTGGTACCCTTTGCCATTTCTAGATACTTTTGTGGCGCACAAGTAAATGAATAAAAATCGAGGGGTCGAAAGATTCCAAAAGTATTTCTTCTGGTGCACCCGCCACCACTGGATCCCTGTCATTCTTTTCGTTTGAAAATGCATGCCATTTGAATTCTCGTGTTTTCGCGGGTATTATAAATGCCTTTCTTTTCAAACCATTCGTCGCACGCTTTTGACGCTCTCTTCACTGCTCTCAGTCCAATTTGGAATCGCCGGCGCTAGCGGAGATGGGTAAACGACTCCGGAAGATGAGATCGATCTGTTGCTGCGTTTCTCCTAGGAATGCTCAGCTCACTCCTCACTCCATCTTCTCCTGGTTTTCCTCTCTCTCTCTCGATCTATATATCGCTGTTTCCGAGAACGTTTCTTTTGTAGTAAATTTCTCCCCGGTAGATTGCAATTCACACAAAAGAGAAGAAGTCGGTTTGAATTTTATATACGTAATAATCTGATTATGCTTTAGCTCGTTCCGTTTCTCTGAATTTTCGGCTTAAATTCGCGAGCTCGTTGCAATTTAGAATGATCGAGATGCGTAAACTGATTCACCGTTGATTTTCATTGTTTTCTGGCTTGAGAAATTTTGAATTTCACATTTGCTGCGTTGAATCTGGATTAATTGTTGTTTTATCGTACCGGTGATTTTCATAATCTTATGGCTTTTGAAAATTTGAATCTCATTGCTGCTGTATTGAATCTGAATTTGTTGTTTTATCGATCCGCTGAGGAAAATGTTACTCGGAAGCGTGATCATGTTTTATTCGAACGTAAAGGAAGATAAACATTTACGTAATCTATTCGTCGTTGAACATTTGAATTTGATACACGCAATAGCGAATCGTTTATCATAAAAGAAGCGTTAAAAGTTTAGGAGGAACTTTAGAGCTGAACTAAGTAGTGTTATTCATATATGGATGTTAAAAAGGTACGAAGAGGATGTTTGGACGGAGATCGCGAAACTCTTAGATGGAAAATCACTGTTGAAGTTTTCTATGACTTGTCGGTGATTTCGTCGCATCCTGATGGAGGAAAGCGTATGAAACACGCATGCTTGCGAGATCTCCAGGTTCCCGATCCTCACCGAGTGGGATTCCAATGGAGCAAACTCTATGTCTCTGCCTTTGGTAAAATGGCAACTTCTATGCTCTGTTCCTAGTAGTTATCATAGGTTTATTAATATCTTAAGGACTTCTATATTTTGTTGGGTGACCATTTTGGTGGATTGATTCATGTTGCAGATGGAAGTCATTCTTTCATGTTTCACCAGAAGGAGAAGCATATAGGTGACTCCCTCTCCTTTAGTTCTCTGTGGTTGCTGTAGCAGGTTACCTGTTATATTTGTTAGTGCATCAGATTGATTGAGAATGTAAATTTCAGGGCAAAAATACAAGCTGAGTTGTTGATTTTCTCTTAATTGCACCTCACCATACAATGTTCAAGCTTTCTCTTAACTTGATGTCAATGAACCCCAACCTGAATCTTAATGTTGCAAGAACAATGAAGTTTATTGTAGTTTCTATTACGATACTTGTGTGAAATTCAATGCATGAAATCATGGCATCTGGAGTGTTTCGACTTTTTGATTGATGAAGATTTTGAGATTTCCAGCCACTGTTTTACCTGTTCTGTGTCCGGCATATTAGCTGTAGTTGTGGTCGTGTCTGCCAATACTACTGATTGGTTGCATCATACCAGGAAACCACAAAACTAGAGGCCAGTTATTATGAGATTAAATTTTGAATTTCATCAATTTTCTTCTACTGATCCAAAATAAGAAAACCAGAATGTAAATATTCTTGCAACATCAGAATCATATGTTACATATTTTTACTCCGTGTTTCATTTCTATGAACTGACCAGATTGGATGCGGCTTGGATCATTTCTATTTGACTCATCTGTTGCATTCCTTACTGAAAGCTTAAGTCCTTCACAAAGCGTCCCAAAAGATGAAACAATGGAGAAAATATTGCAGCTTGGTGGCCGTTGTGTTTTGAATGATATCATCCCTCGGATCTGGTTGGCTGGTAATTTTCGAGGTGTTCACTTTGGCATTACTATAAGTATTTGACATCCTACTGCCGAATGCATTAAGTTTTAATTTCTTATCTTTGGATGATACAATCAGATTTACAGCTTGTCCGTTGTCCTGTATGCGATCTAAATACATGTGATGGTAAGCTACTCGTGTACACTCTATTTTCTCTTACAGTCAGATGACAACAATAGGCATAAAAGAATATAATGTCATCATTTTGAGACTTGTAAAGATTATGTAGGAAACACATTCATGAGTCAAACACATTTCTAATATATAAAATGAAGAGGGTTATAAAACAACATTGTGCTTCACTTTCTGTGCAGGAACAATGCAAATTTTGGATGCAAGGCATATTGAGCTCTTCCTGAATAAGGACTATCAGGAGGGAAACTGGGACTATGAGTTGTTAGGAGCTCATGATATAAAGAAGTGTGTAAATTCAGCCTCTGGTGCAATTTTCGACGTCAAGCATCTCAAGGATAAGGCTAGTGCAGGTAACTTGGGATTATTATTCTTCCAAAAGTATTGTATTTTGTATCGATTTTCCATATTAAGTATTGGAATCTGTTCATTAATGCTTGACCAAAAGTGACATTTTTGTGGTTCGATGAGTAGGAATCTTTGATATCAAATCATGGGTGGGAAAACCATATGACTGGCAACCAAAAGCAGTGATAGCTCTTCATGGAGTAGCAGTGAATACCAACTTACAACACAACGAAGGTGAAATTGAAACTTGTCTAGTATACAAATTAATGATTAGTTTGATTCTTCACTTTACATTGCTTTTTGTGTTTCCATACATTTGTCAATGAAGAATACAGTGAAACATGCATATTATTCCTGTGTGCAGGTGTTCATGTGAAATATCAGGCAATGAAAGCTGGAAAAAGTGGTAAAATTGTTTCCATTAGAATATCTCAGCAGCTCCTTTAATGAGTGAGTAATACTGCTGAATTTTTTTTCTATACAACGACTATGGAAACTGATCAACAACTGTACATCTATACAAAGATGTTAACAGTAGCATAGTACTAGTAAATTTTTATTTTTGGTTTTGGCTAAAATGAAATTTGCAAAGTGTTTACTAGAAGTTTGCGCGGTCAATTTCTTCAATCAAGCCTCTCCTGGCCGCCATCAACCGCAGAATCAAGCGCCTCCTGGACGCCCTCAACCTCAGCCTCCTGGACGCCCTCAACTTGAGGAGGCAGATATTGCTGGAAGTAGGAATAATTTGCATCGTCAACTGTACATCTATACAAAGATGTTGACAGTAGTATAGTAGTAGTACATTTCTGTTTGCTAATAAGGTACTCCCTCCGTTCCATTAGAATAGTCCATTTTGGAAGTTGTAACATACTGTTGTTATTGAAAAGTATTAGTAAACTCGTTATCTAAACAAGTAAACTTGTATTAAGTGTATTATTTTACAAATTATTTGAATGTTTTCGTATAATGTGTTAGATTATTGCTTTATATGTATCATTTTAATACGCACATTGTGCCAAATGTTCCTACACCTAGAATGCCAAAGTTTGCAGCATCTCATTTCCTTTTCTTAAACTAGAGGTAACTGTAACCAGCTTTAGAATTATAGAATTACCCTGGAAGATCAGCTCCAATTAAAGTTCAGATTATGTGGATAGATTGGATTGACCCAAGAGGTGTATCTGAACAATCAGAATATCAGTACTCATAAAAGGACTCAAATGACCAAAATTTGAGATTATTTGAAGGCAAATTGTAATTTTAAGTTAAATTTTGGCCGCAATTGTCATTTTCTTACAAACTAAAATTATTTTTCAAGGTAAATTTTTTAAACTAAAATCAATATGATAGTTACTTTTTCATTTTTACTTAAAATTTGTAAGTTAGATTGTAAATAGTTTTAAATTTTATTAATTTTAGTCGTTTTTATATTAATAGTTATGGTGTAATTGTCAAATTATCAACAAATTATAATAATGGGATAATTTATATGTTGTACTTAACAAAATTAGTGGATACAAAATACTAAATAAAGCTCCAACCATTTGTGTAGTATCCCAAATATGAGTTGTGTATGTATTGTTAGAATAAGAAAAAAAAAACTCCCAAATCTACAACCCCTTGTGTAATAGTGCACGAATTATGGGCCGTGGCTGCGTTAAAAGAAAAAAAGAAAACTTAAAATTTGTTTGGAAAAAAAACCTTCGACCTTGTGTGCTATATATAGGACACAAAATATGGGCTGCAACTGAGTAGTTTTAAAATTGTTTTTTTTAAAACTTTAAATAAACATCTGAACACTACGCGAAATATGAAGAGTATATGTATTGTTTTTTAAAAAAATTAAAATTCTCCAAACCCCACGTGTTATAATATTTTTTCAAAAAATAAACCTTGAACATGTATGTTATAGAAGGAGAAATATATAGAGTTATGTATTGTTAAAAAGATTTAAAAAGTTTCACCAAACCCCATGTGTTATAATACCCGAAATATGGGACACGGCTTCTTTGAAAAAGAAATTTAAAACAAAATTTAAAAAAACCTCCGACCCTGTGTGTTATAATTCACGAAATATGGGTCGTGACTGTGTAATTTTTTTTAATAAAAAACAACAACTTCTAAGCTTGTGTGTTATAGTACACAAAATATGGTTTGTGACTGAGTTAAATTTTTATTTTAATAAACTTCCAACCATGTGTGTAGTATCCTTAATATGAGTTGTGTATGTATTGTTAGAAGAAGAAAAAGATTCCCAAATCTCCAACCCCTTCTGTTATAGTACACGAATTATGGGTCGTGGCTGTATTAAAATAAAAAAATAAACTTAAATTTTTTTTAGAAAAAAAAAAAACCATCAACCTTTGTGCTATAGTACAAGGGCCGACACTGAGTTTTTTAAATTTATTTTTAAGAACTTTAAATAAACCTCTAAACACGTGTGTTATACTACGAGAAATATGAAGATTATATGTATTATTTAAAAAAAAAATTAAAATTCTCCAAACCCCATGTGTTATAATATTTTTTAAAAAAATAAACCTAGAATATAATAGGTATGTTATAGAAGGAGAAATATGATGAGTTATGTATTGTTAAAAAATATTTAAGAAGTTTCGCCAAACTCCATGTGTTATAATACACGAAATATGGGCCACGAATTCTTTAAAAAATAAACCTAGAACACGTATGTTATAGAAGGAGAAATATGAAGAGTTATAAATTGTTAAAAAGATTTAAAAAGTTTCACCAAACCCCATGTGTTATAATACACCAAATATGGGACACAGCTGCTTTGAAAAAGAAATTTGAAACAAAAATTTAAAAAACCTCCGACCCCGTGTGTTATAGGGTTTAGGGTTGTGAGTGTGTAAATTTTTTTTCTTTTATAAAAAAAAACCCTCTAAGCTCGTGTGTTATAGTACACAAAATATGGGTTGTGACTGAGTTAAAATTTTCTTTTAGTAAACCTCCAACCATGTGTGTTGTACCCAAAATATGAGTAGTGTATGTATTGTTAGAAGAAGAAAAAAACTCCCAAATCTCAAACCCCTTGTGTTATAGTGTACGAATTATATGTCGTGGTTGCGTTTAAAAAAAAAAAAAACTTAAATTTTTTACCTTGTGTGCTATAGTACACAAAATATGGCCGACACTGAGTTTTTAAATTTTTTTTTTAAACTTTAAATAAATTTCTGAACATGTGTGTTATACTACACGAAATATGAAAATTATATGTATTGTTTTTTAAAAAAAATTAAAATTCTCCAAACCCCATGTGTTATAATATTTTTAAAAAAATAAACCTTGAACACACGTATGTTATTGAAGGAGAAGTATGAAGAGTTATGTATAGTTAAAAAATATTTAAAAAGTTTCAGCAAACCCCATGTGTTATAATACCCGAAATATGGGACACGCCTACTTTGGAAAAGAAATGTAAAACAAAAATTAATAAAACCTCCGACCTCGTACACGAAATATGGGTCGTGACTGTGTAATTTTTTTTAAATAAAAAGCAACAACCTCTAAGCTCGTATGTTATAGTACACAAAATATGGGTTGAGACTGAGTTAAATTTTTATTTTAATAAACCTCCAACCATGTGTGTAGTATCCCAAATATGAGTTGCGTATGTATTGTTAGAAAAAGAAAAAAAAAACTCCCAAATCTACAACCCCTTGTGCTATAGTGCACGAATTATGGGTCGTGGCTGCATTAAAGAAAAAAAAAAAAACTTAAATATATTTTTTTTTGGAAAAAACCCCTTGCCCTTGCGTGCTAGTACACAAAATATGGGCCGCAACTGAGGGTTTTTTTTTTGGGTTAAGTACCAATAGCTCTCCCATGGTTTTGAAAAATTACCAATTACCCTCCTAGGTTTAGAAAGCTACCAATAACCCTCTCTTGGTTTGTTCAAACTAGTAACAGGTAAGTTTCAGTCAAGTTTAACTCTACAAAGGGTATTTGTGTCTTTCAAGTTTAACTCTACAAAGGGTATTTGTGTCTTTGCATAATAACTTATTTACTTTTTTTTTTCCTGTATATTCATCACCTTCATCAATTCTCTTTCACCTCATCGTCTTCATCAATCATCATCTTCATTAAACATTATATTCCCATGCATCATTTTTTTTTTTTAGATCTTCATGAGCCATCATCTTCATTAATCATCATCGTCGTACGCATGATTTTTTTAATTTTTTTTGGCATACGCATAATGGCTTCTGCCAGAATCTTCGTTAATCACCATCTCCTTCTTTTAATGGCTTCTTTTTAGAAATTGCATAAACCTAAATTAACACTACCCCAGAATCACCACCTAACATAACTGAATTAACGGGAAAAGTAGGCATCTGTATCCTCTTTTATTCTCAACACGAGAATTCGAATTGGGCTTTGAGTTCAACAGAGCTACGGAACCTGAACGGAGAAAGTGTCTATGGAGAGGCCAAAAGAATCCTAAGCATGTACTCCGACAGTGGGTAGTTGGTAATTAAAATCAAACTTTGTAATTTTTTTGTGGGATTTTGCGCCTACTGTATGCAATTTGGGTGGCTTTGTCTGTTGGAATTGTTGCTACCTACTGATGGGTCTCTTTAACACCATGGTTGTGGTTATGGTTGGGTTGACTATGGTTGTGACTTGTGATGGTGGTGATACTTGTGATGAACAGTGGTGCTACTGGTGTAAATAAGAATGGTTTTTTGTTAATTTTGAATTAAGGGATTATGATGTTGGCTGGTTATGGCGGTTGGTGGTGGTCAACGGTGGTCCGGCGGTGCTGATGGGGTGGTGGTTGGCGGCTGTAATGGTTATAATGGTAGGTGGTGATGATGTTTGTAAAAGGAAATAATTTTTGTAATGGAAAATAATAATTATTGTAATTAAAAAGGAATTAAAAAAAAGAGATAAAATTATATGCAATTTAATGATGGAGAAATGTATGAAACGAATTAAGGAAAGTAATAATAATTTAAATATAGCAAAAAATTATTTTGCTTAAGTTATTTCAATTTAAAAAGTAATTAAAGAAATTAATATTTTGTTACTTATAAACTAAAAGGGAAAAAGAGAAGTTTATATTCATTAAGGGTATTTATGTTATTTCATCATTATTAGAAAAAGAAAATATAGTTGACCTTTTAGTTTGACCATTAAACTTGACAAAAAATATAACAGTTACTGGTTTAGACAAACCATTTGGGGGTGGGGTGGGGGGGGGGGGGGGGGGGGCATGTTATTGGTAGCTTTATAAACCACGGGAGAGTAATTGGTTATTTTTGAAACCATAGGAGGGTTATTGGTACTTAACCTTTTTAAAAAAAAAAAAAATTTAAATAAACCTCTGAACAAGTGTGTTATACTATGCGAAATATGAAGAGTATATGTATTGTTTTAAAAAAAATTAAAATTCACCAAACCACATGTGTTATAATATTTTAAAAAAAATAAACCTCGGATGTTATAGAAGGAGAAATATGATGAGTTATGTATTGTTAAAAAATATTAAAAAGTTTCACCAAACATCATGTGTTATAACACACAAAATATGGGACACGATTGCTTTAAAAAATAAAGTTAAAATAAAAATTAAAAAATCTCCGACTCTGTGTGTTATAGTACCCAAAATATGGGTCGTGACTGTGTAAATTTTTTTTAATAAAAAACAACAATCTCTAAGCTCGTGTGTTATAGTACACAAAATATGGGTTGTGATTGAGTTAAAATTTTATTTTAATAAAGCTCCAACCATGTGTGTAGTATCCCAAATATGAGTTGTGTATGTATTGTTAGAACAAGAAAAAAACTCCCAAATCTACAACCCCTTGTGCTATAGTGCACGAATTATGGGTCGTGGCTGCGTGAAAAGAAAAAAAAAATCAAATTTTTTTTGGAAAAAAAACCTTTGACCTTGTGTGCTATAGTACACAAAATATGGGTCGACACTGAGTTTTTTCTTTTTTTTAAAAAAAACTTTAAATAAACTTCTGAACACGTGTGTTATATTTACAACGAGAAATATGAAGAGTATATGTATTGTTTTTAAAAAAAATTTAAAATTCTCCAAACCCCATGTGTTATTATATTTTTTTAAAAAATAAACCTAGAATAGGTATGTTATAGAAGGAGAAATATGATGAGTTATGTCTTGTTAAAAAAGATTTAAGAAGTTTCGCCAAACTCCATGTGTTATAATACACGAAATATGGGCCACGAATGCTTTGAAAAAGAAATCTAAAACAAAAATTAAAAAAACCTCCGACCCGTGTGTTATAGTACAAGAATTACGGGTCGTGGCTGTGTAAATTTATTTTTGAAAAAAAACAACCTCTAAGCTCGTGTGTTATAGTACATAAAATATGGGTTGTGACTGAGTTAGAGTTTTATTTTAATAAACATCCAACGATTGTGTATTACTTGAAATATGAGTAGTGTATGTATTGTTAGAAGAAAAAAAAATCCCAAAACTCCAACCCCTTGGGTTATAGTGTATGAATTATGGGTCGTGGTCAGGGACGGAGCTAGGTCACGAAGGTCTGGTGGGGGCGAAATTATTTATTATAAATATTTACATCTATTATTTTAATTTTTGGTGGGATAAAATACAAATTTGTTAAAATTTTATATAGTAAAAAAAAAATTTTGAGTGCTGGTGGGGCAACTTGTGGCTCCGCCACTGGTCGTGGTTGCGTTGAAAGAAAAAAAAAACTTAAATTTTTTTGGAAAAACCCTTCAACCTTTTGTTTACACAAAATATGGGCCGACACTGAGTTTTTGCTTTTTTTAAACTTTAAATAAACCTCTGAACACGTGTGTTATATTACGTGAAATATGAAGATTATATGTATTTAAAAAAAAAAAAAGAAATCAAAATTATCCAAAGCCCATGTGTTATAATATTTTTTTAAAAATAAACCTAGAACACGTATGTTATAAAAGAAGAAATATGAAGAGTTATAAATTGTTAAAAATATTTAAAAGTTTCACCAAACCCCATGTGTTATAATACACCAAATATGGGCCATGACTGCTTTGAAAAAGAAATTTGAAACAAAAATTTAAAAAACCTCTGACCCCCCGTGTGTTATAATACACGAAATATGGGTTGTGACTGTGTAAATTTTTTAAAACAAACCTCTAAGTTCGTGTGTTATAGTACACAAAATATGGGTTCTGACTGAGTTAAATTTTTATTTTAGTAAACCTCCAACCATGTGCGTTGTACCTGAAATATGAGTAGTGCATGTATTATTAGAAGAAGAAAAAATCTCCCAAATCTCCAACCCCTTGTGTTATAGTGCATGAATTTTGTGTCGTGGTTGTGTTAAAAAATTTTTTTTAATTTTTTTGGAAAAACCTTTTCAAAGATGTGTGCTAGTACACAAAATATGGGCCGACATTGATTTTATTTTTTTCAATTTTTTGGTAAACTTTAAATAAACCTTTGAACACGTGTGTTATACCACGCCAAATATTTTATATGTATTTTTTTTAAAAAAAAAATTCTCCAAACACCATTTCTTATAATATTTTTTTAAAAATAAACCTAGAACAAAAAAAAAATGTTACAGAAGGAGAAATATGAATTGTTATGTATTGTTAAAAAAGATTTAAAAAATTTCACCAAACCCCATGTGTTATAATACACGAAATATGAGCCGTGACTGCTTTGAAAAAGAAATTTAAAACAAAAATTTTAAAAACCTCCGATGCCGTGTGTTATAGTGCACAAAATATGGGTCGTTACTGTGTAAATGTTTTTTTAATAAAAAAAACAACCTCTAAACTCGTGTGTTATAGTACACAAAGTATGGGTTGTGTCTGAGTTAAAATTTTATTTTAATAAACATCAAACCATGTGTGTATTACCCAAAATATGATTAGTGTATGTATTGTTAGAAGAAAAAAAAAATCCCGAATCTCCAACCCCATGTGTTATGGTGCACGAATTATGGGTCTTGGTTGCATTAAAAGAAAAAGAAAAACTTAAAATTTTTTCTGGAAAAAAACTTTCGACCTTGTGTGCTATAGTATATAAAATATAGGCCGCCAATAAGTTTATTTTTTAATAAAAAACCTTTAAATAAACCTCTGAAAATGTGTGTTATACTACGCGAAATATGAAGAATATATGTATTGTTTTTTTAAAAAATTAAATAATCCAAACCCCATGTGTTATAATATTTTGAAAAAAATAAACCTTGAACACGCATGTTATGGAAGGAGAAATATGAAGAGTTATGTATTGTTAAAAAAGATTTAAAAAGTTTCATCAAACCCCATGTGTTATAATACACTGAATATGGGACACGACTGCTTTGGAAAAGAAATTTAAAACAAAAATTAAAAAAACCTCCGACCCTATGTGTTGTAGTATAAGAAATGTGACTGTGTAAATTTTTAAGAAAACAACCTCTAAGCTCGTGTGTTATAGTACACAAAATATGGGTTCTGACTGAGTTAAATTTTTATTTTAGTAAACCTCCAACCATGTGTGTTGTACCCGAAATATGAGTAGTGCATGTATTATTAGAAGAAGAAAAAAACCTCCCAAATCTCCAACCCCTTGTGTTATAGTGCACGAATGTGGTGTCGTGGTTGTGTTAAAAAAAAAAATTTAAATTTCTTTTGGAAAAAACTTTTCAAAGATGTGTGCTAGTACACAAAATATGGGCCGACACTGATTTTGTTTTTTTCAATTTTTTGGTAAACTTTAAATAAACCTTTGAACACGTGTGTTATACCACACGAAATATGAAGATTATATGTATTGTTTAAAATAAAAAAAAATTCTCCAAACACCATTTCTTATAATATTTTTTAAAAAATAAACCTAGAACAAAAAGAAAAATGTTACAGAAGGAGAAATATGAATTGTTATGTATTGTTAAAAAAGATTTAAAAAGTTTCACCAAACCCCATGTGTTATAATACACGAAATATGAGCCGTGACTGCTTTGAAAAAGAAATTTAAAACAAAAATTTTAAAAACCTCCGATGCCGTGTGTTATAGTGCACAAAATATGAGTCCTGACTGTGTAAATGTTTTTTTAATGCAAAAAAACCTCTAAACTCGTGTGTTATAGTACACAAAGTATGGGTTGTGTCTGAGTTAAAATTTTATTTTAATAAACATCAAATTATGTGTGTATTACCTAAAATATGATTAGTGTATGTATTGTTAGAAGAAGAAAAAAAACTCCCGAATCTCCAACCCCATGTGTTATAGTGCACGAATTATGGGTCTTGGTTGCATTAAAAGAAAAAAAAAAAACTTAAAAATTCTTCTGGAAAAACACTTTCGACCTTGTGTGCTATAGTATATAAAATATGGGCCGCCAATAAGTTTTTTTTTTAATAAAAAACCTTTAAATAAACCTCTGAAAATGTGTGTTATACTACGCGAAATATGAAGAATATATGTATTGTTTTTTAAAAAAAATTAAATAATCCAAACCCCATGTGTTATAATATTTTTAAAAAAAAACCTTGAACACGTATGTTATGGAAGGAGAAATATGAAGAGTTATGTATTGTTAAAAAAGATTTAAAAAGTTTCACCAAACCCCATGTGTTATAATACACTGAATATGGGACACGACTGCTTTGGAAAAGAAATTTAAAACAAAAATTTAAAAAACCTCCGATCCTGTGTGTTGTAGTATACGAAATATGGGTTGTGATTGTGTAAAAAAATTTTAATAAAAAATAACAATCTCTAAGCTCGTGTGTTATATTACACAAAATATGGGGGGACTGAGTTAAATTTTTATTTTAATAAATCTCCAACCATGTGTGTAGTATCCCAAATATGAGTTGTGTATGTATTGTTAGAAGAAGAAAAAAACTCCCAAATCTCCAACCCCTTGTGTTATAGTGCATGAATTATGGGTTGTGGTTGCGTTAAAAATAAAAATAAAAAGACTTAAATTTTTTTGGAAAAAACCTTCGACCTTGTATGCTTACACAAAATGTTGGCCGACACTGAGTTTTTTCTTCTTGTTTTTTAAAACTTCAAATAAATCTTTGAACATGGGTGTTATACTCTGCGAGATATGAAGAGTATATGTATTGTTTTAAAAAAATTTAAAATTCTCCAAAACCCATGGGTTATAATATTTTTAAAAAAATAAACTTGAACACATATATTTTATAGCAGGAGAAATATGAAGAGTTATGTATTGTTCAAAAAGATTTAAAAAGTTTCACCAAACCCCATGTGTTATAATACATGAAATATGGGATAGGGCTTCTTTGAAAAGAAATTTAAAACAAAAATGGAAAAAACCTCCGACCCCGTGTGTTATAATTCACGAAATATGGATCGCGACTGTGTAATTTTTAAAAAAAATAAAAAACAACTTCTAAGCTTGTGTGTTATAGTACACAATATATGGGTTGTGACTGAGTCAAATTTTTATTTTAATAAATCTCCAACCATGTGTGTAGTATCCCAAATATAAGTTGTGTATGTATTGTTAGAAGAAGAAAAAAACTCCCAAATCTCCAACCCCTTGTGTTATAGTGCACGAATTATGGGTTGTGGCTACATTAAAAGGAAAAAAAAAAAAACTTAAATTTTTTTTGGAAAAAAACCCTTCGACCTTGTGTGCTATAGTAAACAAAATATGGGCAGACACTGAGTTTGTTTTTTAAAATTTTTTATTTTTATTTTTAAAAAAAACCTTTAAATAAACATCTGAACACGTGTGTTATGCATTCCTGTGTGAGAGAGATGAATGTCGTATCGGTACCTTTGTAAGCCGCTGATTTGTCCGCTCCGATTGGCATTATACCGGAACCTGTAAAGAGTGTTCTTCATCAACTCAGACACAGAGAAATAGTGATGAATATCCTTAAGTACCCCGAGAGCTGGAATGACACCGGTGATCGGAATAGATTCGGAGTAGAACTTCTTGTATCCTTCGTTGATATGCATCCATGATTTTTCGTAGTTCTCTGCTGATCTCGTGAACATCTTCAACATCGATGCCGCGAGGAATGCGTATCCTTGCGCTCTCGAGCCAATATTGTTTCCTGGGTTGTGTCGCATTTCCATGAATCTCTACGATATATGTATCTAACACAGTGATGCTCATGTCATCCAATCCGGCTAATTATGCATCGGTTTCAGGAAATATTCTTAATCCAACTCGGGATCTTAACTGAAAAGCCAAGGCAAAGATCGATGTAGCCAACATGTCTTTGGGAGATGCCGCTTGTCAGAGATCCGATCAATTCCCTTCCATACCTGACGGCAGTGGCGGAGCCAGGATTAAAAACAAGGGGGGCTCAAATTTAGGGGATGCAGCAGAAAAGTGGATGAACGAAAGACGCCGATGGGAATGACAATGAAACGAAACAGTAGCTAACCATCATTTTTTCACTTCACCTACCGATCCACCTTCATTTTTTTTATAATTACTTTGGGAAAATTAATCAAATAGTACTGCTCAATCATAACCATTAACCCTCATACCTAAATCTATATAGAAAAAGCCATTATAATCAACCCAAAACAAAACTACTCCATCTCCAGTTCTCCAAACCCCCAATTATATGAGCAATTGAGCATCAATTCTATTAAAATTAAACCCTCATTATTAATCCATACGTAATCTTATCCTTATCCATTCTACATTAATTTCTGAATCCAAGCGCCTAGAAAAAGAAAGAGAATGCACGAGGGCTTCAGAATTCAGATTGAAAATTTTAAGAATTGAGCGCAACCCTTTCACAAAAGCCATACAAACACAGCAAAGAACAATCACAAAATCAAACAGGTACCAAAAAATTAAGAAAACTTAAGTTCCAATTCCAGTTCCACACGCAACAATATAAAGCGAAGCAATGAATTGAACAAATCATTAGTACTCAATTGTGACTTACTTGGTGAAGATAATTATGCTGGAGCGATCAGCGGTGGAGAAGAGCAGCTGAGCAGGAGCAGCCGAGCAGCTAAGGGCTTTTCTCATATTCTACATTAATAATAAAGATCCATATAAATTCACAAAAATTGTATCATTCAATCAAAATTCACATTTCATTTGAAATTAAAAATAATTGAATACACATCTAACCTAAAATTTTAAAATCTCTATTCTCGACTATAATTCACCCTAACAATAAAATAAATTTTATATAAACTCAACCTTAAAATCTGATTAATTGATATAATTTAGACACACACAGTTTAAATCCCTAAAATACAAGAAATAAAATTCAAAAATATAATCTAACGATTCTAACCTCTAAATAGAAGAATTATTGGTTGAGAATAAATGTACTTTGTGTCTTACCATTTTTCCCATTTTCTGCGAACAAAATCAGGATAAAATTAATTAGTTTAAGTTTAATATTGAGTTCTTGAAAAAAAAAATACCTGCTTCCTGCTTCCTGAATGAGGAGAAAGAAATACATGCTTCCTGCTTCCTACCAGCTGAGACTGGAAGCCAATGAGAGAGACAAAGGAAATGAAAAAATGAGGATAAAAATTGCGATTAGAATAGGAAAGGGAATGGGATCTTTGTTTTTGTTAATATATTTTAGTGGTAAGTGGCAAGTGGGCAGTGGCCACTTATTTTCGTGTTTAGAAGGTGTGCACTTAATATATATTTTAGTGTTGAGCAGATGATGAGCTTTAGTAGGCAGTGGGCACTTAATACGGTATATTTTAGTGGGCAGTGGGCAAATGTGGACAAGTCGGCCCACTTCAAGAATTTTCGTTTCTTTTTTTTTAATGGGTTACTACCAAGGTTGTTAAACTCGTAAATTGGGATAGAATCGTTTTATGCCTGGAATCGGAATCGTAGAATCGGATCGTAGAATCGGATCCTGGAATCGGAAAATAGAAAATACACATGTATTTAACTATAATTATATCATAAACTTAATGAGTATCATACAAACTCATATTTGTTCAATAAAAACCAAAATAAAAATGTCAAATCTCAATCCATCATGACTTAAGTAGTGCATAAAAGAGTTAAGGCAAAAAAAAAAGAATGAAGATTAAAAAATGAAGTCTTAAATTGAATGAAATAAAACCCGTAGTGTATTGAAGATTGAAGGATAGGGGAAAATGATTGCAATTGAGAATTTGGGCTATCAAAAGTGTACTTGTAAATTTGGCCCACCTAAATTTGACCAAATTTAGGCCTTCCAAATCGCATATTTAAGTGGACTTGGTCCAATTTCGGAGCCCATTCAATAAATTTGTGGAATCGGGTAGAATCGGGTAGAATCGGGTAGAATCGGCCGATTCTAGGGCCGATTCTAGGCCGATTCTACCCGATTCTAGGCCGATTCTACCAGGGATGATGCGATTCTAAAATTAGATACGATTTTACCCGAATTTGGCTCGATTCCTTGGTCTAGACTCGTAGAATCGGCCGATCTAACAACCATGGTTACTACTATAGTGGATTTTGGAGCTTGAGAGGTGTTTCAGCACCTCCCAGCTCCCCCCTAGTGCCGCCACTAGCGGTGGTTGTTGGGGTGGCGCCCCAAAGGAAAAAAAATTTTAAATACAGTTACTACCTATGCTTACCGGAGGAAGGGGAGGCGCCAGCACCCCCTCCCCCCCCCCCCCCCCCCCCCTAGCTCGCCAGTGCCTGACGGTATCTTCCTCACTGATACTCCGTAGGATCAGATCAGGCTACTCCGACCTTTCAATTGATCATCTGAGAAATCATGACTTGATGCAATTTCTTTCGTGATTTCCGGAATGTCCTTGAATTCTGCAGGCAATTCTCCGACATCCAATTGTATTGTGCTCATCTTAGCTGCCCAATCTTCTCGCAACCTAGTTGACACTCTTGTTTGTGCATTACTCCTTTTTTGCTCTTCAGCTATGAGGGCTTCTCTTCTTGCCCTGATGCTATCAATAATCCCCGCCATAAAGGCATAAACAGATACAAACGCACACAACTCTTTAACGAGTTATGAAGAATGGGGACACAAGATTTTCGAAAGACTGTTGAATTGACGAACAATTACCAGTCAAATTATCGAAAATTAAGAAAAATATAATACTGAATCTCAATTAATCAAAAGCTATCTGTCATCGTTAAAATAAAGCAAATCACCCTATTTATAAGAATATGAGGTAACAACTAAACTTAAACTAATAGGAAAATAAAACTAAACTAGGACTCAAACTAATAAAAAGAAAGGAAACAAAAACTCGCCCAAACTACTACACCTAAAGCTGGGCGGTTTGTTTCACAAAACGAAAAAGCCTTAACGTAATTAAGTAATAAATCAAACTAAGGAATTGCCTACTTCCATCAATAATTTGCTTTTAGTTATCTCGTGTTGATTCCTCCCTTCTATTCATCTATCTTCTCCGTCGATTCCAACGCTTTCATCGGTGGCGAAGGCGGTGGAGGACAAGCTCGATGATGAGAGAAGGTGGACATCAACAAATTGGAAGTGCTCTGAGAACGGCAACCGGAAATTAAAGATTCTGCACCTTCTCACTCGGAAATGGCAACCAGAAGGAGAAAATTTATTTTTCTGGTCTTTACCTGAATCTGGGTTTGGTTCTAAGCTGAGTTTTTCCCTTAAAATTATTATTATTATGGCTTATCGGTTTTCTTTCGGAATCTAATTTCGGGAAAATCTTTTGCTTCGATACAATTAATTTTGGATTGAAAACTTTGGATTCTTAAATGGTTATAAGTTTTGTTGTGATTTTCTGTCTTGACTTCTAAACTTCAATAATTAATGTTGATCATCGAATCCTGAAGCTGTCTCGAGATCTTGACGTTTCTCTGGATAGGGATCCAATCCCAGGTTCCTATACATAGGGAAAAAAAACATTACACCAGCAAAGTTTGCTGCATCTTATTTCCTTTTCTTAAACCTTAGGTAACTGTAATCTGTTTTAGAATTAAGAATTACCCTGGAAGATCAGCTCCAATTAAAGAACATATATATTCTTGAAGCAGCAAAAGAGTGACGCACACTTGACTGGTTTAGATTATGTGGAGAGATTGGATTGACACAAGAGGTGTATCTGAACATTCAGAATATCAGTACTCATAAAAGGACTCAAATGACCAAATTTTGAGATTATTTGAAGGCAACTGTAATTTTAAGTTAAATTGTGGTCGCAATTGTTATTTTCTTACAAATTAAAATTATTTTTAAAGTTAAAATTTTTAATAAAATCAATATAGTTGCTTTTTAAATTTTAAGTTGATTCTAAATAGTATCAAATGTTTTCTTTGTTTTAGTCATTTTTATATTAATAGTCACTACTACAGAATGAACTTTCTACGGCGGTGCTTTAACGGCGGAAAGACCAAAACCGCCATTAAAAAGAAAGTACGAACTTTCTACGATAGAACCGCTGTAGAAAGACATTATCTACGGCGGTTTTAAAGACATTATCTGAGGTGGTTTTCTTACAACCGCCGTACGGCGGTTGTAAGAAAACCGCCATAGAAAAACCGCCGTGGTTTTCTTGCAACCGCCGTACGGCAGTTGTAAGAAAACCGCCATAGAAAAACCGCCGTAGAAAGTCCCCTTCTACGGCGGTTTTATTTCTAACCGCCGTATAATTAATAAATATGATAAATTCTACTATAAAATTTGATAAATAGTAAATTACATATTTATTATTAAATTTAAAAAAATTTGGGGGTTAATTTACAAAAAAAGAAAAACTAAAAATTAATAGGAATAGAGGAACGGGCGGGAATTCACAATACGGGCTTTCTACGGCGGTTGCAATTAAAACCGCCGTAGAAAGTTACTTTCTATGGCAGTTTCTTCATAACCGCCATAGAGATCAAGTTTCTACGGCGGTTTTAATTACAACCGCCGTAGAAAGTCCATTTCTACGGCGTTTTTATTAAAACCGTCATAGAAACTTGATTTTGTTTGAATTTTAAGGGTTTCCCTTTGTTTCCATCTACAGCCAACTGCGGCTTCCCCCTATTTCCATCTCCAGCAAACCGAAGCCATTCTCTCATTGCCGGCGCCCATCCACTCGTCGGCGGTTTTTTTCTCTTGTCTTCTCCCGAAGCCGTTCTTCCAGCGTAGCAAGATCCGCCGTCGCCCAACTCCGGAGATGGTTTCTTAATCGGCCATCACCCACCACTTGGAGTTAATTCCCCATCATAATTTCACCACAATCGGTCCTTGTTGTGAGTTTCAAATCATAAAAAAGGTTGTATCGAATAGTTTCAACTTTATTAAGTTTTACAAATTTTATTGTTACTTGATTATTGCTATTGGCCTGGGGTTTATTATTAGTGTTAAATTCAAGTTTGGTGAGATGATGAATGATTAAATTTGGGTTTGATTAGTGTTAAATAGGTTGTTTATATATTGTATGTTCCATTTTATAATTTTCCTACTGATTTTGGTTTGATTTATTCTCAAAATTGATTAGGTTGAGATTGGATTTTTGTATATATATATTGGATGTTTACTTCAGGATTATGTTATTATTGTATTGTTCTTGTTGTTAATGATTAAATTAATTAGAATTTGATGGATGCATGCAAAAATTTTGTGAAGTTTGGTGGTTGTTCGGTTTATTAGCATGGAAGTTTTTGATATATATATATATATTTTGAATAAAGTTGAAATATATATATATATATATATCAAAAACTTTATATGGCTGTTCTTGCGGTTTTTGATATATATATTTTGAATGCAGAGATAAAAAAATAAAATATTAATTTTTTTTTACAAATTTGGTACTTTCTACGGCGGTTCGCTAATCGCCGTAGAAAGTTAGGCTTTCTACGGCGGTTTTGAAAAAAAACGCCATAGAAAGTCCGACTTTCTACGGCGGTTCCGAAGCTAACCGCTTTAGAAAGTCCGAACTTTCTATGGCGGTTCACAACCACCGTAGAAAGTCCGTAAACTTTTTACGGCTGCCGGATAGATGGCGGTTCAAAAAGGCTGAAAATCGCCGTTAAAAGCCCTTAAAAACCGCCATTAAAAGTCATTATTGTAGTAGTGAGTTATGGGGTAATTGTCAAATTATTAACAAATTATAATAATGGGATAATTCATATGTTGTACTTAACAAAATTAGTGATACAAAATAATAAATGGATTTCCTATTTTACTTAAACATATAAAATTAACCCCAAGTAATCTAATTGTTCTTCAGTTAAGTTGTAATATACTAATAGTTATTGTGATACAATCATCAAACTATCTACCAATTAAGATTATAGGACGATTCCTACATTGTACTCAAATTAATAGTAAAAAAAATTATAATTGTTCCCCAATTTTACTTAAATTTTATTAATTAGCCCCAAATAGTCTTTAATTTTCTCCAATTTTCATTCGTACACATGGTTATGATATAATCATCAAATTAATACTAGGACAATTGGAATCAAACCTATCTCCTTCTCTCTCTCTCTCTACTCCTCTTTTCTCCTCATTCTCTCCACCGAAAACCCAGATTCCTTTCTCCCCCATCTTCCATTGATGGAGGATGGGGGAGGTTATGAGTTAATAAATCTCTCCTTTTGGAGAGTCTTCTATCCTCTCCTCGATGAGAGTTTTCGTTCTCTCTTATTTACAGAGTTTTGCCCTCTCCTTTTGGGAGAGTTTTGTCCTCTCCTTTTCGGAGAGTTTTGTGTTTTTCACTTATTTTTGAAATCTTTAACTTCAGATATGAGGGATGAAGTTCTTGATGAAGAAGATGGTGAAAATAAAGCCGGCAGTGGTTGGCTTCGTTTGTTCATCATGGATCCATTCTGTCATGGGTCAAATCTGGAGTTATATCAGAATTCAGTAGCGGCCCAGTACCTCCGGTCTGATAATCTGCTTAACTATTTGCAATTTTGCTGCTCTTTGCTTAGCTATAGGCTAGATGTTTATAAATTTGATTTTCATTTCTACTTTGTTCTAGATTGTAGATCTGATTTTCAGATCTACTTTATATCTAGATTGTATTGCTTGGCTCATGGCCTTCTGTCAAAACGCGCCGCTGAACGATATTTCCAGCCCTTTAATTTAATGTATTTATTTGTTTCCAAATATATATATATATATATATATATACACTAGGACAATTTTTAGGTGGCTTTGATGTCTTCTCATATCTTGATCTTGAATTCCAGCTTGAGATTCTTTTTGATATTCAGCGCCATCAGAAGTAGAAGTATCTTGATCTTGAATTCCAGCTTGAGATTCTTTTTGATATTCAGCGCCATCAGAAGTAGAATCAACTTGCGACTTCCTTTGGAGGCTAGCATCACCAGAAATGAGACTCGCAGACCTCTGAAAACCAACCACTTTAGAAAGTAAAGCTGATAGAACCTCGAATTTTTGAGAGTCGCCAAAATAAAACTATTTTTTCAAAATCAAAACTCAAACAAAAACTCAACCCTTTCATAAATAACAAACCCTTAGTTAACTAACTTGACTTAGGTAATCACCGCCTTCTCTTAACTGCAAGGTAGTTTGGTACATTGCTGTTACTGTGTATTGAAAGAATGTTGCCGGTAGCTTCTTCCTGTGTATGTGTATGTTTATGTGTGTGTATGGAATTTTTTTCCATAAAAAATGTTTTTTTATTCATAAATTTCAAAAATAGGGACAATTTTTCGGGAATTTCAGATTTAGTGACGTCGAAGTTAGCAACGTCGCTTTCCTTGAAAAAAGTTTCGGACTAAAATTTGTACTGAAAGGAAGTTGACAACTTTGCTTTCTTTAGAAATTGGTGGTGGAGAAATTTGTAAAGAAAGCTCAGTTGTTAACTTCTAGTGCTATTTTTTTGGTATGCTATACAGAATATGCAAGCTCAAGCTCAACAAGCTTATAATATTAGAAAGGGAGTTGAGTTCAAGCTCGAGCTCGAGCATTAATCAAAATAACCATTTTTATAAGAAAAGTTAATAGATAACATACTCGAGTTTGGCAGACTCAGAATCAACATCAACCCAATCTTCCACTTTCTTATCTTCTTGAATCAGTGTATCTTTAGCGGTCTGCCTTCAGGAACCAGAATGAAAGTATTCGTCAATGACTTTAGGTGGAGACTTCATCGCGAAATTGAAAACGAATTGCCGAATTGAAAAACGAATTGGCGAGGCGGTGTGGTTAAAAAAAATACTAATGAGTGTTTAAATAGGCATTTGGGAGAGGCCGTAACCGCTTAATTTCTGTTTTGGGAATAAAATAAAAGAATCAAGAAAGTTTAAGGGCAATTTCTGTTTTAATCACGTAACAAACTTCTGTTTTAATTAACTAATATGGGTAAAGAAAATTGTAGAAAATTTAAAAATTAACTTTACATAATGTCAATAGCAGTTACGGCCTTTGGATATGAATAGGGTGGCGATTCGTGTCATGTCGTGTCCGGGTTATCGGGTTCGGGTTGACGGATTCTCATGTTCATAACCTGCAACCCTAACCTTACCAATTTAATTATTCGTATTGAAAAAATAATATATTTTTATTTTAATAAAGTATCATAGTTATATTTGTAATTTATAAGGATTAATAATTTATGATGTTTGCGAGGCCAATGCGGTTGCGGATGCCCTTGCAAAGCACGCCAGCGCCTTGACGGCCTCCTTTTTTTGCTCTTAGGCATCGCTGTCCCGAGAGGTTGCAGGCTTAGCGGCTTTTGATGCATGTAGTTTCCCATACATAAGGGCGTAGGCTCGTTTAAATTAGTGAGGTCGATTTATTTCCCCCAATATTCATTTTATGGGGATAGAATTAACAAAATAAGCAAAAAAAAATTGGAATCCCCATTATATGGAAAACGAATCCTGCATATACGTTTTCAATTATGAAAACGAATCCAAAAAAAGAAATTAAAATTTTTTTTATAAAAAAAATATTAAATTTTGGCTACAAATGAATTGGGTGGTTTCGTTAACGAAATTTCGTTTTCAATTTAAATAATAATAAAATTAGAAATGAATTTGGTGAATTCCAACTAGCCAAATTTAATAACTTTTTTTATAAAAAAATTTAAATTTCTTTTCAAACAAACTCATTTTCACCCTTTTTTTTTTTTTAAGGGAGAATTGGGGTGATCGTGTTTCCATGCAAACGAATCTCCAAATTTGTTTTCAGTTTTTTCGGAAAAAAATAAAAAAATCAAATTATATGCTCATTTAAACTTCAGTCTAATAATTATTTATAATTTTTTGTACATTAAATAATTTATGCTCATTTAAACTACAGTTACAAACGGAAACATTAATATCGGTCTAATATTAATTATTTTTAGGAGAAACGAATTTCTGAGATTCGTTTTTAACGAAATTTGTTATTTTTAAAACAAAATTGCGTGATTAAATTTTCAAAGATAAACAGATTCCCCAAATTTATTTTTACTAATTTTTATGTGTTTAAAAAAAATTTCGTAATTTACTTTCTCTAAATTTGATATATAAAGTAATTGAGTTATATAATTACATTTTTAATATTAATTTTTAAAAAAAAACTAAAAACAAATTTGGGGGATTAAAATATAAAAATAAAAAGATAAAAATGTTTCAAATTATTTTTAGTACTAAAATGTTTGAATTTCTAACCTGGGTTAGTGTGCTTAATTTAGTGGTATAATAGTGATATAATACTATGTTTTGCATGTCTCAAAAAGATAAAAGATGAAAATTGAGTATTTTGTTGTAAACGAATTTGATGGATTCGTTTCTTCCCAAATTTTTTATTTTTTATAAAATCCTTTTGAAAAACAAAGATGGCAGATTCGTTTTCAATTCTTTGTTTTCTATAAAATGGGAACTCCAATTTTTTTTTTTGCTTATTTTGGCAATTTTATGCCCCAATTTAAATATTGGGTAATTTTACTAGTAAGGGAAATTTTGAAAATGAGGTGTTCAAAATGATTAGATTGGTTTATATTTTGAAATAAAATTGAAAAAGGTATAACAACTTATATTTTGAAATAAACAGAGTACATTGTATCACTTTTTCATGTGGGTAGAGTTGATAATTTTTTACATGACACGAATATAACACAATATAAACAGAATATAACACGATATAAATGGGTTACAGTTGAACCTTGTCAAATTCTCGGGTTATATAAGTAAACTCAAAGAACCAACGGTACGATAAGATTTGGGTTGAAAAACGGCAACCTACAACCGTTAACATCTACTATGTTTTAAAATGGCAAAATCAAGAAGAAGTTGGGTTTGGGCCTTTGGAAACCTCTATTGGGCCATTAAAAAGTGTATCATTAGTTGAGACAGAATTTTAGTTAAAACTGAAATTAGGAAAACCCTAACAAAGCCCGATAACTAGATAGTTTTTTTATTTTATTAAACAGAAATTTGGTGTGGAATTAAAGAAATTTCAGAATCCCAAGTCATATACCTTCAAAATATAAGGCACTTTATCCCAAGTGATACGAAATTTCAGCGGATTAAGGCATTTTGCAATTTTACACAAATATAAAGAAAGCTTGAAAATTACATACTAAACTCTTTATTAATAGTACATCATGTGAGATACTAGTATTAGTATAACAACATATATTTTGAAACAATGGGGGTATATTATACCGTATCACTTTTTCATGTGGATAGGACTAACAATTTATTATATGACATGAATCTAACACAACATAATCATATAAGAATAATGACACAATTCAACTAATCTCTTCAACTTTTTCATAGCAAGTGAGGTGTCATACATTCATTGGTTAATAATGCTTTACACCTCAATTGCTATGAAAAAGTTAAGAAGATTAGTTGAGTTGTGTATTGATGTGACGCAAAAATGGAGCTGATGGAATGATGCTTATTCGGCCCAACCAATTTTTGTGTAATGCACTGGCCCAATCTGAATAATGTTGTGTTGTGAAGGGAAATGAACAAGCTGGGAATAATCTGGACAACTCTGATCGGAAAAGATGGAGAAGACTGATAGTGGTACTGTTCTGTTGATAATACAGTGGATAATCAGAAAAGGAGCGGGGCTTTCCCCCCTGTATAGGCTCCGACGATCAAGTCAGTAATATGTAAGAGAAGAATAAATATGAACAAAAGCTTGCAGAGAAATTGTAAATGAGAGAGAATTGCTTGAGAAATGCTTGTGAGAATTGCCAGAAATTACTTATTGGAACTTACCTGAATGAGGCTGTTGCCTGAGTATTTATAGCTCACTCTTGATACCTTTTTTGGATCATAACGACATACGCTCCCACTTATTCCTCTTTTTGCGATAACTTTAGCCGTTCTTGGAATAATGGCTTTAACTTGGCTTCTTTGTCATCATTGTTCCTGCATATATATTAAAGTTGTGGCCCTACCATGATGTCTAACTGTTTTGATAATACTATCTTTATCTCAGACCGGTTTACTTTTTACCGACCTAAGCTTTCCTGTGTTTTATTTACTTACCGACCTGAGTTTTAACACTGTCGACCGACCTACTTCTCTAAGATTTTACCGACCTAGGCTTATCGAGTAGAGTTATACTTTTTCTGACCCATTCTTACCGAGCTGAGTTATAAAGTTTACCGATCTAAGACTCACAAGTTGATTTATAACGCTTACCGACCTAAGCCTTCATGAAACTATTAAGTCTTTATGACCAATCTAAGACTTTATATCCGATCTAAAGTTGTAACATAGATTTGTATGATGTTTCCGATCTGAGCACGGCTCTGGGCTTTATTTAAGTCTCTTTATCATTTACTGTTTATTTGTTTTATTACATTGGGCTAGGCCCAATGGGAATTTCAAGTTTATGCACATCATGTATCATTACTCATCATATAAATGGTTTATGGTTGAGTTTTAACTAGTGTTGTTAAGCCCGGACCACACCAGACATGTGACCTGGTAACATGTCCGGTCCAAACTAACACCTAAACCCGAAATTCAATAAAACTGGGGTATACTAGTCAAACCCGAGTTTACCTGTATCCAAAAAAATCGGTCAACCCTGGTTTTATTTAATTTTTTGAGAAAAAAAAAGTCTTTTAACTTAATTTTTATATGGGCTAGGCTTCCAATCAACCCATTAATCTAACCCTATAAGCTAATGATAATTCATGACACTCCCTGCTTATTTACTCCCTCTGTTTCATTATAAAGGTTCAGTTTTAAGCATGTACAACTTAATTTCAATATACAATACATAAATTAACTAATTTGTCACAACTTATTCCATTAATATCCTTACATTTTAAGTGTAAACTAATTAAAATCACACATTATTATATTAGTAAGTATATAGAGAGTAAAAAAATTGAAAATGGATTCTTCTATTGAAACATAAAATGTTTCTCAAACTAGATCATTATAATGGAGCGGAGGGAGTATAAGATTAAAATCACATTACTTTTAACAATTCTTCCTAGGTGGGACAAAGATTTTTATTTTACGTTATTTTATTATTATTAGTATTATTATTATTATTATTATTATTATTATTATTATTATTTCTTCTGCAAGAATCAAACGCATGATTTTTTTGTAATGAATTTTTAAACTCCCGCTTGCTATTCACGCCTTCTTCTTTAATTTGAGAAATAGCATCAAGCTTGGTTCTTTCTTTAATTTTTATTTATAGTAATGAATTTTGATATTTAACATAGTCATAAATTTTGAAAAAATATATAACTGTTATGAAAAATATATATTTTAAATGTTAAAAAATAGTAAAATTAAATTATATTAATTAGATTAATGACATTATCCGGGTTGACCTCCGGTTGACCGAGGTCGAGCAACCCTTTAGCTTCACTGGGTCAGTCTCCGGGCCGGGTCTAACAGCATTGACTTTAACAAGCTCATGGATTATATAAGCATAAAGCACAAGTTTAAAATTGAGTAAACTATTAATACCAAAGTTGAAAACAACCTAAACTTTTAGTATTCAAAATGTCATTATTCCTTTCTAAAAAAGGCGTAAAAGTTTTGTAATTCTTATGAATGGTACATATCTACTTTTAATAATTTAATAAATTTAGAAATAACTATTTTGCCCTCTTTCTTTCTCTTTATATTCTCCATGTTCAAGCATACACACTCCTTTTTTTCCCCGAAAAATTCTCCCCCCTTTCAATTCTTCTGTACCATGAGTTTAGCATAGAAAGTAAAAAGTTCTTCCATCCAAGCAAAATTTTGAGTTGAAATTCATTTAGATTTAAATTTAAGAAAAAACAAACAACAATGTATTTTTAATTTAATAAAGTATCATAGTTATATTTATAAGGATTATTAATTTATGATGTTTGCGAGGCAAATGTGGTTGCGGAACCCCTTGCAAAGCGCGCCAACGCCTTGACGGCCTCCTTTTTTTTTTTGGCTCTCAGGCATCGCTGTCTTGAGAGGTTGCAGGCTTAGCGGCTTTGGATGCACATAGTTTCCCATACATAAGGGCGTAGGCTTGTTTAATTTAGCAAGGTTTTACTATAGTAATTTTACTAGTAAGTGAAATCTTGAAAATGAGGTGTTCAAAATGATTAAACTGATTTATATTGTGAAATAAAATTGAAAAATGTATACCGAATTATATTTTGAAACAAATAGAGTACATTCTATCACTTTTCCATGCGGATAGGACTGATAATTTATTACACTATCCGAACGTGGTACGATATAAACGGGTTATGGTTGAACATTGACAAAATCGCGGGTTATTTCAGTGGACTCAAATAACCAACGGTACGGTAGGATTGTGGTTGAAAAACGGCAACCTCTATTGGACCGTTAGAAAGTGTATCACGTTCAGCAGATTAGTTGAAATAGAATTTTAGTTAAAACTGAAATTAGGAAAGCCCTAACAAAGCCCAATAACTAGATAGTTTTTTATTTTATTAAACAGAAATTGGGTGTGGAATTAAAGAAATTTCAAAGTCAAAAGAAATTTCAGAATCCCAAGTCATATACCTTCAAAATATAAGGCATATAAAGGCATTTTACAATTTTACACAAATATAAAGAAAGCTTGAAAATGACATACTAAACTCATTATTAATAGTATATCATGTGAGATACTAGTATTAGTATAACAATATATATTTTGAAACAATGGGGGTATATTATATTGTATCACTTTTTCATGTGGATAGGGCTGACAATTTATTACATGATATGAAACATAATCATATAAATGAATTGTGGTTGAGTTTTAACCAGTGTTGTTAAGCCCGGACCAGACCAGACATGTGACCTGGTAACCTGTCCGGTCCAAACTAACACTTAAACCCGAAATTCAATAAAATTGGAGTTTGACTAGTCAAACGCTTTATTTTTGAGTTGTATCAACTTTTTTCCAGGTTTTTCGATCATAAACAAAAAGGGCACCTTGCCCAACCACATTTAACGGGGAAAAAAAAAATCTTTCCAAAAATTATTATCTTATTATTTTATTAAAATTTGTAATTATTTTAACTACTCGTATCGGAACCGGGGAAAAATATTACTTTAGAGAGAGTATTAATTTAGTGAAGTTTTACTATAGTACTTTTACTAGTAAGGGAAAATTTGAAAATGAGGTGTTCAAAATGATTAGAATGATTTATATTTTGAAATAAAATTGAAAAATGTATAACGAATTATATTTTGAAACAAATAGAGTACACTCTAACACACTTTTTCATTCGGATAGGGCAGATAATTTCTTACACGATACAAACGGATTATGATTAAATTTTGACAAATTCGCAGGTTATATAAGTCGATTCAAATAACCAACCAACGGTACGGTGGGATTAGGGTTGAAAAACGGTAGTTGGGTTTGATTTGGTTTGGTTTGGTTTGGGCCGTTAAAAAGTGTATCACGGTCAGATTAGTTGAAACAGAATTTTAGTTAAAACTGAAATAAGGAAAGCCCTAACAGAGCTCAATAACTAGATAGCTTTTTATTTTATTAAACAGAAATTGGGTCCCAAGTCATATACCTTCAAAATATAAGGCTTTTTATTCCAAGTGATACGAAATTTCAGCAGATTAAGGCATTTTACGATTTGACACAAATCTATATCTATATCTATCCCAAGTGTAAAATATAAGGCATTTTACAAATTTCAGCACAGGCACTTATATATCTATACCAATCTATATCTATCTATATCTATATATATACGATAAAAGTAGAGGAAAAAATAATAATAACAATAATAAAGAAAGTAGTTTGGATTTGCTTCAACTTAAAAAAAAGAAAAAAAGATGTCAAAGCTTTTGAAAGAAAATTGACTAACTGCACTTCATTTGATTTTTGGTCGATAAGTAAGACCAAAAAAAGAATAAAATAAATTAAAGAAATTAATATGAAAAGGGAGAAAAAAAAATTAATAGATTTTTATAGAACATAAGGCAAATACTCTAACATAAGGCGAATACTCTAACTCATATGCTGTTCTTATTAATTAAAATTATTTTAAAACCTCATATGATGAATTAAAGCACATCATAAATCGACAGCGGAGGGGAGGAATGAGAGAATGAAGGCTGAAAGAAACAACAGAAAGAAAAAAGAAAGAAAAAAAAAACCCTTTAATCGTTACTTTGAATCGGTGTTTGCTTTGAGGTGTGAGGAAAAGTTACACAATATTCTATTTATTGATAAGTGAGTAGAAATTAGATTACTATTATGAAACCTATAAATTCTCCAGGAGATATGGATAATAAATTGAAGGACTAAAGTGTCCCTTATGAAATTTGGAAAGGAAGAAAACCAAACCTTTCATACTTGAAAGTTTGGGGCTGCGTTGCCTATTATCGTGTCCCTGAATTGAGGACTAAGTTAGGACCTAGAGCACTAAAATGTGTGTTCATAGAATATGTAGAAAATTTCAAATCTTACATGCTGCTAGAAATTGATTCCAATGTAATTGTGGAATCAAGAGAGGTTGAGTTCTTAGAAGACAAATTTTTACAAAATTAGAAGGAGAGTGATGTTCCATCTCAGGAGCCTAGCACTTCCCAAAATGCTACAAGCAAAGAACTTGACTCTTCTATTGAGCCTAGAAGAAGTCAAAGACAAAGGAAGGAGAAAACTCCATTCATATTTTATTTTCTCTCAATCCATCGTCTTTCTAGTTGATGGAAGTAGGGATACTCAATAAAATTACCATTTTGTTAAGTGTAGAAGACGACCCTAAGACATATAGTGAGACTATAAAATCAAGGGATGCTGTATTTTGGAAAGAAGTAGTAAATGATGAAATAGATTCAATATTGTCTAACAATACATGGATCCTAATTGATTTGCCACAGGGTTCAAGACCTATTGGTTACAAGTGGGTGTTCAGAAAGAAGAGAGCAACAAATGAAACAATTCTCACATACAAAACAAGGTTAGTAGTAAAGGGTTATAAGCAAAAGGAAGGCATTGATTACTTTGATACTTATGCACCTGTTGCTAGAATTGCATCTATTAGAATTGTAATTTCCTTAGGTTCAGTTTTTAATCTTTATGTTCATCAAATGAATGTAAAGATAGCATTCTTAAATGGTGATTTACATGAAGAGATGTACATGGAACAACCAGAAGGCTTTGTTCTTCCTAGAAATGAACACAAGGTATGCAAATTGGTTAAGTCATTGTATGGACTTAAACAAACTCCTAAACAATGGTATAAGAAGTTTGAGAATGCTATACTACTCGGTGATTTTATATTCAACAATGCAGATAAGTGTATTTATTCTAAAACCACAAGTGAGTATTGTGTCTTGATATGCTTATATGTGGATGACATGCTTATTGTTAGTAATACCTTGAAAGGTATTGCTAAAGCTAAAATGTATCTTGCCTATAAGTTTCAAATGAAAGATCTTGGTGAGGTTGATACTATCTTAGGGATAAAAGTGAAGAAGCATAGTGGGGGTTATGCTCTTTCTCAGACTCATTATATTGATAATATCTTAATGAAATATCAACACTTGGGCGTGAAATAAGCAAAGACTCCTATGGATCCAAATATTAGGCTTATTGAAAATGAAGGTGGACCAATAACACAACTTGAATATTCAAGTGTCATTGGTAGTCTCAAGTATGCTATGAGTTGTACAAGGCTACATATTGCATATGCAGTGTGCAGATTGGCAAGGTACACAAAGAATCCAAGCAATGATCATTGGAGGGCTGTAGCAAGAGTGCTGGGTTATCACTTGAAAATAAGAGATTTGGACTATTACAATAATTTTCCAAGTGTAATTGAGGAATTCTCCGATGGTAGTTAGATAACAAGCATTAGTGATCAAAAGCCTACAAGTGGTTAGATCTTCATGCTTGGAAATGGTGTTGTTTCTTGGGCATCAAAGATAGGGGTGGGCATCGGTTCGGTTTGTGGTTTCCTCGGTTTCCTCGAATCGGTTTATTCGGTTTTTTTTTTTTTTTTTGCCAATTCGAAAACCGAACCTAATTCGTTTAAAATTCGAAGAAACCAAACCGAATTCGCAATTCGAATTCGGTTCGAATTCGGTTTGAAACCGTGAAAACCAAATTCAAACTTTAATAAGAAGATGAATCAGAAGAAGAGGGAGGAGGTCGACGACGGCAGGGTCTCGGTCGGCGAGTCAAAGGAAGGAACGAAGGAGAGCAGTGAAGTTGCCATACATAGATCTATGTATAAAAGGTAAAAACAAACAAATCAAGGCATTCATTTCAATCTCTTCCTCTTTCTCTTTTGCCAAATTAAATTAAAAAACAAACAAAAAAAGCTTGAAATCCAATGGCAGCTTGGTTACCAGTCCTCAATCTAGCTTCCCCAAGATAGAGTAGCCATGGTCACAGGCGGCTCAAGGGGAATCGGCCGGACCATCGCCCTCCATCTCTCCAGTCTCCTCCCTTGGAGCTCTTCATCGGCCGGGATTTGCCTTTTTGACTTGATTTGTCCAGAGTTGAAAAAATAAGGAGAAGAAGGGAGGCAGAGGGTGGCGGTGAAGAACTGAAGATCAGCTAGTGCAGTAGTGTGAGTTGGAAAATCAAAGTGGAAACATTTTGCTTGATTGAAGAAAAAGAGAGAGCATTATTAATATTAATTATCCTAGTGTGGTGCAGTAGTGTGAGTTTGAAAATCAAAGTGGAAACATTTTGCCTGATTGAAGGAAAAGAGAGAGCATTATTAATATTAATTAGCCACACAATGAATGAGCATCCACGTGATTGAAGGAAACCTTTTTATAAAAGTACCATATAAATATTACAAAGTTGGAAAATCAAAGTGGAAGGGAGAATATGAATTCGGTTTTCGGTTCTGTTTTTGGTTTGAATACCCAATTCGAAAACCGATTCGAAAACCGATTTCATAATTCGAATTCGGTTTCAAACCAAACCTAATTCGAATTCAGAATTCGAATTAGGTTTTTTCGAATTCGGTAAATTCGAATTCGGTTCGAATTTCGAATTGGACCAAACCATGCCCACCCCTAATCAAAGAAACAGACAATTATAACTCATTCTACCATGAAGTCTGAGTTTGTTGCTTTGTGTTCAGCAGCAAAAGGAGGCTGAATGGTTGAGAGATCTATTGTTGGACATAGATTTCTGGCCAAAGCAAATGACACTTATTACTATCTATTATGATAGTGAAGCAACTATGTCTAGAGTTTTGAACAATGTAAACAATGGAAAGTATTGACATATAAGCTTGAGACATGCCTACATTAGAGAGGTATTGAAGAACAATGTTGTTACCATTGTGTTTGTTAGAACACACAAAAATCTAGCAGCTCCGTTGACTAAACCTCTTGCAAGAGAGTTAATGAATTCGACACTGAAAACTCTAATATGAAATTGCTAGATGATGGAAACCCAACCTCCTTCTAGTATCCCTAGTATGAGATGTTCAAAGGTTAATAACAAGTCACTAGAACAATTGTGTACACCAAATTTATGTAGACTATACCAAGGAAAGGTGTTAGAGTAAAAGTAACTCTTAAGTGAAAGGATAACTTAAGTGTCTTAATGAAATTTCTCTGAAGTGTTTATTTGGTGAAAATAACAAATAAACTAGATGAAATTTCACCTATGTAGTCATAGAGGGTGGTGTCACGTTCGGCTAGAGTTCAGAGTTATCTCTAGTACATAATTATAGAACTAGGATGAGCGCATGGCCATATGAGTGCTACAACCAGTTGTGATTGAGATATGGAAAACGAGGTTCAAATGTGTGCTAAGTTTTAATTGAAATCAAATTTTGGTTCAAAGCTTTATGCCACCCACTTTTGTTCAATTTAGTGATTTAGTTGCACTAAAGGAGAGTTCAAGACAAAAGTCACTTTCTGCTAAGTGTGATTTCATGTAAGTGTTGATAGTTTATACTATAAACTAAGTGGGGGATTGTTGAAGATTCTCTTGTAGTTTATAGAATAGGAAAAAAAACATTGTGAAAAGTTCATGCAGTAAAATAGAAAATCTGAGGGATTTTGCATGCCAGTCACAAGCCAGATCGGACAAAAGGTTGAAGCAAGCTTCAGAATTCAGCAAGACTTCCGAGACGTTGTCCAAGTCGGACGATGTCCAGTACCACTTGCTAGACATCGTCCGAGTCGGACAACGTCTCAGACGAGCTCCAGTGAGCGAAATTCACTCGTTTGAAAGGAGCAAGTTCCGTGCGAATTTCCATCCGACTCGAACGAATTTTCGGACGAACTCCAATGGCTACAAAGAGATGCAACTCCTTGATTTCCTCTGAAAGATGCATCTTCTGGTTGAAGTGTTTCATCCCAACTAATGAATGGATGATTGCATCCATTTATAAGCTGATCGTATCCTATGAACGCAACCTTTCAACTCTATAAATAGAGGGTGATTGCCATAGATTAAAAGAAACTTTTCATCTTCTTTCTTGTCTAAACAATCAAAGAATCTGCTACTTTGTTGTTTACGAGCAATCTATTTTATCCTAAAAGTGATCTTGCCACATTCCCGATTAGCAAGAATAATGCGGGCATTAAACACTTTAAGGAAAGTGTGTCTTACACGACTTAGATTGATTTCCCACTTTTCATATACAGAAATTTCTTGTTCTTTTAGTTCTTTTGTTTCTTAAGTTTTGGAGATCCCTATTTTGTAATCTTCAAATTCATCCTAAGAGACATGGATAATTAATTTCGTAGAAAGATGAAACTTAAAAAAAAAAAAGAAAAAGAAAAAGATAGGTATGAAGAGTTGTTGATGACAACTAAATGATTGAATGTGATGGATGGCTGACGTGTCAAAATTAATCTAGGTGTTATATATCACATGGCAAAAGGAGAATCATGCCTCTTAAATATGATGTTATTTTCTAATATAGTAACATATAAAAAATTTCTAATTTAATATTTTTTTAGCAAATAAATTACTGCCCTCTATATACTCTATCAATTTCATTAGAAATGTCTATTTTGAGAAATATTTTTTGTTCTAATAGAAGAGTCCACTTCCAATTTTTTTTTACTCCTCCTACCTTTACTATTATGAGTATAGTCCACAGTTAGTACATACTTAATAAGTAAGTAATGATATAAATAAAATAAATGATGTCAAATAGTCTATTTTAAGTGTGATACTTTAACACTCCTAATAAGTTGTATATTGGTCAAAATGAACTCTTCTGATGGAACGGAAGAAATAATTTTAAAACTTCCACAGCCACTTTATTAACATGCCCTAGACAGATGAAGTTTACTTGTTTGAGTAAATAATCCACATCAAAATATTCACTTCGGTTAGGCCAGGTCCTTTAGGAGGTTAATTTGTTATTTTAAATTTGTGAATCAATATTTTACTTCTATAGATTATTAACTTAATTTTGATATTTTCATTTAGGAAAAGTAGGGGTTTAAAAATTCAGTTATTGGTTATTTAGATATTTTGAACATATCAAGTCATTTTAAATGTGACTTTATGCTACCGTGGATTTATAAACAAAATTAGAGATCTCTCCCTCGTTTCTCTCTAAACTCTAAATTTTATCGTCTTCTTCTCTCATCCTCCTTTATTGGAGGATGAGGGAAGCAGTTCTACATATCTTAGTTCTTGCTATATTTTGTTTAGTTTGCTTTAATTATAATTTTATCTATGTTGATGTTGTTTTTCTCACCATTTCTGGAGTTTCTTTCTCCGTCTATGGTGTTTCATTCTCTATCTATGATGATTTTCTCTCTGGCTATGGTGATTCCATTCATGATCATGGAGTATGAAGACTCAGTTGAAGAGGCATTTTTTGAAGCTTTCAACAGCAATTAGTGGCAAATCTGTGACTATCGATAAGAGATTTGTTCAGAAATATAATTCTACTATGATTATATCTATACTAGGTATAGATTTACAATTTAGTATATTAGATACACTATTGTGATTCAAATCTGATAATTATCAAATCAAATATATTGTAATCAGTTGTATTACTTGCGTCTTTGTCTTCTGTCGATCGTTGTTGGACGATTTCCAACCCCATTAATAAAATTTTTAATTTTCAAAAAAAAAATAGAGATATTATGGATTGTAATTGAATTTAGAATTTAATTTTAAAGGTTGATGTAAAAAATTTAGATATTTAAATTTGTAACTATGCAGTTAGAATATTAGTTATTACCTATATTTATTTATTTATAACTGCAAAAAAAAAAAAAAGAAAAAAAAAGAGAAAACAAAGAAAGAGTATATGCATTGGCCTCCAAGACATTATTTTCTAATTCCGTCCCTATGTGTGTTACGTATGTTTTTCCAAGAAAACCCATTATTCAAAAATCATACCACCCTAAGAATATGAACCTTTAGGATAAATCAATGCAATTTATAAGGAATCAATGAAAGAACATCAATTCAAATTCTCTGGGAATTTAAAACCCGATTTCCTCCATAAATTCTTTTTCAAATAGACTATGCCAGATGCGTGATTTGAACTATTGACCTTAATGTTTGTGCACAAATTTTTTACCACTAGGGTTAGGGATGATTCAAGAGTTAGGTTCCATTCTATAAAACTGAAAATCGAAAATTTTAGTTTGAAGTTTAAAATATGAATTGATTGAGTTATTGTGTTTGATAAAAACTAAAATTTAAGATATTAGGATTGAAGTTTGAAGTGTGAAAACTAAAGTTTGATTCTTATTAAGTATTGAAGATAAAAACGAGTTTAGTATATTTTTAGCATTGATTTTACTTATATACTTTTCTAATAAAGTTAAAAATTTGCGACTACAGAATTAATTAATTTGTTTAAAAAATATTAAAAGCATAAAATTAATTAAAAAAATAAATTAGAAAGACAAAAGATAAATTAAAAAAATAATAATTGATTGAGTTGAAATGATCAAACAGATTCAAGAGTTGAAATAATGATGTTAGAAAGTTTTACTAACACTTAAAACCTCTAAATTAATGCTAACATAAACCAATATGAGAGAATGAATATTATGATGATACAACACGTAAAACGTTATCGTTTAGGCCCCACGATTGCCAAGTTTCCCAGAGAAACCCTGCTGCCACGTGGAAAAAACAGCCAGTATCACTCAAAGGTTGAAGAAGACCGGCGGTGGGAAGTGGCTTGGTTGCAATTATCCTTACCTTATTTTTTTCCGGATAGTAGAGATAGTAGTTTGGAGTGTCCAGAGAACTCATAATTAGCTCTCCTTCCCATGAAGATTTCTGGTACACAATCCGCAGATTTCGGCTCCATATTCGCTCCAAATCACCACTGGAGTATGTGTGATGTCGTTTGGACTGTGTGAGGCTGAGGCACCGATGTGTGGAGATTGTGAGGTTTCTTTTCTGCACGTAGAAGAAGAGGGAGGTAGGATTTCCGTGGGTTTTGGTTTTATGTGGGATTTGTGGGAGTTCACGTTGGATATGACACATTAGTTGAGATGATAAGTCGCTAAAATTAGTCGTTAAGAGTGTCATTACTCTTTTTTTATTTGCTTTTATATTTATTGTTAAGGTGTTTTTTTTTTTGGACATATATTATTATGATTATTTTGACTTGAGTAGTATGTATATTATTTCATGACAAAAAGAAAATAATAATAATAGTAGTAAAAGTCGTCATTTCTAATACTTTGTTCTGCATTCGCAGCTGAAACCCAATCGACAAATTTAGTCATTTACAATTTGTTACAAAGAAAAACCATATATTCATCGAAGTGTCTCACCGCCACGATATTCATCCAAACATACCGAGCAAATCAAATCTCCTTTGGACGTTCCACCATTTCCACCACCAAGATTGCTGCATTTTACATCAAGAATTAGCTTTGTGTATGATTAAATGACGCCGTCGATCATCAAGGCCCGTTTTAACGTTGTTCGTCACCCTCGATTGCGGGATCGATCATTTTGGAAAATATCAACGGTTGAGTATTGCTAACGTTGTTGTCCTCGTTTGCCCGGAGAAGATTGTGTTGTTCTCTTTCCAATAATCGTCTGCAGCCGGAGTATTGTTAGAATTATCAATGACGGAAGGAAAATGGTATAGAAAACCACTTTAAAGGAGTCTTCGCCCGGATGATTCAACTTGAAAACAGTATTACAAACATAAAATAAGTATTCCTCGAATTTAGGCCAATGAAGATTTGGGTTGGGAAATTCAATGCAAATATTTTCATAGCGAATTTAAAATAACACTATTTCAGAAGATATAGATTTTCTTTGTTTTATTTTTGGAAAATCATTTTTTAATTTATAAGCCGTACTAAAAAAATATAAAAGGTACATAAATAATTGTTGCAAATTCTCAGTATTTTTTCATATTTACAAACTAATTTCTCCAATAAACAATTAGTTCTTCTTTTGAGTTACCATTTGGATTAGAAGAGGAAAGAAGGATTAACGCAAGCGATCTCTTCACTGGCGGCGATGGCGGCATCGGCAAACCCGCAGGAGCTACCTTTTGCTTGGCAGACTCTACAGTTAGGCTCAGTCCAGCACAGAAACAGATCCTCAGTATCCAAATAGCCGGTTGGATTTGGCCGAGACGACCACCATCGCAATCACGCCGCAGACACTCATCATGTCCTTCACCTCATGAGAAGAAGAAGAAGAAATAGCCACGACGGCGCTGGTGGCGTTGCTGAGGCAACCGATGAACGGAACTAGGGACCTGTTGAGACCGCGAGGACATCTCACGGAAGTGTAGTTGCTGTAATAAGCGCCGGAAAACGAAGAGAGATCCAACTTCAACGACAGGAAGCGGCCCAGAAGGCAACCCCGAGGATCGGGAAGCTGGATTTCTTGGGCGAAATAATCGATATTCCGGACGTAAAATTCCCCGGAATCGAAAAGGTTGATGGTGATTTCTCCGGCGGGGTTGCAGCCCAGATCGAATCCTGGAAACCCGCATTCTTTCCGGGTTTGGTCCTGGAATTTGAAAGGGAATTTTACAGTGGGATTATCATAACGGAGGATGCCAAAGAGGGGATTCGGTGGGCAATCCTTTCCAGGATAAGCAAAAACAGCAGGAAATCGTATGGCAAGAAAGAAGATTGAGATTTGGAAGATGCCCATAACAATATGTTGAGTTGAGGAAGATTCAAAAACCAAGAATTATAAATCTGTGGCCGGTCAATTTGAGCAACAACACTGTCAGAAAGACAAGATTCAAAAGAGGAGGAAAGGAAACATTGATTTTGATTTTTGATTTTTGATAATGAAATTTTAACTTTTGTTAATGTTTGGACATGAACCAACAACATCACTTAGCTTAATGAATGATGCCACCGATGGAAGTCATTGAAAGTTTCACCTTCGTTATCTGATCTTTTTTACCTAGAGAAATTATTTGATCACGTCCATAGTTTACAAAATTGGAATCTCACGTAGGATTGGTTTGGATGTATAATCAGGAACAATAAGATTAGATCGTAGAATCATAAGATTATACATAAGAAGTACATGCGTAAAATTACTGATAAATAATAAAAACTATTCTTATTTTAGTCATTTTAACAATTTTTTATAGAATCGAAAATATGAACAATTTGGTATTTAAGGATCGTAGAATGCATTCTACGATACGTATTCGAATTTTGCAAACTATGCTCACATCCCATGTATTATTTAACAGCAAATCGTAAATTTTTTATCAAATTAATGAGCGACAAAAAATAAATTAAAAAGATAGATTCAATTATTGTATTAAGTACTTTGTGTTTTGTGTGTAATTTATAAGAGATTGAGAGTTTGACTTTGGCTTCGACTTCGAATTCGAACCAGTCGTTACCAATTACCATATTGTTTAATAGATGTTCTTAGAAAAGATTTTTTTAATATAAAAGATTAGTAAAAGTGTGAAAATGTGTGGGATAATAGTCAAAGAGAGTGTATTAAAAATGGTGAGAAACTATTGGAATTCATAAAAGTTAATGTAAAAAATCAAAATAAAATCAAAACTAATAAAAAGGATCAAGGTCAAATCCCTAACAGTTTTTAATATAATTGCAATATAATCTATTAAGTAAATAAGGATAAAGAATTTTTTTTTTTGGCATAGACGTACAAATCCAACTGAATTCACGTACCAAATCTAAAAGATAATAGGAAATTAATGACTAGGTACACAAATCCTATTAGGAAACTAACTTAGCTGATCTTTCCGTGTATATATATATATATATACCCCCAATGCAACGCCATTACAGCAGATTGAGGTAGCTGGGAAGAAGAGAGGATGGAGTTACCGAGCGATATGTTTATGGAAATAATGTTGAAACTGGACGTGAAAAGTTTAGGAAAGTGTCGATGCGTCTGCAGATCATGGAACAAAATCTTATCCGCCAAACAATTCGTTGACATGCACCGTCAACAATCCATTCTCCGAAGCTCCAACCTCATCCTCTTCGTCGGCGGCTACGTAAACACCAATAATGAACTACAGCTGATGTGGTCAAGATTTCTGACGTTTACAGCGGCGGACCCTTATACTAACACTAATCACATTGATATTGCAAGGAGATACGAAAGCAGCGAAAGCATGGATATCCTGCAGGTGGCGCCGATCACTTGCGATTTGGTGTGCATCGTAAAGAACTACGACATTCAGCTGTGGAACCCTAGCACAGGTCAATTTCATACCTTACCTACAGAATGCCGATGCTGGCAACGGTACGTCGTATTTGGGTACATTCCTACCAGGAATGAATACGTAGTGGTGAGTGTGAATGAATGCAAATGCAATCAAGCCAACCCATGCCGATTTGCCTATAAATATAAACTCACCTTGCGTAACAACCACATCGTCTCATCTACCTCGTGGAAACAAATAGAGAAACCATGTCCGCGGAAAATCCGGGGAGATGGGATTTTGATTGATAATAATTTCATATATTGGCTAATACAAAAAGGTGAACCAGGTGAGATGATCGTTTCATTAGACCTTGAAAAAGAAATATTTGGAATCATAAACCGTCCGCCCTCGCCATCATGGGACCAGGTGAACCTGAACCTTTACACCACTCTATTAGTCACCTTGATCGATCTCAAAGGGACGCTTTGCCTGATCGATCAGCGTGTGATTAACGAAACTGGAGTTTTTGAACTCTGGTGTTTGAAGAATTCCGGGGACCACAACTACTGTTGGGAGAAGAAGTACAACGTGAAACTAGATTTTCTGACGTCGATCATCAATGGCCACTACTCCAGTGGTCATTTTAAGAGAATACATAGCTATAATCTACGCATCGTGTACCCCATATCTTCAAGGGAAGGAGAGTTAATCATGAGTTCACCGGACAGTCCAAACTACTATCTCTACAGTCCGGAGAAAAATAAGGTAAGGATAGCTGCAACCAAGCCACTTCCTACGGCCGATCTTGAACCTCTACCTGGTGATTATCTTATTCATTTGGGAGCAGGCTTTTTCTGCGAAACTTGGCTATCCTTCGCCTAAACGAACACATTATTATTATTATTTTTTATATTTGAAATTATCTCATTTATAATGTTGTTACTATACCCTAAAGGATGTATTTATTTTTTTCAAATTAAATGAAATATATATAATTGTTTGTTTCAATTAACATTCATATGTTTAATTAGAGCCTGATCGAGATCAATGAAAATGATGAAGGATAAATCTCTTTACACTTTTCATTATAATTTCAATATAAATTATTAAGTAAATAAAGACCGTTATTTCTGCCACGATACAAACTTAACAAAATATAGGTGACACGAAACCTATATTCAAACCTAATCCGTTAAAATATATAAGTGATATGTAAATTCAAAATACAACATTATAATAAATTTATATATATTAATAGGTAAGATGATAGTTTCATTAAAGAACCATTGACCGTAATAATAATTTTTTTAACCACACTCTAGTTTTTAGTATAGATGTTTAATTGTTTGTATTATCTCAATAAATACACAAATAAATGGGCTTTCACACACACAGCCCGAAGCCCACAACAAAATATGGTGCAGATCTGGCCTATCACTAGATAGCCTCATCCAACAAACCCGAAGCCCAAGTTTTCGGGTCTCTATATTAAAAGTCTTCGTCCCTCTTTCCCGACCAGAAAAAACACGCACACACACATTCAAAGCTGCAAAGATTCATCAAATTTTCGAACCGTAGAAAAACCTCTCTGTCGATTCAATCATCCAAGCCATGGAGATGAAGATGAATCAAGGAGAAAGAATCCATCAATTACTGGTGAAGCTCCTCGATGGAACCCACAAATTCTTGAATTTTACAACCCCAGATATTACCATCCAAAACCTTAAACACAAAATCGAAACCCTAACCTCCGTTCCCTCCCACCAGCAGTTCCTCCTTCTTAATCAGACCGGAAAACCCCGCCCTATCCTTCTACACGATGAGGATGACCGAACCCTGAATTTAATTTCATCTGGGTCCGGCGGATATGGGGAATTTCCGGCGGTGGTTCACTTGTTGGTGCGGCTGAGGGGAGGGAAAGGTGGGTTCGGATCGCTGCTGAGAGGGTCTGCGACGAAGGCGGGGCAGAAAAAGACCAACAATTTTGATGCGTGTAGGGATATGAGTGGGCGGAGGATGAGGCACGTGAATGCGGAGAAGAAATTTGAGGAGTGGAAGGCGGAGGCGGAGGAGAGGAAGCTGGAGAAGATGGCGGACGAGTATATTAAGAAGATGAGCAAGGAGATGGCTAAGAAGGGGAAGGGAAAAGGCGGTGCTGATGTGGAGAAATACGTGCAGAAGTATAGAGAGGATTCTGAGAGGTGCAGGGAAGAGGTGGAAAGGTCAGTTAGAGAGTCTCTTAAAGGCATGTTGGCTCCCAAGAGGAAAGCTGGTGCATCCGAGGCCAATGGATCTGAATCCAAGAGGCTTAAGATATTGTAAGCTGAATCTTCGTTGGTGTTTGAATTCTTAGTTCTATTGCTCCGTAAATTAAGTATCTTGACAGTTATAACTTGTAGACATGCGTGGTTTTTTGTGATGTTTGTGTTCTTTTGGTATTTGTGAATTTGATGGTAGGTTGTGCTATGCTTAAATATTCATTCTTTCAGCAATTCTATCACTTTTTTTTTTTTTTGGTTTGCAGTTACATGTGATTATTGGTGCTGAGACAAGGAGTTAGTTTTTTGGTAGTTTCTTTGTTTAAGTTTGTGTGTGTTTGCATGTTTTAGATATCCAAGTTCAGATCATCCTTTCATGTAGTGAATTTTGGCCCTTTTTCTGTGATTTTAGGTTGTGAATCTGAATTGAACTAATTGGTCTATATGATTGCAAATAATTGGAAATTCTAATGAGTAAATGTAGTTTTTTGTCATTTTGTATTGATTCTGTCTACTGTTGTCAGGTATGGGAAGAGGAAAATGGGCGATAGTGATAGCGAGAACTCAGATGAGGATGACAGTGAGGAGGATGAAGCCGAGGAAAACAACAGATCTGTTGTATTAAATAATGGGTATCATTCAGACTCAAGTGAAGAAGTAAAATGTAGTTCTGTCTCAGTGATAGAAACTTGCCATGAGACGAGTGCATCCGGTAGTGGCATGTCAGAGAGTATATCTGATGAAGAGAAGGCTGTTGTTACTGAAGAGACTAGAGAACAGGATGAAAGTAGGGTTGTTGCCCATGAGGAAGCTGCAAGTGTCCCTGATCAACAGCTAGGAGTTTCTGATGTGCAGCCATCCGTTGTGGGAACTGGAGCTGTCGAGAAAGAAAAGGAAGCTTCCATTGAATCTGATAATGCCAATATGGGTGAAGGAGTTAAGCAGGCGCCAGTTTTGTCCAACTCACCAGCAGAAGAGGCCGAGCCTAGTGGTTCCAATGGAGTTGTGACTGATGGAGAGCTGATGGATTCAGAGAAGCCCCTCAATTTCGACGAGATCAATTCCGCAACAGAATTAGAGGTAGCCTTTAGTTCATCCGGTAGTTCTTTTGTATATATTGTTACTTCTTCAGAGACATTCTTCCCTTTGTTGTTTGTTTTGAGCTAACATTCTTCCCTTATTACTCTGGAACTATAGGTTATTGGCTTGGACAGGTTAAAATCGGAGCTTCAGACACGAGGGTTAAAATGTGGAGGTACCCTGCAGGAACGCGCCGCACGCCTTTTCCTGCTCAAGACTACACCCCTGGAGAAGCTTCCCAAGAAGTATTTCGCCAAGAAATGAGTGTGTATAGAAGCTTTCTCTTGTTGTAATGAAAATTCAATGTTTCAATGAAATAGAAGCCTTTGAAAATTCAATGTTTCCTTTTGTTATAACAAATCGATCCATGTGAGATCCCGAACTAATATTTGCATTTGCTGAAGTTTCTGTTTGGCATCAAGTTTGAATAGGTAGTAGAACACTTTCTATCTTGAGTGAAAATAAAGTGATACATTTTGTACAATGAAAGAATGCAAAATCTATACTTTGGAGAGAGTTGTTGGAGAATATCTGCAAACTGGACATGATCCATTCAATCTCAGCCATTCATCAATGCAATCAGAATGGAAACAATGCTGGCAATCTGGGATGCACCTTATTGTTTCTCTTGGATTATAATCCGTCAAACAAATAGGGCAAGTATGATCGTTAGGCCCCGAAAGACGCAGGCTCTGCCCGAGAACCACTTTCTTGTAGGTCTCAATGGTGGAATCGTCGAGACCCGCCACCACCGGGGATCCCCCGGTGGCCGGTTGGGGCGCTATCGCTACCGTGCCGGTGTTTTGAGCTCCGCCGCGCATTCTCTTGCTTGCCATGTACGCGATGCAACATATAGCCATTGAACCGGCTATGGCTGGAACCACAAAAGATGCAGCAATAATTCTGAAAACTCGCAGACGCTTTGAAACTCCTGCAAATCATATGGCCATAGTTTAATGTCAATTGAATCCATTAAATTCAAAGAATTTTATTAAAATAAAAAAAGGCCGCCCGCTATCTACGCCGTACGCTTTCCTAAATCTGAATGGCCAAAATATTCAAGTTGACATGATCTGCAAATGGGTTTTGATTTACATTTGTTTAATGTCCATAGGTATTATGTTATGTTATGTTATGTTACTTGCGTTTTTATTTTTAATGATGCAAAAAATCCTACTGGGATTAAACTAATGTGGTCGCTTTCCTTTTGTCTATTTACCTAAATCGGTAAGGTTTGTAGTTGAAAATATAAATGCGGATAATTAAACAGGTAGGGTCAAAATTAGGAAGTCAACACGTAATCCTATCAATTTGAACCCATGAACACGGATACGAGTAAATATAATACAACACTAAGGGTTGAAGTTTAAAATATCGACACAAAGAATTAAACATGAAGTAACGTCAGTGTTGGAGAGTGTCAACGCGATAATTTACTAATCCAGGACAAGACACCTATTTTACCAAGTTCAATAACGTCAGGTTCACCTCATTCTCATCCTGGTTTTACTAGACCCTTTAGAAAATGACAGAAAAAGGGGAAGATTCAAGATTCAGCCAACTCTCATGGAAAATGAATCGTCCGAATCAAAAAGTCAGCTTTACTTCTCCATGAACATGATTTACGCAACACCATCTGCAAAACTTTCCATTTTTGAACAACTCCTGCAAATCGAAGTCACAATCTCAAGAAATCAAAAGTAATTAAAATGGTTTACTTTAATTTACCTGTTTCTGGATCATCAAAACACGTAATCTCCCGGCTACTGGAACTGTTAGAAAACCCACAAAGATCGCCTTTCGCCTCGCAATCCACACAACTTGGAATGTTCCATGACAACGTAAGATCTCCATTAAGGTCAGCAAAAAACCCATCTTCAATTTGGTCGGACGATGAAACAGGAATTGCCCTGTTTCCAATTACAGAGCACATGTTCATGGCCTTGCCGAGAGTCAGGGAAGAAGTAGCCAAGACGGCGGCGGTGGAGTTGCTGAGGCAATCAATGGGAGTAAACTTCGACACGACGACCTCCGGGGAACACCTCAGGAAAGTGTAGTTCCGGTAATAAGTAGCCGTGAAAGGGGAGGAAGATAAATTGAGGTTCAACAGCCTCCCCGGAAGACAACCGAGTGGATCGTCGAGGTGAATTTCTTGCGTGAGGTAATTGATTTCGCGAACGGAAAACTCGCCGGAGTTCGGGAGGTTAAGGATCAGGAAACCAAAACTGTGTGTGTTGTTGCAAGTGAGATCAAAGCCAGGATAGCCGCAGTTTTGGGGTTGGTTTTGGAGTTTGAAAGGGAACCTTACGGCGGAGGAGAAGCTTTTTGGGTTTTTTCCAGCGCATTCGGAGACTGGGCAATCGTTTCTTGCGGCGGAGATGGTGGTGATGATATAAGAGAGGGCTAAAAGTAGTAGGAGGAGGATGGTTCTTGGATTGTCCATAGCTCGGATATTTTTTTTTGTCGAAGTCTTGAGCTTTTTAGATATTATATATATATGATGATGAGGGAGGGAAGACTCTGCAAATAAAATATGTTTTTATTTTTCAAAAGTCAAAACTTTATGGTAAGATTCCGGGGTGGGATCCTCTGGCCATCCTCATCTTTCTGATATTTTAGACCAAACAGCGGAAGGAATTAATCGGGAGAGGAAGAGGGTTTAATATTGAGGTTGTATTGATAATATGAAAGGATCGACATGTTTTTTCTTTTCTTAATGAGTTTGAGGACATATATGTATTTTTACTTTATAAAATTTTAGTTAATAACTCCACCGCACATATTAAAAATTATGTAAAAATTACACCTTGCTTATTAATTATGAAATTTCTACTGCCCTTCTCGAAAATTTTCCCTTTATTTTAATTAAAGCTTTTTTTAATATTTTTTTATTTATTAGTAATATTTCATTTTTATTCTACCAAATTTTAAATATAAATTTTTTATTTTTGGAGAAATTTTTATGAGGGGCGGTGCAACCTTTAAAATTATTAGAGATGTATAATATTTACTAAAAATAAAAAATAAGAATGTATTTATTTATATAGCCATAAATACCCTCTAATTTATTTATTTTTAAATTCGCAAATTTCAATCCTTTTTTAGGACTGAAAAAAAGTTATTTCATACCACTGTTGCATCCACTTTTTTATTGCAACAAATCAACCAAATTAAAATGAATAAATATGACACTGTATATAGTAATTTGTCATAATTTAATATTTTAATTTGGTTTAGTTTCCAACAAAAAATAAATAAGGGTTAAGTGTAGAGAACTCCCCGTGGTTTCGAAAACTAATAAGGAACCCCCCCTAAGTTTAAAAACCTGTGAAGAACCCCCCATGGTTTGCCCAAAATCATAAAGTGGATGGAAAACTAACAGCAGTAACTAAAATTTAAAAAAAAACTAACAGAGGGACTAAAATGCAATTAACTTCAGCAAGGACTTAAAACAAAAAAAAATTAGGGACTAAAAAATAAATTTTTTACTGTTCATCTTATTCTTCCTTCGTCTTCTTCCTTTTTCTTTTTTTTCTCTTTTCTTTGGCTGGAAATTGCAGAGCTTCGGTTCTGCAATTATCAACGTGGCGTTATTCTGGATAGAGCAATAACATGGCATGATCGATCACACATGAGTTGACTGAAACCATACGAAAGAACAGAGAAGTTCGGTTTAAACTCGACATGAGTAAGGCCTGTGACTGAGATCTTCCTTCTCTGATTGCTGATAGTATCTTTGTTTAGTCGCAACATCATCCAGCCCCAGCTACTTTTTTGGCTTGTGTTGAAAAAACTTTGGTTTTTTTTTTGGAAATTTTTTGGAGGGAAGTTTTTTTTTGAAAAATTGTGTAAGTGAGAGATAAAAAAGTATAATAATTGTGTTATTTTTTGAATTTATGTTAATAGATATTTAGAGGGAATTTTTAAATTTTAATTTTGAATTCTAAGAAAAAATAAAGTTGTTTTTTTGTGTAAAGTTTTGGAAGAAAAAAGTGATGATTCCTAAGAAATAGCCACAAAAGAACATAGCCTAAATATTGCCAGAAGTTTTTCAGCAAAATCAGCCATTCTTTTTAGTCTCCATATTCATAATTCTAATGTTGTAGGATTATTATAATTAATTTTCTATTTCAATTTGGTTCAAAACTAATGTAGGTACTAAAACTAAAGCAGAATAGGAAAGGAAAGTAGTACCAACGTAGTACGTACACAAATCATTATTTCAACTCTTGAATCTGTTTGATCATTTCAACTCAACCAATTATTATTATTTTTTAATTTATCTTTTTGTCTTTCTAATTTCTCTTTTTTTAATATTTATTTTATGCTTTTAATATTTTTTAAACAAATTAATTCCGTAGTCACAAATTTTTAACTTTATTAGAAAAGTATATAAGTGAATTCAATGCTAAAAATAAAATAATAATAAGAATCAAACTTTAGTTTTCACACTTCAAACTTCAGTCCTAATTTTAAATCTTAAATTTTAGTTTTTATCAAACACAATAACTCAATCAATTCATATTTTAAACTTCAAATTGAAATTTTCAATTTTCAGTTTTATAGAATGGAACCTAACTCTCGATATCAAAGATAAGATCGCAGAGAATGAAAGGTTAATATTCTTAGGGTAGTGTAATTTTTGAATAATGAGTTTTCTTTGAAAAAAATCACACACAGTGACAGAATTAGAAAATAATTTCTCGGAGGCCAATGCATATACTACTCTCCTTTTTTTGCACAATTATAAATAAATAAATAAATAGAATTAATAACTAATATTCTAAATGCACAATTACAAATTTAAATATCTAACTTTCCTATATCATCCTTTAAAATTAAATTCAATTACAATCCATAATATCTCTAATTTTGTTTTTAAATCCACGCAGGGTAGCATAAAGTCACATTTAAAATGACTTGATATGTTCAAAATATCTAAATAATCAATAACTGAATTTTTAAACCCCTACTTTTCCTAAATTAAAATACCAAAATTAAGTTAATAATCTATAGATGTAAAGTATTAATTCACAAATTTAAAATAACAAATTGACCTCTTAACGGACCTGACCTAACCGATAGTGAAACCTCATGAACTGAATTGTAATTTACCCCAAACCTGAGGGATGTAATTCCCAAATAATTTTGGGATCAGCCCATACTTCAAGGACGGGGATTTAACCTTTTGAAACCTCATGAACTGAATTGTAGTTTACCCCAAACTTCAAGGCTTTGGCTATCAAAATCAAATTTGATGAATCTTTGTAGTTTGCAATGTGTTTTTTTTTTTTTGGACCCGAAAACTTGGGCTTTGAGTTTGTTGGATGAGGCTGATTTAGTAATGGGTCGGATCGCCCCCTTTCTTTTATTATGGGCTGATTTCTGTGTGAAAGCCCATTTATCTGTCACTCTCAATTAATTTATTTTGGAAAACGAAAAATAATTCTTATCTTTTCCTACTCTTAATCGTCAAAACGGAAAGAACGGGGAAATTATGTATACCAAGGTTGTTAAATTTGAGATTTTACATAGAATCGATTTAGGTCTAGAATCGGGATCGTAGAATCGTATCCTAAAATCGAAAAACAGCTAATGTTTACCAAATTAATGAATTATGTTATAGACCACTAATAATTTTATCAATCATATTCTATACACATTCAATGATCATTTTTCCCTCCAACAAAAGTTCAACAACAATTATAACATAAACGCTCATTCAAACTCAAAATTACTCAATCAGAATGACAAAGGAATGAAGGAAAGAGATGTGTTAAAAGAGGAGATAGTGAATCTGAAGTTCTGGACTATAAATTGTGGGCCAAAAAAACAAAAGTCCAACTTGAGATCCAATTTTACCGGCCAAAATGCACAGCCCGAAAAAAAATCATAGGATCGCCTAAACTCTTAGAATCCTACGATTCTAGACCGTTCCTACTATTCTAGACGATTCTACCACTTCTTCAAAGATTCTAGCTATATCAAAGATTCTAGACCAATCCGGAGCGATTTCATGGTTTTGGGTCAGAGAATCGTAGGATTCTAAGACCCGGATCGAGAGTTTAACAACTATGATGTATACACATCATTTGTATGATGTGGTATAAACGGTAGCTCCTGCGGGTTTGCCAGTGCCGCCGACAGTGGAGAGATCTCTTGCACTTATCCTTCTCCTTCTAACTCAAATGGTAACTCAAAAGTAGAACTAATTGTTTGTAAAGAAATTAATTGGTAATATGAAAAAACTTATTTTGCAACAATTATTCATGTACTTTTTACATTTCCAATATATTCTTTACGTTAAAAACTTATTTTGCAAAAGAGACTTTTCTAATAGCTCAATTTTGTTAAGTATTGTCACTATGAAAACATGTATTGATAGTCTGAATTAGATTAACTTTTGCGTTCATAATTTAACTTACTTTCTTGAAAATAGATATTACACGCCTTAGACATAAAAATATACTTAGTGTTCACTTTGATTTTTCCTATTTCATTGAATATCCTGCCCCAAATCTTCAGCATCAAATTCAGCCATACTTTTTTTTATGTCGTGTTTGTAATACTGTTATTTTCAGAGTCGAACAAGTCGGGTCATAACTCCTTGAAAGTGATTTTCTACTCCGTTTTCCTTCCGTCGTTGGTCATCCTAGTCCTACTCATTTTCGTAGGCGGCTGCAAACGCTCCATGGCAGGAGAACAACAGCTCAATCTTCTCCGGGCAAACGACGGCAACAACGTTAGCGATCCTCAACCGTTGATCTTCCGAAATGATCCCGGAATCGACGGTGAGAAACAACGTTAAAACAGGCCTTGATGACGCCGTCATTGAATCATACCCCAAACTAATTCTTGATGAAAAATGCAGCAATCTTGGTGTTGGAAATGGAGGAACTTCCAAAGGAGATTTAATTTGCTCGATATGTTTGGATGAATATCGTGGCGGTGAGACACTTCGATGTTTGCCGGAATGTAAGCATTATTTCCACGTTGAATGTGTAGACAAGTGGTTAAAGGTTAATGGGAGTTGCCCTGTTTGTAGACTTTGATGAATATATGGTTTTTGTTTGTATAATTTATAAGAATGACTAAATATATATATATATACTAGTGCTGCTTTTCACTAAAAAGGTTTAATTTGGTAATTTTTTTTTTTTATAATTTTTTATGGTCTGTTTACCTTTTGAATTTTGACCAAAATAAGAAAATTTTATTTTAGGAAAGTAATAATTTTTTGAGATAATTTCTTTTGAGATTTGCATAAGAAAGAGGAAAAAAAATGTAACGTGTAAATACTAGTGTTGCTCTTTACAATTTTTTTTTTGGAGACAGAAATGAGTGCATTATAGTAATGGTATTATAAATTGTCCAATAACATTTGCGATACAAAAGATGGGGTGTCCCCCAAAAATATTTCGACTACGGCCCCTTGGCCCCATACTTGGCTAGTGGTGTGCAACTGTGTTCCTTCCCCGCCCCCACCCAAAAAGTCCCTCAAAGGCCATACTCTTGGATTTGACTTAGAGTTGTGTGATAAGGTGCTGCAATCCAACCGGAGGGGCTAGTCCCTCTAGGGCTCCCAGAATCACTGTCGCCGCATCATCAGTTTGGAAATAGGGGGCCCATCACTGCCGTCATATTTAAAGAATAGCCTCCAAAGCCGCCATCGTCTCTGCTTCTTCCGGGGAATGCGCACTTGAGTCATCCTCCTCCTAGCACTTCCCGCCATCCAACGCCCCTTCATATCTCAACCAACCATGCCTACTGCCGCCCTTCCAGTCGCTGGGTGAAATGCCCTCCCAATGATGCTCTTTACTTATAGGTATAATTTGGTAAAATATTTATTAGCATTCTCTAATGGCAATTTGTTATTGTATAATGACAAGGGAAAAATGACAGTTTTGCTCTCTTTTGTTGGATATGTTGCACTTTTGGTTCCTTATGTTTCGTTGGTGCAAAAATAGTCTCTTACATCTGCATTTTGCTGCAATTTTGGTCAATGTGACTTGTTATAGCCAGTTTTAATAGTCAAATGAGAGGTCAATGATTTCTTGGGGCCTTTTGAAATAAATAAAAAATTAAGACTTTCTTGTCCAGATTTTTCAGAGGCTTGAACAATAATTTTACCCGTCTTCCAAGAAAGAGTTCGATAAAATAAGAAGAAACAATATTTAAGGAAAAAAAGAGCTAATTTTGAATATTCAAGCATAATTATATATTAAACCCAATTTGACTGCATACACAATTTTTAAAATTATAACTCCCGAACTTTTCTTCTTTTTTTCCATTAAAATATCTACTTAATACTAGTTTATAATGCATTTATAATAAAAGTGCTCTATATATGAAGTCAAAGTCTCACTCAGCCTCTTACAAATTCACATTTAAAGTAGTAATAGGAAAATAAAATAAAGGTGAATTTAATATATCTTTCTAAGATTCGATCAAATTACAAATAAATCAGTGTAATTTTAAAAAAATATATAAATACATCTCCCTATTAGTTATATATGATTAAGAATGGATACAAACTTTTATCAACAAAATTCAGGATCGACTTGTTAAATGTTCAGTTCAAACTCATTTATGCACTCCCTCCGTCTCATTTGAAGAATTCACTCTGAAAAATATATAACTTATTATTGATTGTATGTATTTACCTTTTAATTAAAAGTTAATTGTAAATCACACATTATTATATTAGTATGTGTATATAAGGTAGACAAATTCAAAATGAACTAGAATAAATTTTTTTAAAAGTGGACTCTCTTAACGTGATGAAGGGAGCAATAAATAAACGAACATGGTTGAAATTTTAAACTCGATTATTGGATAAACGATTAGAGTTTGAACACTCTAAATTTGGTTGAGTACCACCCTTACTCTTATTCAAAAAAAACACAAACCAAACAACTTTTGAATAGTTAAATGAAGTATTTATAATTTGACCAAACTCGAGAGAGGTAAGTGTAATTCGCCCATAAAATAAAGTCAGATGAGAGCTATAATAGTAAGAATACCCACCTAATACGTACAGAAGAAGAGATTGCGAAGGTTAAAGTTTGAATGAGAATATTTTTTTTTCCTAATACTTTGGCGGCATCAAATGCTGTTAGTTCATATCCAAAACATAAAAAGTTAGCATTTCATTATCAAAATCAATGTCCTCCTTTCTTATAGTGTCAATGTTGCTTAAATTAATGAATTCGACCCAAACTAAAAGAAAAAGGCATCGATTAATGGAGGGTTTATGATTCTTGATTTTGAATCTTTAAAAATGGAAATCTCAATCTTCTTTCTTGCCATACTCTTTTCTGCTGTTTCTGGCAATCCTGGAAATAATAATGGTTATGATTGCCCAACTAATTCCTTCTGTGGCACCGGCGACAACCCTACTGTAAAATTCCCTTTCAAATTCAAGAACCAAACCCGGAAAGACTGCGGGTTTCCTGGATTCGATCTGGGCTGCAGCTCCTCCGGGAAAATCAGCCTGAACCTTTCCGGTTCCGGGGAATTCTACGTCCGGGAAATCAATTATTTAAACCAACAAATCCAGCTTTACGATCCTCAGGGTTGCCTTCCAGGCCGCCTCCTGTCGTCCAAGTGGGATTTCTCTCCGTTTTCAGGCGTTTTTTACAGCAACTACACTTTCCTGCGATGTCCTGGCGATCTCGACTTGTCCCTGTTTCCGGTCATTGGTTGCCTCAGCGACGCCACCACCTCCGTCGTGGCTACTGCTACTTCTGTTGATGATTATGTGAAGGCCCTGATGAGCGTGTGCGGCGTGATTGCGACGGTGGCCGTTCCGAGTTCTCTGCCAATTTCAACCGACGATTTAAGGATTGCGGATCTGTTGCTGTCCTGGACAGAGCCTAACTGTGGAGTCTGCGAAGCAAAAGGTGGCTCCTGCGGGTTCTCCAATGCCGCCAGCGGCAGCGGCAGTGGAGAGCTCGCTTGCATTCATCCTTCTTCTTCTAATGGTAACTCAAAAGTAGAACTAATTGCTTATTGTGTGATGATTTTCGTATTAACTCATTAATCATAATATTTTATAACAATTGACGTGTCATTCATTTATTGATTATTTTTTTATAAAATAAGGTAATTATTAATATTATATTATTAACCAACGAATTAATGTCACATAAATTGTTATAAAAATTTGTAATAAGTATCATTATTATTTTTATCGAAGAAATTAGTTTGTAATATGAAAAATACTGAGAATTTGCTATGTATATATTTTTTGAAATGGTGCGATTTCGATAAGTGTTGTCACTCGTTCCAACTTCCAAGTTTTTGTTATTGACCAGCGACTAGTACGTGACTATTAAACTATAAAAATATGTAAACTGTAGTTCATTTAAGGGGTCATTCAACCATCAAGAGCTGAATAGTTTCTTTAAAGGAAGGGACTATAGTCTCACCGTTGAATTAACAATTTAAATTATACTAACTCGCAGCCCCCGGAACTTCTTCAGAGTAGCTCCTTCCATGCCTCAATTTTTAATTTTCCTATTTCATTTAATCTCCCTCTCCAAATCTTCAAGACTTCAACATAAATTTGTGGTGATTAACCTGAAGTTCAGTTGGGCTAAACTTGAGTAAATATTAATGAATACTTATTTTTATCTATCGTGTTTGTAATATTGTTTTCAGATTGGAAGCGCGACCGGGTCTTTGACTCCGTTATCTTTCCGTGCCTGATCATTCCAGCCATACTCATTTGCACGTGCTGCTGCAAATGCTTAATTGCAAGAAGACAACACCTCAGTCATCTCTGGTCAGACGACGGCAACAACGTTAGTATTCCTCAACCTTCGAGATTTTCCGAAATGATCCCACAATTGGTGGTGACAAACAACGTTGTTAAAACAGGCCTTGATGACTCTGTCATTGAGTCATACCCAAAACTTATTCTTAACAAAAAACGCAGCAATCTTGTTGCTCGAAATGGAGGGTCCAAACCAGATTTGATTTGCTCGATATGTTTGGATGAATATCGTGGCGGTGAGATACTTCGATGTTTGCCTGAATGTAAGCATTATTTCCACGTTGAATGTGTAGACAAGTGGTTAAAGGGTAACGGGACTTGCCCTGTTTGTAGAGTTTGATGATTTTTTTTTTTTTGGTATAATTCGTAGCGCGAATTACATTTTCCCCTAAGATCACCCTCCTAATTTGATTAAATAATAAAACCCTCCGGATCGGTGGATGAATTACAATTTCTGTCAAGAAGTTTGGATAAATTACAAAATCACACTCCTTGTCCGTTAAATAACAAAAACCCAATTTACCGGCAAGCAAATTACATTTACGATGTACCACTGAGGTTTTGGTAAATTACAAAATAATTCACCCATTTGAGATGTCAAATTTACTCATTTTCAAACTTGAATAATGACATAAATTATACGAGTATATATTTGGAAAGACTAAAGTCTCACTCACTTAATCTATCTAAAATTTAAATATCAAAACGCTCTTCCCAAAAATAAAAAGGAACAATTAAAATTCCTAATTTATTATAGCAAGCCAAAGGAAAGTTTTTCTATTTATGAAACAAAATCACTATTGAAGATTGCTTTCTATCCTATATGAGACCGTAAGTGAGAATAATCTCAACAAAATTTTCTCTAAACAATTCATTATTACTGGCTCCCGTACCTGATTTGTGGTTGTTTAGGGAGAAATTTGTTGAGAATATCATTACTATGGCGCAAGAGAGAGGAGAGAGGGGAGGAGGAAGGTGGAGGAATTTTGAAAGGGAAGGGGGAAAGAGGGAAGAGGGAAGAGGGGGTGGGGGTGGGTGGGGGGTGGTGGAAGGGGAGAGGAGAAAAACGCAGGGGGAGATACCCAAGCAAATACTTCTTGAATATGAGGGGGGACATAGAGTTAACCCCCTCCCAAAGAATGCACAACACTCCTAATTTGAATAGTTAAAGGAGCTGTTTGTAATTTTTGGACTGATTTATAATTTGACCAAACCTGAGCGAGGTAAATGTAATTCGCCCATAAAATAAAGTCTGATGAGAACTATAATATAATAGTAGTACCCACCTTTTTTTTTTAGAGGAAAAGTGATTGTATTAATGACGTTGAAAATCTTCCAACAACGTTTGAATTACAAAATCCAGGAACGAGTCTCAGTGATACTCTAAATGCTGATCCTTGGCTCAGCAGATGCACGATAACAGTCTTACCTCTCTCCAACCAAAAATTCCCAAAACCCCTCTTCTCACTATTCTTTTTGCCACCAAGGAAATAAGTCCTCGAGAGCCCACTAGCAGAGGTAGTTCATTGCAGACACTCAAAACCACCGACGTCACCGCATCTCCTACCAGTGCGCATGGGCCCCATCTGAAGGTCAATAGCCGCAAGGGCCGCCATCGCCTTGGCTTCCTCCAGGGAATAGTAATACCCACCTAATACGCACAGAAGAAGAGATTGCCAAGGTTAAAGTTTCAATGAGAATATTCTTTTTCCTAGTCCTTTAGCGGCATCAAATGGCTAAATGCTATTAGTTCGTGTCCAAACATTAAAAGTTAGCATTTCATTATCAAAATCAATGTCCTTTCTTATAGTGTTTGTTGCTCAAATTGATGAATTCCGCCCAAACTAAAAGAAAAAGCCATCAATTAATGGAGGGTTTATGATTATTGATTTTGAATCTTCAAAAATGGAAATCTCAATCTTCTTTCTTGCCATACTCTTTTCTGCTGTTTTTGCCTCTCCTGGAAATGATTGCCCACCGATTTCCTTCTGTGGCACCATCCCTTTAGATAATCCTACTGTAAAATTCCCTTTCAAATTCCAGGACCAAACCCAGAAAGACTGCGGGTTTCCAGGATTCGATCTGGGCTGCAGCTCCGCCGGTAAAATCAGCCTGAACCTTTCCGATTCCGGGGAATTCTACGTCCGGGAAATCGATTATTTCGCCCCAAGAAATTCAGCTTTACGATCCTCGGGGTTGCCTTCCGGGATGCTTCCTGTCGTCCAAGTTGGATTTCTCTCCATTTTCAGGCGCTTATTACAGCAACTACACTTTCCTGAGATGTCCTGGCGATCTCGACAAGTCCCTGTTTCCGGTCATCGGTTGCCTCAGTAACAACACCATCTCCGTCGTGGCGACTTCTACTTCTTCTCTGGCCCCGTGTGCAGCGTGATTGCGACGGTGGCCGTGCCGACTTCTCGGCCAAATTCAACCGAAGATTTAAGGATTGCGGATCTGTTGCTGTCCTGGAAAGAGCCTAACTGTGGAGTATGCGAAGCAAAAGGTGCCTCCTGCGGGTTTGCCAATGCCAGCGCCGGTGCCGGCAGTGGAGAGATCGCTTGCATTCATCCTTCTTCTAATGGTAACTCAAAAGTAGAACTAATTATTTTTTGAGTAATGATATTCGTGTCAACTAATTAATCATAATTTTTCATAACAATTGACAGACGACTAGTGACTATCAAACTATGTCTTAAAATTGAACAGTATACAAATGTTCAATTTGATTTTTCCTCTTTCATTCAATCTCCCACCTCAAATCTTCAACATCAATGTGTGGTGATTAACCTGAAGTTCATTGGGATAAATTTTGAGCAATTAATTAATACTTCTTTTTCTGTCGTGTTTGTAATACTGTTCTCAGATTGGAACCTACCGGACGATAACGTCGATAGCTCCTTTAAATTTTTTTTCTACGTCCTTTTCCTTCCGTTGTTGGGCGTTCCAACCATACTCATTGGCATAACCTGCTACGTACAATCACAGGAAAGAGAACAACGCCTCAATCTTCTCCGGGCAAACGAGGACAATAACGTTAGCAATCCTCAACCGTCCAGATTTTCCGAGATGATCCCACAATTGATGGTGACGAACAACGTTAAAACAGGCCTTGATGACGCCGTCATTGAATCATACCCCAAACTAATTCTTAATAAAAAATGCAGCAATCTTGTTGCTGGAAATGGAGGGTCCAAACCAGATTTGATTTGCTCGATATGTTTGGATGAATATCGTGGCGGTGAGACACTTCGACGTTTGCCGAAATGTAAGCATTATTTCCACATTGAATGTTTAGACAAGTGGTTAAAGGTTAATGGGAGTTGCCCTGTTTGTAGAGTTTGATGAAGTTGTGGTTTTTGTTTGTATAATTTGTAAGAACGAGTAAATGCAAGTGTTGCTCTTTCCTTGTAAATTCTCATGCATAACATAGCATAATATGCATAAATAAAGAGGAAAAAAAATCAACTCGTGCTAGAGGAGTTGACTACCCAAAGAGGATTTAGATTTACATTTTTAGCGTGCCGCACAAACTGTGTAATTTACTTGCACTCAAAACTACGGTCTACGCTTCCTCAACTTATTTACCAATAGTAGTATTGCTCGATCCCTTGCCTACACCTTGAAAGGAAAATTTAAAAGGACAAAATATATCACAAGCCATTAAACTAATGATTAGGAAATTTTTGATTATCTTACCCAAAACACTAGGGATCACGGTTCGCCACTTGATAAAGACAAGTTTCACAACGTGTCCAATTGAAAAATGAAAGGTACACCTTCAATCATTTACTTCTTTTTCTTTACTTTTTTTTATTCTATTTTTTTTTCCTGAAACAACCTATTATGTGGCTGGCGGGCTTGACTGCCTATTTTTCTTTTTTAAATTAAAAGAGGGATTGGTTACCATTTTATTGATTGCAGAAAAATTAAAACCATCCTGGTTTACATTTTGTTGCCCATTTTGTTGTATTTTCACCTTCAATTATTTAGGGGGTGCTTGTTTCATGGTTTTGAGAGAGGGGAATTGCAATGGAAATGAAAGGGGATGTTTGGTTTGGGGGTTTCATTCCCCGGACCCCACCCCCATATCCCATTGGGCCTGTTCTTTTTGTTCTGTTTTGAAAACGGTTTTGGTTTCAACAGTAAATTTAATATATTTTAATCATATTTCATCATTTTCAATACAACTTTTTACTATTCAGCATCTACTTTTTACATTTTCAATACACTTTTTACATTATAAAATTATTTTTTAAAACTTGTTTTCAAAATCGTTTTCAAAACGATGAAAAAGAACAGGCCCATTGTCTTTCAATCATCCATTCCCCTCCATTTTGAGGGGAATGGGAATCATTCATTTGTATAATTATTTTTTGTGTGTTTTTTATTTTAAAATTTTTTAATTAGTAAAAATTATCATTGTAATACATCAAAATATAAATAGTTTATAAGATATTAAATGTTAAGCGTAAGAAAATTAAAATAAATTTTATTCTTAAAAATTTTATTTTTGAACCAAACAACATCAATGGTAATCATAGTTATTTCCTATCACAAACCAAACAACACAAATACAATGATTAAATCTACTATCATTCCTCACTACTATCAATTTCATTTTCATTCGCATTCCCCTCTATAACCAAGCGCACCCTTACTTATATTAATGCTCCACTCGTTCCATTATTAAAGTCAAGTTTGGAGCATATACAATTTTTTATGGATTGTAAAGTATAACACATAAAATATGTAATTTTTTCCATAGTTTTTTCATTACTATCCTTACTTTCTTAGGGTCTATTAGTTGTAAACCATATATAATTATATTCAGTAAGGGTAGAAGTAATAAATCTAAATTTGACTCTTCTAACTAGACATAGAGTACTAATTTATAATGCGGTTATAAAAAGTGCTATAGATGAAGGCAATGTCTCCCTTTATGTGTTTACTCTTAAGAGGAAAATAAAATAAAGTCCGGTGAGAGCTATAATACTAATACCCACCATCTCATTTTATTTTTTTAATCCTTCGGCAGCATCAAATTGGCTAAATGGTGTTCGTTCATGTCCAAACATTAAAAGTTAGCATTTCATTATCAAAATCAAATGTCCTTTCTTTTCTTTGTTTTAGTGTTGTTGCTCAAATTGACCGGCCATCAAGAAAAAGCAACAAAAAAAAAAAACCCCACCAAGAACCTCTAATATTTTGGATTTATTATGCTATTTTCCCAGTTTGATTCTTGATTTCGAATTCTCAGCAACAACAGTTTAGATTAGCCTATATGGGCATTTTGAAAATCTCAATCTTCTTTCTTGGAATTCTGTTTTCTGCTTTTGCCAATCCTGGAAATGGTGATGATTATTGCCCAGCTAATTCCTTCTGTGGCAACAGCGATCTTAATAATCCTCCTGTTAAATTCCCTTTCAAATTCCTGAACCAAACCCGGAAAGAATGCGGGTTTCCCGGGTTCGACCTGGGCTGCGATTTTGCCGGAAAAATCAGCCTGAACCTTTCCAATTCCGGCGAATTCTACGTCCGGGATATCAACTACGTCACCCAAGAAATCCAGCTTTCCGATCCTCAGGGCTGCCTTCCAGGCCGCCTCCTGAAGACGGGGTTGAATTTCTCAATTTCTTCTTCTTCTTCTTCTCTGTTTTCGGGTGAGTATTACAGCAACTACACTTTCCTGGGATGCCCCGGCGATCTCGACCGGTCTCTATTTCCGGTCATCGGTTGCCTCAGCAACAACAGCGTCTCCGTCATGGCTAGTTCTTCTCCTGATTTTGTGGCGGCGGCCAAGAGCATGTGCGGCGTGATTGCGACGGTGGCAGTGCCGAGTTCCCGGAGGAATCCGAGCAACATGTTTGCGATTGACGATCTGTTTCTGTCCTGGAAAGATCCTCAATGTGGAGTCTGCGAAGGGAAAGGTGGTTCATGCGGGTTCGCCAACGCCGCCGCCGGCGGGGGAGAGATCGTTTGCACTAATCCTTCTCCTTCAAATGGTAACTCAACAGTATTAACTAATTTTTCCAAAGTTGTAAGTAGTAGAAATTTAGTACACGTACTATTAAACTATAGAAATAGGTGTCAATAATATGAAACTAACTTTTGAGCCCTTAATTTCTTGACATAATTAGTATAGAAATTCCCAATTTTCAATTAATAGTACATAAGAATGTCTCGTATAGTATAATGTCACATCAATCACTAAATTTTTCCACTGAAAAATTTATTTTCCCAATTATTTTCTAAAATGTTATTAGCGTTCACTTTTCCTATTTCATTGAATCTCCAACCCCAATTCTTCAACATCAGTTGTTGGTGATTAACTTGATCAGTTAATACTTTGGAACACTGCATTATGTCGCACACGCGCTAACTTTAATTTACACTACTTTTGTTGTGTTTGTAATACTGTTTTTCAGGTTGGAAGTGGCCGGGCGATAAGTTCTTTAAAGTGTTTGCTTACTCCATTCTCCTTCCGGCTGTGATCGTTCCAGCCGTACTCATCGGCGTAGCCTGCTGCAGATGCTTACTGGCAAGAGAACAACGCCTCAATCTTTTCCGGGCAAACGACAACAACAACAACGTAAGCAATCCTCAATCTTTGAGATTTTCTGAAACGATCCTGTCGGTGACAAACAACGTTAAAACGGGGCTTGATGACGCTGTCATTGAATCATACCCAAAACTAATTCTCGACGAAAACTGCAGCAGTCTTGGTGTTGGAAATGGAGGGTCCAAAGGAGATTTGATTTGCTGGATTTGTTTGGATGAATATCGTGCCGGCGAGACACTTCGATGTTTGCCGAATTGTAAACATTATTTTCACATTGAATGTGTAGACAAGTGGTTAAAGATCAATGGGACTTGCCCTGTTTGTAGAGTTTGATGAAGGATTTTGTTTGTATAATTTGTAAGAATGAGTAAATACTAGTGCTCCTCTTTGCTAAATAGGTTTAAGGCTTAAATACTTTTTGCCCCCTATGTTTATAGGGGAGTTCTACCTTTACCCCCTGTGTTCTTTTAATTAGTCTTTTGCCCCCATGTGTTATTTTAATTAGTCTTTTTCCCTCCCCCCCCCCCCAAATGACCATAATGTAATGACTTTTATAACTTTCCTCTATTAGTCATTATATTTTTGGACAATAATACTCTCAACCAATTAAACATTAACAATAAATAAATAAATTAACTATTTAAACTTAAAAGAATTTTGGTGAGTGACTTTAAATTATCAATAAAATTAAGAAACAAATCTATTTAAAAGATCACATTGAGAAGTTTAACAGTTGAAGTTCAACTATAACGAGAAAGTCTATGTCTGATATTCAACCAAAACACAAAAAAAAAAAAAAAAAAAAAGTTAGTCCATGATCTTTTCATGAAAATATGTAGGTTGAAACACATCCATCTATGCATGGTGCTTTTTTGCTATCCAGTCAACAAGGACCCATCGGAATTAATTTTACACGTGAAGGTGGTGAAAAAGGTGGTGAAGGAAGTGAAGATCACAACTGATTATTCAAGAACAAATGACAATTTATTTGACTGATAGGGTGAAAATAACATCATCTTTATGTTGTTATATGATATGCTTGTTTATATATGCACTTTGTGGAGCTGCATCACATACGTCTGCTTTTCTATTTTTTTTTTTTTTATTATGGTTGAATATTAGACATAGACTTTCTCGTTATGGTTGAACTTCAATTGTTAAACTTCTCAATGTGTTCTTTTAAATAGATTTGTTTCTTAATTTTATTGATAATTTCAAGACACTTACCAAAATTCTTTTAACTTTAAAGAGTTAATTTATTTATTGTTACAAAAAAAGCGGCAATTTCTGTTTTAAAAAAGATAGGCTAAATTACAAAAACACCCTCTTCGTTTGGTTAAATAATAAAAACACCCCTTGACTGGAGGGTTAGTTACAATTTTCCCCTGAGGTTTGGATAAATTACAAAATCACCCTCATAGTTTGGTTAAATAACAAAAATCCCCCTTGACGAATAGGGAAATTACATTTTTCCCCTTAAGGTTTGGATAAATTACAAAATGATCCTCCTAATTTAATTATAAAATTAATCCATTTAAAAATTAAAATATGACATAAACATTAAATACTTGAGAACACTAAAATGCCCCTAAATTAATCTATTTGAAATTTGAAGATCAAAATGACATTCACAAAGACACAGATGAGTGCTTAAAATCAACCAAATGCCATTCACTTACGGCCTCTTCTAGAATTAAACAACGATATTTTTGTTTGAGAAATAGAAAAAAAAAAAAAAAAAAAAAACCATGAATGGCATAATAAGTCATAAATTTTAAACATTTATTTGTGTCTTTGTGAATGGCATTTTGAACTTCAAATTTCAAATAGATTCAGTTAGGGCACTTTAGTTTTTCCAAGTATATAATATTTATGTCATATTTTAATTTTTAAATGGGTTAATTTTATAATTAAATTAGAAAGATCATTTTGTAATTTATCCAAACTTTAGGGGGGGAGGGGAAATGTAATTTTCCTATTGGTCAAGGGGAATTTTTGTTATTTAACCAAACTAGGAGGGTAATTTCATAATTTACCCAAACCTCAGGGGGAAATTGTAACTAACTTGCCGGTCAAGGGGTGTTTTTGTTATTTAACCAAACTAGGGAGATGCTTTCGTAATTTAGTCAAACTTCATGGGAGAAAATGTAATTTGCTCAATAGGATAATTTGGATAAAAGATTTAGTATGATTGACAGTTGCGATCATACTGACTAAATACCACGTCCATCTTACTTACAAGCCGAGATTATTCCATTAATTGTAAGTGTAACCACCCTTCATGGTAGTCCAATATCTTAATAAGTCCATCGAAATCATCTAATCTTTTCTTATCTAACATTCAAACCTCACATTAATTCATCGGGTGGCATAAACATACTTTGCAAAACTGTGACATGTATCGTAAGATCATACGATTCTATAATCCCAAATACCAAATCGGTTCTACCTCCGATTTTATTCGTACCACAAAATTTTTTTGAAATGACTCAAATAATACTAATTTTTATAATTTATCAGTAATTTTACATCTGCACGTACATTTAGTGTACGATTTGATATGATCCTACATCCATATTGATCTCACGTGGTATCGCGATTTCGCAAACTATGAGCATAAATACGTGATAACATTTTATTGTACGATCTAAAATATAAAAAGGAATAAATTTAGGTGATAGGTGTTGTTCTTCATCAAAATTAAAATATTTTAAAAAGTAAAAGTGGCTAATTTTATAATATCTATAATAACCTTTTTGGGTAAAAAATTAATATAAAAATATCAATGGGGAAATATGTAAATAATTGTTTTCATTATGTGTATCATGAAAAGATCTTTTACATTTGGGGTGTGCGTGCTGAATAGGAATGGAGGGTAGGGATCCTCGTAAAGTTGATCCTTTCGGCCAGCCTGAGGGTTTGCTGTGCTCTTCGCCTTCAGGCCTTTGGCTCTTCCCATAAATGGTGGGTTCAGATCCTCTAGTCCCAAATGTTTCGGGACTAAAATATCTCTTGCTATTTATAGCAAAATTCAAGGGGTTGGTGCCGGTGGTAGTGGTGGGATCCCGCCACTACCTCCAAACCCCCTAAAGTAGAGCCGATGGTAGGGCAAGAGACACCTTAGTCCCATTTTTTGGGACTAGGGAATCTCAAGCCATAAATGGCTCTCTTGGCTCATGGAATCTATAAAACTCGTTCAACAGGATAAAAGAGGGAACGGAAGGTATTATAGAAGAAGGCTTTCGTGTGTAAGTGAGTTCTAAGATCACATCTTTGGAATAAAATCTAGCTAGAAAAGAAATTCAATTACAACAAACAGAGATCGGTATGGTCGTTTTGCCTCACAAACAATGCAAATGACACATTTAATGATTTTTATTAATGGAATGACCACTCTCATTAATTTAGTAAGCATAATCCTGAATATGCAAACGTTTAATGGCTTGTGACATAATTTGTCTAATCTAACTTAAAATAGGTTACTACACATACCTGTCGCAATTGTCTATCTGTATACGTAGAATGATGATGAAAATTATCGCATTAAATATTCGAAACGTCATATATATATTATTTTCAACGGGAGACAATTAAGATGAGGTCCGGCCCAAAAATGACACAAACCCGGTCCGTTTAACCGGCCCAATCCTAAGAAAAACTCTGGGAAAAAAAAAAAAAAAGATAAATACTAAACAGATTTGCGCGCGCTATACGGTAACCCGAACCCGGAAATATAAATAGTTATTTCTGACTACTTCACGTTTGATCGTTTGTTGTTAATCTGATCGGAATCGGAGGACCGATAGACGATGGCGACGACGAAGAACAATGGTGGAAGCAGCAATCGGAGCAATAATAGTAGTCACTGCAACTTGATGATGAATAATGATAAGGGTCGGACTTTACCCGTCGACCCGAATCTTCCGAGGTACCTTTGTCAGAACTGCCGCAACTATCTCCACTTCGTCGGCGTCGACTCTTACGCCGACAAGTACTTAGCTCCCGATGCTTTCCGTTCCGGTTAGGGTTTCTATTTCTTCTGGGTTTTGTTAATTCTGTTGGATTCGTCGATGAATTTTGGAATTTTAATGATTATCTGAGAGGAATGTTCCTTTTTAGCAACAAATGTGACTTAAATATATATGCCGTGGCTATTTATTCTTGATTTCGAATGTTCATTGCATCAATTTGAAGCTTTCCCTTTATTATTGGAACGCCAAGATTAAATTCTTTTCATGTTAGTGAGGTGCTTGCTGCTTTTTGTCGGCGTGGAAATTTTGGGTTTTGTAATTTAGTTAATTAGTAGAGGATGCTGACGAATTCCCTTGAATGTGTACGATGGTGATTAGTTTAAGAGAGGTGATATGATGAATGCTTGGAGTTGGAAGTGCGTGATGATTTGGAATGAATGTGCAGGGGTGCAGGGTTCTTCAGTACATGGGGCTAGTAGTAGTGTTTTAGCTTCGACACGTATGGATCATTCATTTGTTGTACTGCCAAAGCAGAAAAATCAGGCAACGGGGGTGCCTCCTCGCCCTCGTGCTGGAACTGTTCAGCCTGATGCTAGTATTCAGTCGGTTAGGGCAATGGAAGAATCATTTGTAGTTTTGCCTCCACCTGCAGCTTCTGTTTATAATTCAGAATTGGGAGCTGATGGAGGTGGAATTCATTTGCCATCGCATGAAGGTAGCCCGACCAATATTCCTTCCCAGCCAAATAATTCTGGCTTCCACACCACCATAACTGTCCTGAAACGTGCATTTGATATTGCTACATCGCAGACACAGGTATATTACTTTCGGCAGTTCTTTGATGAAAAATGTCGTCAAATGTGATTTTCGGTGATGTTTCTCCGCTTGAATGATTGCAATATTAATCATCTTGTAGTCTCCTTGATCAGTCATAGGCTTTTTGTCTCTTATGTTACCAGGTTGAACAACCACTCTGTCTGGAGTGCATGCGAGTTCTTTCCGATAAACTTGAGAAAGAGGTTGAAGACGTGAACAGGGACATAGAGGCATATGAAGCCTGTCTGAAACAGTTGGAAGGGGATTCGAGAAATGTTCTCAGTGAAGCTGATTTTCTTAAAGAGAAACTTAAGGTTCGTGTTTGAGATTAATTTAGTATAAAAATAAGTACCTCTTTTCTCATACAAAAAAGAATGAACTGAATACCGTAGGCATGATACTTCATCTCTCTCTCTCTCTGCGCTCTTTATCGTCCACAGTGATTAAATAAGCTTGTTGTGCTCCACAGTAACTGCTTCATGCCCTTTATTATACAACATTTTAGGGTGATGGTTTTTGTGTTTCACTTTCCTCGTTAATTTTATGTTTAATTCTTTCTATTGAAGATAGAGGAAGAAGAAAGAAAGCTTGAAGCAGCCATTGATGAGACTGAAAAACAATGTGCAGCAGTTACTTCTCAATTAAAAGAACTGGACTTAAAATCTGGTCGCTTCAAGGAGTTAGAGGAACGGTAAGTCCCACAAGTAGTGAATGTTTTAATTCTGATTTTTTTCTTTGTTTTTTTTTTCCATTAGCATTTGATATGCATCTTTGATTAACCTCTCTTTTTGGCAGATATTGGCAAGAATTAAACAATTTTCAGTTTAAATTGATATCACATCAGGTTCATCACTGTTACTTTTTCCCTCTCATCTTTCTTAGCAGTTACTGCAGATTATATGGATATTGATTTTCTTGTTTTATCTGTGTCATGTTGGTAATCTACTCATTGGTCGCTTGTTCATGTCAAGTTCCTTTTTTTCTTCATCACTGCTGTTGCTTTTGTTTAAGCTGGATTCTGATTGCAAACAGGAAGATAGGGATGCAATTTTGGCTAAGATTGAAGTTTCACAAGCTCATCTAGAATTGTTGAAACGCACTAATGTGCTTAATGATGCCTTTCCTATTGGGCATGATGGAGAATTTGGGACAATCAACAACTTCCGTTTGGGAAGGCTTCCCAGAGTTCCGGTACGTGAGACAGAATATCTTTGTTTTTGGGTATAAGGAAGTAATTTTTAACCAGTTAATATAATTTTCCTTAGCTTGACAACTTGTATGCAAAAGTAATTTTACTGTATTATTTTTTAGGTTGAGTGGGATGAGATAAATGCTGCTTGGGGTCAAGCTTGCCTTCTCCTTCATACTATGGCTCAATATTTCCGGCCAAAGTTTCAGTATCCTTTATTTATGAGTTCATGGTTGCTGAATCTTCAATAAAGTTTTAACATTGTCTATCTACATATAAAGAATTTTACCATTGTAACTTCTTGGGGTGCCCATCTTATTTTTCCAAAGTTCTTAACGTGCTTGTGATCAGTTATCGAATAAAAATTATTCCAATGGGTAGTTATCCTCGCATCATGGACACAAGCAACAACACCTATGAGCTGTAAGTAGATGGTTTTCTTAACTGTGTTGAAGTCTTTTGAATTACATTAAGAAGTGAATTTGAGGACTAAGTGTAAGAGGGTTGTTATTGACATATTAACTTGGGCTTGCCCGGGCAAATAATATTTATTTTTCATTTTGTGAGGGGGGAGGGGAAGGAAATTGACTATATGACTTGGGTATGCTTTTCTCTTTGTCAACCTGCTAGGAATCTTCCTTTATGCCAAGTTACTTATGGCTGTGTCAGAGGGTGTAGAAATATATATATATATATCTAGATGCTATCTTGGTGGCTTTTCAACTGAATGAGGATTGCTTTAATAACTGTGTCACACAGTGGGGTGAGGCTATTCCTTGTTCATCTTTATATTGTGAATCTGCTGGCTAAAATTAGTTTCCTGTCATCTTGATCTTTCACAGAATTTATAATTCAGCTGGACCTTTTTATTCATATATACATATATTTTTGTATATTTGTGCATATAATTTTCCCACATAGTGGGGTAAAGGAAATTATAAATAAAGACACTTCATGTTTGAATATAGACGAAAGGTCTCTTTACTGAATACAATGGTGAGATATGATCCATATAGCCAATCCTATATATTGGGATACCGATTTTGTTTCTGTGCATGTAATTACCTCAGCTTTGATGTGGTAAAAGTTATTTAATTGGTCATCAGGCCACACACAATCGCTGCCATTATCTGACTATATCTGTCTTCATGCATTCATCTGATTTGTATTTCTGTTCATGCTTCTAATTTGTGTTTATCTCAGCTTTGGTCCAGTTAATTTGTTCTGGAGCACACGCTATGACAAGGCAATGACATTATTCTTGACATGCCTTAAGGATTTTGCTGAGTTTGCAAATGCCAAGGATAAAGAGAACAATATTCCTCCTAACAAACAGTTTGAGCTCCCTTACAAGTATGTTTTTATTATTATTACTAAAACACCTTTACTGAAGTGCAACATACATCTCATGCATTGATGCTTGAAGATTTTATATGCTGATTTTTATTTGCTTTTTAGTTTATTTAATCAAGCCTTGTTTCTGAAACATCTATTTCTGCCCTTATTTTTAGGACACGCTTACTCTCGACACTTTTGTTGGGTTTGGGGTTTTTTTTTCTTTGATGCAAGCATTTCATTCTCATGTACTGTTTCCGTTAAGGGATAGCATATGCTAAAGTGATGTTGCATGTAATGTTTTCTCACTCATCATTTTGCTCGCATTTGTTTGCAGGATAGAAAATGACAAGGTGGAAAGCTACTCAATTACACAGAGCTTCAATAAACAGGAGAATTGGACTAAAGCTCTCAAGTACACCCTCTGCAACTTGAAATGGGCTCTCTTCTGGTTTGTAGGTAATACAAATTTCCAGCCGCTTCAGGCTACCGCCTCTTCTCAACCTGAAGTTACTGCTGCAAGCTCGCTGTACGGTAGAAGACCTGCTGTTTCCAAATCCTGACAGTGAATCGCCTGAATCATAGAATAAGCATGCCCGATAACCGTTTGTAAATATATTAATAGCTTTAGTTCCCTGTATTGACTAATTACTGTGTAACTGTAACATAGTATGAAATTCATGATAATTGTCATCCAATGTAAGGCACACAAGTTTCTTCTGTGTTTTTTCTGGTGTGATTGTGTTCTTGTGAAAGTTGGCTCAGGAGAAATGGCCCTTTTGCAAATCCCACTATGTTCATTTTTCGTAAACTGAAAGGACAATGCTTATGAACAGAAAATTATGGAAAGTTTTGCTTACAGTTTGTAGATTCAAATGTGTCAAATTATTAACCCAAAGCTTTTATTGTTCATTGGGTATCAAAATAAATTTGGCAAATATTCATGAAGTTACATATTTTCACTTCAATCCTACCAATTTACTTACCTTTGTTGGCATCATATTTTAGAATACCAAATGGATATGAATATTGAAACTAAATCATTGAGTAAAAGGGGAAAAAAGTATTCCCTCCGTACCCTTAAAAGATTTCATTTTGGAGTTGTACCTTGGATGTGACTCATAAACGGTTGTACCACTAGATTCTTTTCGTAGAACGAAGGGAGTACCGAAGAACTTCAAGATTTTGTTGATAAACCAAGACAAAAAGGAATTCATCAAGGTATCAGTCTTGACTTCAGCCATTGATCCCACAAATTTAAAGTATAAAAACTAATAAGTGGAGTAGGAATTGCAGATAGGACATCTGATTATTGGTTGGAAACTTGGAATAAATTGATGAACTTAGTCAGCACATAAACAATGATGCCTTGTACGTTAAGTTATTATTTCCATGCAACCATGCGAGCATGGCTCTGATTTCTCTCATACATCCAAATTTACTATTGAATTAGTCAAGAAGATTGTTAGGCGGTTCAACTTATTTTTGCACTCACGACAAAAAGACACAATTTCACTGAATTTGGCCACCAACCCGTACTGCAAGTTAACATCTTTGTGCATAGTATATATATATATAATTTGAGGTTAATTTCTACAGTGGACAATCAGGAAATCAAGAAGATCGATAAAGGAAAGAGTTCGATTAGTTCTTAATCGGTGATCATGGGCGGGGGAAAATTCGTAGTGAAGATTGAGGAAGCAAAAGAGTTTGTTGAAGAACATGGAAGAGCATATTCAAGAGGTCCAGTTTACAGAAATGCATTAGCAAAAGATGGATTTAAGCCTCTTGCTCAAGGACTTGACTGTTGTTGGGACATTTTCTTGTGAGTTTTCATTAATATTTGTGTTTGGTTTTATAGGAGGAATGAGGAAAAAAATAATAATAAAGAAAAAAGAATCTTGAAATTCAGCTAATTTCTGGCTGTTTTTTCTTTATCTTCGCTGATTTCGAAACAGGAATAGATTTGATCTGAAATGGCTTTAATTATGAATTTATGAGAACCCTTTCTATGATTGCATCAAAAGAGCTGTAAAAGTTTGTCTTTTTGACAGTGAGTCTGTGAAGGATTATCCCCACAATCGGATGCTGGGAGAGCGCGAGATGGTACATGGAAAGGTACTTTCAGTGAGGAAAATTGTCACTTTTTGGATTCGTTTATAAATCTTATAGACTTGGCTTGTATGTGTTTGCTTTGCAGGCAGGTAAATATGTCTGGTTAACTTATCAAGAAGTATATGATTTGGTTTTGAAAGTGGGAAACTCCATTCGCAGTTGCGGTGTTAGACAAGTAAGTCCCGGGGCTTGTCATTGCTAAGAGAATTCAATTTCATTTCATCTGTGAAAAGTTGATGATTGTTGTCTCAAGTTGTATTACTTTACGGTTAGCTTTTCTGATTGTTGCATATCCAGGGTGATAAATGCGGAATCTATGGTGCCAATTGCATAAAATGGGCCGTAAGTATGCAGGTAACTACTGAATATGATCATTCATTTCCTTAGAAATTTCGTTTATTTTCAGTATCTTGAACTTGAAGTATATTAGTCAAGGCAAAGTTTGCTACAGTTAACTGACTCACCTCGTAAAAATGTATGCAAAATCTTCTTGATTCTTGCAGGCATGCAATGCTCATGGACTTCAATGTGTGCCTTTGTATGATACACTAGGTAATTAAGTTGTTCATACTTTGTTTATCATGAATCAATCTCTTGAGATCGATCCCATGAACCAACAATTCCGAATTGTTGTACATTTCCAGCGTTATTGCCAGAGTACTTTATAATTGTGGATTAATTAGCATTCTTTTTGAATGCGGATGATTGAAAATTGACTGATTGTGGTTTCAGGCGCTGGTGCCGTTGAGTACATAATTTGTCATGCAGAGGTTTCAATAGTTTTTGTTGAAGAAACTAAAATTGCTGAGGTAACCTCTCTAGCTAAGATGCAATGTCGTTTTGCTGTTCTTTATACTCCATAGAGCTACTCAGTTTTAGACTCCACTTTCTTCAGGTGTTGAAAACATTTCCAACCACTGGAAAGTACCTGAAAAGTAAGTTCCTAATCAGACATCTTCTTGCTGTACTTAAGATTTGTCTTAGTTTAAGGAATTAACGCTTGTGGCTCATCGTGTAGCTGTTGTGAGCTTCGGGAAGGTTTCCAGGGAACACAAGGAGGTTTCCGCTACTTTTGGCTTGAAAATATTCTCTTGGGATGAGTTTTTGCTTCTGGTGAGCTATTCTGTAGTCAGTTTTCTGCTTATGATTTCTTAACACAGAAGAATAAGTCAATAAGCTGAGTAGTTGCATCTGTTGATTTTTCGAGCCGAGTGACTTTGTTTTGATACTTGATTCACTCTTGCAGGGATTAGGCCAGAAATTTGACCTTCCCGTGAAGAACAAGACGGATATCTGCACTATAATGTACACCAGTGGAACCACTGGTGACCCAAAAGGAGTGATGATTTCCAATGAGGCCATTCTTTCCATTATATCGGGCGTAGATCATCATCTGCAGAGCATAAATGAAGAGGTAAAGTTGTATATTCCCTTCCAGATTTAGTAACCTTATGCCTTCAAAGTGTAACATTGGTTGTAAATGTTCAACAACACTGGCAGTTCAGCGAAAAAGATGTGTATCTGTCATATCTTCCCTTGGCGCACATATTTGATCGCGTGATTGAGGAATTATTGTTCAACAGAGGTGCCTCCATAGGATTTTGGCATAAGGTGAGTCTTGAATTTATACATGAACTTTAGCCTAGATTCAATGGTTGGTATATACCGATGGATTGATAACAAAACTATACATTGCACTCTCAGGATGTCAAACAATTGATTGATGACATAAAAGAGCTCAGGCCAACCATTTTTTGTTCGGTTCCTCGAGTATTAGACCGGATATATTCAGGTAAAAAGTGATACTTTATTAATTGCTGCTTTTTTTCCATACTTGATCATAAAGATGCTTATTGTTGTAATTGGTTCATCTTCATCAGGTTTGACAGAGAAGGTTTCTTCTTCTGGACTTCTCAAGTATGCATTGTTCAATCTTGCCTACTCATAGTAAGATCATCTCTCAATTCTCGAATTGCATTTTCATCGTTGTTTTTTCAGAATTTTGTGCCTATAAGAGAGCTTTCATTAACCATTTTTTCATTTTGCAGCAAATTGCGAAACATGAGCAACGGGTATAAACATTTGGATGCATCACCAATACTGGACAAAATTATCTTCAATAAGGTACTAAAACAATTCCCAGAGCTCCAGTTTTGGTTCATTTTTCTTTCGATATAGCAGATGTATTTGATGATTTACGCGTTCAGGTGAAAGAAGGTCTAGGAGGCAACATACGTCTCATATTATCTGGAGCGGCTCCTCTCTCTTCCTCCGTGGAAACCTTTCTACGAGTTGTTACATGTGCTCATGTATTACAAGGATATGGTAATAAAAACATAAAAGATTGCCACACTTAATTTATGTTCTTGAAGATGGTTAAAATGCCTACTTTGTGGACTGAATCTTTCCAAGATGCCTTAATTTATCATTTTTGTGCAGGTTTGACTGAAACCTGCGCCGGATCATTTGTTGCGCAGCCAGATGAACTAGCAATGGTAGGTACAGTTGGTCCTCCACTGCCAATTGTAGATGTGTGCCTGGAATCAGTCCCTGATATGGGATACGATGCCCTTGCAAGCACGCCTCGCGGGGAAATTTGTATAAGGGGAAAGTGTTTGTTTTCGGGCTACTACAAGCGCGAAGATCTCACTGAAGAAGTAATGGTAAATGGATGGTTCCACACTGGTGATATTGGTGAATGGCAGCAGGATGGCAGCATGAAAATCATCGACCGCAAGAAAAACATTTTTAAGCTTTCCCAAGGAGAATACGTAGCAGTGGAAAATCTAGAGAATATTTATGCCATTGCTTCTTGTATTGATTCGGTATGTGCCACCTTAGTTAACGGGGAAAAACAACAACTAAACTTTTGTTCCACTACGTTACCTTTAATTATGTTAGTTATGTGTAACACATTATTATATATGTTGCAGATATGGATCTATGGTAACAGCTATGAATCATTTCTTGTTGCTGTTGTCAACCCGAACACCGAATCGCTTGAATCCTGGGCTGAGGAGAATGGCATCCCGGGGGATTTTCATACTCTTTGTGAAAATCCATTGGCCAAAGGGTACATTATTACAGAACTGAGCAAGATTGGGAAAGAGAAACAGGTTTAGTATTGTTTCTTTTTGCTTACCTTACATTCTGAGATAATTACACCATAACATAGTATTGCTTCATGTTGCTGACAGTTAAAGGGTTTTGAGTTTATCAAAGCTGTACATCTGGAAGCGATACCATTCGATATGGAGCGCGACCTTCTCACCCCGACTTACAAGAAAAAGAGATCCCATTTTCTGAAATATTATAAGGTTTGATTTCTCTTTCTTGGCTAATATTACATTCATTCCTTCGTGTTTGGCCTCCTTTTCTTAATGCTTCAAAACAGCTTTAGTCCTTTCTGTTTTCAAACTCATTTCTGACCTTGTATGACTGTTAAAATTGCAGAATATCATTGAAGATCTTTATAAAAGTGCTAGATAAGCTCAAGATCCAGTTTTCCAAAAGAAAAGTCTGATGTATTTTCTAATGCAGTTGTTCATTGATCTTGTAAAAGTTCTATGTAAATCCATGTTGAGGAAGTTGAAGGTTGACAAGACTATAGCGTGATTCTGTTTCTTTCTTCTTACTCAACATATTATTGGCTTGGCCATGAATTCATGTAATCTAGTTTAATGATGCAAATGGGAGAAGAAAAAGGATCTGGTCTTAATTTCATCAATAAATCATTTCAACATGTATCATTATTTTCTCAGTATATACTTGAAAAAAAAAAAATGTCAAATTGCTTATTTTATGCGTTGCTCTCTCAAATAATGTATTTACCAAAGATCTCTTCTTGTTATGTCTTTCGTGATCATTGCTGATCATTTCAAGGTACATATGGATCCCAGCAAAGAAAGTATTTGATTTTTGAATGATCTCTACAGAAAGAGTTCAATTGAAACTTCAAATAGAGTCACAATAGACTTGAGAGTTGCATTTGCTAGCTTGAGTCTCTCCAAGAGTTTGAAGAGAGATTATAATGGTTTCTTGAGCAGATCTCCAATCTAAGTATCTACATTTGATACAAACAGTGACATTTACAAGATTTCCGATGACAGAAACATAGAATGTTGAAACAACCCGAAGATAATAGATACCGTGACTAATTTCAGTACTGTCCATCAATGATCAGTGTCCAAGTTCAAAAATCTTGTGCAAGGAGAACATATAAAGAACTCGTCAAACTTAGCAGAAACTTCCCGTAACTAATTTGAGTACTGTCCATTGTTGACCATAATGTCCAAGTTCAAAAATCTTGGGCAAGGAGCACATTCAAGAACTCGTAGGAAGTAGCTTGTCGAACATAGCAGAAGTTGAGAAATCTATGGTTGTGAAGGCATATGAGATGGGGGAGGCTTCAGATATGGCTAGACTCTTGAATTTACAACTTCAAGCAGATATATGAATTCAAGTTAACCTAACAACAATCCCTCTACAGTTTTGTTGAATCAACAGATAATCTCTTCAATTTGACGTCCTCTCTGTGTTCCCACCCAAAAGGCAGACGATCTTTGAAGATTTCTCAAGTGACTTAATCCTTCAAAGGAAAATAAAACCCTCACGTCAATATGACTCAAGTTAATTAAATTCCCAAACCCATCCCGTACCTCTTTTAATTCCCAAATCATTAAGGTCTGCAAATAGTATAGCTTTGTGAAGGATTCCGGGAGCCTTTTGATTTGGTAGCAACCACTTATGTCAAGGAATCTTAAATGTTACATCTTGCCAATTGAATTCGGTAATTCCTTTGCATCCCGATCCTCAACAATCAAAGCAGAGAGACATTTAAAGTTTTCAAACAAATCTTCAGGTATGTCACCACAGCCTTTCAGATGAAGTGTTCGCAACTTCAATGGAAGAATTTCTTTCAACCTCTTCCACATTCCCCTTTCACCTGAACTGATCAATATATGTTTGGCTTCAATCTTATTAGTTTCAATGTACTTCCAGTCTTTCACATGACAACAATAATTCTTCGACACTTGTAATGAAACATCATGCACAAGGTCATGCATCTTGCAATATGTGATGTTATTGAGATCATCCATTTCAGCATCTTGCAATAAAGAGTTCCTCAAAAGAATATTAAAGTAGTTTTCACCCACGTCTTTCATTTGCAATTGGCTTCCCTGTGGAAGGTTAAGTAGCCCTTGCGCCATCCAAAGTTGTATGAGCTTGTCCTTGTCTATCCATCCGAGTGTCCTTCTCAAAGATAGCACTATATGCAAAGCATTGCTTGACTGCCAATGAAGGCAAATTATCATAACTAAGCTTAATCGTAGAAAGAACCATGCCATTTTCACCATCCGCACTCCAACAATCGCTTTTCTCAATCACTAACCATTCTTCTACCAACTTTTTAGAATACAACAAGCCTCCTATGGCCTTTATAGCTAAGGGAACACCGCCACATTTCTTTAAAATCCTTGTACCTACTTCCACTAGTTGTGGTCATTTCTTTAAAATCCTTGTACCTACTTCCACTAGTTGTGGTGTCTTTACTGCTGCCCCTCCCTCTGCAAATGCACATTTCTCAAACAGTGACCAGCTTTCATCCTTTGAGAGTTCTTGAAGTCGATGAGACACGGATGTTCCCATTGTTGAAGCAACATCCTCAATGCGTGTGGTGGCCAAGATCTTGCTGTCTTTTAACCCGAATTGCGCTCATGTTATCCCATACCTTTCTATCAAGGTTCCAAAAATCATAAAATACAATCAAATATCTTTTACCTCTCAACTGACGTTCAAGTTCATTTACCAAAGCTGTTATACTTATGAATTGGTAGTTGGTTTTTGTGAGAGACTGCAACATCTCACCCAATAATCTTTCAACATTGAAATCATCAGAAACACAAACCCAAATCGCTTTGTCAAAGTGATGATTAATCTTCTCATTTTTGTAAATAAGTTGAGCAAGGGTTGTCTTCCCTTGACCACCCATGCCAAGGATGGTAATGACAGGTAAATCCTCCTTATATCCTGAATCGATTAACATGTTTATGACCTTTGGGATATCACCATCCCTTCCCACAATCTTTGAATCATGCACAAAAGGAACTGTCAACCTCATTTCGTGTAGATCAGGAACTGAGTGTAACAACTGAATTGCCTGAACGTCAAATTGAATTGATCGCGTATAAAGCTCTTCAAAGGATGAGAGAACATCCCTGATCTGATGAGCTATTTTAGGACGGGAAATAAGAACATTTGAGCATGAAAAGCAGTTGCGTATCTTGTCCCTCTTTTGGCCCTCGATCTTTTGGCGAAGAAGCTCGTATCCATACTCATCCAGCACAATCTCAGCATCGAGGACAAGAGACTCGAGATCTTTCAGCCAATGTTGAAGATATTGGCTAGTTATTCGACTGCTCTGAGCATCAGTCAGCAGAGCTTGAATCTCTGTTACCTCGTTGGCAAGCTTTCCAAGTTGTTTCTTCATATTCCACGCAAGACTGATCTCGTCCGCAACAAATGAAACCAGCTTTTTCAGCAAAACGTCAGTGACCACCCCAATTGCAGTACCAACCATCTTGATTCGATCAGCCAAAAGAATAAAACTTTTTTTTTAATCTTTTTGTGTGTGAATATTTAGATAGCTGTGAGAGAATGAAGAGTGCAAAACAGTGGGGCTCTTCGGAACAGAATGAACTGACGAGTAAATGAAAAAAACTTTTCTTTTGTTTTGCAGTGATCAGTCGACACCAAAAGCCGGCCAGCAAAATTGACCCATTATTCTTTGATGTTATCATTTAAATTAGGGCAAATTATATGTGGTCCGTACCCACTTTTGGCAACCAAACTATTTTTTTGTCTAGTTTTAGCCACTAAAGTATTGTTCGTGCCCATTTTTAGCCATTAAATTATTTTTTGCCTACTTTTAATCAGTAAACTATTGTTTATATCCATTTTTGACCACTAAACTACTAGAAGTTGTCACTAATGGTCATTCCGTAAGAGATTTCATCAAATCTTTATTTACTCCCCTCTTTTAAAATTTTTACTATTTAAAAATTGCATATTATTTTAATCACATCTTCATTTTAATTTCGATAGTTAAAGAATAATTTATCATATGTTTATAAATACAAATAAAGAGATTGGGAAAAGTAAAAAAATATAAATAGTTATTGTTTGTGAATGATCAATGTTAAAAAAATATTGGTGCATATATATAGGCACTTTAAATATTATTAGGGTTTTGGCTGGGAACATTAAAGATTACAGAGTAAATTAAGATTTGATGGAAACTTCTAACGAAGTGTCCATTAGTGGCAACTTTTAATAGTTTAGTGGTCACTAGTGAACAAAAAATTATTTAGTAGCCAAAAGTGAGCAGAAGCAATAGTTTAGTTGCCAAAAACGGGCAGCAATAGTTTAGTTGCCAAAAACGGGCAGAAGCAATCGGAAGGAGCACGTATCAAGAACTCGTAGGAAGTAGCATGTTGAACGTCCTAGAAGAAACTAAGAATGTTTGCTGAGGAATCTATGGTTGTGAAGGCAATTAGGAGATGAAGGAGGCTTAAGATCTGGATACGGGAATCAGAAACAAAGAAAAGAGGCAATGTCATTGCAACTTCTAGCAGATATATAAATTCATGCTAACCTAACAACAATCCTTCTACATTTTTGTTGAATCAACAGGTAATCTAAGTGTCAAGTGATAATTTATAGATAAGAAGATCACTGCAGAGAGCTTACGCTAGGATAAGGCGAAAGTGGAGTTGAAACTGCTGGTAGTGAATCATCTGATTTAGCCTTCCCAATTCGCTATTGAATGCGAGCATCACTGATGCATTAACGAAAGAATCAATGGTTAAGTATGTACCAAGACTTCTTCAGCTATTTCGACTGCACAGAGGTAATCGTTTTCTTCAAAAAACTAAAAAAAAATTCTGAAGAAAAGGGTATTCCGGAAATCGTTTCTTCAGAAAACTAAAAAAAAAAAAAAAAAAAGAATTCTAAAGAAAACGTTTTTCCGAAATCCTTTTCTTTTTTTCTTTTCTGAAACGTTACCCTTCTTTTCTTCATTTCACACTATATCCGTATATATCCTTCGCCATATTAAAAAAGGAAAAGTGGCCACCAAGGGCTCAACTTTAATATCCCGTAGTTTTGAAGCGAACCAAAGATAAAAGATCCCGCGACTAATTTGAGTGTTGTCCATTGACGACAGTAGTGTCCAAGTTCTAAAATCTTGGGCAAGGAGCACATATCAAGACTGGAGATCTTTTAGGCCAGAGGTTTCATTTAACACAGGCAAAGCTAGCAAACTATGTTGAGGCAATAAGTAGTGGCTATCAATTCCCTATGCAACTTAACAGTGGCAAATTTTCATTTTTTCAGTCAGCAGAAAGATTTCTTTACAAGAAAATGTAGTCTTTCCATATCTACATCCGACCCTCTGAGTTGAAATCAGGTTTTGCTGGCTTCAGAGGCAAAAGAGGAGGCAACCTGGGCGATATCTCTTTATGAACTATAAACAGCATACTTTATAGTGATCCCTCCAAACAAGCTACAAGTTTTTCGCCCTATATCTCTTCTAATCATCTCGACGAAAGTAATTCTACTGGAGGAGACAGCAATATAATAGCGCTACACAAATGAATCAACTACAGAGGTTTTCATTACACACAATCAAAACTATCAAACTATCTGGAGACACTAACTGAGAATCTCTTGTGCACGCGACAACAACAAAAAAAAGCATACTTTTTCAGCCATTAGTGAAGATTTCTTCACAATAAAATGCAGTCTCTCCATACCTACATTGAAATCTCTGTGCTTGGAATCAGATTCTAGTAGCTTCGGATGCAGTAGAAGAGGTAATCTCGGTAACATGTTATCAAAATGTGGATTATATAGCCGCGTAGAGCGTGTAGTGCAAATTGGCAGCAAACTAGCTAAGATGCATGCATGGTGGTACCATGGCTGGTTGAGTTTCCTCCTTCAGCCAAGGCAGCCTGTAATCTGTGTTCTTCCTCCTGCAAGGACTTCTGGAGTTTCTTCCTGATATGACGGCGCCAAGCTGCTTGTATAATGCAAGCAGCCCGTGTTCTCCACTGTTGAGAGTAGAACCTGAGATAACTTAAACAATCAGAACAGAACTGATGCAAATTGCATACACTTTTTAAAGGCAGGTCATAACAAACAAACTGATGTGACTGCACTGGAAATGAGATATTATGCACTGATATCTGATATATGTAGCCATTGCATTCATTATAACCTCCAAAATTGGAAATATTATATGTCACCTGAAGGTGTGCTGCAACTTCTTGCTGTGGAATTGCCTAAACTGGGAGGCTACAAACCTCAGATCATCAGGGTTCAAAGCAAAAGCTTCCACATCTGTAACAGCTTGGATTGTTCTCGTTGAATTCGGAAGGATGGAGCTAGATTTGGAATCCAAAGCCCATGTAAGAAGCTCCTCTCCACAAAAATCACCCACCTGGAGATTAACAGAGTTGAAGTATCCAGTTCTTCCACCATTGGTGGTCATGGATATTAACCTGCCCTGCCTGAGAAAGAGCATTTCATCAACTGGATCACCTTCGCGACATATGTAACTTTGCTCAGTGTAAAGAACTGGTTTAAGACGATCACTCAAAGCATCCATAAACTTATCATCCATTTCCGCAAAAAGTGGCACCTATACAGTATGATAAATCCATTTCAAGGGACTACTATTTCAGAGAAAAGACAATTTTCTGAAGAAAATGAAACTTACTCGAACCAGAATATCCCAGTGGTGCCGAGTTATATCCCTCCTCAAATCCTTGGGAAGATTCTTAATCAGGGCATCTTCCTCAATACCTCTGGTTCCTTGCCATTTATACTGTTGATACTTTTTAATCCGGCACCTAAGATTTTCAGGCACATTACGATGAGACATCCACTTCTCTAATTGCCGGCGGTCGCGCCTTTTCTTTCTCATTTCATCTATTCTAACATCGATAGACTGCAAATATTTCTGTTGCAGGTGATTTGATCATGTTTAGCACTTTGTTTCCCAAACCAGAAAATACAATTTAATGTAGTATGAATAGAATATGGGAGCTGCTATTATAGTAGAGACTCAGATGAAATGTAAGAGTCTTTTAAACTAACACAATGTGTCATTACCTGCATGTTGCCTATAAGCAATGCAAACAGAACCAAGCCAATGATTGAAATGAAGATGGCATAGAGATTCTCCCAAATAAAATCGCTTGTCCTCAAGTTTTGTCCCAGCGAACTGAAAAAGAAATGAAGGGAAATCTCATGATACAGTAGAATTATGAAACAAAATAGTATTAATGATTCATGATCATCAAGGCCAAACCTTAAATTTCTCAAGCCCCACCAGAAGCAGTAAAAGAACTTGTGCCAAAACTTAGGCTTTTCCACCACCTTAGCCTGAAGGGCCTCAAGGAATATACCGAAATTAAAATCTGTAGGCTCTTTTATCTCATTGGATTCAAGGAAAAGACAAGAAGAATTCAGAAACGAATAGTTTCCTGTACGCGGTACTCCACAGTACATAACATGGGAATTGCAGTGATGATTGGCGCAGGCTTCGCGCCAACATGCATCTACACGCTCTATTGTTAACAAGTACCAGAATGCTCCAAGTACCTGACATAAACATAAATTACTCTAAATGATGAAAAGAATCAACAGATAGAATAGTAGGCAAAACATTCCTAACTATGACTGACTGCTTGCATTCGTGAGCATGAAATGTTTGGGAAAAACATACATTACTTGCTAGCATATAGAGAAACAGATTGAAAGCAGCACCAGCCCATGGAGTACTGTCAGAGAATATCCTAGAATCTCTTGTTACACCTTTGTACAATCGAAATAGCTGACCAAGTCTCGGTACATACTGTGAGAAAATGGCAATCATCAACAGCTTCCTTGTGATCGATGAAGCTGAGGCATTTACTCTAGGGGCTATAATTAAGATGACCACCTGGAAAGATATTTCAGATACTTTTCCAAAGATAAACAATACTAATTTGTATTGGAACCATAATACATCAAATCATAATACCTGAGGAAGGGGAAGAACTGAGAAGATGTCAACAATGAAGTAAGAACACAAGTATCGTTTAGCTATAGCCCAAGAATCCTCGATGAACTCACCCCTACTGAATACTCGAGAAGATGGAGCACTATATCCAGTGCGAAATTGTAGGATTACGTGAAATATGTAGAACAGGTCAGTTAATGATCGAATAAAGCAAATTATGAACTTCAACTTGTTGTCCAAATCAAGGCACTTCCTGTTGTTATCAGTTACAGGGATGTAAAAGAACAAGGGATCCAGCGACACTGCAATTACGCACGAGACTGCAAAAATTCTGTTCCACAGCTGAAGGAATGGACCCTGAGGATCAAGAACTAATTTCCTCCTGCCTGGTTTTCCTTCCAGCTGACCCTTCAATCTTTTCATCCCAAATCTTCGCCTAACCGAACTGATCATCACTGAACTTCGACTAGTTTTCCTAACCGTGTTAGTTGAATAACATTGCTGCTCCAAATCAAAATAGCTCTCTGAACTCCCATTCTGAAACCTGGGGACCAAGGAGAAACTCATGTCAACAAAAGAGAATTCATTCCCATAATTCAATTTTTTGTGCTCCAATTAATGTACATTGTGGATAGCATACAACAAGAAGAGAGAAAAAAAGGAACTGACCTCATGTCTCCCTTGGGATCCATCATAACTCAGTGCTTGCTTAGAACAACCAACCTGAAAATTGAAATAGGATAAAATAGAGCCCTTTCTCTTCCTTTTTCCTACCTAGTACTGAGAAGTTTCTTAGTAATAGAATGACTGACTTTTCTACATTACTCCCTCCGTCCCATTCAAAGAGTCCATTTTGTATTACAAAGTGTAATCTTTGAATGGAACAGAAGGAGTACTAAAAAGATCCCGTCATTCTATGAGCACTTCCTCTTCCTTTTTCCTACTGAGTATTCTTTTTCTCTATAGTCAATCTGTGATTATTCATTAATGCTGTAGCTGGGGAAGCTGGGAGAACTCTGTTAGCATATATTACAATTACTTTATCTAATGTCCATTTCCTACTTTGAGTGTTTTACCTATTCATATAGGTCAAAAGGTCTATCGCATCTTTATATTATATAAAGGCTACTTGTCTCTCAATATTATAACTCACTGAATTATTGTTAACCCTCATCTCTGTCCTGGAAGAGTGTTTTCTAGTGGACAAATGTTGGCTCCACGTGCAGCCCTCTTTTTGCAACCTTCCAAGAAGCTATGCAAGCCCAACAAAACCTCTTTATCAGACACAGAAACAATCATATTGGTTCAATGGATCTAAATGAAATTATGACAGAATTACCAAAGCTTGGCATGGTGTGAACATGGCCCTTTTGACCAAGGGATTTACGGAAGATTCTAAGAGAGTCCCCTTAGCAAAATAGTACACATACCTATCAGATTTTATGTACAGAAAATATAACGATTTCAGGTTCATTGATGAAAGCCAGTGCTTGTTTGTTTTCCCATTTCCAACTCTAACAACAGGCATCACTAAATCAGATTACTAAGTATAATGTTAGGCCATGCTAACAATATGCTAAGTACATGAGATAATCATCAGCCTTCAAGTTCCTCAAAATGGATTTACGTACACGCTGTTTACATAATCAAGATGCTGTTGGAAGTTGGAACAGTTCGAGGAAAACTTCAATTTTGTTTACTATTTTGAACATCCTGAAATGAATTATAATAATTTGGGGTGAATCCATCAAGCAAGCACAAACTTATCGCTGAATGTTTCTTCTATGATGAAGACCATCTGGTCTTGATATATCCAGGGGATGTATTTTAGAGCCACAACTTAGAGGAGAATACAACTTCTCATCATGCAGATGGCACAGAATTCTTCTAAGAATATACAACTCATGGACAGTAAACTATTTTGAGACTATTTTTTCTATCAGAAGTAAAGATTTCCTTACAAGAAAATGTAGTCACTCAATATCTACATCCGACCCTCTGAGTTGAAATCAGGTTCAGCAGGTTTGGGAGGCAAAAGAGGAGGCAACCTGGGCGATATTTTAGCACTATGTTGGTGATTGCGACGTAGTGCACGTAGTGCATTGGCAGCAAACTTGGATGCATAAATGGTGGCAGCAAAGCTGGTTAAGTTTCCTCCTCCAACCAGGGCACCCTGTAATCTATCTTCTTCCTCCTGCAAGGACTTCTCGAGTTTCTTCCTGCTATGGCGGCGCCAAGCTGCTTGTATAAAGCAAGCAGCCCATGTTCTCCATTGTTGAGAGTAGAATCTGAGATAAACTTAGAAAATCAGAACTGATGCAAATTGCTTACACTTTTTTAGGTCATAAGAAACTAAGGTGACTGCACTGGAAATGAGACATTAGCTCGAAGGGACTAGATCTGATGCATTGATATGTGATATATGTTGTCATTGCATTCATTATAACCTCCAAAAAATGGAAACATCACTCCCTCTGTTCCATTAGAAGAATCTACTTTCAACAAATTTACTCTTCATGCCCTTACTAATATAATTATGTGTGTTTCACAATTAAACCACACTGAAAAAGTAAGAATATGAATGGAACAAATAGTGTCAAATTAGCAATTTTAGGTGTTGTACCTTGACATCCATAGAAAGTTGTACATTTGTCAAACTCACCTGAAGGTGTGCTGGATCTGCTTGCTGTGGAGACGCCTAAACTGTGAGGCTACAAACCTCAGATCATCAGCCTTCAAAGCAAAAGCTTCCACATCTTTCACTGCTTGGACTGTTCTGGTCGAAGTTGGAAGGCTGGAGCTAGGGCTGGGATCCAAAGCCCATGTAAGAAGCTCCTCTCCACAAAAATCCCCCGCCACGAGATCAACAGAGTTGAAGAAGCCAGTTCTCCCTCCATTGGTGGTCATTGTCAGCAGATTTCCCCGCATGAGGAAGAGCATTTCATCAACCGGATCACCCTCGCGATATATGCAGCTGTTCTCAGTGTACAGAACTGGTTTAAGACGATCACACAAAGCATCCATCAACCGATCATCCATTTTCGCAAACATTGGCACCTATAAATCCATTTTAAGGAACCATTTCAGAGAAAAGACACAAGAGAAGATGCTAAGACACATGAGTTTCAGAAGAAAGCTCAGCAAATGTGTTAAGATGAATCTTACTCTAGTCAGTAACGACCAGCAGTGGTGACGGTTTATATCCCTCCTCAAATCCTTGGGAAGATTCTTAATCAGGGCATCTTCCTGAACACCTCTGGTTTCTTGCCATTTGTACTGTTCGTACCTCCTAATCCGCTGCCTAAGATCCTCAGGAAGCATACGATGGGACATCCACTGGTCTACGTCTCGCCTTTTCACTCGCATTTCCTCTACTCTAACAGTGATAGACTGCAAATATTTCTGTAGCACCAGGGAGTTAAACATGTTGAGCTTTTCAGTTTACAATCCTGAAAACGACAACTGTAAAAGGAAGAAAATGTTGCAAGAGCTGCAATGAAACTGAAAACTCAGCATTTTACCTGCATGTTGCCAATAAGCAATGCAAACAAAACTAAGCCAATGATTGAAATGAAGACAGCAAAGAGATTCTCCCCAATGAAACTGCTTGTCTTGAGATTTTGTCCCAAAGAACTGAACGACAAATTGAAGGAAATAAATGTTATCTACCAATTGTAATCAAGTATTTGGAAGAACAAACAAAAAAAACCAAGGGAATGTAAGAAATCACCAAACTCTAAGGACAAACCTTAGATTTCGCAAGCCCCACCAGAAGCAGTAGAAGAGCTTCTCCCAAAAGTTCCGCTTTACAACCACCTCAGACTGAAGTCCCTCAAGGAATATGCCAAAATTAAAATCTGTTGGCTGCTTAATATCACTTGGTTCAAGGAGAGGGCAAGAAGAATTCAGAAATGAATAGTTTCCTGTATGCCTCCATCCACAATACAAAGCATGAGAATCGTAACCAAGTTTTCTGCAGGATTTATGCCAGCATGTATCTGCACGCTCTATAGTGAACAAGTACCAGAATGCTCCAAGTACCTGGTTTAAGAATTTGCATTAGCTATTGAGACAAATAGCAGCAACAAGTAGTGACTCGGCATATCGAAAATTAGATAAGGAAAGATGCCAGATGACACAAGTATCATATAAATCAATCATTACTAATACTAACTGAATTAGCAGAAGTCAAAAAAATACGAATCAATTAGGAAACTGCAATTCCAGATAGCAAAAGATAAATACTTTCATCACATCTACCATGCATTAGCAGTATCTTCTTCAAGATAAGATTTTCAAAAGCTCCTGCCTTCATATCATGTCTAAATTGCCTAGAATAGTGTGCATTTTATGGTCAAGTTAGCGTATTTTTAAGCCTATAGCTTGTAATACAGAGGGTAAACCAATTATCCCTTCAACTGAGTAGAAAAATTGTATATTTCAATATAACTTGATTCTTTGCATTCTTGTATTTGCATATGCAGTAAAGCATTTTGGTAGGTAAATTATGCCTAACAGAACCAGGGTTGCTAGAATGCTTGCATGTATGAGCATGCCATGAGTCGGAGGAGGAACGTACATGACTTGCTAGCATATAGAGAAACAGATTGAAAGCAGCACCAGCCCAAGGAGTTTCAGTGAATATCCCAGAATTCCTGGTTACTTCCTTGTACAATGGATATATTCGGAAAAGTCTAGGTACATACTGTGAGAATATGGCAATCTCCAACAGATTTTTCGTAATCAATGAAGTTGGGGCATGTACTTTTGGAGCTATAATTAAGATCACCACCTGTTAAAACCAAATGTTTTTGGAAGGTAAGAATAAATGCATCAGAATCAGATCGACTTAACTAGAAAAAAGAAATGAATAAATCAAGTCTTGCATGATGCAAATGGATTTACCTGAGGGAAGGGAAGAACAGCTAAGATGTCAACAATGAAGTAAGAACACAAGTATCGTTTAGCTATAGCCCAACAATCCTCAATGAGCTCACCCCTACCGAATACTCGAGAAGATGGAGCAATGTATCCAGTGAAAAATTGCAGCAATATGTGAAATGTATAGAATAAGTCAGTCAAAGAACGAAGAATGCAAGCTATGATCTTCAACTTGTTGTCCAAATCAAGGCACTTCCTGTTGTTATCAATTACAGGGATGTAAAAGAATAAGGGATCGAGGGCCACCGCAATAATGCAAGAAACAACAAAGATTTTATTCCATTGCTGAAGAAATGGACCATGAGGATCAAGAACTTTCGTCCTGCTGCCGCTTGGTTCCTTTCCTTGCTGATCAGTTTTAGTTAGAGGAACTGAATTAAATGACCTCTTTAAGCTTTTCATCCTTTCAGAACCCATCTCAAATCCTCTCCTAATAATATTACTCATCACTGAACTGAAACTACGCTTTTTAGTAGGAGAAAATAGTTCATTAGCTGGAGAAAATTGAGGTTCTGAATAAAAAGGTTTCTCTGCACTCCTGTCCTCAAACCTGGGCACCAGGAAAGATGGGAAAAACAAAACAAACAAAAAAAGTGTAAGGAATGCAAGAAACTTAAGCCTAGAATTCAGCCATGGAGACATAACCCAAAAATAAAAAATAAAAACGCATAACTTTTTCAGGAAACTCCAATCAATTTTACTGAGATTTTTCAGTGTATACTCTTGTTAAAAAAGCAGGGTGACAAAATAGACTAAATGGAACCTAGAGCCCAAAATTGACAGAAAAGGGGAAAGGGTTCTCAGCCCTCCAACAGAGGACAGACAATAACAGTCCAAAAAATATGTTGGTTTTTCAGATGATGATCATAACTCATAACCCATAAGAACAGGAGAATTCACTTTCATTCCAAGAAACAATTTTTATGCTCCAAAAAACAACATATAAATAAGCCAAGAAATTATTTTTATGCTGCAATAGCTAACAATAAAGTTATCAAAGGGGTTAAAGAAAAGATAAAAGAGCTGACCTGACATATCTGTCTTCCTTGAAATCCATAACTTTTTGAGCTTAGAACAACCAAAAAACCAAACCTTGCATGAGATGAAAGCAAACAGAGCAGCCAAAAAGTCTGATTCCCAACTGGGTTTTTATCCTTATCATGAGCTAATTCAACTAATAATAAATTGAGGATTGTGAAGTTTCTTGGCAAGTATATATAATGGGGTCTATTTCATGGGGAAGACTGAGAAGACTTGGCGGGAGCCAATAATAATAAGATATTAGAAAGGGTCCAACAATTTCCATAATTATATTGACCACCATCTAATTTGATAAAATTACAAAAAGAAACTCTATTATTTGCTAAAATTATCGAGGTCAACAAGTGAAATCATCTTAACATGTATTTCAAAAATACACAATTCGCTCGCTAAAATAATATTATTGTCCTCATATATTACTTTTATATCATTGAAGGTAATAATAATACTATCGTTGAAAACTATTTGTATGTTTTAGAAACTTAAGAGGACAATGTAAATAATGTTAGAAAATATAGAGAGGTTAAAGGATTTAGAGTTTTTAATAATAAATTATTTGTTGACGAATTAAGGGAAACAGAAGTAAATTTTCAAAACTATGTGGTCGATTTTATAGTTTGATTAAACTTTAGAGGTGATAACGAAATTTTCGTGCTTCACTCTTGAGTCTTGACTGCTGTTGAGAGCGTTGTACACGCTCAGAGAAAGAAAGAGGTGTAAGTAACCGTCCATTTTCTATACTGCTGGTACGTTATGCATAAATGGTTGTACATTCCTCTTCTTTGCTTTTATTTATTTTTTTTTTTTGAACTCTTTCAGCACGCTTTGGATTACCTGATAGTTTTTGACCATTGACTTAATTTAATTATGGTGCATGTGGCCAAACTTCCACATATGATCAATGATTCAATTAACAATCACAAACCACCGCGTAAGTCAAGAACTTTTTGTTGAGGTTACAAAGAAAACGTTAATTTTGTACATGAGAATTCTGTTTCATTAAAAAGATAATTTACTTTTTAATACTTTGAAAAGAAATATCCTAGTATTCTTTTTTAGACGCATTAAAAGGTAATAATATTGTGTGAGGGTTAGGTAATATTACTTTGATTTCAATATAAGCACTCAATATTTTAACAATTGCGCCACAAAATAACAATAACAAATACTAACTCTACACCCCAAAAGCTCACTTTCAACAAAATACATATATATGTATATATATATATATATATATATATTATTTCATTAAAATAGTTCAGTTTTAATTTGTTTACAATATACGCATTTACCAATATAATAACGTGGTACACAAGTAAAGATATAAGTAATAAATATAATGCTAAATTACTCATTTTATATGTTATATCTCACCATCCATAATAAATTATACATTTGGTGTTTTATAAGCTTTAGGATAAACTTTCTCATACCTTATTTCCTATTACCTTAAATATGTAACAATCATCCTATGCAACAATTTCTATTACCTTATTTCCTTATTGATTATCATCATGCCATGTAACTATGCACATATAGTTTGCAAACTTTCGATTTGAATCATAAGATTTTACGATTTTATCTCAAAAATACAAAATCAATCATAACCAATCATACAAAAATTTATTAAATTGACTTAAAATTGCACATTTTGGGTAGTTTTTACTATTCTATGATTTCAAAATACCAAATCGATCCTAACTCCGATTATAACCTACCCTACAGAAATTTACTAAAATAGCTCAAATAAGAATTTTTTTTAATCATTTTTCTGTAATCTTATACATGTATATTTTTTGTATAAGATCTTACTATTTTATCGATTTCGATCATACACTAAAATTGATTACACGCGAGATTCCGATGTTGCAAACTGCATAAAGATTTACAAATCACATTTTAGCACCCAAACTCTTAAAATTTATTTAATTAACTGAGAGAATCATAAAGTTTGGGGGAAAAAAAACCTCAAGGGAGGTTTTGGTAATTTAGACAGACCTAAATCCTCGCTCTCTCTCATATTCTCACGCTTTCTCATCAAGCTATCAACAATACTGTTCTCCTTAAACCCTTCAACGCCACACCACAAACACTCACAGAGGGGCCTTAAACCCTCTCTCCTTATCCCTCCATTCCCAAATTTCTCCGGCCAAAGATCGGTTCTTTTTGCTTGTTTTTCCCGAATTCATCTTCAACCACCGTGAAGCCGTTCTGGGTTTGTCATAGTTCTCCACTGAAAGTTATCTCCATTTTGCTCTGATTATGCCAATTTGGCCGAAGCTTCTTCCGGCGGCCCATTTTGCGACCATGAAACCCCTCCCTGTTTTGAAGACTTCGAGGGCCGCCGGCGTTTTCTCCTGGGTATTTCCTCATAGGCTAAAATACCAGTCCGTTTTTAGGTTTCCGGTTGTGTCCAGCCAGGGAAGGCAGCAGCAGCAAGCTCGGACCTTTTCCACCAGAGGAAGAACGGCTTCCGGGTCGAGCAGGGGAATCCGGGCGGCGTCCAAGAGTTTGATTGACGACGAGGCTGACCTCAGTGATTGGGTAAGTGGGTTAAATTCTAAGTCTTTTAACAAAACCCAGCTGTATAGTGACGACAGTGGTGACGATAATGGTGGGTTTAGTAGGTCCCGGGGCGGTGGTGGCGGTAATAGGGGCAATGGGAGGGGAGAGAGAGGTGGGAAGAGGAGGAGGGAGAGTGATTTTGACGATTCCGCTGTTTTTGATAGGCGAGGTGGGCCACGCAGCTCGTCGGAAACTTCCCCGAGGAGAGGGGAGTTTAATGGAGGAGAAAGGAGAATGAATAGAGACAATGGTAATAATGCATTTAGTGGGCAGAGGGGCCGCGGTTCAAATGAGAGGTTTTCGAGGGGTTCGAGGGATAATAGAGAGAGCGGTGGCAACATGTTTAGGCAGAATAGTCGGGATTCAAATGACAGGTATTCTAGGGGTCGGGATTCAAACGAGAGATCTTTCAGGGGTCGGGATTCAAACGAGAGATCTTTCAGGGGTCGGGATTCAAATGAGAGATCTTTCAGGGGCCGGGATTCAAATGACAGATCTTTCAGGGGTCGGGGTTCAGGGGGTTCAGGTGGCGGATCGTTTAGGGGTAGGGGTTCAAATGAGAGGTCTTTGAGGGGAAGAGGGAGTTTGATGCAGTCTGAAGAGGAGGATGATGAAAATGAGGAAGAAGAGGATGAGAAGGAGAAGGGGTATGCGAGGTTCAAAGAGTTGATTGATAGTGGGGTAAGTAGTGAAGTAGACGATGAAGACGAGGACAGCAATGATGAGGTTCTCAATGATGCATTTGAGGAAGAAGAAAGTGTCTTCTCTGCGGCAAGGATTGAACGCACGGTGAAGGCTTCCCCCTCTAGTAATCTAGAGGGAAGTGACTCTTACCTGAGTGAAACAAGGTAGTCTTTTCCAAATTTCTCTGTTTTTCTTTTAGTATATTGTAACTTGTGTGGATTTTAGATGCTGTTAATTGTGTTGATTTGTTCACGTTATTATTGGAATGAAATAGAAAAGAAAACCACTTGGAGAAGATCAAGTTCTTGCTTTGATATATATATATATTCGTTTTGGTGAGTTTTGTAAACATGGTTTTGGAAATGATTTTTAATTATGAAAAGTGTATTAGAAATATAAGAATGTGTAATTGAAAGGTCAAAAAAGGTGTATTGAGAATGAATTAGAAATTAGTATAATATTCAAAACTTCAAAAACATGGTAACGAACATACCCGTATATATTTGTTTATTTATATGTTTTCTCCCCAACTGACTTGTCTAGATCTCAACAGGTTTGAACAGTGCTCTGTCTCTCCCTTGTCCCTCAAAGCACTTAAAGATGTTGGATATGAGAGGATGACTGTGGTACAGGAGGCAACTCTTCCAATTATTCTAAAAGGTATTTTCTACTGCAAGTTGGTGCTTAGAGAAGGGAAAGAGCTATAGCTCAATCTTCTAAATTGTAGTTCTTAACGGTCCCGTATCTAGTATATATAAACCCACGCTAGTAGTAAAACCCAAATCAGAAGTGTTTAATAGGTGGGGAACTGACTCAGTTATAGATAGCAGTATAACACCTGGACGCGAGATCTACCTCTGCTGTTTTACGGACTATAGTTAGCAAAATTTTGTTTTCTAGAAGGGTGGTGTAACTATTCTATTTTAGGATTCTGTTCAAAGTAGGTTTTGACTCTTTCTGCAAAGGGTGCCAGGATTACTTTTTCGTATTTCCAGCACTACTATAGCTTATCATGTTGTACAAGGTGAGAGATGAATGTACAAATCATTGAAGAGTATTATGTTTAGGCTCTGTTCTCTTAGTCACACACTTAGGAAAAATATCACTTTTTTCTCAAAAATATTACACAAAGAAACAACATCATTTTTACTAAATTCACAATTTAAATTTTAAAATTTCCTCTAAATCCCCACTCACATAAATTCAAAAAAAACATAATCATTACACTTTTTCTTCTCTTTCCTACACAAATCCCCAAAAGAAATTCCCTCCAAAACAAATTTCTTCCCTAACTAAAAAATTTCCTAAGAATGGTGACTAAGAGAACAGAGCCTTAACTGATGTTCTTGTGACGGCGTAGTCTTATTTCAGCGCCATTATCCTTGTTACTCTGGCGTCGGTTTAACTTACCTTTTTTGGTGTAGTATGATGACATTGTTCATGATAATCACTTTGTTTGATAGGTAAGGATGTGCTGGCTAAGGCAAAAACTGGAACTGGGAAAACAGTTGCATTTTTGGTAAAAATATTTTCTCTCTACACATTTCTCTATATTTCTTGTCTCTTAGGTGGTAAACTGCTTATTTCTTTATCAGTATTACAATTTGCTTCTTGTAGCAGCATTCTTGCCCTCCAAGGCTGCTGGCGAAAATAAAAAGAATACTGATTAAAACAAAGGATTGCCTGTAAAACGTTTTGTCATGCTCCTTTAGGTCCTGTATGGTAGAAGCCTTTTGCCTCTTCAAAACACTTTCATTCGATTATAAATTTCGTCATTCTCAACTCAATACACCTTCTTACATTTTCAATACTCTTTTAATATTAAAACCACATTTTCATACCATACAGGGCCTTACTTTGCAATGCACAAAACTGTTAAAATAGAAATACTTGCAACTTATAACCCTTTATTATTTGTTTTGGACTGATCTTGCAAGGGCTACATTATTACTAAATTGATTGTCAAGCTGGGGTTGAGCTTCATATGTAGAACTTCTATGAGAGATGGCACATTAGTAATTTAACTTACTGGTTAACAATCAATTTCAGCTTCCTTCAATTGAAGTAGTTGTGAACTCTACACCTGCTGGGCGTGATCAGAAGCGGCCGCCTATCCTTGTTCTTGTCATTTGCCCAACTCGGGAGCTTGCAAGTCAAGCTGCTAAAGAGGCGAATACCTTGTTGAAGTATCATCCTTCAATTGGAGTTCAAGTTGTTATTGGGGGCACAAGGCTTGCTATGGAACAAAAAAGAATGCAAGCAAATCCATGCCAGGTTATCATTCATTTTAGGCTAAAGCAGGATACTGCACTAGTTCTTATTTATCTTTGGGGCCCAGTTGTAAAGTTGAATTATCAAGTTCTTTTGTTTGATTTAATGTCAGACTGTTTTACTCTGAACCTCAGATTCTTGTTGCCACGCCTGGAAGACTTAAAGATCATATTGAGAACACCTCTGGGTTTGCAACTCGATTGATGGGTGTAAAAGTCTTGGTGCTTGATGAAGCTGATCATTTATTAGACATGGGATTTCGCAGGGACATTGAGAGAATCATAGCTGCTGTTCCAAAACAGCGCCAGACACTTCTTTTTTCTGCAACAATACCACAGGAGGTCATGCTCTCATTTTGTTGTACTTCTAGTGTCAAGCCAGAATGAATTGGGAAAACCTAAAACTCTTTCAAAATTAATTGCAGGTTCGTAGTATCTGTCATATTGCATTGAAAAGAGATCATGAATTTGTCAATACAGTTGAAGAAGGCAGTGAAGAAACTCATGCTAAGGTAGGCTCTGGTGTATTATTTTCCATTTTCTTAGTAATTCTATTTAGTTTATCAGAAGTGCTGAAAATTTTAAATTTATTCCCTTATACTTGTTTGTCTATAATGTTGTAATGCTGGTGCAGGTCATACAGACGCATATGGTTGCTCCTTTAGACAAGCAGTTTACACTTCTTTATGCACTACTTAAAGAGCATATTGCTGCTGATGTTGATTTTAAGGTACTATAACCTTTGTGCATTGATAGACTTCTCAGGATCATCTGAAATTGAGAATCAGAGGAAAAACTGTGAAAGGGAATTGTATAATCCAGATTATGTTTTGATTGCTGACTGCATATCTGAATGTGATAGAGTAGTCACTCCCCATTTGATATTGTTGACTTGTAGCACTTAGCCCCACTTATTGATGGAAGTTATAATTTTTTTTGGTTGCATTCAGATTTTGACTTGTTTCAGTGTGTAACCAGTTGTCATAGATGCTTTAAATAAAAAAATTCTCCTTTTGTAAATAAATTGCACCTTTTCTTTCCTAAAACACAATAGTCGGAAACATGATGTAGGAATCCTCCTCCACAATGTTTATTTATGTCTTCGTGCCAAAGTATAATAGAGGACATGGTGATGTTGTTTACTAATAACTAAAACTAATATCATAGCAAAGTTTACCTCCGGTTTTAATTTTCTGTTTGTGGTTGGTTTTATTGTGTAAACCAAAATGATGATTCATCTCATGCGGGGTTATCAACTAAAATTCTAAATCCATTTGCCTCTGAACATTCCGTTGTCAATTCTTGACTTTGCAGGTTCTCGTGTTTTGTACCACTGCAATGGTCACAAGACTTGTCGCTGACCTTCTCAATGAACTTAACTTGAATGTCCGAGAAATTCATTCCAGAAAGCCACAAAGTTACAGAACCAGAATATCAGATGAATTTAGGAAGTCAAAAGGTCTGATTCTTGTTACATCAGATGTATCTGCACGTGGGGTTGATTACCCTGACGTCACCCTTGTTGTTCAGGTAAATATCTCGTCTTCAACCTTCTGTAGAATGATATTATTGATGCCTGTGGTTTGTTGCAAATAGATTGTATAGCCCAGTCATATCTGAATCTGCGTTATTTATCTAAGTCATTGTGATGCCGAAATTCAGTTTTAACGCCTTCTAATCATGGATAAAAGATCCTAAGTTGTGGAGAGTTTCTTTACTAGCTATGTTGTGAATAGAAGATCTTCTTGATGGAGGAAAGCAAAATACGTTTAAAAGTTTGGAATGGAGGAGGTTCAAGGGTGAAAAATGTTTAGAAAGTTTCGTAAAATCTCGCAACATGACCTTACTGATCTCACTACCTTTAAAGTACTGATTAGATGTATCTAGGAATCCTCTTATAAGCGAAGGGTTGCTTCCCTGGCTTCAGACCTGGTTTCCACATTCTTTTTGGCCATCTAAATGTTATTCGTAACGTGAAGCGCCCAACTTGTCTGTGCAATGTTTTGTATATGATCATCTTAAATGCATTTGTCATCTTTAAATTGTAGATTGGCCTTCCGGCTGACAGACAGCAATATATCCATCGACTTGGTAGAACTGGCCGCAAAGGTAAAGAAGGACAAGGCATATTATTATTGGCTCCTTGGGAAGAATTCTTTTTATCAACGATAAAGGACTTGCCAGTAACCAAGGCCGACATGCCTCTTGTCGATCCAGATACTAAGAAAAAGGTATCCCTGAATTAACTGTTTGCTTCCTGCATAATCAGATATCTTCTTCTACTGAATATTTGTTGCAAAATACTCTTTGGTTACACCTTTAACCTGGAAAATTTGAGCCCTTCTCAGTTCTGACATGATTTACGGGTGTTAGGTCGAAAGAGCGCTATCCCAGGTAGAGATGAAGAACAAGGAAGCAGCATATCAGGCTTGGCTTGGCTACTACAACTCTAACAAGACTGTGGGTAGAGACAAGTACAGACTGGTGGAGCTCGCGAACGAGTTCAGTCGAAGCATGGGAATGGACAACCCTCCAGCCATCCCCAAATTAGTCCTAGGCAAGATGGGTTTAAAGAACATTCCTGGGCTGCGCACCAAATAGTTGTGCAGGCAAAATCGTCAAAATTTTGAAGTACTGAATTACGTTTTGGCAAAATATAACTTGGCCTTAAAGGCCTTAATTCAAGTTATTCTTAAAGGTAACTTCTTTCTAGTTATCTACTCTTCCTTTTTTCTTTCTTGTACCACATTTTTTACGGCATGAGTTTACTTCAAAATTTTGGTTACTGGTTAGTTATACGTTCCAAAGTGAGTGTTGTTTTAGCTTTTTAACTTTTGTCATAAGTGTTGTGACATTTCAAGAAGAATTACCCTCATTTATTTTGTTTCATATGAAATATATTTTCAACACAAATATACGTACGCTTGTAATTTCATTAGTTTTCTTAATTTGTGTAAAAATATAGACAAATGACACTAGTGGTCACTCAATTATTTGTAAAAATTATAAGTTCATATAATCCATACAACATGAGTAGAAAAATGCTTGAGTAACACTTACTTTGGGACTAATGTAGTTGGCTTGTGTACTTCACATTCTTCAATGTTTTTCAACAAAACAGGCCAAAGGGTACAATCATTTCCATCAAGATTATTGAATTTGTGTTTGCCAAACATCAATTTCTACAGCAAAGAAACACCTTGAAAATTGGCCCAAAAAAAAAGAAAAAAATCCCAGAGAATGTTGGCATTGGCATTTTAAGCCACTCATATTAATACACCAAAGTAACACCTTGGAAGGTGAGTGGAGCTAATACACAGTAGTAATTTGATGATCAAAACCCTAAATGACATCTATGGGGGGTCAGATTCCCCAAGTTAACAAGATTATACCAAATCAAAATTCTAAGTTCTTTTTACCTCAAAAGCTTCTAACTTTAATGAGATTACAGTGTGAAACTTCCCTACTATAAGATAAGTGGGGGGAAATTTTTCCATGTGAGTCCTACATCCTCCGGCACATGCGGTTCGCCGCTGCTTCCACAATCTTTGCAGATGGCCGCATCTACAACACGACTTGATAGTTTACATACAGGAACTACCCTAAAGAGGATATATCAATCAGGAACTACCTCGAGAGCAACTATACTAAGTACGTGCCCCGGCTGCTCCATGTATGGCGAGAACACGTTACAATTCCCTGCAATCAGGTGGCACGTTGGCACAGCTCCAACCAGTGTTCTCTGCATAGTTCACAAACCAAAAGTGGGAAAACCCTCATCTTTCCAATGCCATTCCTTTCACGCCTGGTAAACCAATCAAATCCTCCTGTTAAGATGATAAATACTGGTTAACAAAATGTATAGATATTATTTGCTGGTGGGGTAGCAAATCATACTAACAATAAATTTCATTAACTAGACACATGGCTTATACCAGGATTCCAAGAACTCGATTAGCAGTAGCAACCGAGTCCACCTACTAGTACCAATAAAGCCAGAGAAGTAACACAAGGGTCTTAGTCACATAGCATGCAAATGATAATGGACAGAAAAAACAGAAAGGGACGAGAGATTCGAAGAATGCTTCAACTATCAACCAAAATGATGTAAATTCAACATGGTTTTCTGCACAGCCAGTAGACAACACATCATACTGCCTGAAGAAAACCATTCTATCAGTCAGACCTGTAACTAACAGATTCACTTAGAGCAACATATCTTAAATATATAGCAGCACAAAGCACTTAATGAGCTTGATCATCATATATTCAGATACATAATTTACAATACTGCAAATCAAATCTCCGTAACTTGAATTCAACTAGTGTTACCACTAAAAAATGAAGAAACAGAAGTTCTTCAGCTCTCAAGAAAGCCACAAAGAACATCGATCACAATGTCTAATAAATGTATACCTGTGATGATGAGGGGAAGATGGTTGATCAGGAGAAGATCTTTGACCAGAGCCTCCATGAAATCTATGTTCATCATATCCTCCCCTTGTTCTGGTGCCCTCACCCAAATGTGATTGTTCGTTCAAACCAGAGAAACCAATAGGACCCAGGGATCCAAATTCAAGCTGTTCACCAGGTGAACCAAAATTGCCATTATGATCAAAAGGATACAGCATCACAACAGGTGGACCACTAGGCCCATTAGAAGACACTCCACTAGGATTCATTTGTGGTAACTGATACATGCTGTAACCAACATTAGGAGGGCCATTCTGGTTAGAGTTAGAGCGCAAAGGACCATTCTGGTAAGAAGAGAATGAATCATGTCTGTAAGAACCCCAAGATCTATCTGCTCGACTGTCATTGGAAGAGAAGCGATCTAATCTCGAGTTTGACTTATCAGTTTGGCTCCGATTGTGGCTGCGAGCTGCTGCTCGTGATTTTGAATTCCCATTCCAATTCCCTTCTCTATCACCATGGATGTCATTCCGATCATAGTTATAATTATTCCCTCTTCTACCACTAGAAGCATGGCGATCCCTAGGAGAAACTTTCTGAAACATACCAAAATATAAGGATCATATATTAGAGAGTGAAGACAGGCGATGCAGGAGGTAGGTGTTAAGATACATGCAGCCAAAGTAGCACAGCATATAGTTAGTTGAAGATAGGTAATATCTGTAATTCAATGCATCCAATTCATCCATAAATGACCCTGTTCAGAAGGCGTGAAATAGCTCGCTAAACAAGCCCGAATCAATATGCAGGTACAGACGAGCACTGAGGCCCCAACTCATGATAGTCCTCGGGATTTGTCATACAATCCAATCTTCAAAAGCTAGAGAAGCCATTTTAAAATATGGTCACATCAATATACAACCTCCGCCAACTTGAACTTCCAATTAACTAAACTGCAAGTTAGCAGCCTAACAACTGGCATAATTTACAATTGAATACAATCCCTGCCATGACTATTCATTTTGTCTATTATACACATTATGCAATAGTCCAATGTACTATTCATTGTCTCATTCTTCATGTGCACTTAAATGATTAACACCCAAAATTGTGGAAAAATAGTATAGCATGAAATAGAAATTAAAATTTGAAATCTTAGGATGAACAAAAGTGAGAAAATGAACTTACAGGGTTTGGCAGATAAGTCCCAGTCCCACTGCGATATCTTGGCATGTCGTCCATGAAGCGTTGATAAACATTTGGAGGTCTATTGGAAACAGACTGTAAAGGAGCAACTGGAACCAGCCGTGGACCGTAACTCATTAACTGAGTAAAAAGGTTACTGTTGGCTGAAAGAGGTCTTCCCGGACCATCCCATGGGATTCGACCTTGCAGATACATAGGAGGAACCATAACTGGTGAGGGATAAATCACAGACCCATGTTGTCGAGGATTCTGGCAATATCTGCCATATTGCAGGTTTTGCCAATGGCTCGCGAAGTCACTATTTAGAATATCAGACTTGTGCTCCTCAGATGTGTCAACAGGAGTAGGCATTCTGAAGGACGTAGAAGAACTTAAATCCACAGGTTGATCAAGACCCTCAGTTGTGTCAAAGTTATGACCAGAATCACTATTCTCCAAGACATCCTCTCCTCCAAAATGACTAGATGCATCAGCAGCTCCAGTTTCCGGTGGCATATTGTATACGGGAAGCATAGTTAGGAAAGGAACAGGAGGCCCTGTGGGGTAAAATGCAACCACCCCAGAATTGTCCGTCGTCCTTTGCCGAGATCCGGCACCCAAGAGCATTGATGCAATAGGCATCATTGAGTCCGATCCACTTGGTTGAGAAGTGTCATAGCCAGGCACAAGGTGCCTAGGGAGATGCATTGAAGCAACAGATTGAGCTCTTGGACTTCTCTCTGCCACTTCAGCACCCATAATCGATTGTGCATTCCACTCCTGATCATCATCCTCGATTTGAATAGTAACATTTTCAGAGATAACCTTACCTTTTCCATATCCAACAGTTGAGTCTCCAGCAACAGCTTTCTTTCCTCGTCTCTCCCTCGTTGATTTTGGCCCCTTACTCGTTGACCCATCCCAGGAACTCTCAGAAGAGGTTCTACTTCTGAGAGCATTACTATGAGCAGCAGATGAGAACCTGGAACTTGTAGATCTGTCTTCAGAGTAAATTTCACTTCCTCTTTTATCTTGAAACTTGTCATCTAGATGCTCTTCCAGCTGTGGTCCACGTTTTTCCTTCTTATGTTTCTGCTGAACTCTCATTGAACTTCCGGAACCACTTATCCAAGGAGGAACGAAGTTAAAGCCTGGAAATGAATGTTGCTTGTCATCTGAATGCAGAAATTCAAGATTTCCATTTTCAGCCTCAAAGCCTCCTGAAGAACCTACTTCCTGCTCCTGCCAGTAATCATTATCTGCCTCGGCAGAGTTCATCTGCATGGAACCAAAATCCTCACTGCTTCCCTCAATTGCGTCTTCTGAGTTTGAATTCAGTCCCATGCCAGGATAATAATGTGATAAGGCAGGTGAAACCAAACCATGATGAAATTGCATATTTGAGAATGAAGGATCTATCAAGGGAAAATTTGTGGGAACCAATCCAGGCATATTTCTCTGAGTATACCCCATAGAGGCCAGGAAAGAAGGGGAAATTGGAAAAGGAAGGTGAGTGGAGGCTAAATTGAACGGCACAGGAACTTGACCATTGAAACCATGAAGTGAAGTAGATGCCATCATATTCACGAGATCTTGCTCCTCCTGATGCATCCCCTGACTACCAATGGTGGAGGAAAGTTCTTCATGGGCATCAAAGCCTGAATCATGAGCATAGCTATTTGAACCACTTACAGATTCAGCAGTAGCATCGAGGCTTTGATGAGAATGAGCATGCCTGACAGATGACGAATCTTCATTTGAAGACCGGCCACTATGGCTAGCCAAACTTTCAGATCCAAGGTTCTTCCTCCGGTTACTAACATCCGGCTTAGAAGTAGCTTGCACTTTTGCATTATCAGGCACTCTGTTGCGTCTTAGTTGAGAAGAGACATCACCATAAGTCTCTGTCAGCTCAGGACTGGACCGTGTTCTGGCAAAAATAAATCTTTCCTGGATGTCATTTACCAAGTGATCAGATTTCACATTTCTCTGACCTTTATCAAAATGCTCAACATGGTTAGAAGTAGTTTCTCTTGTAACCGGATCAGAAACCCTTGAGCTGTTCAATTTTACATGATTCTTCTGTCTCTGAGAAGCTGAAGAAAAGTCACCGCCTTTAGACATGCCTCCAGATGAATAGTTACCACGTTTTGGGACGGTAGAAGGAGTACCAGTCTCCTCTGCATCAAACCCATGGACTGAGTTGTCATCCAATTTCCTGCTACTAGCATTTCTCTTAACAATATCTGGCTCAGATAGTTGGTTTGGAGCTGCCAATTTCAGCTTCCACAAGTCATTACCTGGAGCATCAGGTCGATGGCCACTGCCATGTCTCTCCCATGTGTTCATAAAGAACTGATTTACTTCATAAATTGTATCTTCCTTTGGGCAATCAAGTAACCGAGCCAATCTCTTAGCACCAAATGCAAATGCACTTCGAATTCTAAAGAAATTACCTGAAAATGCAAAGATTGGATATTTGGAATTATAGAAAAGCACATGTTAGAAAAATAGAGAACAAAAAACATTAGATCTCAAGAACATTTACCAAAAAGCAACAACAATACTAACCAATGAAATAAATATAGCATCTCGAGAACTTCAAGAAGATACAAGTTTGCTTTTGTATTTCCCAAGAATTTAAATAAAATCCAAAAGAACCATCCCAATACTTTCACGGTATTATTTACAGAATAAGTTACTCGGTTCCCCACAAATAAGCCCTTTCTTTTGTAAATTACCTATGTAAGTCCATTTAAACTCTCAAAATAAATAAGAAATAAGGATAAACTCAGGTACATTGTCTCCAGGCCCTAAATATTCATTTTTGTTTGACAACTCATCGTACATGAAAGAGTTTAAAACTTCTACCTGTCCCTAAAACATGTTTGGAATTGGAAGAGGGACTCCAAAACCATATGCATTAAATTTATATACAAAAGAAACTTTGGGTAAAAATCTGCATAATGGCAAACACACGCGGCCACTAGATCATATTACAAGGACAAAAGGAGATAAATGAGGTGACAAGTTGAAAAGATAAAAATGTTCACCAAACAGTCTTTACACAAAAATGGAAACATTAAGAAAATATTCAATATGTACCTTTACTAACACTACGTCCAAGATTGTTGTTAACGCGTAAAGGATCTATCACATTAAAATGTTTGGAAACAAAAGTTTGACCCTGATTTTCCTGGCCACTAGGAAAAACAGCATAGACAGTACTACATGCATCGAGAAACGGTTTGCTAAGTAGCAATTCACCACTGTCTTTTCGAGGTGGTTCCGCTGCAAAAAAAAAAAAAAAAAAATCAATCAGAAAAGTTATATTCTGGAGTTAACACAAAATTTACAACGGGAAATTTGAAGGGAAGGTACTCAATTCTACCAGTTACATCAGGAAGTGAATTGATTGGTACAGGTCCCCACAAGCTTACACAAAAGTTATCCCAGTCGAAGTTACTGAAGAACTCCAGAAAACGATAAAGGACCTGAAAAGGTAATGAAAACCTTAAGTCTAAATATGAAAGAAATCAAATTCTTGCATATAATAGAGTATCAGAATTAACCTCAAGTGGCCCAGTAAAGGTGTTGTTAAAAACGTGAAATATGTAAAGGACCAAGGTCTCCAGGGCATAAGTAGAAATCAGTCCATGATGAGCACCAAGTATTCGACTCTCATAGTAACACCAAGCCTTAATCAATATAATGCTTCGCTTAAATAAATGATTTTGATTTATCAAATTATCAACCTACAAAACAAAACCATCATCAAGTATTAGAATTCCAAGATGACAAAGATATATAGCAAACACAACCTCAAAATAAGACAACAATAGAAGAAGAAAATATTTAAATTTGTTAACATTATGAAGACTTAAATAGTAGCCACAGACCTCCTCAAGGAAGCATAGGGTACATAGTCCACCAAGCTGATTGAAAGATATGTCTACGACAATATTCTCTACAAGACATTTTATTATCTTCACCTGCAATTGTATGAAAAAGGGAAGATAACAAAAAAAAAAATTAATTCACATGAACAAGAAAAATGCCAAAAGACAAAGCATTATTTTTTAAATAAATAAAAACACCAAGTTGCCCCAAACAGACAGCTTCATAATTCCATGTTACTCGGAAAACTTAGATACTATAGCTGTAAGGCATCTCTGCTAAATTTAGCATTCTGAGCTTCTCTCTCATATTCTCCAGAAAGCACCTCAGAATAATGCCAGTAACTAATATAATTTGGCCTTGTGACTTTAAAACACTATTTGATCACTGTTACAAGAAGATACTGAGAGGCAACTAAACCAGAAACAGCTCAATACAAGCTCTTCCAAGCAAAAGTCCAAGTTTTGGGAGGGGGTGCTGTAAGGATTGGTACCAAAAAAAAAAAAATTCTCGAGCAAGAAGGAGATATGGCATAATTGAACAGACACTTCCTTTGCTTCAGCGGAGAGTCGGAACAAAGTTCAACACATCGTGTTATGGGCAACTTTTAACCAAATAATTCCATCATTAAGAATATTTGTGAAGTTGGGAGCCACTAAATCTAAAACTTTATGTCAAAAAAGGACAACAAATTATCAAAATACAATTAGAAATCTTAAATTAAGAGAAAGCAAATAAAAAACCACAATAACATCTTATAAAGCAGAAGGAATAATGTTCTCAAAATTGTGCCACAAAAAGAGAAGATTGGTGGGGCTAAAATACCATCTTCACACCAAAACCAATCAATTATCAGTCACACATGTACCTCAGCCTGAATATACTGGACTTCCTTCACACGAAATTCAGCATGCTCATTCTTTTCCTCATTCTCTAGCATATCACGAACTTGATTGGCCCATGAGTCCTTTAGGCTTTGGTTATTACTGAAAGCAGTTAAGTCAATATCGCCATCAGGTAGGTAGGTCTTCAATGGCACAGAGCCAAAAGTAAAAACCTATTTTTGAATGACAAAGAATACAAAAATAGTTGACTGTGTCAGATATTGATCAAAGAAATGCAAAAAAGAAAAAAAAGGGTGAGCAAAAAGCAAACCAATCTCTTCCTCTTATTCATAGTATATGTTTCGGAAACAAACATCCTGCTATAGTTCCCTATCCCAGGTTCCAACATGATTTACTAAAGCTATACAACATCGAGCTCAATTTGAGAAAGACAACAAAAAGGCATTTCAAAACTAGTTACATAGTACACAAACAAACCAAAAGCCTGAAATTAACAACCTGGCAAGGAAAACACTTTATAATAAGCCTCTGCACATAATCGGCAACTGCATTTCTGCGCTCCTCGGATGGTTGGTTTGGCTGAATGCAGGCAATAAGCTCTGCAGTTCTCTCTTCTGCCCTTAACCATCTCCCGGAGTCCAGCAATCGAATCACGGGTCCGGCATTGGGCAATAGCCCATTCGGCAACAGCCCACTTGGCTCTGGCCATCCCTCATGTTCTCCCATACACTAAGCTTTTCTACCCCACCAACAAAAACTAAGTTGTTTTCCAAACCTTTTCCAATCGAAATCCAAGCTTCTCTTCAGGGCTGTCCACAAAGTTTCACTTCCCAACCATATACATTCATTAAAACCCTAAAAAAGCACTCTAAGCAGAGAGATTTACAGATAGAATAGCAGCACTAAAAACTTCAATTCAATGGTGGGATTGGGATATCACTAAGTACAATTAATTTTAAAAGATAATAATAAAGAAAAACTATCCTCCCGCGGACTATCAATGTTTCAATCCCAAAAACTCTTGCATAAACAACTTCGAAAGCAAAAGGGCAAATCAACAAACCCTTTTATCAGGCCAATTCCAAGAGGGATGATCAGAAAATTCACCAAAAATCAAAACCCTAAGTCAAAAAAGAGCTTGAGAAGTTGCAGAGCATAGGAAAAATAACCCAATCAAAGCAATGTCGACGAAATCAGAGAACCCAAAAAAAGGGTTGCATGAAAACGAGAAGATAACTAAAAATATCACCAGAAAAAAAAAACAGAGAGGCACAAGTCCAGATTTTTAGAATTCCCTTCTTGCTTCTTATTCGAGATAAGCAAATTTTTTAAATAAAAATAATAAATGGAAGGTGGAAAAACGAGTAAAGAGATCGTGATTTCTGAAAGAAATGAAGAAAAGGGCACAGCCCAAGATTAAATCTTTTCTTCTTTTTTATCAATTCGTGGAGTGTTCTTGAATTGGGAGGCAGAGATTGAAATTTTTTTTAGTGTAAATTTGTTGTTTGTGTTGTTGGAGAAATAGGAAATTGAGGGGAATCGAAAAATAGATAGAGAGAGAGAAGAAGAGACAGAGAATTAACACCAACAACAAAATAAAAAATAAAATTCTACAAAATAAATAAAGGGAAGAAATTACTTTGACATTTTTTTTTTTATAGGAGGAAGAAAAGATGAAGACTTTTGAGTGTGAGTGAAAGTGGTATTTAACTATTTATATAAATAGAATAAATTTTTAAAAATTGTGATTTTTATTTTTGTAAATACACTGAATTTAGATATGTTGTGAAATTATTATTTGTATTTATAGTAATAAAAGAGGTGAATAAATAAATGAAAATGATTAATTATATGTGTGAGAGTGATATATATTACAATAGGAATCCTATCCATTGGCTCCAAAAAATTAAAAAATTAAAAAAAAAATTATATGTTAAAACTTTTTTCACTTGAGATCTCAAAGCTTTTGGTGAGCCCTAACTCAGCTTTGGGCCTATCTTTTCCTGCCACACTCACAATAAATGGTCCAAATCCAATTGCCTTGGACAACAAGAACCAATGTTTTTTTTCGTTCTTTTGTTATTTATTCCATTCCATAGGTTTTAGTCCAATTTCCAATCATTTTTGCTCAATGATTGAGGTTTGTCACAGTTATATTTAGTATCTATGTGATTAATTATAAATAAATAATGATACATAGTGAAATTTTAGCATAAAATATCAAATAACGTAGCATTTATCATTCGCATAATGATAATGACGACGTTTTTGTTTTGAGGATAGTGGGACTCTATTTTCTTGGGTAGATAATCGATTCTTGGTTCAACTTGGGAAATGTTTTGAATTTGATCAGGTAATGTAGGAACACAGTTCAAGTCTACCGGTTTGTTAGGATGCCTTAACTTGCCGAAGCTTTGGTATGTAAAAATACATTGGATAATTTCCGCGGGATTTTTCGTTCAATTTTGCATTGATCGAGGGCGGCCTTTGGCCTATCCTAGGCCTATATTTGAACGAAAATGCCGTGTCGTCCAGTTTAGTGAACGACCCCGAAGACTTTCATAAAGCCCCCTTTTACCTTATCCCGACCCCCCCGAAAAGAGGGTGCCCTAGAAACAATGAAAAAATATATATATCTCGATTGTATCCTATAAGTTTTGCAGTAGGCGAAAGAAATCTTCTCGAGTAGTTGCTCCTTTCTTTAGCTTGATCTTAAGGCTAAACCCAAGGACGTTGACAAAGGGAGTGCCATAATCCAAGGGACTAAGGGGCCGTTTGGTTGGGGGTATTTGGAGGGGTCAATGGGAATGGGAGGAAGTGATTGCCATTGTTGTTGTTTGGTACATGGGTATGAGAATAAAAAAAAGGAATGAATCCCTAAAATTTGGATATGGCTCAATCCCACCTCCCCCCCTTCATTCGGATTCAATCCTCAGTCGGGAATCAAAAATTCCCCCATCCCTAAAAAACCCTCCCAGCTGCCCATCTCTTCCTCTTCCTGCCCATCTTCTTCAGCCGTTTGGTTCTTCTTCAGCGGCCTAGCCGGAATTGGAATCTCCTCCGCCGGAGTTGGGCACTTGACCAGCACCCTTCGTGCGACGGGAAGGATTCTCGTCCCCTACTTTTTGGTCGGCGGCAATCGGTCTGTAGCTCCCGAACCTCCAGGCGAATGGAGGTCGCCGTATGCTGGTTCGGGACTTGGCGTGGTGGCCGATTCCGATACAGCGCACATCAACACCCAACAGCAACAACAAACAAACAACAACACCACTGAACTAACTGCAGGATGAGAACGATGATGATGAAGAACACAGAAAAATTGGGGGAAAAAAATAAAAAAGCTTTATTCTTTTTTTCCCCTTCTCTCAGAAGCAAAATTGATGGGTTTTGATTTAATTTAATTATTAAGCTTTCACGTGATTATGAAGCAGAGCAGAGTGTTGGGAGATGCATAAAGCTAACCTTACTTTGGGTCTGTTTCTGGACTTCATCTGGATAATTGGCTCCCTTGTGTTCTGGAAATTGGTTGAATTTTTGGCTCCCTCATGTTTTTTTTGGACTTCATCTAGAAAATTTCTGGGCTTCATAAGTTGGAGAGGAAATGAAGTTCAGAAGAAGAAGAGGAAGAAAAATAATTATTGCAAAAGTGAACAGAAGAAGAAAAGTGAATATAAGTGAACATAGGGAAGAAAAGTGAACAGAAGAAGAAATTTCCGGAGAAGAAAGTGAACAGAAGTTTGTCTACTGCAATAATTAAGGAGAAATTTGAATTATTTTATTAAAGAAATGTAAGGGTAAATTTGTAATTTTGATTGATTCCCATTACTGATATTCAACTGAACCAAACATCATGTATGTCACTGATATCCATTTCAAGATTTGAACCAAACAACAATTATTCAGTATGATTCCCATTCCCATTGACTCCTCAATCAAATCCATTCTCATTCCGATTGACAGGTTCGAACCAAACGGCCCCTAAAAGACAAGAAAGGGAATCCAATGCTCTTAGTTTCTGATCAGTTCGACCATTTCCTTTAACCGGGTTGCATAAAACGAAATCAGGATTTGGCCGAAAATGAAGTCACACATCGGAACCCTGTGTATCAGGTTCTCATGTGTTGAACACGTGCTTTTAAGAAATAAAAAGTATGACGATTAAATTTTGTTTATTACTGTAATAATACATGTTTGGTTCAAAAAATTTAGTGTAGGAGATCTTATATGCTCACTCACTTCATTTATGGGAGTCGTTACGTTTTAAAATCACTTACAAATTTTTAATGTAATTTAGTTGACATATATAATTAACAACAATATAACATGTGCAAATCATTGGTTGTTTATATCTTCGTAAACAAAATTGGGATAAATATATATATATATATATATATATATATTTGTTTATGAGAAATGACACCATAAGCCAAGGAAGGTTGAAAAAAAAAAAGGAAACTAAGAAATTAGTAAAATTAGAAAGATTAAGGACTAATCATTAAAATAAATTTAGCTAAGCTTGAATTCCAAATTTTTGAAAAGGACTTGAATGAAAATAAAGTAAAGTATTGGGGTTATATTATAATAGTTATTAAAATGATAACTGAAAAAGAAAATTAAGGAAAAGAAAGGGGGTTACCGTAAAATAAAAGGCCCGCTTCTCCTTCCTTTTACCTTTTCCCGGAAACAGGAAGAAACAAGAAGGGCAAAGGATAGCTGTGTTCTGCGACGACGAGGAGGAGGAGAGAAAGGGGCCGTGGGTTTCAAACTCCGACGGTGTTTAACCGGTAAATCCTAAACAAACTTTACTCTAGAGCTGAATTTATATACATGAACGTTAACAAAACAACAAAATTTTGAAAGAGAAAGAAAATGTGTAAAAGGAAGAGCTTCAGTGGTTTTTAATGGGGTTTGAAGCAACTTCTGTTGGGCAATTTTAGTATTGTGCTAGAACTAGGTTCAATATATTGATATTCAGTGGTAGTTCGGATTTGGGTTTCTAATACGTGATTATTCAAGAAGCTTTTCATAAGTGCTTGTTTATAAGCTGCTTATAGAAAGTCCCTTTCTGTAAATTTTTGTTTTAAAGATTCTTGTGGATTATAAAGGTATGGCTGAGAAGGAGGTAACTATTAAAAGAAATTATATCAGGGATTCCGTTTAACAGAGTTCTGGACAAAGAAAAAAAAGGGTATAATGGATTCTGGGGCTGAACTGTTGTTTAAATTGCGCCTGGGACTGCTGTCCAGTCCTATGTTTCTGTTGCAGGATTTAAGAATCTGGAAGACTTAATCTTCTTCTTTTAAATCATACTGGAATTAAGGATGTGACTTTTGTTCCGGTTCTTGCTAAATTGATTTGTTGTTGTCAATGATTGCTGAAATATTTGAGAAAATCCGATAAAACCTCTTATTGAGAAGTATTAGTAATTGCTGATTATGGTGCTTTTTATTTGTTAAGATGGGTTTTTGGTCATTGATTTGTGGGTTATTTTTGAATTCGTGCGGCAGCGAAGCCGAGTTGCCTTACAGAATGAGCCTTACGCTTTGATAGAAGTATGATTTTGAGCTGGTTCATTGAATTTTTGTTTCTATAGGGATTTCTTCTCTTGTCCGAAAAGATACTCTTTTTATGGTTTTAGTTGTGATATTATGGTTCTGTAATTGTTTGTTTGGTACAATCGGCTATTTAGAACCAAGCTGGATTATCAGTTACTTTGGTGTAGTCATTTAAGTTGTCCTCTCTTCTAGGCATTGACTATGTTTCCTCTCTATGGTCGTTCTTTAATAGTGGTTATCATCTGCCATTCTTGGTTTGCAGTTCATTGTTTTTTCATTCTTCACATAAAGCTTTAGTCTGAGATTTATAAATACATTTTAATAATCTTCTTGTTGTGGGATATCATACAAAGGAACAAGTCTTCTTAGTCTGTCATTTATTTTGAATTGTGTGAACAGCTTTTTTTAGTTTCTATAAGGTGATCCTTTCATGTATCATTTCTTATAGTCCCTGATTCTGTGGTTGGGCCAATGATTTGCTATTAGTACCTGGATTTTGCTCTACTTATTATTAGCCAAAATGGTAGAGAAAGAATTGAAGCGCCTTTTTGCTGTTGTTGTTGTTGTAGTACTAGTAAAGGAAACTGATGAGGGTGTCCTTACTCCTGTTTGAAGCTAAATATGATTCTATCTAATAGATATGCGCATTCTTTTGTTTGATCCTTCTTTGAGTTGTTTGTTTGTTTTTCTCTTTGTAATGAAAATTTCCAGTGTAAACCTGGAAATAGTATTGGAGCTCTGTTTCTAATTCTGTTTAATTGTTTTGATGCTATTGCTGTAGGGTGCAGTGACTTTCTTGCTGTAATTTTTCAACAATGTCTGATTCAGGTGAGGCTCAACAGCAAAAAGAAGAACAGCCGCAGCAACAAGGTTGGGCTCTTTCCCTTTTCATTTTTTTTTTTTTGGGTACCCATTTATGCATCAAATTATGTTATTTTTTTAGATTCTTGCAGGAGTTTATCATATTTATTTTCTTATATATATAAATATATATATATTTTTTGGCATAGCCATTTATTTGGCCCCTGGGTTTTTCCTTGTTTTGTGTTTTCATTCTAGTAATTTAAATGCCTGATTCTTGGATTCTTTTATAATTGAAAGTTTATTTATTTATGTATTAATTTATTTTTTTTCCTACCTCTATTTTAACTCGAATTACTTGTCTAAGAGAATTTTGAGGGATTGGTTCTACTGATAGTTTGCACATTTTCAGTTTTGTGAATATAAGGGGTGTTGCATGCATACTGTTGATTTTTTGAGGGCGTCTTTTTTTTATATTTTTTTATAGATTTCTTAGTTTTGTCTATAGATTTTGTTTGGATTGCTGTTTCATTCAATGTATAATTCAACTCAGTGGATGATTAATGTGCGCCATTGCACCTTGCAGTTTGCAGTTTCTTCAAGAAGCCATCTAAGAATAAAAACATTAGAAAACGCCCTGCTCTTGAAGATAATGGTGATGATGATTCCAAGGATGATAGCACAGTAATTTATAGTAAGAAAAAGCCAGCTGCGGCTGACAATAAGCTGCACTTCTCAACTGGATCCTCAAAGCGCCAACTCAACTCTGAAACGGAGGAAGTATCAAAAGCCCCCCTTTTTCAGTTTGAGTCTTCAAAGGAAATTCAGGTCCATAATGATAATAAGGCAACTGCCATATTGGAAACTGAGACTGAGTTCTCAAGAGATGCTCGAGCAATCAGAGAGAGAGTTCTCAAGCGAGCAGAGGAATCCTTGAAAGGAAACACATCAAGTGATGAAAAACTATACAAGGGAATCCATGGTTACACCGACTATAAAGCTGGATTTCGGAGGGAGCATACAGTTTCTGGTGAGAAAGCTGGTGGATCACATGGACCCCTCAGGGCGTCTGCCCACATTAGAGTCTCTGCAAGATTCGATTATCAGCCAGATATTTGCAAGGATTACAAGGAGACAGGTTATTGTGGATATGGGGATGCATGTAAGTTTATGCATGACCGTGGGGATTATAAATCAGGATGGCAGATGGAGAAGGAATGGGATGAAGCGGAGAAGGCGAGAAAAAGGAATTTAGCTATGGGACTACTTGAGAATGAGGATGAGGATAATGCAGATAAGAGTGATGAGGAGGGAGATGATTCCTTGCCATTTGCTTGTTTCATTTGTAGGCAACCTTTTGAGGAACCCGTGGTGACCAAGTGCAAACACTATTTCTGCGCGCATTGTGCATTAAAGGTAAAAGTTATTGGTCCATTTTTTTAATAACTAATTATCCTTATACTTGATCACCATACCATGAAATGTGTATCAGATTGGTCTATGTTTACTTCAAAGATTTTTCAGAAGGCACTAAAATTTCTTATTTAAGAATTAGGGTCTGGTTATAGAATATTGTTTGGGATAAGCTGGTGTGGAATTACTCAGAGACAGGGAAAGTTATTAGCGTTAATGGGAGAAAACCTTTTCTCCAAAGTTAGGAAAAGACAGTAAAGCTCCAAACAACTTTGTAAAGCATTGAACTTTATCATCTCAGCATTTTGTTCTTTTTGAAAAAAAGTACGATTTAGGATTACCTTTAGTAACTTGTTAATCCTAAATCTTCTTGGCTGCAAAAGGCGATATCCCTCGCCCGCAGGGCCCACACCGCCCAGCCCCATGAGCCTCGTGTGAGGGGTAAATCAGGGTGACTCAGCGATAACATTGGCAGGAGGACCAGTGCCTGGTGCCCACAAGGATCCACCCCCCACATTGGGGGGATGAAAATCCCACACTGCGGCTGCCAGGGCTCGATCCTGCGTCCTTGGCTGCAATCTGCTGCCAAGTTACCAACTGAGCTAAGCCCCTGGGGGCAAAAGGGTGCTAACGGGAAGCCCAGATTCGAACCCCGTCAACCCCTTAAATTTGCAGGGAAAGTCCCCTTAAGTTGTTGTCCGCCGGACTCGAACCCAGGACCTCCCGCTGCGGTAAATGGTACCTCACATGTTTTTGCCAGTTAGGCTAGACATGTTTGGTTAATCCTAAATCTTCTCGTTAGCGTGTGATGTTGGTTCAAATACTTATGAATGCTTCTTACTTTTTTCGTCCTTCATCAACAGTAAAGGCAAAGTTGCTTCCTTGACTTAAAAACTTATATTGTTTGCTACTATACCTTTTGTTGACAGCATCATGCAAAAAATAAGAAGTGCTTTGTATGCAACCAGCCAACACTTGGTATATTCAACACAGCCTTTGAGATACGCAAGAGAATGGCAGCCGAGGGGAAATGAAATGCTCGAATCGTTAAAATTTCAGTGTATCATGTACCGAGATTACATTACTTTCTGTGTAAGTTTCTTTTTCATCAGATATTTCCACACTTGTAGTTTTAGCCTCATATTGATTGAGATATTTACCAAGTCTCCCTTTACACATGGCTTGACTTTTGTTGCTGGTTATAAGATAACAGAACTAAACCTATCCTTTATCCTTTTATCTTTAACATGTCTTAGTAGGTGTTAGCGCAATACACACTTCTGATGTTATTATTTACAAGGTGTAAACTGTCATTATGTCCTCCAAGGTCCTGCCCTGGCTCCATGCTTCGGGGGACCGAAGTTTACAGCGGCCGCGGTAGATTCTTCTGCTCTCTTGCTGTCTTGATAACTTGCCTTGTCTGTTGCCTGATCACCTTAGTTTCTGGAGTGATGATTATCCCTGAGAATTGTACCCTCAGAACCACAAGGAGTAAGATCACTAAGAGTTTCCAGTGGGTGTGGATTGTTGAGGCGATGGTTGATGGTTGAGTTTGTGCCTTTTAAAAATCTTATTGGGCTGGGCTTGGCTTGATGACAAATATGGGCTGAAAATTATTTTGGTAACTAAAAATGAACATGTCATTAATCCGATGTATATTCAACTTGGGCCAAGTGAGGAGTAAAAGACCATCTTATCCAAGATTACCATTACAATTTATTTAATTTATTTTTATACAATCTAAATTTATTCAATTGAATGTGTCAGTTACTGTTACTAACGATGAGCCTAGTTTGCATATATATAGCATTGTAAAAATAATTTTTTACCACAAAAAATTCTCTTAGTATTTTAGATAAAAATATAAATTAGTATCCTAAGAAAAAATAATTAAAAATTATATGAGAAAATACTTGAATGGTTGAATATAACGAAATTTTTTTAAGGGGTTGACAATTGACACGCATGAGCTGATGCGGTGATTATTTATTATTTTACCAGAACTTCGACATTTTATTTCTGAAGGACGATATTTTATCTCTACCGAACACCACTATTTCCACGTTTTGCAACGCCTCTACTCTTCCAACTCTTTCATCCCCATGAATTCTCCCCCCACACCACCTCCACACCTTTGCCTTTGCGACCACGGGTTTCTTTCCTCCTATTGGTCAACAATTGTACTAACACAAACGTTAATTATACTTTAAAATAACGTTGTTTTACTAAATGATTTAAAATAACATGATATAATTTCAATACGTGAACAAAATATAACATTAATTAAAAATTTTGAACAGATAATTGATTCTCAATATACGATAGATGAAATAGCTATAATTATTATTGGATAGTAACATTAAACTCTATATATGTATATTTATTGAGCCTACAATTAAATTAAAATAAATATATATGCCGACATGAGTTGAGAATAATGACATTTCTCTATCAACTGATCTCACATGGTAGGGTTTTACAGTTTACTCGTGACCCAATTGGTATTCTAAGATAGGTAAGCTGTAGATGCAATTAGACAATATCCACTAAAGTCTATAAAAACAAATAATTAAAAAAAAAACATATTTTTAAAAGGAAAAAAATTTAACATTATCGAAAATATAAAATCGTATAGTTAGATAGTAAAAATTTGTAGTAGAAATGATGAAGAAACATTACTCTTTTCGTAAGAAAAAAATATAATATAGTAAATTTACCGTAAAAATTAAAAACAAAGCAAAAACAATGAAAATAAAAAGTGGCTTCATTGCATACATACAAATATATATGGTCCCTTTAAATCAACATCCAAACCTGCCAACAGATAAGTGCCTTTTTAATAGCTGGGAGAAGAAAAAAAAATTTTTTTCTTTTTTTCTGGGGATGAAAATTTTATTGTCCTTTTGTGCAATTTAATCGGATGAATATAGAGATAGCCAATCTCTGTCCAACACGCACGAAGAAAGCAACGTTTTTGGAGCCAGATTCAAGGGATTATTCTAGATGGATCGAATATATCTATGGAGGGTGACAATTTAACTCGTATATATATATTAACGGGTCTTTTTTTTTTTATTGGTAAAAGTTGATTAAGTGGTTGGGGAGTTTGGAGACCCTTTGTTAATTTGGAAAATAAAATTCAGGGAATGTAATGAGGCTTAACCTGAACTTACAATATGCAAAATGCAAATGGAACTAAATATTAAAATTACAATATATAATTACAAAATCAGAGTCTAATGTAAGGGATTTGTGTCAAATCTGATTGCACGGCATTTGCGAGGCTGTGCGGCAAAATGTTTCGCAGGAATGAGAAATTCTGATGGTGGGACAATGTTAGTCGAGTCAAAATATCTGGTGCAGAGTTGGCTTCACGGTAATTGTGTTGGATTCGAAAAGTAGGTAACATTTTTTTGATGAATGAGGCGAGTGAGATAACGAAGACTCCATTGGATACTAATTCTGTTAAGCAAAAAATTCATTTTAGTAAATGATGTTTTATTCTTTCAGAGTATCTAAATGTACTCTCACTGCACATCTGCCTAAGGTAACAAAAAGAGATGATTTCTTGTAAATGTCAATTGTCAAACTACATTTAAACACAATATAATGTTATAGACTTATTAAGCAACGAGTAAAATATTAAGGGCTAAAATAATCATTAATTCTCTCCGATTCTCTCGTGGTACAATTCGAATCCTAAATGAGTTAATTGATTACCTTTTAGGTAAAATCGTAATTTTGACCACTTTTGTTTAAATCATTGCAAAAAAATTCTTTTTTGTATGTATAATTTACATAATTAATTTGTTATTACCTTAATGACCCAATCAATAGTATATGGGTTTCTCTTACAAAATTAAAAACTTTTTAGATGCTAATTCTTAACCGCTATGTTTTGGGATGAATTTTGAGATTCATTAAAAGTATTTTATTCTGTGAAAAGATCATATATTATCATTGATTAAGGGGATGACCATTGAAAACAAATGATAACAAATTGTTATCATTGGCTCATTGACCATTAGAGCGTTTACCTATTGAATTCTTAACGTGTTAGAAATTATCCGTAGTGTGTGCAAAAGCATGCTGTCAAAGGAGAATTGATTGAATTCTTATCGTGTTAAAAATTACCCGTAGCGTGTGCAGAAGCATGCTGGCAAAGGAGAATTGATTGGAGCTGAGGTTGCCACCCTTGATCCTTGGAAGCACTTACGAGGGCCCAATTTTCAGCAGAGTAAGTGTCGTTTTTGCTTTCCATTTTGGCATTACCATTCCCGTGATTCTTTTCATCTTCGAACTTAGCCTGTCATAGATAATACCTTTTTAAGGCACAATAACTCTTACATTTGCGCCAATTATCAATGTATTTTGCTTTGGCTTCATTCATTGATGTTGAAATGAGATAAGATTATCCAAGTTTACAAGTGTTTACGCTAACGAATCTCAATACGGAATGAAAATACGATACAAATGAAACAAAATACGGTGTTTAATGAGTTTACGAGCCAACTGTATAAATATAAATAATACAAATAATTTAATGATTAGGATGAAGATAGGAATGTCAATATGAGAACTGAGGTTGAGTAATTATATATACTATGATACAATAACACGACGTGATAAATTTGTCTTGTCAGGTTAAATATTGGTGAGATTGCAAGTCAAATGTATCGATGCAGTAAACACCTTGTGGTCGTAGTTCAAAGCTTAGATGTTGCAAGGTAAGAAAAGAGAAAAAAAAACTGAGTTAATTTTGCAACTTATTAATCCACTAAATTAATTTATAATTAGACATCATGAACTAGCTATATACATTTTTATTTTTATTTATTATGTTTTGAATATGGGTTCCTAGTGGTCTTACTTCTAAATTTTACTCCCTCCGCCTTATTTAGGTTTCGAGCCCACAACTTCTACAATGAGTTCGCTTATGTTTAGTCACCGTACCACTACCCGATTCCAGGCTGTATATGTAGTTTAAAATCTTGGAAAGAATCTCATGCATGTGCTAACTCTGATGATTCCATCTACATATTATCAAGTTGAGTAGGGGGAAGCATAAATTCTTCAGGAAGAGAAAAAGATGCATGAACTCAATAATGTGCACATATAATATTCTATATGTCACGAATTCACTCAATAAATCACAGATACTACTGTATTTACATCGCAAACTATTCAGTAACTAAATAATGACCTTGAATGTATTATTGACACCATTGCGCAACTCATTATCTCATGTGCGGATATTGTTTTGTGAAGATAATATAGTCTTACTCTTACCAAATGTACATATTAATGAATATGTGAAAGAAATTAAAAGAATTTTCACAATTAAAAAAAAGGGGATATTTTAAGTTCTTCTAGAAAAAGGAGTCCTGAAACAGCAAAAAGGGTCCAAGAATACAAAAAGGATGGTCAGTTTTGTGCTTTGCATCCTTCCAAAAACCAAAAACAATGCATGTAGACTGTATATAGTTTTCATATAATAAATAAATAAATATAGTGGGAGGAACGTGAGTAGAACTGGTACTCTTCCTAGTTGCCAAATGATGCTAGATAGCTTCCCTTTTGCTCCTTCCTCTTTTTTTTCCCTTATCTTATTTTAGGTTTATAGCCAAAAGACAAAATATCTTGACTTTTTTTATGTGAAATAATATAATATACTCCATTCCTCTATTATAAAAATAGAAAGAACCAATTTTTTTTGGATTAAAAATAGTATTATAAAGAGTGAACCGCCTAAAATATACTTATAGTTTTTGATTGTATTCGGTTTTATCACTATACTTTTTTTATAGTTACAAATGTCCTTATACTAATTACAATTGGCCAAAAATGTATTTGCACAGTTAGTTACCGTTAGAACTAATGGAATTTCCCTCATGTAACCTTTTAAAGGGTACTTTTGACAGTTAATAATTAAAACATTTTTTACGAAAAATTCTCATTAAAGGTGACAAGATTCATAATTCTTTAATAGGGTATGAAACTTTTAAAATTCCTCTTAGGGGCATTATAATATTTTAATACTTTAAACAAATAATAATGTCCTTCTTACCCTTTTAAAAATTAAAAGAAAATCTTTAATTATTAAGTTTATTCATCCAATTTAATAAAAACAATAAGAAATCCTCTCTCTCTCCTTAGAACTCAAACATAATATTAAACGCAAGTTCTCCTCTATTAGGAGTCAAACATCAATCATACATTTTTTCTCAAAAATTTATTGCATATTCACATTTGTTCAGAATTCCTTTAAATTTTAGCACCAATATTGAAGCCACTCCTAGGAATCATGCGTAAACCCAATTCCTCATTTTGGGCTCCAATTGTGTCAAACTTATATCTTGGAGGTTGCACGTACGAAGCATTTTGGCTCCAATTCCTCATTTTATTAATAAGATAATTTAATTTTGGATTGAGATAATGCACTAGATAGCTACGGTCGGAGGGGAGGAGGGGAGGGTAGGGGAGGGGAGGGGAGGAGTAAGGTGGTTAAAGGGATTAAAAATATTTTAATCATTCACTGTCAAATGTCACATGGCACATGGGAAAATTCGTTAGATCTAACGGTCGCTAACTGTGCCAATACATTTTTGGCCCGTTTTAATTAGTTTAGGGACATTTGTAGCTATAAAAAAAGTATAGTGACAAAATCATACACAATTGAAAAGTATAGGTATATTTTGGGATATTCACTCTATTATAAACAAAATTTCTTTAAATTACTTTGTTGATTGCTTAAATCGGGACGTTGTATTCATTTGGTCCCTTAACTTTAAAAATTATCTCAAACTCAAATTCTTACAATATCTGAGTTATTTTTAACTAATAAGTGAGATTCACACTCATTAATAGAAGTTAAATCACATTGTTTGTCCTTTAATTTAATTTGAAATGATTCACGTGTTAGTGAAAAAAAACTCAACTATAGTAAGAATTTTGACCGTTTTGAGACAATTCTTGAAATCAAATGACAAAAAATTAAAAGACCAAATACATACAATATCTCAACTTAAAAGACTAACAGAGTAATTTAGCCTAAAAATTTTCTTGGTGGGACGAAGTAACTCTAAGTTAGACTATAATCGTTTATAAAACAGTATTAAAATAGAATTATTTTCACGAAATGACAAGGGCACATCGGTAAATAAACATATTGGACGATATAATGGTGGTGCACACGAGCGGAGGCAGAATTTTTTTAGAGGGGACACATCCACAATGATGCAAACATATTCAAATAAATATAAATAAAAAAAATCTCACGTGCCAGATGACGTTAAATTGCAAAACACAAATTTTTAAAAGTGTGGTAGTGCTAGTTAAAAATATATATTGACTGGAGACACTACACACACAATACACAATATTTATTATAATTATATATGTGTATATAAGTACTTAGGGTAAGCTCAGTAAAGAGCCGGGCCCCCAGGGCCCCGCCTAGCTCCGCCTATGGTAGTGCAGCACTACGATCGATCCTTTGCCAGATGATATAAAAGTTGCCATGCCGACATGCATGAATTATGCTTATTCTTTAAAGGTTTTTCAGAGTTATTTCTTATAAATAATTATTTAAATTAATTTTTGCTGTACTCATATAAGACAAAAAAACACTCATATATGTTTGATTCGATTACGCTTTCCGTCTCATATGAAGAGATTTAGTTTTCTAAAACTTTGTGTCACTTAATTGTTTACGTAATATAGCCTAACTATATAATAATTATGTGTAATTATTACTTAGAAAATAAAGATAGAAATATAACATGTTATACTATATTATTTATTTTAAGTGTTGTAAATTTCTAACCATAATAAGTTATACATTTTTAAACGGAACATTTTTAATGAGATAAATGAAGTATAAAGTAAACAAATTAAAGCTATATATTGGTCTCTAAGGGCATGATCATGATATGCATGCATGTAGGGCTGTCAATGTATAACACGTTAAACTGACTCGTGAACCTATATATAATATATTTTTAAGAGATAATTATTGATAATTTATAATACGACACAAATTTGACACGTTAGTAATGATCCATCAATTCATTTGTGATCGGAATTGTACGTACAAATTGGTACCACTCTAATTGGATCCTCCAAATCTTTAGATTAGTACATGGTAGAGTCCCACTCCAACAAGATTGAGGACATCACCAACGACCAAGTCTCACTCTCGCTCTCACTCTCAACTCAAGCCATTAACTATTATTGTATTTTAGTGGTGCCCCCACTGCTCACTAGCTACCTTTTCTTTCTTCTCAATTTTTTTTTTTTTTAATGGTAAAATAAAATACTATTTTATTTAAAAAATTCGTTTTAAAAAATATTAACTTATTAGGTATGTTCTTTTTGGACGTTTTGAAAACTATTTTGAAAATAAGTTTTGAAAAATAGTTTTATAATGTAAAAAATATATTAAAAATATAAAAAGTAGATGCTGAATAGTAAAAAGTTGTATTGGAAATAATGAATATGATTAAAATATATTAAATTTACTGTTTAAACCAAAACCGTTTTCAAAACGAAACAAAAATAACATGCCCAATATTTAAAAAAAAGTAATAATTAATTGCAGATTACACATTATTATATTAGTAAGAGTATATTATATAAACACAATATTCAAACTAGATATTTTAGTGGGATAATTTTTTATATTATTATATTAGTAAGAGTATATTATATAAACACAATATTCAAACTAGATATTTTAGTGGGATAATTTTTTACATTATTATATTAGTAAAAATATATTATATTAACACAATATTCAAACTAGATATTTTAGTGGGATAATTTTTTATATTATTATATTAGTAATAATATATTATAAACACAATATTCAAACTAGATATTTTAGTGGGATAATTTTTTATATTATTATATTAGTAAGAATATATTATATAAATACAATATTCAAACTAGATATTTTAGTGGGACAATTTTTTTAAAAAATTAAACTTTTTATATAGGACAGAAAAATTATTATTATTTTTTTTGGTTGAAAAAACCCAAGTTTGATCCAATTAATTGGGAGTTCTCTTCCTTTCTTTTTTATTTGAGCAAAATCAAATATTAAACCGATCAAGGGCAGACAACAGTTTTCTTATTTTGAATAATATTTTGTTATTTATAAACGTTTGTACCACAATACTCTTTTGAAAAAGACAAATATAGTACTCCCTCCGTCTCATTCAAAGATTTCAATTTCAAAATATTTTTTTGTTTCATTTAAAAAGTCCACTTTAAATTTATTTATATTATATACCCTTACTAATATATAACAATGTGTGGTTCACAATTAATCTTTACTTTAAAAGTAAGGATATAAATAGAAAATATAGTAATAAATTTCTTATTTTAGGTGTTGTACCTCACAACCCATAATAAGTTGTACATATTTCAAAGTGAACTCTTTGAGTGGGACGGAAGGAGTATTATTTTATAAATATTTCTATAACATACGCATTCATGCATTCTCTTCGTCCCATATAAATAGTCTTATATCGAATTACATCATATGACCAGAAACAATTGTACGACTAGTTATACTCTTTTAATATAACATAATAAATGAAATAAAGTACTCATTTTATTTTATTAGAAAAATCCACTTTGCATTATTATTTTTAGTATTATAAAATAGATTATTTTCATAGAACGGAAGAAATATTATATACTAATGAAACTCGAGGGCCGACATCAAATCAAATGATGAAATCCTGGCCACTCCCTTCAAACAACAATCTTAACTAGCAATTATAATGCATAATTGCAGATAGTTTATCTCTCAACAAATTAACATGCTTAATAATATCTAAATCCACTTTTGACCTTGAATTCCACTTTATTCCCTTCTTCTAATTCAAAGTCATAAATTAAACCTAACCAAATGCTTTTCAATTTCCCCCTCCCTTTCATTTTCTTTTCTGTTCTTTTGCTTTATATATAACAATTATTTCTTGAACTTTTCTCAATAAATATAAATTCATTTAGATTATCAATACTATTTCAATTATATAATATTTACAGTTTCTTGATGAAAATGTTCTGAACTATCACAAGTAACATCATTCATCAAAATATTACATATTCGTTATCACTTAAAAACTCACATTTCTAATACTTTCGGTATTGAGAAAAACATAGTTTTTGTGATGAAACGAACAGAGTATTCTATTATAACAAGTCAATTACACGAAGTAACAAATTAAAAGCTTTTTTCTTCCCTCTTTCCCTTATGTGTGGGGGTAGGTAATTTATGTTTGCTTTAGAATAGCGGTCATCTCCATGTCCCTACTGCTTAATCGGTTATTTTCAACTGAAAAATAAAAAAAAAATAAAATAAAAGCTTTTTTCTTTAACTTTTTTGAAATATAGATACAATTTTACAGCCCCATGTAACTAGGTAAAGAAATGCACGTAAAAGCTTCCCAACAGCCGACATGAAAGGCTACCAAACCGAGTCGTTGTTTGATTTTGGATCGTCCTACGTAAAGCTGTCTAGATAAGACTCATCATAAGAGTTTGCCATTATTATTATTATTATTATTATTATTATTTTGCCTTTTAAAAAAGGGGAAAATTGCATGATAAAGTCACAGAGTCACATACAATATTCAACAGATAAGTTAATTTGTTTATTTAACACTTCCTCCCTCCAATTAAAAAATCTAAGTTCGAAAAATATATAATTTGTTTTTATAAATAATAAGACACGAACAACACTTAAAATAAATAATATGATACATCTCTTCACACAGACCGTTACTTTCTAACTACTCTATATGTTTTATCACAAAAGTTCAATTTAATAAATGTACAACTTTTATAAATATTAAGGTACGATACTTAAAATTACTAATTTGACATAATTTGTTCCATTTATGTCGCTACTTTGTAAGTGTGAGTTAATTATAAACTATATATAATTATATTAATAAGGGTATAAATGACAAAATATTTGAAACGAGACTCTTATATTAAAACAAAAATTATTTTTGAAGGAGAACTCTTTCAATAACGGTGAAAGTATGTGAGTTAATTGTGAACAGCACGTTATATATAATATAAGTATGAAAATTTTGTTTTGAAACAAACTCTTTACATGGACCCATGGAGTACTATAGGCCTGTTCTTTTTTAGCGTTTTGAAAACGATTTTGAAAACAAGTTTTGAAAAATAGTTTTATAATGTAAAAAGTGTATTGAAAATATAAAAAGTAAATGATGAATAGTAAAAAGTTGTATTGAAAATGATGAAATATGATTAAAATATATTAAATTTACTGTTAAAACGAAAAACGTTTTTAAAACAAAACAAAAAGAACAGGCCCTATATATTATAAATAAATAAAGAAAAGTGGAGGGCCCAATGAGCCAATGGGGGTGGGGAGAGTTGTTTTTGGGGTTTTGTAATCTTATTGGCTGGACGGTCGGTGGAGATTTCTAGTTCTAGTGGAGCCTCTTCAAAATTTAATATACCACTTTATTTATTCCTCTCAAATAATAATAATTGTTTGTTTATGAATTACATTTACCCTCCTTATAAATTTATAATGAAATTATTATTACCTTTTTGAAATTTCTAAAAACTATTATTACCACATCGAATATCTGGTTTTTTTTTTTTTTTTTTTGGGTAGAGCACTAAAAACCTTTATTTAAATCACACACAACATCGAAGGGGGCATCAGACCTTACTCCGTTACTAATCGTGGAATATTTAACTTTTTTTTTTTTTAAAAACAACAAAAAGACTCATAAGGTTATGATCATTTTCAGCAAAGCTAATGAAAATGTTCAGTTATTTCATTTCTTGAGACATGATGTATAGTATGTTACCCACAAAAGAACCCTTTAACTCAAACTTAATGATTGAGGAGGAGTCATTTGTGTATTACCTTTCCAAGGTCAATGGTTCCACAATCTTATATTACTCTCCGTATCATTAAAAGAGTTTGTTGATACAATATTTACGAGTCACAAAATACAACTAAAAATAAGATTTGCTATATAAAACAGGGAGTATTTTATTGTCGTAGCAGTAAATTCACCTACCAGATCAAATTTATACTCCCTTTGTCCCACTTTCAAAAAAAATATTGTCTCATTCAAAGAGTCTGCTTTAAATTTGTTACATTACATACCCTTACTAATATAAAAATGTATGGTTACAATTAATCTATATTTATAAAATAATGATATAAGTAGAAAATATAGCGTCAAATTACTTAATTTAAATGTTGTACCTCCCATCCCATAATATGTTATACATTTTCTTCAAAATGAGACGGAGGGAGTACTTGAAGTAATGAAAATTTGCTCGGATAATAAGTTATTTGATAAATTTTTGTTCTCATAATGACATCAACCATTTTTTATATGTGAATTTTATTTCATTGCTGTGAATTTATATGGTCACTTTCTTGTTTTGAAGGAAATGTACTGGATTTCATCCAGCTACGATGATCAACCTGCCTCGCACAAAGCGGGATGATATTGCGGCAATACAACAATTAAGAAGCTAAATAAAAAATGAATAAAAATCATTTGACCAATTAGGAGCCACAATAGCAATAAATCATAATAGTACACCCTTGAGTAGATAAAGATATCCTATTTGATAACTTCCCATGCTGTCCCGTTCACCATTCATTGGAGCCACTTGCAAGTCAAGGAAGAAAAACAGCACCCTCTCCTCTCCTCTCCATTTTCCCTTCCAACCTCATCTTTTTCCTGTACTCAACTCAAGAACCCAGTTCACTTCCAAGTTCCACCAGGGATTTTCGGCTATTTTTACTGGGGAAAAGAGAAGAGAAGGGATTCTTTTTGCGGATTTTTTATGGTTTCTGTTAGAGGATCCATGGAGGCAGCAATTGGCTGTGTTAGCAGTAACCCCATGAACAGAGGGCGTCAATGCTCTTCTTCTGTTGTCAAACACATCAAGGCCCCTCTTGATATCGTAATTTCTTCTCTCTTTTTCATTTTCTTGGTTTTTCGGATTGATTGGTTTAATGAAAGATAACTTTTTTTCTTTTCCTCCTTGTCTTTCTGTTGTGAAGGGATTTCGTTGTGTTGATGTATTTCTTGCAAAATGGAACTGTTTGATTTTGTTTTGGATTTTCAAAGAAGATTTTTTGTGTTCAAGTTGGTTTCTTGATAGTTTGACTTCGACCTTTTACTTCGTTTTTGGATTTTCCTCTGTAGAAGGATTTTGAGTTTAATCTGGAGTTTTCACGTGAGAAAGCCCTTTCTTTGATGCTGTATAAAATTTGTTGAATTTTGAGTTGAAAAAACTTGTTTTATTTTAAACAGGAAAATAGTCTTTCATTTTCATTTACAGAGCTCATGATTAAATACCATTTAGTCATTTTCCACTTAAGTAGGTGTGATATCCATTTGTGGTCAATTTTCTATATGTTAGTTTTCGATGAATTTGATGATGTTTTTACTTGCTTTTCCAGGTTTGGTCATTGGTGAGGAGATTTGATCAGCCACAGAAGTATAAGCCCTTTGTTTGTAAGTGTATTGTGAAGGGTGGTGATCTTAAGATTGGAAGTGTTAGGGAGGTGAATGTGAGATCCGGCCTTCCGGCTACTACCAGCACCGAAATGTTGGAAGTTCTTGACGATGAGCAACACATTCTTGGGATCAAGATTGTTGGTGGTGACCACAGGCTGAAGGTCAGACCTAATCTTGCCTTATTGAAGCTCCAAATGCATTCAATCTTTGGTTTTTCATGACAGTAATGAACATTAAAAACTAGTAATTCTGTCACAGAACATGGGAAATGGTTAACAATTCTTATTAAGTATCAATGCTACTCCTTCTCTTCTATTAGAAGAGTCCGCTTTAGAGTTGTACCATTGGACTCTTCTAGTGGAAGGGAGGGAGTATTTAATTTTCTGGTTAAGCATTTTTCTTTTCCCTTTGTTGTGTTATATTGCCAAACTCTGAAAATATATGGACTATGATTGGCATTGCTGTGTCTGGCCGGTCTTAAATGGTTGAACTTGCCTATTTTCACATGCAGCGCATAATTTTTAAATAAGATTAAACAGACAGAGTTCAATAGCTGGGGTTTATGGTTGCTTTAGAAACTTATGGCTAAAGTTTTCAACTCTTTGGTAAAAGTTATCTGCTCCAGAATATATTAACCTATTTTGTACTGATTTGAAAACTAATGATTTGAAGATGAAGAATGACAAGTAGAATGATTAAAGTTTCTTACTTGAACACATTAACATGTTTTTCTAAGAGTTTGACTATCATAGTTTACAGGCTGAATTTTGTGTTTGTAGAAAGCATTCTTTTCTCGATTGCTGAGGCCATCCTTCCATTGCTTTTTGTTTGGTTGTTTTTTGGCAGAACTATTCGTCAATTGTTACCGTTCAACCAGAGATAATTGAAGGCAGAGCAGGGACAGTTGTGACCGAGACATTTGTGGTGGATGTGCCGGAAGGCAACACAGAAGATGAGACCTGCTACTTTGTGAAGGCTCTAATCAACTGCAATCTCAAATCTCTAGCTGATGTTTCCGAGAGGATGGCCGTGCTGGACACTTTAGCGCTCATCAACCGAACATGAATGATCTTTGAAAAGACTGGAATCTCAGGACTATGCTGCTATGTGTACCAGTAAAAGCATTGGGCGGAATTGTTTTAGTGGAGCATGCCATTCGCTCCCAGGTTCTGCTGTTTCTTTCCAATATCAAGTGCTTCTTCTAGGATGTATACTTTGGTTGCCTTAGTAGTACTTATTCGATCTAGAAATTTCGCTCCTGTTCTTACCTCAGAATTTTGGTGTGGTTTGTTGGTAAGATCTCTGTCGTCATGTTTTGTGAATATTGTAAATACGTAGGCATTGAAGCACTCTAATGCTACTATGAAAACTCTCTACTTGAGGTTCCAGTTGTCCTAGTTATAGTGCTAGAATAAGTTCAGTGAACTTGGGACTGTTAAATATTCAGTGCTGTTGTTAATGGAAATCTTATATGTTCCATTTCTGCTGTTTTGTGCTTCTTTTGATGGTTTCATGGCAAATGGCAGAGGCAGATTTCCCACTTTGATAAATTAATGATGAAGAAAGGGCATAAAGTAAAGTGTGCAGAATTGACATCCATCACTGATTCCACATTGAGTGATGTTGTGAAAATCTGCAACTGACTTAAAAGTGACACCTTCTGTTACACTTATTTCACCAATGAGAATTTGATGAGATTCAGTAGATTAGTGGGTTTGCCATTATTGAAATCTTTGCTGAAAATGATGTTATTTGTGAGATCACAAATATTGTTGCAGATTAGAACTTCTTTATTTACCTTGTTTATATTCCTTCTCAACTTTGTCAAGTACATGTTTGGAGGAGAATTGGTAAATATGTTGCATGCATACATTGAGTAAATATTTTTTGGGTTATAACCACCACGTCATTGCCGATAAGAGAAAATTGCGTAATTTTAACAAATACTACGGCAGATAAGAACTTCTTTACCTGGTTTCTTTACCTTTTCAACTTATGTTATAGCAACATGGCAATTCTTTTCAACCTGTGGGGCATGTTACGTGTTTGGAGGAGAATTGGTAAATATGCCGTATGTATTGGTCGGGTAATAACTAACACGTCATTGTTGATAAGAAAAAATAACAATTTTAACAAAGAAAAGTATCACCATATGAGAATTTGATGACTTTCAGTAGAGTAGTGGGGTGCCATTACTAAAATCTTGGCTGAAAATGATGTTATTTTGTGAGATCACAAATACTATTAAAGAGACGAACATCTTCACCTTATTTCTATACCTTTTCAACTTTGTCAACTTATATTATAGCAACATGTCACTTCTTTTCAACCCGTTGAGCATTTTACATGTTTGGAGGAGAATTGGCAAGTATTATTCGGTTAATGACTACCACGTCATTACTGATAAGAGAAAATGTCAAAACTTTAATGGAAAAAAGTATCACCAAAAGTCATTGCATGAACATTTACCATCAGAGAAATGATGAAAACGAAGACCATCTCTGAGGATGATATCTCTTCCTCTCAATTTGGACATGAATTTTACCAGTGTGTGGCAATCTGAACAAGTTCTTGTGTTCTTTACCACCCTTATTGGTGCACTATCTTTTGTTGAATGGATTAATCCATATGTAATTGCCAATTTTTCAGTGTGGCTAAGCAGAATCTTCTTCTTTTCTTCAACATCAATATTCTGGGGAACACATTCAACAGCTGGAACATATCCAAAATTCTTCTTCATCTCTGAAATCATCTGAAACAACTCAAAATGAATCTCACCTTCATCTGGATGCGGTTTTCCCACAGCATAGAACACATGTACCCTTTGTTTGATCCTTATCCAGCTCCACACAGGACCAAATTTCATGCCCCTAGCTTCCATCATATCTCGGATGCGATCCACGTCCTTCAATCTGTTAACATCTGAGTACAGGTTCATCAGCAAGATATAGTTCGCAGCATTCTGTGGCTCTAGTTTGAAGAGTTTCTCTGCTGCAATCTCCCCAAACTCTGAATTTCTGTGGGTTCGACACGATGCAAGAAAAGCCCCCCACGCCGTGGCATCTGGCTCCATTGGCATCTTGTGAATCAAATCCCATGCTTCATCAAGATAGCCGGCCCTTCCAAGAAGATCAACCATGCAAGAGTAATGCTCAATGGTAGGGGTTATGCTATAATGCATCTTCATACTGTCAAAGTATTTCCATCCCTCGTTGATCAAGCCGGAGTTTTTGCAGCTGGAGAGGAGAGCTGTAAATGTCCTTGCATCAGGCTTAACATTTTCTTCCTGCATTTGATGAAACAGTGAAATTGCTTCTTTTCCACAGCTATACATTGCAAGTCCTCCAATCATGGAATTCCAAGAAGTTAACTTCTTGTTCTCGGTCTTCCTGAAAACCTCACGGCCGCTCCTTAAGCTTCCACACTTGCAATACATGTCAATAAGAGCCGTAGTTGCGAAAACATCATCAGCCAAAGCATTTCTGATACAATTTCCATGCACCTCTTTTCCTTTCTGTAATAGAGATAGCCCTGAACAGGCTCTTAATAAGCTTGCAAGTGTGGCCGGGTTCGGTTTGAGGCCTTCCTTTTGCATTTCAATGAAGTACATGAGTGCATCTTCATAGTATCCACTCTGAGCACAGCCTGATATTAAAGCAGTCCATGAGACAACATTAGGAGTGAAACCAGAAAGTTTGATCTGATGAATCATTGCGAAAGCTTCCTCAATACGACCCGAAATTGCATATCCAGAAACCAGTGCATTATAAGTCACCAAATCAGGTTTAAGTCCTTCCCTCCCCATATGATCCAGAAGATCTAATGCTTCCTCAAGGCAACCCCGGGAAACATAACCAGAAATCATACAATTCCAAGCAAAAATGTTCCTATTCGTCATGTTATTAAACACGGTTCGAGCATTTATTAGCTTATCATTCTTTACATACATATCCAGCAGTGAAGTGCCTACATGAAGATCATAATCTAGGCCATTTCTCAACACAAAACAATGGATTTCCTTGCCAGATTTCAACAACCCCAACTCACAAACTGCTTGAAGAGCACTAGTTATAGACCCCGTGTTCGGCTTAAAACCTGCAATTTGCATATTTTGAAGAATTCTCAAGACTTCTTGATGAAATCCTGCAGAAAAATGCCCTGACAGAAGGCAATTCCAGGTTATTATGTCTGGCTTGATGTTGGAAGATTCCATTTCACGAAATAACCTCCACGCTTCGTTTAAATTACCAAGTGCACTATAACCTGTTATTATGGAATTCCATGAAGACAAATCACGATTCTCCTCCATTGAATCAAAAACATTTCTTGCTAATTCAGGCTCATCACACTTCATGTACATATTAATCAGTGAATTACCAATCAACACATTTGATTCCAATGAGTTTCGAAGAACATACCCATGAATCTGTTTTCCTTCATCAACAGCTCCCAATTTTGCACAAGCATGCAATACTTTGGCAATCAGAAAAGTATTGTTGTTAGGCTTCAGAAATGAATGCTGAAAATCACCAAAAATCAGCAAACCTTGAGCCCATTCTTCATTCCTTAAATTTACCAAAACAGCTTCATTCCATAGCAAAGATTCAGGATCTGGGGTTTCAGAGAAGGCCTGATAAGCCCTTTCTGCGCCAGAACACCTCCCGTAGAAGTTCATCAGTGCACATTTCACATGGACATTTAAGTCGAGGCCTCTCTTGATCACACCAGCATGAATTTCAGAACCCAACAAAAACTCCATCGAATTCCCACAAATTTTGAGAAGCACGGCGAGAATTTTGCTGTCGAAGATCACTCCTTTGTTGTAGGAATCGCTGAAAACGTTGAGAATTTCAAAAGGGTTTCCGCCATAGCTCTTAAATTCCTCCACAAACGAGTTCCAAGTGAGATAATTCTGCGCGTAGTCCATCAAGAACAGCCCCGAAGCAGACCGAAAATCTCCGAATTCCAGGTAAGATAAGATCAAAGATTGGATTTTGTCATCTGGGGTCCCCTCCTTGGACAATTTTATGATCTGGGCATGCCTTGCCTTGACTGCAACAAGTGATTTCAGCTCATTCAAGGCACTGTAAACAGAAGAATAGTCGAAAGATTCAAGAACAGAAGCAGAGGATGAAGTTTCTTGAGGAAGGTCTGCAACACTTGCGGCAGTGGCGGCGTAATGTATCGACAATTTTTTCTTTGCAGCTGGAGGTGGAGGGTGTTGAAGAAACGATGTCGGTTTGAAGTACTGCAAGAAAGTGATGGCCTCCATGGAAATGAAAGTGGAGCTTCAAGTTTCAACAGCCGCTATGGTGATGACTCTTATCATTCTTTCATCGATTCATTGATTCATTGCCGTTAACACTGGGAATTTCCAGAAGAACTGAAAAGAAGAATTAACGAGAGACAATTATAAAAGAATGAAATGAAAAGATTTCATGGATAAGGTACATTATCTGCTTTGGAAGCCATAGAAATGCATATAAAGAGATTATACGTGAACGTATACTAGTATTTTAGTAGTATATTTTTCACTATAACTTAAATATTCATTTTAATATCATTTTAAAAACATATTTTGAAAAAATAATTGTTTAATACAAAAAGTATATTAAAAATATATAAGTTAAAAATAAAAATTAGTATTAAAAATATATTATAATATACTTTTAAATTAATTATTGAAAAAAGAAAAACGATGAAAACTAACATGACCTTACTCTTGAAATCCTCTTTTCGTTAACTCATAATTATTCATGAATTATAATATCTCTTCAAAACTTTGTTTCTATAGTATAATCGTCACTAGAAAATGTAATTCTTTTATCTTTGTTCTATAGTCTTAAAGGTTACCTTAAATATTAATTATGTGAACAAATTGTGTGATAAATTCCATTTTACCTCGAATGATTTTTTGCTTATTTGCATTTTTGTATTATATTAAAGTTTTCAGCTTCATTTTAGAGACTTCTGTGATTCTATCTTCAAGGTACATTTCTAAAATTGAATTCCATGGGAGATGGCCTGTATTTGGAGGTTTTGATTCTAAATTTTATAGACAGTTTCAAAATTCAAATCTTGTTTCATACGGATTCAGAAGTTTATTCTTCCAAACTTGGTTTTAAAATTTTCTTTCGGATGCCAAAAGCTGTATTTTTTTGAACAAAAACTTTGAGGAGAAATCTTGTTTGCCGCATGTTCCCTTACCAAATAAGATTTTAGAGAAATTGTTTTTCATAATTCTCTTATTAGGCATAGTTTTTTAAAATAGTTTTTGCCACATGTTTGTTTACATATTTTTGAAAACATATCTTCAAATTCGCCAAAACCGCTCTTAAAACATCCTAATGAATAGGTTTTTTTTTATTCTTCTTTTTCTCCACTTATCAAAACCTATAACCTATAAATTTCTGGTTTTCAAAAGCAGTTAATACAACCAAGAGTACAAATTTGATTACGTAACAATCAAATGTAAGAAATGGAATGGGAGTATAAATAATTGAGTAGTGATCATTACCTCATGCATGCTAGCTATGTATATCTATATAAAATTTGTTGCTCAAACCCCTACTTTGCTTAATTAATCTCCATATGATAGTTTTGAACCTCTACTTTTTATTTATTTATTTGGGTAACAGCCTTTTCGATCGTCACCCAAAACTTGGCGATTTGAACAAGGCTTATTCTCTCATTGCCGATTAAGTAACTGGAAGACACATGATGTGACCTAATCATCATCTTCTTGAATCAATTTCCTAATTTAACAATAATCCACATAGATCAAGCTTTCTTACACAACAACATAAACAAAATTAAATTTCAAGAACATATATGTAAACTATTTCACTCTAGCTATAGCTAGCTTGTAGCTAATGTATAATTAAGTATAAATTACACAGAAAAAAAGTAGAAGAGCAAACTAAACAAAATCTATCACAGTTAGACAGAAACAAGATATATAATTGACCATCATATACATATATTCTGCAATTGAACTGAACCACAAAGAGAAAAAAGAAGGAAAGAAAGAGAGCTAGCATGACAAAGTTTGTTCACTCTCCTTCATTACCCCCAGCTTTTGCACACATGAATGAATGGATCTGCGCAAATGCTGGAAGTCTTTGAAGGAGAGCGAGCAAACGCTGCCTTGGATGAAGATAGAGTCGAGCTCAGAGACCGAGGATGTATATATATATGGTTTCACTTGTATAAGAGGGCAAGAAGCCCTGAGGGAGATGTTCACACATGTATGCTTGTTGGGGGGTTAAATTTCACTGAAACTGCTGCACTTCCAGAGTGTATTTATAGTTAACAACAACAACTATAACAAAGAAGAAGAAGAAGAAGGTAAAAACAATGAGCATTATTGTTATGCATGATACAAAAGCTGTGACCTATCCAGGTGGGACCAACATATCTTTGGCTTTTGCAAAGTGCAAAACTTAACTTAATATATATTACTGTGCCAGAATCAGAACAAAAGTTTCGAAAAGCCTAAATATATAAATAAATTTTCATTTAACAGTTAAAAATACACTACTAATAAGGTTAGAGGAGTCCGTTAACCACTCCACTTTTTGATATATAATATTCCTCATCTCAACTATATATGTGACTTATATAAAGATTTGGCCCTCTTGAAGTTGAAACACACAAGTCAACCACTTAGAACATAGAATAAAAGCATCCATAGATCTCAAAACATGATATGCATTTTTTATCCAAATCAATTTGAGAACAATTCTCTCTTGCATATATATGATTAATTGTTTTATATGCATATAGTGTCAATATTCTTCTTTCTTGTTCAATTTGGTTAATTAGCTGCAATAATGTGTAACTTTTTATCCATGAAATGCAATGCCAATATTCGCATTGATTAGGGTCCGTTTGGTTGGCCTACATCTCCATGAAAACACATACACCTTCAAGGGATTCTAACCAATATTCACCCACTTATAAGCCCTTGTTTAGAACAAGTGAGAAAAAAATATAATAACCATTGGCGTAGTGAGAAAATATCTTTCGAAAGAGTTAGATTAACTAGTGCAATTTGAGAAAATACATGACGAAATCACTTCTTAACCCTATTATTAAAGGAAAACTAAAAGGTTAGAGGAGACTCCAAACTCTCTAAAATACGTCCCTAATAGTAAGAGATGTTTTCAGACCCCTTCAAATCTCTCGCCAAATACGTTTTGATAATAACAATCATAATCTAAGCATGGGATTATGGATGGATCCATTTTCTTCTCACTAGTTCCTCACTTCTTGAACATAATGAGGCAAAAAACACTCTCTCAAACTTGAAGCTTATTATTGAGTGAGTTGTGGTTGGTGGGTTGGAATATTACACCCAAACAAGTCCTTAACAGCCGAGCCGCCGCGTCTCAGCCACCCCATGGCCTCTTTCAGAGTATTACACTAGAAAATGAGGAGACACATTTCAAAGTATATAATATTATACTCTAAAGTAGTATATTATTAAGGCTAGGTACCTACCTATATACTTTTCTAATCAAAACTGTCTGCAAACCAAGTATTGTTAACATTCCTATAAGTTTCTTTGTGTCTCGGAGACATCCGATAAAACTGGAACGATACACAGAAATCAATGCGTATTCCCTTAGAAACCTCCAATTGAGCTCGAAACGTGGCATCGGAAGACTTAAATTAAGCAAAGGGTACAAGAAAAATGAGTGAAATTAATAACATTTTTCCTACACTTTTCCCCTTCAACTCCCTTGGTTTCATACACATTACATTGGACCATTTTTCCACGTCGGATGTTGCGAGAAAGCATAGGTTGTATCCCAACAAACAATGAAGAAATTAACAAACAAGAATCTAAAATATGCTATCCCAAATTTTTTTACCACAAGTAAAAGTGAAAGTAATAAATCTTGTCAAGATAAAAGGGATTTTACTGAACAAAAAGATGTAGACAATTGGAATAAAGATTCCATTTTTTTTTCTAATTTTCAACTGTATACAAGAAAGCTGTACTTTTGTCATAGCAACTGGGATTCTCCTCATGTCTAATAAGAGATTCAAAACCTTCAAAACTTCCATGCAGAAATGCAGGACCTTCTAACAATTTGTTACCTTCTTCTCCATGGTTAATGAGCATCGCGGTAGAAATCTACCGGGGTACAGAGGCTATTCCAGTATTGTTTCCCCGGCGAGTAACTGTTTCCGAGTATCAGTAATACTACCAGCGTTCTCTCGGCCGGCCATCTGGGAAGACTGGAGCCAGAATTTTTTCATTCTCCTCTTTGTCATTAGTCTTTCTGCTTGGTTTGTGTGAGTCAAGGTTCATGATTCCATCGTTGCCATTGAAGTCCGGGGGCGAATCATCTTCCTCGTCGCTCCAAATGTCATCAACATCTTCATCATCTTCATCAACATCTTCTTCATCTGCACCATCCTCGCCATCAAGTTCGTCATTAACAATATTATCCATGTCAGACCATTCTTCTTCCTCCTCTGTACCACTTCCTCCTTCTGGCTCACTTCCTTCTGCTCCGCCAGTATCAGTCTTCCTTACACCCCTTCTTGGAAATCGCGGAACATTAACAAGAGCGCGGAGCTTCTCCTTAATGAGCAAAAGCCTATCTTTCTCAATTAGTTGAGAATCACGATACGCATCACGTAGGAAAACTGAGTCCCTCTCCCCTTTAAGGGAGACATAAAACATATCTGGATGCCTAATCAGCATCCCGCGAAGTTGCTGAGAAAATCTAAATTCCTCCCGGAAATGAGTCAGGTGGTCAACAAGCGTTCTCTTTTCAAGAGTGAGGCTTAAGATTTCATGAACAACAGCAACAGCATGTTTTTCTTTCTCTATTGTTCCCTGCCTCAAATGCGAGAAATCTGAATAAGGCGAAATGTATGGAATGTCTCTGAACAGAGAAATCCTCCTCAATTCTCCTCTTGAGAGACTAAGACCCCTAGGTAGCTTCACTCTGTTGAACTTCGGTTGCCGGTCTATAATCAAATTCCTCTCTTCCAGCTCTCTTTCCCTGTTTTCCTCTTCGGCAAGCTCTGCAGCAGACACAGCGAGCTCGGGATCCCAATGAGTTAGCTCCAATGCAGGTCCACTCCCAGTAAGAACAACCTTGAAATACTGTGGATACCTCCGGCAAATCGTGTCCTCAAAATCCAAAGGCAGCCCAAAATCAGTCTTCAAATGAGCAAGCTTCTTCAAGAGAATCCGTTTCTCAGCCGACATCATCAACATTTTCCGCAACTTGACAACTAACAGTGTCTCCATCTCATTCTTAATCCGCATTTCCTCAAAGTAAAGCCTCTCGGCCTCGGGAGTCAACTTAAACTTGAGAGAATAAACCCCTTCTTCCACAATCTCAAATACGGCCGGAAACTTCCTCAACAGGGCGATAAACCGCCGCCTCTTCTCCAAACCCAACGCCCTCCTAAACCTACCCAGGTCACGAAGTTGCATTACCCTATTAGGGTGGCTCATCAAAATCCTCCTAATTTTCAAAACCAATTTCAGCTTCTTATCCTTTTGAATAACGTTGTCAAAAGGAAGCTCTTTCCTCCTCTTCACAGCACCCGCCATTACAGGCCAGATGGGAACACGGGGGGCTCTCCTTAAATCCACACAAAATTCATTCTTCCTCGCAAAACTCAATCTTTCACCCAAAAATTCAGTCTTTTCCAAATTCCCTCCACATTTTGAGACGGGCGTCTTCAGAAAACATCTTGGTTTTTGGAGAAGGTTCGATTTGTACGAAATACAGAATGGAAAAGCACCAATTGATGGTTTAATTTGGGGAGCAGATATCAAAATACTAGGCTCCATAATTGTTCAGTATCTTTCTATAACTCTACTTACAATAATAACACAGATTACTGAAAACAGAAAAGAACAAGGAAGAAGAACATTGATGAAGATTACACTGACCTTTTGGGTTCTTGGATTAAAGAACAGGAGGAATTGAATTTTTTGCTAGGGTTTATCAGCTAAACCTCAGCTCAGTTTGCTCAGATATTTCCCTATGTTTATCTTCTCTGGAAGACTAGTAGGAGCTGGGACGCATAAAGGAAAATCAACCCGGGGTTAAAACTGTCCGTACAAGAAATATATATATATTTATTTATTTTGAGCCAGAATAATTATAGAGGGCTAACTAGATTGTCTTTTCATATTTATAGAGCAGAAATAAATATGAAAAATCAGGTAATGTTTCTAATCCTATTATATTGTTTTTTAGGGTGGATTTGTAAAGGAAAAAATGATAATTTCTCGAAAATAAAATAGAAAAGAATAGAGCATTAGTCCTTACAAATCTATTACGTGATGCAGCGAATATACTAAATAATATTTTTATATAACGAATTTAGTTATAAAAAAAATGATATAAATAGGAGAGTCTAATTTCTATTTAGTTATATTGCACAATTCATAATTAATAGTTATTTATAAATAAAAAAAATATAGTGTCAAATTATTTATAAAATGCGTTGTATCTTACGATTGATAATAAGTTATACAATTTTAAACTGGACTCTTTTAGTAGGTCGGAAGGAGCAGTAGGCCATGGATGCGCTAGCGATTGCCAGATAAGAGAGTGGTGGTGGTTGCTCGGGTTTCTCCGCCTGAATATCTTGCATCTCGCGGCTACATTCAATGATGTCCCAGAAACAAAACAGGGTCTTAAGTGCATTAAACTGTTTTTCCTTAAAATTTCACTTTTTTAGAGATAAATAATATAAATATAAATATATATGATATACTCCGTAGTTTTTTTTATAGTAAAGATGCAAATTTCTAAAATTAAAACTTTATTTATTTATTTATTTTTGATATTAAAAATTAAAACTTTGGGCCTGTTTTTTTTGTTCTGTTTTGAAAACAGTTTTAATTTTAATAGTAAATTTAATATATTTTAATCATATTTTATTATTTTTAATACAATTTTTTACTATTCAACATATATTTTTTTACATTTTTAATACACTTTTTATATTATAAAATTATTTTTTAAAATTATTTTCAAAACGATAAAAAAAAACATGCCCTTTATCATCTCACAATCCAGAATACTCTACATGTTTTCCATAAATAAACTAAAGAAAATGAAATTAAAATATAAAAGTCTTCGGAAACAGTAATTGAATTAGCATCGGGTCGGGTATGGGAAAGAAAAGAGTCCGGCGAGCTGAAATCAGCTCCTCCGACCAGCGACCTAGCTCAGATGAGCTGCCGTCGTCGTCGATCAAGCAGCACCGTAAATTCGACTCAGCAGATTCGCCGGCGAGCCGTAACCACATACAAAGCGCCGTACTATTTATCCTCTTTGTCGTATCTCCCGCCATTTCCGTAATCGTGTACCGCCGAATCTACTCGCCTGCAGATATTGGAGAAGAAGCAGACCTATCAGATGTGTACCGTAAAGGACTCGTCAAGGCCGACATCAGTTACCCCCAAGTCCTCAATGTAGGCGGCAGCGCTACTTTACACTGTTTGATTTTTTAAAATTTTATTTATATTTAAATTATGGTCATTGAGATTGAGTTTACTTTTAATTTTCCTGAATTCAAAAGCTTTTTGATTGTTGCCGTAAATTATGCTAAGAAATGCAGGAGCATATGAAGGTCTCTGCAAATATGAGTCGGCGGCAGTTTCAAAATCCTGTTCTTGCATACATTACTCCATGGTATCATTTACTTGTATATAAATATAATTTCAGCATCTTGTTATTATGCTTGTTGGTATAATGCAATTTGTTTGGTGGTTAAGATTGAAGGGAAGGGGTGTTGAAAAGTTGAATTCATACGTAAAGATGGCGATTTTGCCTTGAATATTTTGATTGTTTTATCGTTATGTGATTCTGGCAACCTAAAAGGAAGCCAATACTTCTGAATTTTGCTCTAAACTCTCTTCCTTTTGAAGCAAAATTGAATTTTTTTTACTCTGAAAATGGAATTGGACTATGGTTAAGAAATACTATCACCATTCATTAATGACATGTAATCCTAAAGATATACTGTGCTACATTTTGTGATCAAAAGGGCGTATGATGCAGGAACTCGAAAGGATATGACCTAGCCAAGAAGTTTAACGCTAAGCTGACTCATATATCTCCTGTGTGGTACGACCTCAAAAGGTACAAAATCTGCTGTGCCTGATTCACTGCACTTCATCTTCAATATTAGGAATGTTGGTACTTAGTTCCTGTTATAATGGAACTAGGAGGATGAGCTTTAAACAAATGGTTTATTTTGCATTCAAAACAAAACTTTATCAGGAGTTAGTAATGCTGTAATAGAGATTTTCGGGTCTACTATGTCCTTCTCAGAAATAGTTTTGTATATTAAGGAAACTCTAATGCCTTTTCAGTCTCAGATATTCTCACATTGCTACATCACCATTTAGCCATTGTAAAAAAGACTAGATTATTGACTTCCATATGCAGATAGCCAAAATGATCCAAGTGCACGAATATTAAAACACTCTATTGGAGGGAGACATGATGATTTACTTCCTATTGCTTTGAAGTGAATTAGAATATCTGAAGCCTTGGAAAATACAAATACTCATTGAAAGAAGGGAAAAGGAGTGGCGTGGGTTTGGTGGAGGAAGCTTTTAAATAAATTTTGTTTCCTGATTCCATTTTTATGCAATAAATTTTTTGTGATGGTAGTGTAGGAAGCTCCTTTGTGCTAGAAGGAAGACATAATGCTGATATTGGCTGGATTTCAGAAGTTAGAATGAAGGGTAACACTAAGGTATTGCCAAATTGTTTTCTTGACATTGTTTATTTTGTCTAGCATACATATCACATTATGTTCTAATTTGAAAGCATGGGATATTATAAGAGAAATTTGCTTACATCCTGACAACGGATTTTCTGTTTCTTTTTTAAACTGGAGTGGGAGAATGAAGAAATAAGAAGCTTCAGTTTACTGAGAAATATGAAAATTAACATCCAGTTGTTCAAACTTATAATGGATATAATGTTTTTTTCTCCTATAGAGTAGGTTACCTTGGAGGCCATTTGTCATTTTTTAGGTTGGTCCCGAGGTCCAGAAGAAATTATTTAAATTGGTCAACTACATGAATCTTCCACAAGAAGCACTATTTAAAACTTTCAACCTGTTCTTTTCTTCTGAATATTGTGCTTCATTGGAGATGTACAATCAAGTTTTCTGTGAGTTGCTGAAAAGAAGTGTTCCTTTTCCTTGATGTGATTTTAGATATTACCTAGAGTGGTTCTGGAAGCAATGCCTGTGGATCTGCTAGCAAAGAAGAAACATAGGAAAAGGGTGATTAACCTCATTGTGGAAGAATGCAAGTAAGTGCATAGCTTTCATGAGATATGTTGCTTGAAATTTGGCCCAGTTTTACTATAATACTTCATCTTCTGGTTTCAATTGTTAGTTTTTTGTATCTGTAACATTTGTGTTTTAAACAGGTGGTAGTTATGAGCATGATACATAGAAAAACAGAGAACTATCAGCAAATATTTGTTATTTGGAGAACTGTCTATTAGATGTCAATTTTCACTTGATTTTGATTATATTCATTCTCTATCTTCCTGCTGGTGAAATTTTCTTGGTTATCTTTTGTTCATGACCATGAGCATATACGGTGTTCTTTTCTGGTTCTTCTTTTAACTTAGGCTGAAAGTGAGCATTTAGAGAATAGTTTGGTGCTGAATCTAGAATGTTGATCAATCAAGATAGTTTTAGGCCATCTGGTTTACAAGGAAATTGGATTAAGTTACAATTAAGTTGTCTCTACCTTGGCTTTGTGTAAAATCATTTTACTTCTTTTGTTTTGCCTCAACTGTTACACATTACTTTATCATCCTTTCCTCTCATTGTTAAGGGAATTGGATTATGATGGTATTGTACTTGAGTCGTGGTCAAGATGGGCAGCTTATGGTATCTTGCAAAATCCTGAAAGGCGGATGATGGTAACATTCTCACCTCCATATCCTGTCTTCCTTCTCTTATAGGCAGCCTTTCTGTGCCTGTGTCCATCTTGTAAGTTTTGTAGTTTCTCTAATGTTTTTTACTAAGAGAAACTCTATTTGTCAAATTCGTCTTTCTAATAAATCATGTGTGTTTGCTGATGTATGTGTCTACATGAAGCCATTAAGTTTTCTGTTTTGGTGGTTGGACAATTTTCTTTCCAGTCTGAATATGTCACTGTAGCCTAATTGTGGAGGGAAAATTCGAGTCTTATTGGTAATTCACACCCCACAGGTTGGATTGTAGCCCGGGGAATCCTTGTGGCTGTATCTATTTGTTCGGCCTAATTCTTAAAAAGAAAGGCAGTTCATGGAGACTAGTTTATTCCAGCTTTTCTGTTATCAAAACTGGATTTCAAAACCTATTTAATTAGGCTTTTATTCTCCGGATTGGTTAAGGGGAGATATTGTAAATGAATGAGCAACAGATTAGAAATTGATCTGTAATAGACCCATAGATATTATTCTGGTATTTGATGCATGCTAACTTACAAACCTTATATGGTGCTAGACAGCTTTACCTTTCGAGCAATTTTAGTTAGCTGCAATTGTTGCTTTTGCATTGAGTATTGATTTCCTTTTGTGAGTCTAGGCCTTGCAATTTATAAAGCAACTTGGAGAAGCCATGCACTCGGAGAGATTAGAGAGAAATGGGGAAAGCCTGCAGCTGGTGTATGTTATAGGACCGCCATATTCAGATCAACTGCAGCCGCATGATTTTGGACCAGAGGATCTTTTAAGCTTGAGTTCTGTGGTAGATGGTTTCTCTCTGATGACATATGATTTTTCAGCTCCTCAAAATCCGGGTCCAAATGCACCTCTGAAGTGGATTCAGTCCACTCTGAAGCTTCTACTTGGCTCCAATGCTTCTGGTCGGGGGTTGGCTGGAAAGATATTTGTTGGTATTAATTTCTACGGCAATGACTTTCTACAATCAGGAGGTATGAATTGGATTGCCTTGTGTATTATTTGGAGTCATGTTGATATAATAGGTGGCATTGAAACATGTATATTGTGCATCGGGCTTGCTCTTATTTGCATAAAGTTTGCGGCTCTTGCTGTTTTCTAAGTAAAAAAAAAAAAAAAAAATTTAGGTTCTGATTTTAGCTTATTTAAAGGTTAAGTCAATTTTCATAATGTCCCAAAAGAGAAGCACCACATGACATTTACAAATTTTGGCTATTTATCAGTATCATAAAATTTAAAGTAGTATAGTGGAGTTTCGGCAAATGAGAATGCTTCCAAGTCCCATAGGCTGATGAATAGTGGATTAGATACTGTTTAGGGTGTAAAAATCCCATGTAACCAACTTTTAGTTCTTACGCATTGTTTTCGATGTGGTGTTCCTTATTTGACCAAGAGAACCATGTTGTGATAATTCTCCTTTTCCGTTCCTATTTTCTCTAATGCTCATGTGACTGAAGGCTAGCGAAGGACATGTTCTTCCCATATGTCATTTTGTACCCTTCCTGAAACTAGAAAGACAGCAAAGACATCCTTGTTAGGAGGACAAGATTTTGTGTGATTATCTTACTTATTCTTGCAATTGTTTTTGTTACTCGCAGAGGGTGGAGGACCAATTTTGGGGAGGGAGTATCTGTCTTTGCTGGAGCAGCATAGGCCTGTACTCCAATGGGAAAAAAACAGCGCCGAGCATTTTTTCATTTACTCCGATAACAGAGGTATCAAGCATGTTGTATTCTATCCATCGCTGTTGTCAGTCGCCATTCGGCTTCAGGAAGCTCGTTTATGGGGTGCCGGCATCTCAATATGGGAGATAGGACAAGGATTGGATTACTTCTTTGATATATTATAACCAGTGCCATTCCACCCCTCCCGTTTCTTAGATTATGTAGTCTCTGTAAGAGGAATTTTGTTATTTCAGTAGCCTGAACTGATAGTTTCGAACAATGTAGTTGAAGCTGGCTATCCTTAGTCAGTCTACCCTCCCCTCCCCTCTCCTCCTTCCTTTGTATGCTTTCCTTCCGGTGTAAGAGTACATATGGCGTTCGCCATCTTGTAAGATGAAAAGATATGGAGCTTTGTTTGCAGATTTTTGCGTATTATGGTAGCAGTCTCCTTTTGCATTTCGAAGGGCAAACGACACCTCATGCCACCCAACTTGAAGACTTTGGTCACTAAATCTTTACTTTGCAGATGGATGTACTATGGGAATGTGGTACGTTACATGGTTACTACTTACTACAGTAGTACTTCTAGTATGTACTGCGTTAACATCCGCAAAACTGTTTTGAGAAAAATTTTCAGCCACAGAATATCCGAAGTGCAAAAAGTTCATCATCTACAGCCAACATGATCACAAAGCCTCCGATCCTCACTTCCCACGTGTCACTCTCCTAGTGGTTCGGAATTCACCCCTGTCTGAGTCAGCAAAACTCACTCCCATTCCTCTGAAGAATAGAGTAGCAAAATAGAATCCAACTGAATCATCTTGCTTAGCCTTCAGAAAAAAGAAGAAAAAAGATTCAATCTTGTAGTTTTTAAGGCCTTCTCAGCACTCTTCTGAATTCCCAGAATTATGCTATGGAGGCCCTTAATGCTGTTGGTTTGACACCTCTCTCTGTTCTTTCAGAAAAAAGAACCGAACCCAGAAGAGCTTTGCAATTACCCACAATTTCTCAGTTCAAGAACTTGCCCCCCACATTACCAAATCCCAGTAACAATTCTTCAGCCAGATTAGCTTTCGGAGGTGGATTCGCCGTTCTAAACGGCGTTTTCGGGGGCGGATTTGCAAGAGCATTAACTTATGAGGAAGCATTACAGCAGTCAGTGGAAGCCCCCATTCCTGACTTCGACTTCGATGCTAAAGGACTTATTGATAGTGTTTCCAGTTTTGTAGTGGATAATCCTCTAGTTGCAGGTGTAGGTGTTGCTATAGTGGCTCTGCCATTGATTCTATCTCAGGTTCTGGGCAGTTCTAAGCCTTGGGGTGTTGAGTCTGCAAAGGCTGCTTATGCAAAATTGGGTGAGGATGTGAATTCTCAGTTGCTTGATATAAGATCTCCAGGGGAATTAAGGAAAGTCGGGAGCCCGGATATTCGGGGTTTGAAGAAGAAGCCTGTAAGTGTTGCTTACAATGGTGATGACAAGTTGGGATTCTTGAAGAAGTTGTCTTTGAAGTTTAAGGAACCAGAGAATACTACATTGTTCATCCTTGACAAGTAAGATTTTTGGAACCTGTTTTGAGTATAAAGTTCATCAATGAAAGTAGTTATACTCCCAAATATATAGTCCATGCTGTTTCTAAATGCAATTTAGCTTCTGATGCTACTTTCTTGGTTTGCTTGTTTATTTGTGCTACTCTTTCGACACGTATGTAGGAGACCTCCTAGATGTTCTAGTAAGACGGGTAGAAAATATGAATGTATTACTTGGTTGATATTAAAAGGGGTAGAGGAACGCCTGAAAAAGACTTGGAAAATAACTTTGGAAAATGACATGTTATATCTAAATCTAAATGAATCAATGTGTCTAGAGGAGTACACCATGGTGAGATATGATTTATATAGCTTGTGACTTACAAATTCCAATCATAATTAAGTTGCTGAACCTTTTATGAAGCCAGATTTGATGGAAACTCTGAACTGCTTGCGGAGCTTGTTACGGCAAATGGCTTCAAAGCTGCTTATGCAATCAAAGATGGAGCAGAAGGAAGCAGAGGATGGATGGTCATTGCATAAACTAATATTCTTTCTCATTTACTCATCATTCTGGTTTATTCGTTTCAAAACTCATATCGGATTATTATCAAATGCAGAACAGTGGCCTTCCATGGATAAGTCCAAAGGCATTCGCTTTTGATATCAGCAGCTTCACTGATGCATTCTGTGGTGCAGCTCGGGTAAATGCCCCTTCTTTTTTTTCACTATTTATTGTAGCTGAATTTTGTATTCATTGTTTGATGTAAAGAGTTTCTCTTAACTTTGTCGTTTCAGGAGGGATCGGATGCATTACCGCCAACTCTTGGAATTGCTGCTAGATTAGGATTACTTGCATTCACAGAGGTTAGGACTTAGGAAGATGCTCTATGTCATCTCTTTAAGCCTCTACTATACTTTTTCTTGGAGGAATATTTGATCCTTTTTCCATGGCTTTCTTAGGTCGAAACTATACTCCAAGTCTTGGGTTCTGCAGCACTTGTTCAAGTCATCAGCAGTAAATTCCTATTTGCAGAGGTCTGTCTACCATTCCTTATAAGTTTCCTCAATTATGGCCTAGAAAACTATTTTATCTCAATCAGCCAAAAATGATTCAATTAAACATTCTCGACATGTTTTGACAGGATAGGAAGAAGACTCTACAACAGCTTGATGAGTTTTTGAGCACTAAAATTGCGCCAAAGGAGCTTGTAGATGATGTTAAGGTAACCGATCTATCAGGCATAGCTCTTAAGTTACAGTTTTTCTTCTTGTTTTGCCTCTTCTATTGTTAATACATCAATGATGCTCGCATTCGATTTTCAGCAAATCGGGAGGGCTCTTCTGCCATATTGCCAGTGACTAGCAAGGCTCTACCTGCACCATCAAAAGTGGAAGCCGTAACTGAGGTGAAGGATCCACCACCTAAAGTTGAAGCAGTAGCTGAGCCAACTCCAGAAATTAATTCAGTTCCCAAAGCCGAAGCTAAAGCAGATACACTACCAGCAGTTTCAACTCCACTTTCGCCTTATCCTAGCGTAAGCTCTCTGCACTCTGCAGTGATCTTCTCATTGCAATGAGGAAATTATCACTTGACACTGAGATTTTCTGTTGATATAACAAAACTGTAGAAGGATTGTTGTTAGTTTGACTTGAATTTATGTCTGCTTGAAGTTGCAAACTTACGAATCTTTCTTTCTGATTGCAGTATCCAGATCTGAAGCCTCCCTCATCTCCTATGCCTTCACAACCATAGCTTTCTTAGTTTCTGCTAGGTTCGACAAGCTGCTTCCTACGAGTTCTTGATATGTGCTCCTTGCCCAAGATTTTTGAACTTGGACACTACTGTCATCAATGGACAGCACTCAAATTAGTCGCGGGATCTTTTATCTTCGGTTTGTTTCAACATTCTTTTATGTTTCTGTAGTTAGAAATCTTGTAAATGTGAGTGTTTGTATCAAATATATGTATACTTGGATTTATGATCTGGTCAAGCAACCATTATAAACTCTCTTCAAACTCTTGGACTGAAGTAGACATTAATAACTGTTAGACAAATGTAACTCAAGCCTAAATTTGACTCTATTTTGTAAGCTCTGTACCCACTCATGCAATGTCCAACTTGTTTTATGCTTTTACGAAAACAAATACTCCCTCTCCCCCCCTATACTTTGTATTATTAACAATATTAATACAAAGGAGACTCTTTAAATGAGATTGAGATTTTTTTTTTTTTTTCTCCCTTTTTTGGTTTGTTGGAATTTGGATATATATCCATACCTACTAGATGAATTACTATCATACGCTACAGAATTTTGCGAGCTAGCTTCTCCAGCTCCAACCTTTCACGCCTATGGGGTTCATACCTAAAAAGATAGAATTCTCCGCGACTAGATAAGCCGTCCCAAGCTCACAATTAACTATTAGACCTCAGCAACTTTAAAGGAAAGCTACGGGAAATTAAAGTAGAGCCCTTGGTGGCCACTTTTCCTTTTTCAAGATGGCGAAGAATGTATATTATATACGTACAAAGTGTGAAATGAAGAAAAGATAGGTAATTGCTTTGGTCCACAATGAGCAGAATTGCATCATGGAGGTCCCCAGCGCCAATAATTTTCATTCAACTCCATTATTGAATCATGCTTTTGCCCCACTGATCACTGCTAAGAAAAAGGAAGAAGAAAAGCAGAGACTTTGCGGTTCTGTTTCAAAGTTTCATTTCCTTTGCAAAGAACTCTTCCTGTTTTACACTCTTCATTCTGTCACAGTTATCCAAATATTCACTAGAAAAACAACCAAAAAAAAAAATTCTCTTTTTGCTAAGAAACAATGGCTGATACTGCAATTAGGGTGGTCACTGAGACTTTGTTGCAGAAGGTGGTTTCACTTGCTGCGGACGAGATCAGTCTTGCTTGGAATATGGAGAAACAACTTGGAAAGCTTGCCATTGAGGTACAAAAGATTCAAGCTCTCTTGTCTGCTGCTCAAAGCAGTCGAATTACTAGACAATTTCTGCAACATTGGCTGAAAGATCTCAAGTCCCGTGTCCTCGATGCTGAGATTGTGCTGGATGACTATGGCTACGAAGTTCTTCGCCAAAAGATCGAGTGCCGAAAGAGGGACAAGGTACGCAACTTCTTTTCAAGCTCAAATCCTGTTTTTTCCCGTCCTAAAATAGCTCATCAGATCAAGGATGTTCTCTCATCCTTTGAAGAGCTATATACTCAATCAATTCAAATTGGCCTTCAAGCGATTCAATTGGTACAGTCAGATCCTGATTCAAAAGAAATGAGGTTGACAGTTCCTTTTGTGGAGGATTCAAAAGTTGTGGGAAGAAATGATGATATGTCAAAGCTCATAAACATGTTAACCGTTTCAGAATATAAGGATGATTTACCTGTCATTACCATTGTTGGCATGGGTGGTCAAGGGAAGACAACCCTGGCTCAACTTATTTACAAAAATGAAAAGATTAATAATCACTTTGACAAAGTGATTTGGGTTTGTGTTTCTGATGATTTCACTGCTGAAAGATTGTTGGGTGATATGTTGCGGTGTCTCCCAGAAACCAACCATCAATTGACAGGTAGCCAAGCTTTGGTAAATGAACTTGAAGGTAAGTTGAGAGGGAAAAGATATTTGATTGTATTTGATGATGTTTGGAATTGTGATAGAGAGGTATGGGATCGCATGAGAGCATGTTTGCTTGCAATTCACGGGTTAAAAGATAGCAAGATCTTGGCCACCACACGCAGTATGGATGTTGCTTCAACAATGAGAACATCTGTGTGTCATGAACTTCAGAAACTCTCGGATGATGAAAGTTTGTCACTGTTTGAAAAATGTGCATTTGCAGAGGGAGGAGCAGTAAAGATCCCACAACTAGTGGAAGTAGGTACAAGGATTTTAAAGAAATGTGGAGGTGTGCCCTTAGCTATAAAGGCAATAGGAGGCTTGTTGTATTCGAAGAATTCGGTAGAAGAATGGTTAGTGATTGAGAAAAGCAATTGTTTGAGTGCCCATGGTGGAAATGACATGGTTCTTTCTACGATTAAGCTTAGCTATGATAATTTGCCTTCATTGGCAGTCAAGCAATGTTTTGCATCTTGTGCTATTTTTGAGAAGGACACTCAAATAAAAAAGAACAAACTTATACAACTTTGGATGGCGCAAGGGCTACTTAACCTTCCAAAGGGAAGCCAATTGCAAATGGAAGACATGGGTGAAAATTACTTTAATATTCTTTTGAGGAACTCTTTATTGCAAGATGCTAAAATGGATGATCTAAATAACATCACAGAATGCAAGATGCATGACCTTGTGCATGATGTTTCATTAGAAGTGTCGGAGAGTTACTGTTGTCATGTGAAAGACTGGAAAGTCGGAACCAATAAAATTGAAGCCATGCATGTATCGATCAGTTCAGGGGAAAGGGAAAAGTGGAAGAGTTTGAGAGACGTTCTTCCATCGAAGTTGCGGACACTTCATCTGGAATGCTGTGGTGACATACCTGAAGATTTCTTTCAAAACTTTAAATGTCTCTCTGCTTTGATTGTTCATAATAAGGATGCAAAGGAATTACCGGATTCAATTGGCATGATGAAACATTTAAGATTCCTTGACATTGGTGGTTGCCCGAGTATTAAAAGGCTCCCAGAATCCTTTACAAAGCTATACTATTTGCAAACCTTGATAGTTTGGGGATTGAAAGAGCTACCAATTGGGTTTAGGAATTTAATTAACTTGAGGCACATTCACATGGAAACAGACATGTGGTATTGGTCTGAAGTTGTGTTTAAAGGATTAAGCCACTTGAGAAATCTTCAAACACTGCCTGTCTTTAGTGTGGTTAAACAGAAAGGATGTTCAATTGAAGAGATAGAACACTTGGATAACCTTAAAGGCGAACTAAGAATACGTGGCCTTGAGAATGTGGAAAGTTATGAATCTGCTATGAAGTCCAACTTGTCCAAGAAGTCAAACATTCAAATTTTAACCCTTTACTGGGAAGAAAGGGATGAAGATCGTGATGACACTGATGTTGTGGAGGGTTTGAAACCTCATCCGAATTTGAAAAGCTTAGGCATCAGTGGCTATCAAAGCTCAAAGTTTCCATCCTGGATGCTAAGAGAGAATAGATTACTTTGCAATTTGGTGTCCTTATCACTATACGGGTTGAGTAAATGTGAAAGTCTCCCATCACTTGGACACTTGCCGTTTCTTAACGATCTAGTGTTATGGTCATTGCCCAAGGTGAAGCGCATCGAAAAAGAATTCACAACTCTCTTTCCAGCTCTGAGGAGACTTACATTATATATCATGGATAGTCTAGTGGAGTGGTCAGATGCAATTGAAATGAGTTCAGCAGTTCAACGTAATCTGGAGGAAATAAGTTTATAGAGGCTTCCCAACTTGAGCGTGTTTCCAAACTTGGGTAACTTACCAAGTCTTAAGAAACTGTGCGTATTTGATTGTAAGAATCTAAGAATAAGGGAGGAGTGGGCTAATGATGATGAGATCCAATCTCAATTCCAATCACTACGTCAACTAGATCTCCAATATTGTGACAATTTCACTGCACCATTTTTCAGCATGAGTTTGGTGCAACTTGATTCCTTACGCATGTATTGTCACCCTAATTCATGGCCTAAAGATCTTCACCACCTAATCAACTTGAAGAAGTTAACGTTACATGCATGTGGGAAGATAGAGGAAAATGAATTTGATTGTTATCCAGTTTGGCCCTATCCGAAGAGTGATTTTGTCCCTCTTAGGACTCTTATACTGTCTGGAGATCAGTTACCAAGAGTCAGGTGTCTCCCTGATCAAATCCAGTATATGACTGCATTGATCCATTTAGAAATACTGGAGTTTGATGGGTTGGAGGCTATTCCAGAGTGGTTGGGTAACTTACAATCTCTTCAACACTTGGAAATCGGTTATTGCAAGAAGCTCAAACAGTTACCCTCCGCTGAAGCCATTCAACGCCTTACTCATCTACATAGTCTGAAGATTCGTAATTGCCCTGCTCTACAAGAGAGATACAAGAGAGGAAGTGGATCAGAGTGGATCAAGATTGCCCACATTCCACATTTGGACTTGGACTGGGACTCGACTCGGACTCGGACTCGGACTTGGACTTGGACTCTGGTTGCGGAGCTTGTTACGGAAAATGGCTTCAAAGTTGGTTATCCAATCAAAGATAGAACAGAAGGCAGCCGAGGATGGGTGGTGATTTCATAAACTAAAATTCTTTCTCATTTTGCTCATCATCCTCATTCTGATTTATTGGGTATTATTATCAGATGCAGAATAGTGGGCTTCCATGGATAAAGTCCAAAGGCTTACAGTTTTGCTATCATCAGCTTGACTGATTCATTCAGTGGAGCACCTGGGGTAAATGCCCTTTTTTCTTTCATTATTATACTTTGCAGCTGAATTTTCTATTCATGGACTGATGTAAAATTTTCTCTTAACTTCATTGTTCAGGAGGGATCGGATCCATTACCGTTGCCTCTTGGTTTCTAGGAGGAATAGCCAGAGTGATTCAGTTAAACCAATAGGGGCCAGGCATGTAAACATTGTCTACATGTTTTGACAGGATAGGAAGAAGACTTTACAACAGCTTGATGAGTTTTTGAGCAAATTAAGGTTTCCCTTTTTGTTTGGCCTCTTCCTTTTCCAAGGACTGATTTCTTAACAATTGATTCTTTTGTATGCATTTGTGATGCTTGCATTCGATTTTCAGCGAATTCGGAAGGCTCAAGCAGATGATTCACTACCAGCAGTTTCAATTCAACCCATTTTCGTCTTATCCTAATGTAAGCTGCTATCTGCACTTTGCATGATCTTCTTAAGTATAAATTCTCATTGTCATGAGGAAATTATCACTTGAAACTGATATTATCTGTTGATTCAACAAAAGAGTAGAAGGATTGTTGTTAAGTTAACTTGAATTTATATATCTGCTTGAAGTTGAAAACTCAAGAGTCGAGAATACAATGACATCGCCTCTTTCTTTCTTTCTGTTTGCAGTATCCAGATCTGAAGCCTCCCTCATCTCCTATGCCTTCACAACCATAGATTTCTCAGCTTCTGCTATGTAGTCTCTTCACTTGCACTTGTAATATATTTTCAGTCATTTATTTGTTGATATTTGCTAATTTACAGTTGTCCTCTTCAATTTATAAAGAGATGCACACAGTAGAAAGAAACTGTTCAAAGTGGCTGAAAATTCCATATTTTCCTGACTTACCTGAAAATGGTGATTTCTATATTTTCCTCTTAATTTTCTAGGGAAGAAGTGATTAATCTATTTGTCTATGGCGTAAAACTGAAGCCTCTCTTATCCCTCTGATTTTCAAGTCATCAACACACAACTTGTAGTGGAATCATCAGTTGGTCCAAAGTCCTTTATTCTGGCCAAGAAAATTAAGAAGCCGCCTGAGTGAAGGCTTCAACTCTGGTTTCAATTGCCTCTTTTGTAAGCTAGCCTTCCTTTTGTTAGTCCAGAAACTTTTCACCAGATGTGCAGGGCTGAATTTGAATGAGTTTACCACTCTTTTTCAGGGAAGAAATTAAATTATGCTTTTTACCATCAAACAATAAGAAAATTAATTAATATTGGACAAAGCCATGTAGCTTAAACTCATTTTCTTGTAATCTTGTATGTTATATAATATATATAATAAAGCACTTTACCTTCATTCTGGTTTATTCGTTTCAGAACTCAAATTGGATTATTATCAAATGCAGAATAGTGGCCTTCCATGGATAAATCCCAAGGAATTCAGTTTTGATGTCAGCAATTTGACTGATGCATTCAGTGGTGCAGCTTTTTTTCACTAGTATTCGTTGTAGCTGAATTTTCTATCCATGGTTTGATGTACAAGTTTCTCTTAACTTCGTCGTTTCAGGAGGGATTGGATGCATTACAGCTGACTCTTGGAATTGCTGGTGGTGGTGGTGGATTAGGATTTAGCAGCACTAGTTCAAGTCATCAGCAATAAATTCCTATTTGCAGAGGTTTGTCGACGATATATTCCTCATAATTTTCCACAATTATGGCATAGAAAACTATTTCATCCCAATCAGCCAAAACATAAATAAAATTAAACCAATAGGAACCACTGTTTTGACAGGAAAGGAAGAAGACTACTCTACAACAGCTTGAATGCTTGATAAGTTTTTAAGCGCTAAAGTTGCACCAAAGGAGCTAGTAGACGATGTTAAGGTAACCAATCTATCAGACAACAATGCTCTTAAGTTATTGTTTTTCTGGCTCATTTACATCCCCTTTTTGTTTGACTTCTTATTTAGATGTAACGATACTCGCATCGATTTTCAGCAAATTGGGAAGGCTCTTCTGCAGGATCCACTACCTAAAGTTGAAGCATTAACTGAGCCAACTCTATAAATTTCCTACTATCAGCAGTTCCAACTCTGCAATGATCTTCTGTCTGAATTCTCATTACAAACACAAGAGTACAATGGCATTGCCTATTTCTTTCTTTGTGATTTCTATATCCAGATCTTAAGATTCCCTCATCTCCTGTGCCTTCACGGCCATAGATTTCTCAGCAAACATTCTCAGTTTCTGCTAGGTTCAACAAGCTACTTCCTACGAGTTCCTTGATACGTGTTCCTTTCCATGGTCATCTTCTATGTACAGAACTCAAGAAAAAAACAAAAAACCACATTAATCCCGCGGAGCTCTGGATGATTGAGTTGAGACAACTCTAGGAACTTTAATAAGTCGTTGTCAAATGCTTCTGCTGAGAAATTAATGTTTGGGAGAGGGATACTGCACCATTAGTTGAACTGTCTTTCGGAAAGCCTTTGGGCTGTAGGGCTATTGTTTCCTTCAGGCATGGTTTAAGCCCTGGTGCGGTTCTCGGTAGCATTCTAACTTCAGGAAGAAAAAGGTCAGAAAGCAATCAAGGAAGCGCCAAGCAAGGAAAGCACTCGGCTAAAAGCATGATAACAATCCCAGCCCACAACAGCAAGAAAGGCAGTGACTATTTGAAGTTTTGATTGAACGCTAGGAAATAAGACAGCGCTTTCTATAGAGATCATTCAAAAATCAACATTTTTGGTGCTCAACTGGGGAGAGAGGAACAAGCTGAGCTATTGAAGAGATATAAACAATTCAAATACTTTCTTGCATTTATCAAATCCTATGTACGATACGATGAGTATTTGTTTGTATTTTGTGAGTCATTCTGGCTTTGTTTATTACTTCTCTATCAATCCTCAAGTTTGCAGAATCATTTGTTATGAAGGTGTGGTTAATTATCTCTTAAGATTATTTTACTGATCATTATATGGATGGTACAATTTTGCTAGAAAATAATCATTTGTTCTTCCCAATATGCATAACCTACTATTCAGACAACCTGTGTTTGCCGCGCGAGAATGGGAATAAGGGGAATCGACTTCTGATTCATATGATTAAAATTTCTCTGTTTGGTAAGTATGAGAATTTAATAATTTGAATTATTATATCTTCTGAAAGGCAATCTAAGATTCCTTTATGAGATATTTATCCATTCCCAAATATGAGATGCCCTATTCCCATTCTCACGCGCCAAACACACACATAATATATGGAGAAAAATGTGGATCAACTTTAAGAGAATGGAACCTACGGTTATCGATACATAACCTAAGCTGCAGGACGACCCTGTCTTGCCAATTGAAATCTGAGAGCTTTAACTTTGAAGTCATCAATAATCATCATCTAAAAGAATATTGGAAAAATTCTTATTAAGGATGTACTAAGATTCAAAGTTCTTAAGAAGGGCATAAAACTTTTAAAATTCCTTTTAAGGACTTGACAATATTTTAATGCTATAAATAAATTGCTAAGGTCTATTTTACCCCCTTATAATGTAAAGGAAATATTTAATTATTAAGTTTATTTCATAAATTTTAATAAATTAATAAGAAATCTTCTCTCTTTATAAATCAAATTCAAAATCACATCAAACGTGAATGTCTTTTATTAGGACTCAAACATCAAACAAACTTTTATAAATAAATAAAAAAAATTGGTAGAAATATGAAAAATTTAAAAAAATTTGACTTCACATCTATTCAATTCAACTTCCTTTAAACTTGAGCACCATTGCTTTTCACTGGTGGACGTTCTGCATCAAATCAAGGCTGAAAGACCATGCAGGAAATTAGTTAGGAGGGGAGTTCAAGCCTTGTTTAGAAGCCATCAAGGATTGTTGGGTAACAGGACATCTTTGTGTCATTCTCTTCACTGATATTGTGAACGTCCCAGTTGATCTTAAAGGATATTTATAAGAATAGGGATAAGTTACAATCACGTTTTGTATTTAAAGTCTCATCATCAGCACATGATGCCCAGAACTTGCTTTGCCTGTAATACAGGTAGGTTTGGTTTTATAATATTTGGTTGTAAGCATGAAGCAATTCAGTCCCAACCTATTTCCCTTCCCTTGTATATATCCACAGAGATACAAATACAAAAACATCTTTGATGCTTCAATTTGTTTCATCGCAAGAGCAAGCATCTGGCCTCTTGCTTGAAGAACATAATTTGATTCATCAATGTTAAGTGATAATTTCGAACGACTGGGCTTTATCATGGAACAGATCTCCAGCAAAGAATATTAATTAGTATGAATCAACATGATTATGAAGTCGAAACAAGGAATCACAAGCTTTAGGATTGGCAGAATTGAAAATTTTAGGGCTCGCTGATTTGGGAAAAGTGGAAAGAAAGAAAAGAATTCGTTTTTTTTTTTTTTTCCCCTCTTGAATCAAAATTTTTGGTCGAATCAATTGTTTTAGGTTTTCTTGATGATTCTAAAATTGAGTTACGGGTTTCTTTATTTAATCATATAGGAAGTAGGGATGGGCACGATTCTGGAACTACTGGTTATGGTTCTAAAACCGCTAGTTACGGTTCATGAATCAGTGGAATCGGAACCTGGGGGGGACGGTTCCGTGCCTGTTCCAAAACCGCCGGTTCAGGTTCTGTGACGGTTGCAGTTCCATTCTGTCACGATTCCGGTTCTGTTACGGTTCCCGTTCCGATTCCAATCTTTTCCGTTTAGTTAACAATTTTTTGCGTTTATTTAACAATTTTAACTTATAAATGTTATTTTATTTGACTCAATTAATAACTCAATTATTTATAAATAATTAAAATTACAAATATAAAATAAAATTTTTAGCGACAGTACATACATTTAAACAATTAAATAATTTATATAATAAAAGATACAAAAATAAATTGTGAAAAAATATATATAAAGATGAATAATACCTCAATATATTATTTTTTAAAAAAATCAAGAGAGTGATGCCCTGTTATAAATCGTGAGAAATCAGAGTTTGAACTTTGAAGCATTGAAACTTTTACAAAATAAACACATCTTGAATATTCAATATAATTCATCTTCATCATTTGCGAAAGTTGCAGTTGGATCTAATTTAATTTAATAATTAATTAATTTTAATTTAACTTAATGCTTATTTATATTATATTAATAATATATATAAAAAGTATACTATTAGTTTATATATTATTATAATATATGTTTAAGAGTTAAAACATATAATATAATTATAATTATAAGAAATATGTTAAAAAAAAGCAAATAGTTGAAGTGGTTGATCAACTTTGCTTGCGTGTTCGAATCTATGCAAGATGAATGAAAAAATTATTATTTTTATGGTTCTCACATTAAACTTGGAGGTTCTAACCCGCCGGTTCCCGGTTCTTAGACAAGAAGAACTGGAACCTTAACCGCCAGAGGCAAGTCCTGTTCCGGTTCTGGAACCGAGGGCCACAGTTCTGATTCCAAAACCGATGGTCCGGTTCCAAGTCGATTCCGGTCGAACCGGAACCGTGGGCATCTCTAATAGGAAGTATGAAGGGGGCCTTTAAAAGGGGGTAAAATAGACATTAGCAATATGTTTATAGCATTAAAATATTATCACGCCTTCAAAAAGAATTTTAAAAGTTTTATGCCATTCTAAAGAATTTTGAATCTTATTACGCCCTTAACGAGAATTTTCCTAAGAATATTTGAAGCTTTAAAATCTCCAAATATTAGCTGAAATTAAGGAAGATGAAGTTTATAATTACAACAGAAGTGTTCATAAAACTATGTAATATTGAACATTTCCATCTTGACTACCTTGTTAACATATCGAGCGCATCACCACGAAATACATAACAAGAAGAGATCTTCCGTAAATATGTGCATTATTTAGGTAAATAAATTATATTACAACAACATAAAATAAGTAATTACATACTATATTTTTTCAGTGATATCATTATTCTGCAAAAAGCACGATTAATTTTGAACCATATATAATTATGTGACTACGGAGATAAAGAAACAGAGATTTCAGAATGGAGTATAGAAGTCTAATTTTTGAAGAGGATCTGAGGATGAAGGATATAGTGTGATTTTTTTTTTGAATGAATATAGATATTTTATTAAACACACACACACCCATGAACAAAAATCAACATATATATTTGGTCCACACTCACACTGGGGGAAATTACATTACAGATTATTCAAAAATCAACATATATATTTGGGAGAGAGAGGAGCCTTTGTTGGGATCCATAAGTACCTTGAAATAATATACTTTCTTGCATTTACCAAATAATGAGAATTTGTTTGTATTTTGTGAGTTGTTGTTTATTACTTTTCTTGTCAATCCTCAAGCTATTTGTATTGTACTCTCATGGTTTTGCTCAAGTCTTTCTTTTATAAATATATTTGCTGTGGAATCTTCAGATTTGTTTATTGCCATATGTTGGTGTTGCTTAGGATATCAATCATGCTCATTTTTCAATGCAGAAAATTGATGTACCAAAATAAACAATTATTTCTTGCTGTCTCAATAATCAATTGATGGAATGGGTCAAATTTGCCTGGCCAGATTCTTCTTTTTTTTTTTTAGGGTTGAAGTTCCAATTGGTGATTCAATTGGATCGCTGGATATATATATATATATTATATATATATATATTTAAGAAAAGAAAATAAGCAGAGAAATAGACTTCTTGTTCATCATCTCAGTTTTGTTCCAAAGAACTCTTTCTATTTTCATTCATTATTGGCTCACCAATATGCCCTGCATGTTCCGTTTTTGTATTCTGAACAATTCATAAGGAGGAGGAGTAAACATAATTTTTAGAAACAACAAATTAAAGTTAATTTCGTAATTATGGAAATGGTTAACTCAGTTGTAAATTCTACTACTTTTGAACATCATCATGCATGCTGAATTGCGTATCGGGAAAAACAAATGCAAATTAATCAATTATAATGGTAACATCCAAAGAATGGGTCAAATTTGGCTGCTCCAGCTACACCCTTTCACGCCTATGGGGTTCATACCCAAAAAGATAGAATTCTCCGCGACTAGATAAGCCGTCCCAAGCTCACAATAAACTATTCGACCTCAGCAACTTTAAAGATGGCGAAAAATGTATATTATATACTTACATTTTTTTTTTTTTTTTGAAATGATATATTATATACGTACATAGTGTGAAATGAAGAAAAGATAGGTAATTGCTTTGGTCCACAATGTGCAGAATAGCATAATGGAGGTCTCCAGCGCCAATAATTTTCATCCAACTCCATTCTTGAATCACGCTTTTGCCCCCGCTGATCACTGCTAAGAAAAAAGAAGAAGAAAAACAGAGAGGGATCCGAAAGAACTCATCCCGTGTTACTCTTCATTCTCTCACAGTTATCCAAATATTCACTAGAAAAACCAAAAATTTTTTTTTCTCTTTTTGCTAAGAATCAAGATGGCTGATACTGCAATTGGGCTGGTCACTGAGATTTTGCTGAAAAAGCTGGCTTCATTTGCTGTGGACGAGATCAGTCTTGCGTGGAACATGGAGAAACAACTTGGAAAGCTTGCCAATGAGGTAACAAAGATTCAAGCTCTGCTGACTGATGCTCAGAGCCGTCAAACAACTAGTCAATATCTGCAACTTTGGCTGAAAGATCTCAAGTCTCTTGTCCTCGATGCTGAGATTGTGCTGGATGAGTATGGCTACGAAGTTCTTCGCCAAAAGATCGAGGGCCGAAAGCGGGACAAGGTACGCAACTGCTTTTCATGCTCAAATGTTCTTATTTCCCGTCCTAAAATAGCTCATCGGATCAAGGGTGTTCTCTCATCCTTTGAAGAGCTTTATAGGCGATCAATTCAATTTGAACTTCAGGCAATTCAATTGGTACACTCAGTTCCAGATCCAAAAGAAATGAGGTTAACAGTTCCTTTTGTGGACGATTCAAAGATTGTGGGAAGAAAAGATGATATCTCCAAGGTTATAAACATGTTAATCGATTCACAGTATAAGGGGGATTTACCTGTTATTACCATCATTGGCATGGGTGGTCAAGGGAAGACAACCCTGGCTCAACTTATTTACAAAAATGAAAAGATTAATAATCACTTTGACGAAGTGATTTGGGTTTGTGTTTCTGTTGATTTCACTATCGAAAGATTATTGGGTGATATGTTACGGTGTCTCCCAGGAACCGACCATCAATTGACAGGTATAACAGCTTTGGTAAATGAACTTGAAGGTAAGTTGAGAGGGAAAAGCTATTTGATTGTATTTGATGATGTTTGGAACTATGATAGAGAGCTATGGGATCGCATTAGAGCATGTTTGCTTGCAATTCACGGGTTAAAAGATAGCAAGATCTTGGCCACTACACGCAGTATGGATGTTGCTTCAACAATGAGAACATCTGTGTATCATGAACTTCAGAAACTCTCAGATGATGAAAGCTGGTCATTGTTTGAGAAATGTGCATTTGCAGAAGGAGGAGCAGTAAAGATCCCACAACTAGTGGAGGTAGGTACAAGGATTTTACAGAAATGTGGAGGTGTGCCCTTAGCAATAAAGGCAATAGGAGGCTTGTTGTATTCTAAGAATTCGGTAGAAAGATGGTTAGCGATTGAGAAAAGCGATTGTTGGAGTGCCGATGGTGGAAATGGCATGGTTCTTTCTACGATCAAGCTTAGCTATGATAATTTGCCTTCATTGGCCGTCAAGCAATGCTTTGCATATTGTGCCATTTTTGAGAAGGACACTCGAATAGGAAAGGACAGGCTTATACAACTTTGGATTGCAAAAGGGCTGCTTAACCCTCCAAAGGGAAGCCAGTTGCAAATGGAAGACGTGGGTGAAAACTACTTTAATATTCTTTTGAGGAACTCTTTACTGCATGATGCTGAAATGGATGATCTCAATAACATCACATGTTGCAAGATGCATGACCTTGTGCATGATGTTTCATTAGAAGTGTCTGAGAATTACTGTTGTCATGTGAAAGACTGGAAAGTCGGAACCAATAAAATTGAAGCCCTGCATGTATCGATCAGTCCAGGGGAAAGGGGAACGTGGAAGAATTTGAGAGACGTTCTTCCATCGAAGTTGCGAACACTTCATCTGGAATGCTGTGGTGACCTACCTGAAGATTTCTTTCAAAACTTTAAATGTCTCTCTGCTTTGGTTGTTAGTAATCAGAATGCAAAGGAATTACCGGATTCAATTGGCACGATGAAACATTTAAGACTCCTTGACATTGGTGGATGCTGTTTAATTAGAAGGCTCCCAGAATCCTTCATAAAGCTATACTATTTGCAAACCTTGATAGTTTGGGAATTGGAAGAGCTACCAATTGGGTTTAGCAATTTAATTAACTTGAGGCACATTCACATGTTAACATACAAGCCCTCTAAAGTTTTGTTTGAAGGATTAAGCCACTTGAGAAATCTTCAAACACTGCCTTTCTTTGGGTGGGTAAACAGAAAGGATGTTCAATTGAAGAGCTAGAACACTTGGATAACCTTAAAGGAGAACTAAGAATATGTGGCCTTGAGAATGTGGGAATTTATGAGTCTGCTATGAAGTCCAACTTGTCCAAGAAGTCAAACATTCAAATTTTAAAACTTGAATGGGATGGAAGAGATGAAGATCGTGATGACACTGATTTGTGGAGGAATGGGATGGAAGAGATGAAGATCGTGATGACACTGATGTTGTGGAGGGTTTGAAACCTCATCCGAATTTGAAAAGTTTACACATCAATGGTTGTCAAAGCTCAAAGTTTCCTTCATGGATGGTAGGAGAGAATAGATTACTTTGCAATTTGGTGCGCTTAACACTATCGGAGTGGAATAAATGTGAAAGTCTCCCATCACTTGGACACTTGCCGTTTCTTAACGATCTAGAGTTATGGTCATTGCCCAAGGTGAAGCGCATCGAAAAAGAATTCATAACTCTCTTTCCAGCTCTGAGGAGACTTGAATTACACTACATGAGGAGTCTAGTGGAGTGGTCAGATGCAACTGAAATGAGTTCAGCATTTCAATGTACAATATTTCCTGATCTGGAGGAAATAAGTTTATGGGGTCTTCCCAACTTGAGCGTGTTTCCAAACTTGGGTAACTTACCAAGTCTTAAGAAACTGAGAGTATTCCAATGTGAGAATCTAAGAATAAGGGAGGAGTGGGCTAATGATGATGAGATCCAATCTTACTTCCAATCCCTACGTCAACTAGATCTCCAGTCTTGTGACAATTTCACTGCACCAATTTGCAGCATGAGTTTGGTGCAACTTGAGTCCTTAACTGTATGGTGTCGCCCTAATTCATGGCCTAAAGATCTTTACCACCTAATCAACCTTAAGAAGTTAGACTTACAAGCAGGTCTAACGGATAGAGAGGAAGTTGAATTTGATTGTTATCCAGCTTGGCCCTATCCGAAGAGTGATTTTGTCTCTCTTAGAACTCTTATAATAAGTGGATGTCAGTTAACAAGAGTCAGGTATCTCCCTGATCAAATCCAGTATTTGACTGCATTGATCAATTTAGAAATACGGGAGTTTGATGGGTTGGAGGCTCTTCCAGAGTGGTTGGGTGACTTACAATCTCTTCAATCCTTGCAATTATTATATTGCAGAAACCTCAAGCAGTTACCCTCGGCAGAAGCCATTCAGCGCCTTACCAATCTACATACTCTGAAGATTTATCGTTGCCCTCATCTAGAAGAGAAATGCAAGAGAGGGAGTGGATCAGAGTGGATCAAGATTGCCCACATTCCACACTTGGACTTGACCCGTCCATGATTCTTGCTATGAAAGCTAGGACTGCTGCTGTTATGTGCGTTAATCTCTTCACTTACACTTGTAATTTTCAGTTAATGATTTATTTTCTTTTTATTGATCAACTTGACTGGCACTGAGGTTTGCTTGCTACTTTACAGGTATGAGACTAGAGATGCATATATGCAGATACAGTAGATGGAAGCAATTCAAAAATGGTGATTTTATATTACAATTTTTCAGCGATCGCTATAACTATTTTCCCACTTATTCTCACTCATGCCATTGATTCTATCTCAGATTCAGGGCAATGCTAAGTCTTGGGGTTTTGAGTCTGCCAAGGTTGCTTATGCGGAATTAAGGAAATGCTCAGTTGCTTGAATTAATGAAAGTTGGGAGCCCGGATATTCGAGGTTTGAAGAAGAATGTTAGTGTTAGTGTTGCATACAAAGGTGATGAGGACAAGTTGGGGTTCTTGGGAACCAGAGAATTAATACTACATTATTCATCCTAGACAAGTAAGATTATTAATTGGAACCACTTGTTTTCATCATATCTCCATTGCTTCATAACAGTTTCTAATAGTCTTATGAAATTTCTTAACTCAGTTTCTAAAACGCATTTTGACCTGTATGTTAGCTCATTTTAATGGATGTTTTTTAGAACATAAATTTTAAATGTAAAGCCATAGCTTGTAACTCAGTTTCTAGGGTTTTTAGATAATGTAAACAATCTATCAGACGTAGCTCTTAATTTTTGGTTTTTCTTGCTTATATACTTTCCCTTTCTGTTTGGCTTCTTCTATTGTTAATACATATGTGATGCTCGCATTCGATTTTCAGCAAATTGGGAAGGCTCTTCTGCCATTGCCAGCAAATTAGAAGTTGTGACTGAGGTGAAGCATTCATTACCTAAACTGGAAGCAGATGATTCACTACCAGCAGTTCCTACTCCACTTTCACCTTATCCTAACGTAAGCTCTCTACATTCTGCAGTCATCTTCTCAAGCCTAAATTCTCATTGCAACGACTTTATTATTGTTAGGTTGACTTGATTTTAAATATCTGCTTGAAGTTGCAAACTCCAGAATATATTGACATTGCCTCTGATACTACTTTCTAGGTTTCCATATTTATTTGTGATACTCATTGTTACTTGTGTGCCAATTTTTTTAAATTTGTAACCATTAATGTACAGAGTCCAATCATAATTATTAAGTTGCTGAACCATTTTATGAAGCCAGATTTGATGGAAACTCTGAACTTGTTGCGAAGTTTGTTACGGCAAATGACTTTCAGTTTTGATATCAGCAGTTTGACTGTTGCATTCAGTGGAGCACCTGGGGTAAATGTCCTTTTTTTTTTCCTTTCATTATTATACTTAAACAGCTGAATTTTCTATTCATGGACTGATGTAAAAGTTTCTCTTAACTTCATTGTTTCAGGAGGGATCGGATCCATTACAGTTGACTCTTGGTTTCTAGGAGGAATAGCTAATCCTTTTTCATGGCTTTCGGAGGCTGAAACTATACTCCAGGTCTTGGCTTCAGCAGCAATTGATCAAGTTATCAGCAATAAACTCCTAAATGCAGAGGTTTGTCTTGTGTTCCTTATAAGTTTCCACATTTATGGCCTCAAAAACTATGTCATCTCAATCAGCCAAAATGATTTAGTTAAACTAATAGGAGCCGGGCCATGTAAACATTGTCTCCAACCTTAGTGCTAAAAAACTCACTAAGGTTGCCCAAAAGGAGCTTCTAGATTGATGATGTTAAGGTTTCGATCCCTTTTTTGTTTGGCCTCTTCCTTCCTTTTCCAGGGACTGATTCCGTAACAATTGATTTGGTTAATGCATCTGTATTCTGTAATGTTTGCATTCGATTTTTCAGGTAATTGGGAAGGCGTTCAAGCAGATAATTCACTACCAGCAGTTATAACTACACTTTCGCCTTATCCTAATATAAGCTCTCTTCACTCTGCACTGATCTTCTTAAGTATAAATTATTATTGCAAAAAGAAATGATCACTGAGTGAGATTATCTGCTTGAAGCAGCATACTCAAGAATACAATGACATTGCCTCTTTTCTTTCTTTCTGATTGCAGTATCCAGATCTAAAGCCTCCCTCATTTAGTATGCCTTCACAACCATAGATTTCTCAGCAGATATTCTCAGTTTCTGCTAGGTTCAACATGCTATTTCCTACGAGTTCTTGATATGTATCCTTTCCTATGGTCATCATCTATGGACAGAACTCAAGAAAAAACAAAAACGCACATTAATCCCGCAGAGCATGGATGATTGAAACAACTCTAGGATCTTTTTCGTAGTTTAATAAGTTGTAGACAATGCTAGTTGAACCATGTCTCTCAGAAAGCCTTTGGGCGCTGTAGGGTTATTGTTTCCCTAGGGCATGGTCTATCAGCGGCAGAGCCACATAGAGAATTGCCCCACCAGCACTTTTAAAATTTTATTTTTAGTATATAAAATTTGAAATATTTTGTATTTTGTTTCACCAAAAATTAACATAATAGGGGTAAATATTTATAACAAATAATTTTGTCCCTTCAGACATTCGGGGCCTAGCTCTGCCACTGTGGTCTATAGTGAACAAGTACCAGAATGCTCCAATTACCTGATATAAGAATTTGTATTAGTTATTGAAACTAAATGGCAGCAACAAGTAGGGCCTCGCCATATCAAAAATTAGACAAGAAAAGAAGCTATATTTAACAAGTATCATCTAAATCAATCATTACTAATACCATCTGAATTAGTAGAATTAAACAACTAAGAATCACTTAGGAAGCTGCCATTCCAACTAATACTGGCCAGTAGCTAACGTAACTAATATTGACACTGGCCATAATGGCTAACACAACTAGTACTGATACTGACCAGTAGCTAACGCAACTAATATTGGTACTGGCCTACAAATAAAGTTATTCCGGCAACATTGGCTCAAAGATCTCAAGTCTCATGTGTTCGATGCTGATATTGTGCTGGACGAGTTAGAGTTGTAAACGAGCCGAGTTGATGTCTAATCGAGCTAGACTTGATAATTGTAGGATATAAAAATATCCTCATCTCCCAAAGAAATTAACGCGCAACGGAATAATCAAAACAAACAACGAAACAACACACAATTTAACGTGATTCGATCTTTAGATCTACATCCACAAATTTCACTAAACCAATCAAAGGCGGGACAAGCCGAAAGTGTTTACCTACAAACTTATTACATCAATAACCCAACATCTCACAACCCCGAAAACAAAGAGCCGCCGTCTATCACAATCCCCGAAAACAGAGAGCAGAAAGGCTCTGACCTTTCAAACTCTCAGCTCAACTAAAACAATATCCCATAGGTCCTTTATATAGACACATAGTTACCGAATCTTTCTTAGTTTCCCAAAACAAACCAAATCTAAATTGAAAACAAACTAAACAAGTAATTAATAAATCCTACTAAAAATAGAATTTCTAATTAAGCTTGATTTAATTTTTCCAATATATATACTACTAGAAAAAGTACATTCAATGGCGGTTTTTTCGGTCCTTCAATGGCAGTTTTTTCCCAATCTAAACCGCAGTGTATCCAACAGTCATGAAAAAGGAATGGGCTTACCATGGCAGTTTGAACCGCCGTTTAAAAACACAGACTTTCTATGGAGGGTGAAAATAAAACGTCATACTTTCTATGGCGGGTGAAACATACCCGCCATAGAATGTACAAGGACATTCGACAGCAGTTTTCTGCATAAACCGCCATAGAAAGTGCAAGACTTTCTATGGCGATTCTTCTTACCCGCAATAGAAAGTCCCGTATTTTCTATGGCGATTTTTTCTTACCCGTCATAGAAAATGCATTGCTTTCTATGCAAGCTATCCTTTAAAATGCCGTAGAAAGTATATTATAACTTGCTAAGTTAAAATATTCAAAATACTACCAAGATAAAACTACAAATCAATACTCCAATAGAAATTCAAAACAAATCATAGAACTATAATATCTAACAAGTTTCATTCATGGTGAATCTCCATCAAAAGACATCCTAGTATTGGCATAAAGTTCATGCTCCATAATATAACTAACGCATAGTGTTCTCATATCGTGAAATTCCCTCAAAAGAACAATCAAGTACTATCCTAAAGCTCATGCTCCACAATATAACGAGCGCATAGTATTCTCATAGCATCTATATCCTCGATGACCAATGAAGTACGGTCGTTCTTGAAGTACTGCCATAAAAATAAAGACACATATAAGTAACTAAGTAACAAAATAAAATACACTACGTAGGGAATGCAAAAACACATAAAACATAATCAAATGCCTTTTCGAGTGCTAATTTCTCGGATTTCATGGCTATGTGGTACATGTAATGCATGACGTAGTAGCCACACTCCCAGTCAGACTTTTGTTTTTTATGCTATCAAAATTTATTATAGCAGTTAGAAGATCATAAAGTGTATACTAGATCATGTTAAATAATAAAATTTGATAATTAGTTAATTTTACCTTAACTATGCTCTTCAATTTCCCTCATCATTATGCTCCTCATTGTGTTTTCTCTTTCGACCCATTTCTTAGCTTGATCTTGGGAAAACAAGATGGAGAAAATTACATGACTCTCATGAAAAGAAATACACAAAAGAAGTGCTAACAAATAACTTCTCATAAAAAGAGGCTAATAAAGTATTAGATTAAAAAACAAGTGACATTTTAGGGTCACAATGTATACACATGTGCATTTTCATATGTTTAATTAAAGAGACCCCCCAAAAGAGTCTAAGCAAGATGACATTTTAACTTCTAAAAGAGAGACTCAAAAAGAGGCTAAGAAAGTATTAGATTAAAAAACAAGTGACATTTTAGGCTCCCAATGTATATACATGTTCATTTTGACTAATTTCATTAAAAAAACCCCCATAAAGAGTCTAAGTAAGATGACATTTTAACTTCTCATGAAAAGAGAGACACAAAAAGAGGCTAATAAAGTATTAGAATATTAAAAAACAACTGACATTTTAGGCTCCCAACACTACTACAAAATCCCCCTTAGGAGGCGGGTCCTAAGGGGGATTGGAGGCGGGTGCTGCATGACAGCACCCGCCTCAGCTGCGGGCGCCTCCATTTGGAGGGCCCGCACCCGCCTCAATAAATGAGGACATTGGAGGCGGGTGCAGAGTGCACCCGCCTCCAATGCTCTATAATTGGAGGCGGGTGCATGTTTGCACCCGCCTCCATTCTATGTTATTCGAGGCGGGTGCAATTTTGCACCCGCCTCCAATAACCCCTCGTAAAAAAATTTAATTTCTTTTTCTCGCACTTTATGGCTTTAGTAGGAATCAAACTCGCGCCTAGAGTTTCACTTAACTCTTGCACATTAAATTTACCACTACGCTGCATATACTTATGTATTTAATATGAAAATCGAAATTATATATTTCTTGTAAAACTTGTGATTTTTATTATCTACTAATTTTTCGCTTCGCTAGAATCTCGATAAATTTTTAAAATTATTTTCAACAGTCCAAAATAAAGACAATTTTTGATCTAGTATTGAAAATTTTTAAAAAATCATTTTCGTATTTTGAAATTGGAGGCGGGTGAAGGTATCACCCGCCTCCAATTAGCAATTAATTGGAGGCGGGTGATGGGGTGAAGGTATCACCCGCCTCCAGTAAGCTAGCAGCTTACTGGAGGCTGGTGAAGGCATCACCCGCCTCCAATTAATTGCTAATTGGATGCAGGTGATATCTTCACCCGCCTCCAATTACCTCCTAATTGGAGGCGGGTGATACCTTCACCCGCCTCCTAATTGGAGGCGGGTGACCCCTTCACCCGCCTCCAAATTTTATTTAGCCACCTTTGGAGGCGGGTATTTGTACACCCGCCTCCAAAGGGGCGCCTCCTTTGAGCATTTATGTAGTAATGCAATGTATATACATGTTACTTTTGACTAATTTCATTAAAAACACCCCAAAAGAGTATAAGCAAGATGACATTTTAACTTCTCATGAAAAGAGAGACTCAAAAAGAGGCTAAGAAAGTAATAGATTAAAAAACAACTGACATTTTAGGCTCCCAATGTATATACATATTCCTTTTGACTAATTTCATTAAAAAGACCCCAAAAGAGGCTAAGCAAGATGACATTTTAACTTCAAATGAAATGAGAGACTCAAAAAGAGGCTAAGAAAGTATTAGAATATTAAAAAATAAGTGATATTTTAGGATCCCAATGTATATACATGTGCATTTTGATATGTTTAATTAAAGAGACCCCTCAAAGCAGTCTTTAAGAGGAAGATGACATTTTAACTTCTCATGAAAAGAGAGACTCAAAAAAGGCTAATAAAGTATTAAAATATTTTTAAAAAAGTGACATTTTAGGCTCCCATTGTATATACATGTTCCTTTTGACTAATTTCATTAAAAAGACCCTAAAACAAGGTGACATTTTAACTTCTCATCAAAAGAGAGACTCAAAAAGAGACTAAGAAAGTATTAGATTGAAAAACAAGTGATATTTTAGGATCCCAATGTATATACATGTTCATTTTGACTAATTTCATTAAAAAGACCCCCAAAAGAGTCTAAGCAATTAGTTTTTATTGAATAGAGATACACCAATAGCGGCTAAAAAAAGGATTAACATCAAAAAAATTGACACTTTAAACTCTCAATGTGTAGACACATGCATTTAGAAGAGATTATAGGGTAAATGAGTGTCTTGTATTGCTATAATGCTCGCTAAATGTATAAACAAAGCCTTTAAACAGATTTCATGAAAATAGAGACACAAAAGAGCTTGGAGTAGACAACAATACATACAAAACATCCCATTTCATAAACCCGAATCAAAACTAAAAAAAAAACAAGCCATTCACCAACAACTAATTTAACACTTACATTAAAGCCTAGGCCATTCACAATAATCAACTAACAATAAAGCTGAAATAAAGCAAAACTATTTGTTAGAACCTTTTTTATGCTTTCAAGACCACAACAACGAAATATTGGCGGTGATTTATGGTGGGGTTAAGCCTCGTGCCCAGGGGTGTTTGATGGAAGCATGGATGATGTATCGCCGGCTTGTTCGGTGAAGTCGGGCAGCTGTGGGTTACGCCGGCAGAAGCCCGATTCAGTGGGACTACAGATGGGAAAGGAGCCGCCGACGAGGGAAGGGAAGGTTGAGATGGGAAATAACTTTAGAAAATGACATGTTATATCTAAATGAATCAATGTGTCTAGACAGTACACCATGACGAGATATGATTTATATAGCTTGTGACTTACAAATTCCAATCATAAGTTGCTGAACCTTTTATGAAGCCAGATTTGATGGAAACTCTGAACTGCTTGCGGAGCTTGTTACGGCAAATGGCTTCAAAGCTGCTTATGCAATCAAAGATGGAGCAGAAGGAAGCAGAGGATGGACGGTCGTTGCATAAACTAATATTCTTTCTCATTTGCTCATCATCATCATTCTGGTTTATATGTTTCAAAACTTATATTGGATTATTATCAAATGCAGAATAGTGGCCTTCCATGGATAAGTCCAAAGGCATTCAGTTTTGATATCAGCAGCTTGACTGACGCATTCAGTGGTGCAGCTGGGGTAAATACCCTGTTTTGTTTCCCATTATTATTCATTGTAGCTGAATTTTCTATTCATGGATTGATGTAAAAGTTTCTCTTTACTTTGTCGTTTCAGGAGGATCGGATGCATTACCGCTGACTCTTGGAATTGCTGGTGCAGCTGCTGGATTAGGATTACTAGTATTCACAGAGGTTAGGCCTTAGGAGGATGCTCTATGTCATCTCTCTTTAAGCCTCTACTATACTTTTTCTTGGAGGAATATTTGATCCTTTTTCCATGGCTTTCTTAGGTCGAAACTATACTCCAAGTCTTGGGTTCTGCAGCACTTGTTCAAGTCATCAGCAGTAAATTCCTATTTGCAGAGGTCTGTCTACCATTCCTTACAAGTTTCCTCAATTATGGCCTAGAAAACTATGTTATCTCAATCAGCCAAAAATGATTCAATTAAACATTCTCGACATTTTTTGACAGGATAGGAAGAAGACTTTACAACAGCTCGATGAGTTTTTGAGCACTAAGGTTGCGCCGAAGGAGCTTGTAGATGATGTTAAGGTAACCGATCTATCAGGCATAGCTCTTAAGTTGCAGTTTTTCTTCTTTTTTTGCCTCTTCTATTGTTAATACATCAATGATGCTCGCATTCGAGTTTCAGGAAATTGGGAAGGCTCTTCTGCCATTGCCAGTGACTAGCAGGGCTCTACCTGCACCATCAAAAGTGGAAGCCGTAACTGAGGTGAAGGATCCACCACCTAAAGTTGAAGCAGTAGCTGAGCCAACTCCAGAAATCAATTCAGTTCCCAAAGCCGAAGCTAAAGCAGATTCATTACCAGCAGCTTCAACTCCACTTTCGCCTTATCCTAATGTAAGCTCTTTGCACTCTGCAGTGTTCTTCTCAACTCTAAATTCTCATTGCAATGAGGAAATTATCACTTGACACTGAGATTTTCTGTTGATATAACAAAACTGTAGAAGGATTGTTGTTAGTTTGACTTGAATTTATGTCTGCTTGAAGTTGCAAACTTAAGAATGAATCTTTCTTTCTGATTACAGTATCCAGATCTGAAGCCTCCCTCATCTCCTATGCCTTCACAACCATAGCTTTCTTAGTTTCTGCTAGGTTCGACAAGCTGCTTCCTACGAGTTCTTGATATGTGCTCCTTGCCCAAGATTTTTGAACTTGGACACTACTGTCATCAATGGACAGCACTCAAATTAGTCGCGGGATCTTTTATCTTCGGTTTGTTTCAACATTCTTTTATGTTTCTGTAGTTAGAAATCTTGTAAATGTGAGTGTTTGTATCAAATATATGTATACTTGGATTTATGATCTGGTCAAGCAACCATTATAAACTCTCTTCAAACTCTTGGACTGAAGACATTAATAACTGTTAGACAAATGTAACTCAAGTCTAAATTTGACTCTATTTTGTAAGCTCTGTACCCACTCATGCAATGTCCAACTTGTTTTATGCTTTTACGAAAACAAATACTCCCTCTCCCCCGTATACTTTGTATTATTAACAATATTAATACAAAGGAGACTCTTTAAATGAGATTGAGATTTTCTTTTTTTTTCTCCCTTTTTTGGTTTGTTGGAATTTGGATATATATCCATACCTACTAGATGAATTACTATCATACGCTACAGAATTTTGCGAGCTAGCTTCTCCAGCTCCAACCTTTCACGCCTATGAGGTTCATACCTAAAAAGATAGAATTCTCCGCGACTAGATAAGCCGTCCCAAGCTCACAATTAACTATTCGACCTCAGCAACTTTAAAGGAAAGCTACGGGAAATTAAAGTAGAGCCCTTGGTGGCCACTTTTCCTTTTTCAAGATGGCGAAGAATGTATATTATATACGTACAAAGTGTGAAATGAAGAAAAGATAGGTAATTGCTTTGGTCCACAATGAGCAGAATTGCATAATGGAGGTCCCCAGCGCCAATAATTTTCATTCAACTCCATTATTGAATCATGCTTTTGCCCCACTGATCACTGCTAAGAAAAAGGAAGAAGAAAAGCAGAGACTTTGCGGTTCTGTTTCAAAGTTTCATTTCCTTTGCAAAGAACTCTTCCTGTTTTACACTCTTCATTCTGTCACAGTTATCCAAATATTCACTAGAAAAACAACCAAAAAAAAAATTCTCTTTTTGCTAAGAAACAAGATGGCTGATACTGCAATTAGGGTGGTCACTGAGACTTTGTTGCAGAAGGTGGTTTCACTTGCTGCGGACGATATCAGTCTTGCTTGGAATATGGAGAAACAACTTGGAAAGCTTGCCATTGAGGTACAAAAGATTCAAGCTCTCTTGTCTGCTGCTCAAAGCAGTCGAATTACTAGACAATTTCTGCAACATTGGCTGAAAGATCTCAAGTCCCGTGTCCTCGATGCTGAGATTGTGCTGGATGAGTATGGCTACGAAGTTCTTCGCCAAAAGATCGAGTGCCGAAAGAGGGACAAGGAACGCAACTTCTTTTCAAGCTCAAATCCTGTTTTTTCCCGTCCTAAAATAGCTCATCAGATCAAGGATGTTCTCTCATCCTTTGAAGAGCTATATACTCAATCAATTCAAATTGGCCTTCAAGCGATTCAATTGGTACAGTCAGATCCTGATTCAAAAGAAATGAGGTTGACAGTTCCTTTTGTGGAGGATTCAAAAGTTGTGGGAAGGAATGATGATATGTCAAAGCTCATAAACATGTTAACCGTTTCAGAATATAAGGATGATTTACCTGTCATTACCATTGTTGGCATGGGTGGTCAAGGGAAGACAACCCTGGCTCAACTTATTTACAAAAATGAAAAGATTAATAATCACTTTGACAAAGTGATTTGGGTTTGTGTTTCAGATGATTTCACTGTTGAAAGATTGTTGGGTGAAATGTTGCAGTCTCTCACAGAAACCAACCATCAATTGACATGTAGCCAAGCTTTGGTAAATAAACTGAAAGGTGAGTTGAGAGGGAAAAGATATTTGGTTGTATTTGATGATGTTTGGAACAGTAATAGAGAGGTATGGGATCGCATGAGAGCATGTTTACTGGCTATTCATGGGTTAAAAGGCAGTAAGATCTTGGCCACCACACGCAGTAAGGATGTTGCTTCAACAATGAGAACATCTGTGTGTCATGAACTTCAGAAACTCTCGGATGATGAAAGTTTGTCACTGTTTGAGAAATGTGCATTTGCAGAGGGAGGAGCAGTAAAGATCCCACAACTAGTGGAAGTAAGTACAAGGATTTTAAAGAAATGTGGAGGTGTGCCCTTAGCTATAAAGGCAATAGGAGGCTTGTTGTATTCTAAGAAGTCGGTAGAAGAATGGTTAGTGATTGAGAAAAGTGATTGTTGGAGTGCCGATGGTGGAAATGGCATGGTTCTTTCAACCATCAAGCTTAGCTATGATAATTTGCCTTCATTGGCAGTCAAGCAATGTTTTGCATATTGTGCTATTTTTGAGAAAGACACTTGGATTGAAAAGCACAAACTTATTCGACTTTGGATGGCACAAGGGCTACTTAACCTTCCACAGGGAAGCCAAATGCAAATGGAAGACGTGGGTGAAAACTACTTTAATATTCTTTTGAGGAACTCTTTATTGCAAGATGCTAACATGGATGATCTAAATAACATCACAGAATGCAAGATGCATGACCTTGTGCATGATGTGTCATTAGAAGTGTCGGAGAGTTACTGTTGTCATGTGAAAGACTGGAAAGTCGGAACCAATAAAATTGAAGCCATGCATGTATCGATCAGTTCAGGGGAAACGGGAATGTGGAAGAGTTTGAGAGACGTTCTTCCATCGAAGTTGCGGACACTTCATCTGGAATGCTGTGGTGACATACCTGAAGATTTCTTTCAAAACTTTAAATGTCTCTCTGCTTTGATTGTTCATAATAAGGATGCAAAGGAATTACCGGATTCAATTGGCATGATGAAACATTTAAGATTCCTTGACATTGGTGGTTGCCGGAGTATTAAAAGGCTCCCAGAATCCTTTACAAAGCTATACTATTTGCAAACCTTGATAGTTTGGGAATTGGAAGAGCTACCAAGGAATTTAATTAACTTGAGGCACATTCACTGGAAACAACCAGTTGGTCTGTAGTTGTGATTAAAGGGTTAAGCCACTTGAGAAATCTTCAAACACTGCCTTTCTCTAGGGTGGTTAAACAGAAAGGATGTTTAATTGAAGAGATAGAACACTTGGATAACCTTAAAGGCGAACTAACAATACGTGTCCTTGAGAATGTGGGAAGTTATGAATCTGCTATGAAGTCCAACTTGTGCAAGAAGTCAAACATTCAAATTTTAAACCTTGTCTGGGAAGAAAGGGATGAAGATCGTGATGACACTGATGTTGTGGAGGGTTTGAAACCTCATCCGAATTTGAAAAGTTTACGCATCTCTGGCTATCAAAGCTCAAAGTTTCCATCCTGGATGCTAAGAGAGAATAGATTACTTTGCAATTTGGTGTCCTTAAGACTACACGGGTTGAATAAATGTGAAAGTCTCCCATCACTTGGACACTTGCCGTTTCTTAACTATCTAGAGTTATGGTCATTGCCCAAGGTGAAGCGCATCGAAAAAGAATTCATAACTCTCTTTCCAGCTCTGAGGAGACTTATATTAGATTCCATGAAGAGTCTAGTGGAGTGGTCAGATGCAATTGAAATGAGTTCAGCAGTTCAACGTACAATATTTCCTGATCTGGAGGAAATAAGTTTATGGGGTCTTCCCTACTTGAGCGTGTTTCCAAACTTGGGTAACTTACCAAGTCTTAAGGAACTGAGCGTATTTGATTGTAAGAATCTAAGAATAAGGGAGGAGTGGGCTAATGATGATGAGATCCAATCTCAATTCCAATCACTACGTCAACTAGATCTCCATTATTGTGACAATTTCACTGCACCATTTTGCGGCATGAGTTTGGTGCAACTTGAGTCTTTAAACATAAGCTGTCACCCTAATTCTTGGCCTAAAGATCTTCACCACCTAATCAACTTTAAGAAGTTAACGTTACATCCATGCGGGGAGATAGAGGAAAATGAATTTGATTGTTATCCAGTTTGGCCCTATCCGAAGAGTGATTTTGTCCCTCTTAGGACTCTTAAACTAAATGGATATGAGTTACCAAGAGTCAGGTGTCTCCCTGATCAAATCCAGTATATGACTGCATTGATCCATTTAGAAATACTGGACTTTGATGGGTTGGAGGCTATTCCAGAGTGGTTGGGTAACTTACAATCTCTTCAACACTTGGAAATCGGTTATTGCAAGAAGCTCAAACAGTTACCCTCCCCTGAAGCCATTCAGCACCTTACCCATCTACATACTCTGAAGATTTATTATTGTCGTTCTCTACGAGAGAAATGCAAGAGAGGAAGTGGATCAGAGTGGATCAAGATTGCCCACATTCCACATTTGGACTTGGACTTGGACTCGGACTCGGTAGGAGTGGGCATGGTTTAGTCCAATTCGAAAATCGAACCGAATTCGAATTACCGAATTCGAATAACCCAATTTTAATTCAGTATTTGAATTAGGTTTGGTTTGAAACCGAATTCGAATTATGAATTCGGTTTTAGAATTGGTTTTCGAATTTGGTATCCAACTCAAAACCGATTCGAAAATCGAATTGGGATATATGATTTATATTTTTTTAATTTTATACTTTTCATTTTACTCTTCCTATTTCCTTCTTCCATCTTTCTTTCATTTAGCCATCAAGTTTTTGGGAGAAGGTTATGGTGGTGTTGATTGTTGTTGTTGGATGGTGGAGGTTGTGGTTCTGGGAAGGGACGGCAATAGTGGATCTAGAACTGGACATTGCTTATTCTCTTAATCTATTTTCTTTTTTCTCTTCATTATCTTTCTTTCTTTACTCTTCTTATTTCCTTCTCCCATCTCTCTTTCATTTTCTTTAAAGCCTTACTGTGTTAAACTATTAATTCTAGAAACAAATTTGTGAATTTGGTTTCCACGGTCCAAACCGAATTCGAACCGAATTCGAATTACGAATTCGATTTGGTTTCTTCAGTTTTAAAACGAATTAAGTTCGGTTTTCGAATTGGCCAAAAATATTTAAAATTCGAGGAAACCAATTCGAGAAAACCACAATTCGAGGAAACCACAATTCGAGGAAGCCAATTCGTGCCCACCCCTAGGACTCGGACTCGGACTCGGACTGGACTTGCACTCTGATTGATTCTTGCCATGAAAGCTACGACTGCTGCTGTACGTTAGTCTCTTCACTTACACTTATTTTCAGTTAAGGATTTATTTTCTTTTTATTGATCAACTGTGACTGAGAATTTAAGGTTTGTTTGCTATTTACAGTTGTGAGACTACATATGCAGTTACAGTAGCTGGAAGCAGTTCAAAATGGTGATTTTTATATTTCAATTTGTCAGTGATCGCTATAACTATTTTCCCTCTTATTCTCACTCATGCCATTGATTCTATCTCAGATTCAGGGCAACTCTAACTCTTGGGGTTTTGAGTCTGCCAAGGCTGCTTATGCTGAATTAAGGAAATGCTCAGTTGCTTGAATTAATGAAAGTTGGGAGCCTGTACATTCGAGGTTTGAAAAAGCAGCCTGTTAGTGTTAGTGTTGCATACAAAGGTGATTCTTAGGAAGCAGAGAATTAATACTATATTATTCATCTTAGACAAGTAAGATTTTTAATTGGAACCACCTATTCTCTTTATATCTCCATTGCTTCATAACAGTTTCTAATAGTCTTATGAAATTTATTAATTCAGTTTCTAAAACGCATTTTGGCCTGTATGTTAACTCATTTTAATGGATGTTTTTTAGAAAATAACTTTTATACGTAAAGACATAGCTTTAGCTTGTAGATGATGTTAAGGTAAGTGATCTATCATACATAGTTCTTAATTTATGGTTTTTCTTGCTTATTTACTTCCCCTTTCTGTTGGCTTCTTCTTCCTTTGTTGATACATATGCGATGCTCGCATTCTATTTTCAGCAAATTGGGAAGGTGCACTCTTCTGCCACTACCAGCAGTTCCAACTCCACTTTCGCCTTATCCTCACGTAAGCTCTCTGCATTCTGCAGTGATCTTCTCAAGACTAAATTCTCATTGCAATGACGAAATTATCACTTGAAACTGAGATTTTCTGTTGAATCAACAAAACTGTACAAGGATTGTTGTTAGGTTGACTTGATTTTAAATATCTGCCTGAAGTTGCAAAACTCCAGAATACATTAACATTGTCTCTTTCTTTCTTTCTCATTGCAGTATCACTTAAAAAGACGTAGTTGAATAGAAAAAACCGAGATAAAGAAAATGGTTAGCCTCTGATACTACTTTCTAGGTTTCCATGTTTATTTGTGATACTCATTGTTACTTGTGTACCAATTTTTTCTAATTTGTAAGCATTAACGTACAGAGTCCAATCAAAATTAAGTTGCTGAACCATTTTATGAACGCAGATTTGATGGAAACTCTGAACTGGTTGCGGAGCTTGTTACGGAAAATGGCTTCAAAGTTGCTTATGCAATCAAAGATATAACAGAAGGCAGCCGAGGATGGATGGTGATTTCATAAACTAAAATTCTTTCTCATTTTGCTCATCATCCTCATTCTGATTTATTGGGTTATTATTATCAGATGCAGAATAGTGGGCTTCCATGGATAAAGTCCAAAGGCTTACAGTTTTGCTATCATCAGCTTGACTGATTCATTCAGTGGAGCACCTGGGGTAAATGCCCTTTTTTCTTTCATTATTATACTTTGCAGCTGAATTTTCTATTCATGGACTGATGTAAAATTTTCTCTTAACTTCATTGTTCAGGAGGGATCGGATCCATTACCGTTGCCTCTTGGTTTCTAGGAGGAATAGCTAATCCTTTTTCATGGCTTTTTAAGGTTGAAACTATACTCCAAGTCTTGGCTTCAGCAGCAATTGTTCTAGTTATCAGCAATAAATTCCTACTTGCAGATGTTTGCCTTGTGCTCCTTATAAGTTTCCACATTTATGGCCTTGAAAACTATGTCAGCTCAATCAGCCAGAGTGATTCAGTTAAACCAATAGGGGCCGGGCATGTAAACATTGTCTACATGTTTTGACAGGATAGGAAGAAGACTTTACAACAGCTTGATGAGTTTTTGAGCAAATTAAGGTTTCCCTTTTTTGTTTGGCCTCTTCCTTTTCCAAGGACTGATTTCTTAACAATTGATTCTTTTGTATGCATTTGTGATGCTTGCATTCGGTTTTCAGCGGATTCGGAAGGCTCAAGCAGATGATTCACTACCAGCAGTTTCAATTCAACCTATTTTCGTCTTGTCCTAATGTAAGCTGCTCTCTGCACTTTGCATGATCTTCTTAAGTATAAATTCTCATTGTCATGAGGAAATTATCACTTGAAACTGATATTATCTGTTGATTCAACAAAAGAGTAGAAGGATTGTTGTTAAGTTAACTTGAATTTATATATCTGCTTGAAGTTGAAAACTCAAGAGTCGAGAATACAATGACATCGCCTCTTTCTTTCTTTCTGTTTGCAGTATTCAGATCTGAAGACTCCCTCATCTCCTATGCCTTCACAACCATAGATTTCTCAGCTTCTGCTATGTAGTCTCTTCACTTGCACTTGTAATATATTTTCAGTCATTTATTTGTTGGTATTTGCTAATTTACAGTTGTCCTCTTCAATTTATAAAGAGATGCAGAGAGTAGAAAGAACTGTTCAAAGTGGCTGAAAATTCCATATTTTCCTGACTTACCTGAAAATGGTGATTTCTATATTTTCCTCTTAATTTTCTAGGGAAGAAGTGATTAATCTATTTGTCTATGGCGTAAAACTGAAGCCTCTCTTATCCCTCTGATTTTCAAGTCAACAACACACAACTTGTAGTGGAATCATCAGTTGGTCCAAAGTCCTTCATTCTGGCCAAGAAAATTAAGAAGCCGCCTGACCAAAGGGTTCAACTCTGGTTTCAATTGCCTCTTTTGTAAGCTAGCCTTCCTTTTGTTAGTCCAGAAACTTTTCACCAGATGTGCAGGGCTGAATTTGAATGAGTTTACCACTCTTTTTCAGGGAAGAAATTAAATTATGCTTTTTACCATCAAACAATCAGAAAATTAATTAATATTGGACAAAGCCATGTAGCTTAAACTCATTTTCTTGTAATCTTGTATGTTATATAATATATATAATAAAGCACTTTACCTTCATTCTGGTTTATTCGTTTCAGAACTCAAATTGGATTATTATCAAATGCAGAATAGTGGCCTTCCATGGATAAATCCAAAGGAATTCAGTTTTGATGTCAGCAACTTGACCGATGCATTCAGTGGTGCAGCTTTTTTTCACTAGTATTCGTTGTAGCTGAATTTTCTATCCATGGTTTGATGTAAAAGTTTCTCTTAACTTCCTCGTTTCAGGAGGATCGGATGCATTACAGGTGACTCTTGGAATTGCAGCTGCTGCTGGTGGTGGATTAGCAGCACTAGTTCAAGTCATCAGCAATAAATTCCTATTTGCAAAGGTTTGTCTACTATATATTCCTCATAAGTTTCCACAATTATGGCATAGAAAACTATTTCATCCCAATCAGCCAAAACAAATAAATTAAACCAATAGGAGCCACTGTTTTGACAGGATAGAAAGAAGACTACTCCACAACAGCTTGATAAGTTTTTAAGCGCTAAAGTTGCACCAAAGGAGCTTGCAGACGATGTTGAGGTAACCAATCTATCAGACAACAATGCTCTTAAGTTATGGTTTTTCTGGCTCATTTACATTCCCTTTTTGTTTTGCTTCTTCTTATTTTGTACATCATTAATGATGTAACGATGCTCGCATTGATTTTCAGCAAATTGAGAAGGCTCTTCTGCAAGATCCACTACCTAACGTTGAAGCATTAGCTGAGCCAACTCTATAAATTCCTAAAGCTAAAGCACCTTCACTATCAGCAGTGATCTTCTCAAGTCTGAATTCTCAGTGCAAACACAAGAATACAATGACATTGCATCTTTGATTCTTTCTTTCTGATTTCTATATCCTGATCTTAAGATTCCCTCATCTCCTGTGCCTTCACGACCATAGATTTCTCAGCAAACATTCTCAGTTTCTGCTACTTCCTACGAGTTCTTGATATGTGCTCCTTCCTAAGGACAGAACTCAAGAAAAAACAAAAACGCACATTAATCCCGCGGAGCTGTGGATGATTGAGGTGAGACAACTCTAGGATCTTGTTCGTAGTTTCCATTTAAGTTTAATAAGTTGGGAGAAGGATACTGTTAAACCATGTCTCTTGGAAAGCCTTTGGGTTGGAGTAGCGGCTGCGGATGTTTGAGACCGGAAAATTCTAGTTTAAGTTTATACTTCTTCTCCCAACTGTAATACTGTAATAATTCCTATCAAAGTAAATCAAGGAATTACTACCCAATTAACCAGTACCACACTGCCGGAGGTTTTGCTACTTACTGACGCTACTGAATCTTACCAAATGCCACTTACTGACGCTACTGAATGCGTGTGGGCTCTTGGATGGTGATTTATTAGTTCCAAATCCTTTACTTTTGCACTTTTACTTCTCAACTGGGATATTCTTCATATCTGCATATAAACATTCGAAAGTGAAAAATGCCAATAAACTTCTAAAATGTTCAGGATAATATCGGTGGATCAGACATAGAAAATTCACTTGAGCTTTTCTTAAAGATCTGAATTCAATGATTCACTATTTCTGTTAATTTCTTCATAATCTTTTATATTCTCGATCGATCTAAGACTTTTTCAATGGCAAGATAGAGCAGCAAACATCAGTTTTCTTTTGTTTTTCATCTGTATATATAATATACTACACTTTGATCTAGATGATTCTGAATTTTATCACTAGTTGAAGATGTACTTGATAGAGTTAGTTTTTTAGATTCCTTATCTTTTAGCTGAAACTTCCTCTTCCTTTTTATGATGAATAATTTTTATCAGTGTGAGATTGAACTAAAATGTAGAATTGAAAGGCTCAAAAACTTGTTCATTAGAAAGGAGAAAATGTACAAACAAGAACAGCCAAGAAAGGCTCAAAAACCAGGGGTAGTTTTGTTACTTGTAATTTTTTTTAAATATTAAAGGGAGGTAATGGTAGTTTCATCAAATCTCAAGGGGTTAAATGCAAAATACCCTTTTAAATTCATGTGGATCACCGGGAGGCCCAAATGCAGCGGGGCCCATATCCAAGCCGAGGCGGGAAAACAAATCCAAATCATATCTTCCTCCGACATTTCAGAAGGAAGGTAACGGAAACCTGTTTCAAAAAAAAAAAAAAAAACAGCAATTTAATTGAATCCAAAATGGCGAGAACCAAACAACCGGCGGCCCGAAGCCGGAACCGTTCTAATCCCTCCGGTGGGCCGTCGTTTTCCTCTTAGCAATTCGATCTCCTTTTGCGAGAATATTTTTTAATGCTCCTATTTTTCCTTTTTCTTTTTTTTTTCTTTTCCTTTTAACCGTTGAATTTCCAAAACCCTAACTTTGTACTGTTATGTATCCTTGAATTACAGCTGCTGCTGCTACTGGTGAATCAACTCCCACTGTAATTCTCTCACCATGAACAAATCACATATTTTACTTGTTTAATTGACTGTACCTGGTTTCTGGAAATGATGAATTTGTGTTTTTGTGTGGGTTTTTCCCCCTGTTTGTAGAGAGGAGGTCGGAAGACTACACCTGCAAGTGAGTGTAAAACTGTGGTGCAGTGAGAATTTTCTTCCCTTTTTATTCAATTTCTTTATCTGGGTTTTTGTGAGCTTAGAGTGAAATGGAGCCTTTGTGTTTGATGAAAGGTCCGAGAGGGACGGAAAGGCAGAAAAAGAAGTACAGGCACAGACCGGGGACGGTAGCTCTGCGGGAAATTAGACAGTTTCAGAAGAGTTGGAAGCTCCTCATTCCTGCTGCCCCTTTCATTAGAACTGTAATTTTCCCTGTTTATATCATATTTCTTTGTTTTCAAGTATCTATGCAAAAATGTGCTTGCCTTTATGTCAGTTTTGATTTGGAGGGAATGGTTTTATGCATGATAAATAGATGGCTAAGCAGATTTGTGCTTTGTTTAATATGTGTGCATTTACAGGTGTTTAGGAGTGGTGGGTTCTTGATTTAGCAGTCCATTTGAGTTAGAATGTTTGTTATTTGATGGCATATGCCCAATTTACCTGTTTAACTGCAGTGGTTTCAGCTTATAGCTATGGAAGAACTAACTTTGAGCAGGACTAAACAATTGGTCATTTTCCTCTCATTCTTCTAAGACAAGAGATAGGTATTACGAGGGTAAATCACTAATGAACTCGGAGAACGAGTAGCAGGCTTGTTTATATAAATAGTTAAGTTATGTTTTGAAAACTGTGAACAAGTGTTCCTATAAATCTACAATATAGAAAGTAGTAATCATATCCCATTGTAGAATGACCACTTTTGTCTATTTACAGAGACTCAAGAGAGTGTCTATGTAGTCCTGATTGCTGAATGGCTGCTTTAAGGCAGAAGAGTAAAGACTGAGCTTTTGGTTTTTTCTGTTTTGTGTGCGTGTGTGGGTGTGTGTGTGTGTGTTTTGTTTGGTGATGTAAAACCACTGGTGCTTTCTGTTTTCGGTTTTTGGTGTAATTTTTGCCTTCCAGGCCTCCAACTTTTTCTGCTATCCTGAAGAAAATTCCCTTTTTATGGTAGAAGATATATGTGTCCTATTTGCAATCTTGTATCAATAAAAGTTTGGATGATTGTTTTTAATCCAGGTGAGGGAACTCAGCCATTTTTACGCGCCTGGCGTGTCTCGTTGGGCAGCTGAAGCTCTTGTGGCACTTCAAGAGGTATAAAAACTTTTACATTGGATTGTTTTTACTTGGATCACATTTCTACTGACTTAAGCAGTTATGAATAAATTTTCACCGAATTTAATGGGTAATCATATGTTATTTTCTATAGGCTGCAGAGGACTATTTGATTCGGTTGTTTCAGGAGGCAATGCTATGTGCAATTCATGCAAAGCGTGTGACACTGAGTAAGATTTTTGTTTTTTTGGCAAATTTCAAAACCCCTGAAGTTTGTGTAAAGTACAAATATCCCCTTATGATTTCTCGAAACATCAAACACCTTTCTCCCCTAAATTTTTCACATCCAAAATGCCCTTCTAACTTCCAAAAATAGAAAGGAACTTGAGGACATTTTTGCTTTTTTCCATACAATTTCAGGGGGTGTTTGATGCTTTGAGAAACCACTGAGCGTATTTGTACTTCACCCACACCTTGGGGTTTTTTTTTGAAATTTTCCCTTTGTTTTTCTAATATACAATTATGTTTCGTTTCTGTTTGCCTTTCCTATCATTTTGGTCCTGTTACTCTACCTTTCCATCTATGGTATGATGTGTTGTGTATGATTGGATTAAGGATAGTGTTAAGTTTGCTGTATCATATGTGAGAATATTTGCCTTGCTTTTCCAAATTTTAAGATAGTATCCACCATTCCTGGTATGTAGTAGAATGCTTGTCTGTCTGAATGTAACTAGACTTGTATTGTTGCAAAATAAGTTTTATAAAATATGAAGTTGAAGAACAAGTACTTGCTTGGTTGGCTGATTTCAAACTTTATTAGTAGCACATGAGCTATCAAGTTGAAGTTGAAACTCCTGCAGGCCATGGGACATCTTATCTGCCTTCCCTGCCTAGTCTGATGTTTACGTGTATTTCGGCTTCTTATTATTTTTTATTCGGTTTTCTTGCCAACAGTGAAAAAGGATTGGGAGCTGGCGCGACGCCTTGGAGGAAAGGGGCAACCGTGGTGAGATCATTGGTCGGCCATCAATCGCTTTGGGCTCATGTACTCTCTGGATTTCAGTGGGATTTCATAACCTTGTTGTCACTATTATGTAGATCTATGCTTCTGTGCATTACTTTGTAATTAAAATCATGTTCCTATTAGTTGTTCTTCTAACATCATGTAGGTAGTAGATTTAGAATGAAAATTGTTTGTTCAAAGGTTTGGCATAGACCTATAATTAGGCAAAGTGTTCATCTTTTGATTTCATTCAACTTTGTATTGGTTGTTCTTAAACAATATTCAGTACATCCAGTTTCATTGATGAATTTTCCAGTTTTTTATACTCCCGCTGTCCAAACAGAAAAGTCAAGATGTACAACTTCGAATATGGCTCTTCCGTTGGGCCGGGAATTCAAGACATGGGGAAAAGAGAACAATACAAAAGTTCTTGTCAGTAGAGTTTCAATTTGCAGTGGCAGTGGAGTTTGTTTTTTTATTGTCTCCCACTCCCACAGAACCCAAACCGTCAGTCATTCCCTCTCTTCTTCAGCTAACGAGTGGTTGAATTGAAAACAATGTATACTGTTGCATCTTCCTCTCCATCTAATAATCTAGCCTGAATTCTTGGTCAGCTCTTCTTCAATTTCCCACTTTGACCTTCCATTTTTGGTCAATTTCAAGCATCCTAAACTAGCTTTTCAAGAAGAAAAAAGCCTAAAAACATTGCGTTTATATGTCGTTCATATTCAGTTACAGTGAATTATTATTCTGTCCCATATAAGCAGTCTTGTTTTGCATTCAACGTTATCGCTAAAAAATGGTAGTATTACTGAAATCTGGTGAGGCCTACTTCAATTTCCCACTTTGACCTTCCATTTTTGGTCAATCTTAAGCATCCTAAACTAGCTCACCAAGAAGAAAAAAGCCTAAAAAAAATCTTGAAAACATTTTTTAATGTATGTCGTGCGTATTCAATTACAACGAAATACTCACTCTATCTCATATAAGTAGTGCGCTTGTTTTGAGTTCAACGTTATCACTTAGAATCAGTGGTATTACTAAAATCGTGTGAGCCCTGCTTCAATTTTCCACTTTGACTTCCATTTTTGATCAATTTCAAGCATCCTAAACTAACTCATCAAGACAAGAAGAAAAAACCTAAAGATCTTGAAAACATTTGTGTGTGTGTATGTCGTGTATATTCAATTACAACGAATTATTGACTTTGTCCTATATAAGTAGTCTTGTTTTGAATTGAGCGTTATGGCTCAGAAACAATCATATCACTGGACTCTTCTAATGAGACGGGTGAGAAAACGCATATGAACATGAACAACCACAAGTCAAACCGTGCAAAACGTGTACTAATACGTACTAGATAGCAAATACTTGTATGTTTGGTAAGGACCTTCTGTTGAATGGTAAGGAACTTGCTCGCCATGTGCATTTGTCCCCTTATTTAATTAGTCGGCAACCGATGTGGGAAAAAGAAAAACTGGCGTTGTATATAAGAAAGAAGCACCCCACACCCTCCAACCCCCATTTTTATATTTTATTGGCTTTCTTTTCTCTTCTCCTTCTTTCCAATTCCTATATTATTATTATTATTATTCATCAAAATTTCTCAGCAATTATTAATGGAGAAATGTCAGCTAAAGCAGCACAAGATCCGCAAGTCTTTTTCAGATGAAGGTTAATTCATTCCAAATTTTGGAGTTTTTTTTTTTTTTTTAATTTCTTTTGTGATTTCTCATGCATGCATGGTTATTATTAATGTGTTCGTATTTATTTATTTATGAATTACTCCCTCCGTCCCATAAAAGAGTTCGATAATACAACTGTTTATAACAAAGTATAATTGTTTATGGGGACGAATGGAGTAATTTCTTCCTCCCTTATATATTAATTCCACATTTGGTATTTGAAACAGAGGTGAGCAGTATAGAGTGGGAACTCATTAAGATGAGTGAACAAGAAGAAGACCTTGTTTACAGAATGCACAAGCTTGTGGGAGATAGGTATGTAATTATTATTATTTTTTATTTTTTTTTGGGTTTTGTTAAGAATTAATAATTCTTGATAAATTTAAGTTTTTGTATAGTTAATAAATTTATATTAAAGCATTAATTAAAATACTGCATGTTTTCCCCGAAATTTTCAATATTTCCAAAACAAACGACAGTTTTGTCTCCATTTTCTCTTCACGTTTACAAAAATTGACATTATTATCATAATTATATTTAAAGATACTGCTGACATCGATAAAATTAGGCTAAACTGTCCGTTTTTATAAAAGAGTAATGATAGTTTTAGCAACAAATTATAGCAATTTTTTGATAGCAACCCATGTGGCATGCGTTCATTGGCCAATTATTTGATATTAATAAAAATGTAACCAATGAATGCATGCCGCATGAGTTGTTATCAAAAAGTTGTTATGATTTATTGCTAAAACTATCATTACTCTTTATAAAAATAGCAACAATTCAGTGGATAGTAGATATATTTTGAAAACGCAAGAGGGGCGCAAGAGGGGCGAAAAGGCAACTAAGCCTTAGAATAATTTTGGGTCAATTTTGAAATAATGGGTTTGCAAAATTGCAGGTGGGAATTGATAGCAGGGAGAATTCCAGGTCGAAAACCAGAAGAAATAGAGAGGTTTTGGCTAATGAGACATAATAATTGTCTAGGCTTTGGAAGCCATGAAAATTTAAGCAAGAACCTTAAACAGCTTAAGTAGTTAACTTTGGAAGAAAATCAAGAATATGCTCTTTAGCTTCTTTTCTGTTTTTCAGATTCTCTTTGTTTCTACTATATACTCGTTTCGTTTCATTATAAGAGTTCACTTTGTATTACTGAAAATAGTATTACAAAGTGGAATTTTCTAATGGAACTGAGGGAGTATTCATCAAGTGTAAGTGTAGGCTAAATTAAGATCAGATTATGAATATGTATTATTATGTTGATTTTTAGTGTTAGAAGTCTATTGGGAATGGAATGAATAATAAAATTTCAACTCAATTATCCATTTTGTGAATATTTTGATGAGTAAAAATCATATTATTACCACTTAAATTAAATTGGTATAGCCATGTTTGTAGATGGAAAGAGTATTATTGGTACATTATTGTTTTTAATTTCTAAATCTTTTTTTATATATATATAATTATACTAATTCTATTACACGGGGTTTCTGAAGAGGGAGACAATATATTTGAGGGACTTCCGCGCATTTTGTATGCTCTCCTAATATTGTTATCCCCATTTTTTAAATCTTTGACATGAATTTAATATTATTAATGAATCAACCATGACAACTTATCACAATTGAAGAGTTGCATCTCTTTTTTATATAAAAATAAAAATAAAATTAAAGAAAAACATAGTTGTTTCTATTTTATTTTTTTAGACTTCATCATTATTTCTTTGTGATAGCCTTGGGCTCTTTCTTTAATTTTAGAATCTGGGCAAATTCTCTGGCCCAATAACCGACGCTAGCACTTTCGAACTTCCATATTTAATTAGGCCTTTTATCTAAAAATTGTTGCGAAATTGTGTTATGACTCGGGATTCAACTTTTCTTTCAAACTTAATTTAATAATACGGAAAATGTCATGTGAGACTTGCATCTTTTATATAGTCTTTAATGATGATACCGGCAAATTACGTACTTTTCACGCGAATCACGTAACCGCATACACGGTTATAAATTCTACACCATGTACCATGAAAGTCTCATACCTCACGTTGCTTGGAACAAGTATGTTGAATCATTGCAATCTTGTGAATCTTGTGGTTGATATGGAGCCAAATTTTGTTGGAATATTTTGTTTTAAATTTTCCAATGAAATCAAATTTTCGAAAAGAAAAAATGAAACTGATTGGATGGGATTGTGTTTTCTTATGTTCCTTGACACGCCAAAGAAATGCAAAAACGCCTCACGTTTTTATTGACTAAGTCGTGTCGTTGCTTTGCAACTTCTTTACAATTTACGTACCGGGCACACCATAAAACGCGGTTTCATTTACTCATACTCACCCCATGATAAAACAATAAATCAATCATTCCCTTTTTCCCCTTTTGAATAATCTTTTCCCATAAAATGACAATACACTACTCATTACAATCATGAATCATTTTTTCCTCTCTTACTTTATACTATTACTATTATTATTATTATTACCCCACCTACATGTCTAGTTAAAAAGATTAACACGTTGTTCAATTATTTTTGAATTAAAAAAATATAACTCGAAACAACACTCTTTATATAAGAAGAAGGGAGTATTAATTTGAGATTAGTACTTATCAATTGTTCGTATATGGGTGAATTTTAAAACTCTTCAAGAGAAAAATAATCGAAATTTATCTTGATGTTTGAAATTAAATATCATAAAACTCCCTAAATTTTTATAAGAACGTCAAAATATCCCCTGAATTTTTATCAAATTATCCTTTATCGGGTGACATTTGATCAAGAACTTGAAGTACGTAATTTTATTATATTATACAAATTCAAGATGTCATAATTCAGCTCAAGGGATTTCTTACATTTCCCAAATTTCATAATTAAATAATGCGTAAACAAAAAATGAAAAAAAAAAAGAAGTGTATTTTCAATACACTTTCACATTTTTATAGTAAGATTCATAAGAAAATTTAGTTTGATTCTTCCATCTTAAATACTCATGGCATCTCAATGAAAATGTCTTGTTTAGAAAAAGAAAAAAAGAAAAAAGAAAAAAAAACGTTTTTATGAGTTTAATGTATAACGCCTACAATAAATGTACCATCATATTTTAAATTCAGATTCTCATTTCTTAAATGCAAGTTAATTATAAAATAGACAAAATTATATCAATAAATGTATAAAGCAGAGAAAAACAATATTCCTTTATTCTTACGAAAGTATTTTTTGAAACAGAACTCTGCCGTCGATCCGATCCGATCCGATCCGGTCCGATGGTGTATGAATTAAGTTGGAATGACATATTCTAGTTATCAGTAAAGTACGTACGATCGAATGACTAAGGAGAAGTAACAACCATGCACATAGGTTTATAGCCCAACAGAACTGACTTTTACAAATTGTCATAAATTTGTCTTTTTGTTGTTTTATAATCATAAGGATTACACTAGTACAAAAATGGTTAAAGTAGGCGCCCCTTTTGAGGCGGATGTATAAACACCCACCTCCAAAGAGGCCTGAAAAGCCTTTGGAGGCGGGTGCAACATGTACCCGCGTCCAATAATTAATTATTGGAGGCGGGTGGATGTTGCACCCGCCTCGAAAGATAATTGGATGTTGCACCCGCCTCCAATAGTTAACTATTGGAGGCGGGTGCAACATCCACCCGCCTCCAATAATTAATTATTGGATTGCACCCGCCTCCATTCTCGTTTGAGGTGAGAAACAGCTTTGCACCCGCCTCCAATATCGTGTTTATTGGAGGCGGGTGCATTTTTCCAAATTTTAATCAATATTGTTTTGAAAATTCTCTTTGTTTTGAGCTGTTGAAAATAATTTATTAGGATAATTTTGAGAATTGAAAATAATTTTGAAAAAATGAGATAAATTTTTAGATAATAAAAAGTGCAAGTTTTAGAAGAAAATATATAAATATATATTTTCGATTTTAACTTAATATACATGAGTATATGTAGCCTAGTGGTAAATTTAATGTGCAAGAGTCAAGTGACTTCGTCGGTGTGAGTTGGATTCCTATCGAAACCATAAATTAAAGAATGAAAAATTAAATTTTTTATTGGGAAAATATTGAAGGCGGGTGTGTAACGGACACCCGCCTCCAATAATAATTTATTGGAGGGGTCATTGGAGGCGGGTGCAACATGCACCGCCTCCAATGACCCCTCACAGGGGAGGCGGGTGCGGGCCCCTTCTTTTGGAGGCGCCCGCACTGTGTGCACCCGCCTCCTAATGCCCTTAGGACCCGCCTCCCCTAAGGCATTTTGGTGTAGTGTTACTATATAATTACTTACACATCAGGCACTTTTATTCTCAAAACACTTTCTATTAAAGAAAATTAATATTAATTTTTTAATTCAAATCAGAGCAATAAAAGTATATATCTATAGTAATTTAATTTTAAATAGTAATTTTTGTATATATAAATAATTACGATTACATGCTTAGCTAGAGAGTTTGCCTAGACAATCATGATGATCATTTTCGTTTAATTAATAAAAAATAATAATTTTTCTTATTTTTTACATTTTTTAAGTAAATCATTATTTTAACTCTTACCATGTAATACAAAAACTTGTATTAGACGCGTTTGATGATTTAACAAAGCATGTATTCGGTTTCGCGTTTATATATAGTATCCCGTGTAGTAAATTTAGGTGGTGAAATATCACGTACTGTTTTTAAGTGTTGAAGTATCGAGTTTAACTTCTGAAAGACTATCGCATGTATATTAAAACATTTTAAAACACGCGTATTATTTTTGTGTTTGAGTATTAGGTTTAACTTATTAAGTATCGTGATTATGTTAAAACAGCAAGTAATGCTAGTAATTAAAGAAAGAAAACAGACGTATCGATTTTGGATTCAATACTTGAAGTATCGCTTATCTCACCGTCAGATAATCCGACAGTATGCATACATGACACATGGTGTGAAACAGACAAAAGCTTGATTAATTAACGGTGAAGATTCAAAAGATTTGCTGTAAAAGTGAATAACTAGGCTATTAGAGTCCGTGTTAGCTAACCTTATCATCATTCATTACTTTGACTGGCTTAAATTAATACTATACTTATTCATATATGGGGCATGTTTTTTTTGTTTCGTTTTGAAAACGATTTTGGTTTTAACAGTAAATTTAATATATTTTAATTATATTTCATCGTTTTTAATACAACTTTTTACTATTCAGCATCTACTTTTTATATTTTTAATATATTTTTTACATTATAAAATTATTTTTCAAAATTTATTTTCAAAATCGTTTTCAAAACGCCCAAAAAGAACAGACCCTAATAATTTACTATTAAGAGGGGAGCAAAGACAATGACAATTATGCGACGTGTGGGGTCATAAATATGATCACTAATAATATTTTAATATAATACAAAAATATGACATCAATCATATACGATATAAACCGGTTAATGTTAAATTTTGACAAGTTCACGAGTTATATAAGTCGATATACACAAATTATATGAATAATTAAATGAGTATAGAGTTGAGGGAAGTCAATACTGGAACACGCCAACTTAAATCCGATAACTCACTAATTGTAACCCCTAACAAGGCTCAATGTATATGAAATTAATATTCCCCCAGAAAAAGAGAGTAAATGAACTCAATTACTTCTAAAAGTCCCACACGCATTTATCTATCACTATCATTATTGCTATTGCTATCTGTCTAGAAGAGTGTCGCAATATATATTGGTGAATTTGAGGGTGGGGCTTTATTATTAAAGGTAAAGGTTACTTTAATAAAGGTGAAGGTTACATCGGTTTATTATTCGGCAGGGGTGAGGATGTATATATTAGTTCATTGTTTAAAGAAAATCAATACGATAAAGTGATCCGTCAACGCATTTATAATTAAAAATTGGCACGTCTAAATAATAACTCTTAACAAATTTTGACACGACACAAATTTATTATGTTAAAAGTACTCCATCAACCCATAAATAATCCGAGTTATTATCTGACTTGCTCTTTTACTAATCCCTGCTACTCTCTGCCAAAACAAATATGACGACAAAGGTTTTTTTTTTTTTTCTTTTTCTATTTTCTTTTTAACAAAAATGATGCATAGGTGGAAATGAAAAAATATACTCTCTCCCTCATATTCAAAGAGTCATGTTTGTAATACTAAAAATAGTTTTACAAACAGAACTTTTTGAATGACACGAATGAAGTATATGATTGTTTTTCTTTTCTTTTTTTTTTCCTTTCTTTTTCCATTTATAACTCATAATCAAAATCCTCACCTTCGCTGTTTTTCACGCATCTCGATCGCTACCGAGGCCCACCGCCCCTACGTAACCCGACCGGTTTGCCACTCACGATTTCAGTCCCTCAAATTTCTTTTTAGTCTGGCTAATGCCAATACATTCACGTAACTTAATAAAAATACACGTGATTCATGTATAACACTTATACAAGACATGTTTTAATTACACAAAGGTATAATACGTGGGCAAATGATAAGACTCAATTTGTCTATAAGATAAACATATCCGAAGGAAGCACTACATAAAGAACGAGATCAGTTTTCCCTGTTGTTCAATTTCGTAAACAAATCTGGCAAGCTCTCTCTATCTTGCAGGTATCGAATTCAATTTCATAATATTATCCATCCTCTCTCTCTCTCCATAGGTTTTCATCTAGAAGTGAAATGACATGGAGTCACTGTTCTATAATTAGGGTTCCAAAGGCGTCGAGATTGCGTTCACATTTCACATACAGTGTTTCACTATCTACTTTTCCTCATCATAACTTGGCTTCTTCTTGGAAGGACCGGACATCAAATATTTCTTTCAAATGTGCATGTAATGTAATAATTACTTAATTGTCCTTACTCTCCAGGCGTGGCTGCTTCTTTGTCTCCACGCCTTTTGTTCTTAGAATATATATATATATATATATATATATTTTTCCATCGAGTTAATTAATTAAATTAATCTTTTTAATCTGGGATTAATTAATTTTATTTAATATTACAAGTGTAAACTGTGAATTCTAGAAAGAAATAAGAATCAGAGAATAGTTAATATACCTACCATGATGGAGCTAAAAAAAAGCACATGTTATATAAATTGACACTATTTTAACCTGTAGTATGTATAGGGGCATGTTCTTTTTCATCGTTTTGAAAACGATTTTGAAAACAAGTTTTAGAAAATAATTTTATAATGTAAAAAGTGTATTGAAAATATAAAAAATAGATGCTGAATAGTAAAAAGTTGTATTGAAAATGATGAAATATGATTAAAATATATTAAATTTACTGTTGAAACCAAAACCGTTTTCAAAACAGAACAAAAAGAGCAGGCCCGTAATATTTTTTTTTAGCAGAGTAATGAAAAATAAGGTCATATTTAATCAACGTAATTTTGATTGACCGGTTACACTAAAAAATGAACGCAACAGTGGTATGGAATAATTTTTCGACAAGAAGACATCGGAGTAATTCAGAATCCCATATGAGATATAAATAACGTACAAATGGAGATTCCGTACGTCCGTCATCTGATTTGTTTGATACCAAATCTAAGCGCGTTTTATATATGCTAATTATATTGTTAAGATACCAAATGCTTGATTAAGAAGACACTAACAAAATCTTAACCAATCATTGAAACATATATTAATTACTTCATACCATCCTTTTATTTTCTTCCTTTTAAAAGGAAAAAAAAAAAGAAAAAAGTCTTGCTTTTAAATATTTATTCATTCAAACAAATTACATTTCTATAATTAATAACTTGTTTAACGTATTGTATTTTAGAAATTATAGTAAATCATACATTTAAAAGAGGTTTCACTTGGTAAAGTTGTATCTCTCAACATTGAGTAAACGTTGCTGTCATATAAAATTATTCATTGCATCCGATGCACCCATGTTTTTAATCAGGTGAAATACTTTTCGATGACGTTTATGAAAAAATCAAGTTGAATATTATCCCACCACCATAACATAAATCTTAATTAGGTTACATACACAACTCACTAAGAAGAAATATCATTAAGACTTAAGAGCATCATTAATCATTTCTTATTATATTTTTAAAAAATTATTTATTCTAATTGCCAACTTCACAAATGCATGAACCTAAACTAGACAAGTTGAAATTTTCTGAGAAATTTTGGACAAATACATAATATATTAATATTCTCCTTAATTAAAGTGCCATTAATTCTCTCTTCGGAGGTTTCAGTTGATAACATAGTACTGTGTCCTTTCCAGATAGACAGTGGCCACTTTCCCTTTCTTTACTATTACACATAATTAATTAATTATTTAGGGCATGTTCTTTAACTTAAGTTTCAAACCAAGTTTGAAATTTAGTTTTGTAAAAATAATTTTATAATCAGTTTTCATCATTTTCAATACAACTTTTTACTATTCACCTACATTTTTTTATATTTTCAATACACTTTTACATTATAAAATTATTTTCACAAAACTAAGTTTCAAACTTGTTTTAAAACTTAAGTTAAAGAACAGGCCCTTAATTGACCTTCTTACACTAATATCCAACGGGTTAAAAAGGCGGGCGGGTTGAGTTGGGTCGGGTTGACGAGTCAACTTGCCGCCCCTAGTGACGTGTTATGCTAGCTGGCCGTGTGGGTCTGCGTATATTTTTCTTATTTCTATTTTCCTTCTGCTTTTTCTTTTTTCTCTCCACACAATTATAATATATATATATAAATATAAATATAAATATATCACTACACGGTACACCCTTTATATACAATATTATCTTAGAAGTACTAGATTTAATATAAATCGATCGCTAGTTATATAAGGTTTAAGTTGACTAAATAAATTTTTTTACTTATGATTAGAATAAGTAAGCAAAAATAAATTAACAAAATTGAAGAGTTTTACATTTATATGATATTTTTTTCCATTCCATACAAAGAGTTATACTTTGAATTATATTTTGTGATTTATAAATAATTGTAACAACGAACATTTTTAATGCGACACAGAGAGTAATACATTTCTAATTAAATCCAACGCACCAAAAAAAAAATTATATATTAAAAATCATTTAGTTATTAAAGATTTAATATTCAAATATCATATAGTATGTACCTAGCTAATAATGCAATAGTACTATTTTGTATATAAAAAAAACAGATCCAACGGCAGAGGACCAGCAATACGTTAATCAGGTACATGGTTAGTTAACCAACGGAATTAAACCTTTGATTCCTTTCTTTAACAATTTGTTTGTTTATCTCTTCGTTTTCAACAAACACGTCACTAAGGATTGCGATGTACAATCCGAGTGGAATTAATATATAATATTAATAGTATAAAAAAGAAGGTTCCCCAGTTTTCCAACCAATTAAATAAAGGGAATATAATAAACGAAAACTTTAATTGATTACTAATAAAATAAATAAATGAAATATTCCATTTCAAAATTGATTGAAAATGAAAGCTTAAATATGATTGATAATTTTTGACACAATACGAAAATAAGACACGATATAATGGGTTATGGGTCGACTCGGATGACACGAACAAACTTGTCAACCTGAATACGACTCGCGTAATTTATATTAAAACACGACATAAACCCGAAATGTTTGTTGATCTAATGGTTCGATACAAATAATTAAATCGGTAAAGTTAAGATTAAGGGTCATCCTTGTGGTTGTTCTCTTATGTTATGAGAGTTTGAACTGGCCATTGACGCGGGAACTCATTAATTTTTAACACGATATGAATATAAATAGTTAGGCGAAATCCACGGTGGTTGGCAATTCTTCTTTTAGGGTTTTGTCTTTTAGGAGACACTAGCTTAAGCGACGGGTTGAGGCGCCGAGCAGGGTGTCGTCATGTCCATGACGTCTTGTTGGCACTTCTATTATTATTAATTTAAGCGAAGGAAATAACGCGGAACAGCGTTGGAAGATTCTTGGATCGACCATTACATTATTATTCTCACTTCTCCTCCTCTTCCTTTCTTTGACTTTCCACTGTTCCTGTTCTTTTTCTTTTTTCTTTTTTGGATTTTCTTTGGAAATATATTGAAATTTCAAAAATTTGGACTTGGTTTGGCCTCAATCATGGATTTTTTTATCCAATTTTTTTTTAAAAATTAATTGAGTCCATTGAAATTTGAATATTCTATTCATGAGTGACATAAGTGGAGTATAGATAAACATTAAGTTGATAAAGTGTTGTGGCATTTATATATTGATATGGTAATGGTAGTAGTAAATTTGAAACTTTGAATCTTGATAGGGATTTATGGATCATGTAGGCCCATTTGAATGGGTCAGCTGCACCCCCCCCCCCCCCCCCCTTCTCCCATCAAACCACCCCCCAAAGAGAAGAAAAGGGGTATGATTTTTGGGGAAATAATGTTTACATTTTACATCCATGCTCCTTCTCCACCTAGCTACCAACTTTAGCGCAATTCTATAATATACCCCTCCTGCCTAACTTTTGTTCTTTTAGGATCTTGTAAATTTGAACTTCTACATATTATAGTACTCCATCTGTGTCATTAGATGAATCCAATAGTATAATAGTTTATGAATTACGAAATACAACTCAAAATATGACTTTTGTATGAAACAAAAGGATTATCGTTTATGGTTTATAAGAATTCCACTTTCATTTCACCATTTTATATTTATGAAGCAAAAAAGTTACGTTGAACTTCTATATTTCTGAAATACATATTTTGCTGCTCTTGCATTATCATAGTTGCCCTTAAAATGTATGCTGACGTCAACAAAAGTGAGAAATAATATTGGTTTTTGTAAAGAGAAGTAAAATTCAAACTATGTTATAAATATAGAGGGCAAAAAAGTAATTATGCTTATAAATAATAACACAAAACATATAGGTTTCAAGTGTTTTAGCAATAGTTATTTTTTTTCTCTGGAAATCACAAGATAATGTTATGTGGTTGGCAATTATTCTTTATGGAATTTTTTTGTTTCTTCATAAAAGAAAAGTATAAGAACATGATTATTAATTTATAGGTGGTTAATAACCATATATCCACTAAGATGATGAGTTCATTCGCTTGTTCTTTATCTCATGTTTAAAACTAAGTTTGAAAACATGTTTTGAAAAATATTTTTATAATGTATAAAGTGTATTGAAAATGTAAAAAGTAGATGCTGAATAGTAAAAAATTGTATTAGAAATGATGAAAAATGATTAAAATATATTAGATTTATTGTTGAAACTAAAACCGTTTTCAAAACCAAAACCAAAAGAACATGCTTAGTTTTGTCGCCCTTAATTAATTGAGAGTTGATTTAATTTATTGGAACCAATTCCACAGTTTTTGCATTTATGACCAAGCCAACTTGCCTCTTAATACTCAAGCAAAACAAGTTGTATAACTTACTTAGAGCTAATGAGGCAACTAATTAGGGCACCATGACACTAAAATTACTAACCTATCCAACATTGCTTCATCGTCCATGTGAAAACTAGTCCAACTAGTTTGTTTTTTTTTTTTAAGAATAAAAACTTTGTAAGAGTACTAGAAGCTCATGATTCATTAAATTAGTTCCATTCCACTTTGGATTATCTAGATACTAACCACCACTTTCTCTTAATTAGAAAGAGGAGCCAACTTGGAATTTTGAATATGACAAAAAAATTGAAAATTCCAAGATTGGAACAACTATTAAGGTACTATATGTTAGTGTATACTTAAAGGGAGGAAACTATAAATAAATAAAATAATGCTACTTTTTTGTGCGATTTATAACAAATCTTAGGTAGTTTGGTATAAAAAAAAAAAAGAAAAAAGAAAAAAAAAAAAAAAAAAGAAGAAGTCTTATTGATTGTTCTTTCTTGTCCTTGCACTCCTTTTAGGCCACACTCTAGTATGAGAAAACTTCAAGGTGCTTTTTAATCAGTCAAGAAAAATTATCCCTTTCCCCACAACTTTTTCTCCTCTTTAAATCCCCCACTCTTCCCCTCTTGCCTTTCCTGGTATTTACATCACCAAATAGACCGCACTTTCTCACTTTGAAAGCAAGGGAAAGAAAAAAAAACAGAAGAAAAAACCCACAATTTTCCCTGTTTGCTCACTATCCCATTGATCCATATATATGGTTTATTTCTTGTATTGAATCACATTATTGCTCTTTAAATCAGTAATCTTTTTGTTTTGATTTGTCCATTTCCCAATTGAACTCAACTTCTTGCAAGTTTGCAAGTTGTAACCTCTCCGTTTCAGCAACTTTCTTGAAGAAAGATCTTTTACAAATGGCTAATCCAACAGAGCAAGCAATACTTCTTCTAAATGAGCTGACTCAAGGAAGGGAGATGGCAAAAAGGCTGAAAAGCCAGATTGATGATGTCACTATATCTCCTGAGGTTCGGGAAGCATTGGTTCAGAAGCTACTTTCAACGTACGACAGAGCTCTGGCCATGCTGACTTGGAGAGCTGTCAAGGAAGAGGAGATGGCGGCGGCTTCCCCCGAAACCGACGCCGGTGGGGTGGTGGTTTTCGCCGCCGCCTCCCCTCAGGCTCATTCGCCGATTTCCGGCAGCCCTTTGAGTGAAATCTCGAATGGCCGTTCCAGAGATGAGAAATGCAGCCGAAAAGATGTGTCCAAGAAGAGGTAAATTAGTTACTAAATTTAGCCCCTTTTCGTTATTATCATTGATTTTTTTGCTGATTCAAATGAACCGAGTTGATAGCGAACTGGTCTGATTGATTGATTTGTCTGCAGAAAAGTGTCAGCTAAATGTAGCCATCAAGTTAGAGTTTTCTCTAAAGGGCAAGATAGTTTCTCCCAAGATGATGGGCATAGCTGGAGAAAATATGGTCAGAAAGATATTCTTGGAGCCAAAAATCCTAGGTGAGAAATCTGATCATCAATCTCACTTTATTCTTAGATTTTGGGTTGTTTTGTTTGTCAAATGTTAAATCCTATGCACTTTCTTGTTAGTGGTGGTTGGGTTTTTCTTTTTTTCCTCCTATCAATTGAGTTTGATTGACCAAGAAATGTGAAAAATCAAAGAAACTGATTGGTCCCATTTGAGTTTGCAATCACACTCTGCAACTACAAACTTTTAAGGTTAACTCAGATTTGATTCAAAGGGCATAAAGAACCATGGAATTTCACTTAAATTTCTGAACCATTTGTATCATTTGAAGTTTAAAAAGTTTATTAGTACTTTCTTCGTTCCAAATAGTAATATAAAAACCGTAATATTTTTTACATGAGTTTGACCAATTAGGCTTTGGGTTGAGATAAGGGAGGGGGAACCAACTAACTGAATCATATCTGTCTTCTGACTTGTTGCAGTAAATTACTACAATTGTCTTTTTGGAATCTTTACTCTCTTATCATTAATTAAGGGTGCCTATGTTTGTACTGAAACTATGGGGTCTGCCACCCTGTAAAATTAGTAAATTGTACAAACTACACATAAAATCTATCAAAGATTTCACTTTTATCCTTATACAAGGGGGGGGATTGCATTTCATTCCCCAAATATCGTGGCTATTTAGTATTTATGACTACCACCAACTACTTTTTGTCCTCTTTTAACTACATAGGGCCATGTATGGTTCCTAAATTTTGTTTTTTTCAGAGTTGCAAATTTGTGGGATTTTGACCATTGAAAGTATAATTAACAGGAGTTAAAAATGGATTGATTTGCAGGGCATATTACAGATGCACTCATAGGAATTCAAGGGGCTGTTTGGCAACCAAACAAGTCCAGAAAACAGATGAGGATTCATCAGTCTTTGAGGTGATCTACAAAGGAAAGCACAGTTGCATTCAAACAGCAAATCCAAGTTCAATTACATTCTCAGAGAGAATGGAAATCTCAAAGCCAAACACAGCAGAAGATAAACAAACACAAACACAAACACAACCACAGCAAATGTTACAGAATCTTTCACAAGGCCTTGCAATTGAAACTGAGGACATGAGGGCTCAGGAAGAGATTTTCCCTCCTTTCACTTTTCCATTTACAGGAGTTGAATATGAAAATCAGGAAAACAACTTCTTTCCTGAACCTGATATGATGAATGGCAGTTCTCCAACGACGTCCGAATCCTACTACCTCTCATCACCACGCCTCATGAACGACTCAGATATAGGCAGCATTCTGCTGAACTCACAGTATGCCCTCGCTGATCTGATCACAACTCCAACATCAGTCATGAATTCACCCTTCGAGGATCTTGATTTCCCACTTGATCAAATGGATTTTGATCCAACCTTCCAACTTGACACCATTGCATACTTATCTTGACTCTCACATCGATCCACATAACGAAATATTGTCATTATCATGTCAAAATGCAACGAGATTGACTATCTGTACCTGTGTAGTTCCTTCTGGGGAAGAGCCAGAACGAGAAGCCGAATAATCGAGTTGAATTGTAGCTAGTTACTTACCTTTTTACTTAGTATATGCAGATGTATATGTAGTATAGCATTGATAGAATTGCAGCATCAGAGAGCATGCTAGCCTAGTATTCATTTGTGATTGCGTTTTCATGTTAATATGAGGTCACCATTTTCCTACTAGTGAATTGTAGGAGAAGGATAAATAAAAATTCATGTAAGCCAAGTTTGTTTAGGGTCCGTTTGGTTAAATGAAATTAGAATTAAATTGAAATTGGAATTGGAATTCTATATAATTGAATTTTGGAATTAAAATTGCAAATCCACTTGAATTCTTTTGTTTGTTAGAGTGATAGAATTATGTAGAAATTGAATTGCAATTCTATTTTTTTGGTTTGAATACTTAAAGTTTTATATAGAATTAGAATTCATTTATAATGGTATAAAGTCTTCTTTTTTTCTTTTTTTTGTTCTGTTATTAATAATAGGCGTGTTCCAACCAACCAAATTGAAAGGTTTGGTCGAGTTCGATGCACGAAATGAATCGATACGTTTTGATTTTTAAAAAAAAAAAATTTAAAATGACCAAAAAAAAAAAAAAAAAAAAAATACCCCCACCCGCGGGGGTGGGGTGGTGGGGAAGGGAAATGCAACCCGCAGCCAAAAATAAATAAACTGAAACCAAGAGGAGGGAGGAGAAAAATTTTAAGCTCCGTTGGCAAATTCTTTTCCGAAATTTTGCCCGCCTCAGTTCGAGCTTTGCCACCGCTCAATCCCTGTTTTCTCGCGCCTACGCTGCAGCTCATAGGATAGTGTACTGTGGACTGCTGCTTTTTCTTTCAAATCTGTGGAGTACAACTTGTGTTGTACTACAACTAGAATAAATGAATTCATCAAAAAAAAAAAAAAATACATGTGTTGCAATCTTATGGTGTCTTTTTTTTTTTTTAGATGAATCGGTGTCTTATTAGAGAGTAAAACAAGATTTTTTTTTGGTATCCCCCTTTCCTTTGTCGCCAGCCCTCCAGCCAACACTTCCCCTCACCACCCCTCCCCCGCCCCCGTCCCCCACCCACTTTTGGCCACCGAAGGAAAGAAAATCCTTATCTCCACAATTTTTAGTTTTAATTTTCTAGTTTCAAAAATTATAAATGAAATTGTTTTAATTATTTTATTTAAGAAAATATAAATTATCATACTTACGCATATTTTAATTTTTTTTTCCTGTTCTTTCTTCAGTTTTCTTATAAAATTATTTTTTTGTTTAATTAATTTGTTTCATCCTATATTTTCTTAAGCTAGTAAAAATATTGTAATGATAATAAACTTTTTGCAAAAATATTTAGATATATAATATAGCTTTAAAAATATGTATAATTTATAGTTTTTAAAATAAAATAATTAAAACTATTTTATTGATTGTTTTGATAAGTAAAAAACTAAAATTGAAACTTTGAAAAATAAATTATACGGAAGTTTTGGGGGGGGGGGATCCAGAAACTGCGTTTATAAACATTTTTTTGACAGTTAAATATACTATAAAAATTTAAAATTTAAAAAAATATATACTAATAATAAGGGTACCGGAGAGGGTTGGAGGGGGCCGGGAACCACTGCACCCCCCGCCCCCCTAGCTCCGCCCCGGGGGTGTGTGTTTAATTTTCTTTTTGGTTTGGGGGAGTGGGGGTTAGGATGAAAAAAAAAAATTGGTGTGGGGAATAGCTGGGGAGGGGAGGGGGTGGTTTGGGGGAGTGGGGGTGAACAAAAATTGGGTTTGGGGAGTTGGGGGTGGGGTGATACGGGGAGGGGGGACAAATTTAAAAAATAAAAACTAAAAAAAATCACACACACATATACAAGCACACAATTCATAATATGAAATTATAATCAAAATTCTTTAGTCAAACTAAAGAATTGGTTTTGTGGAATTTGAGTCATTTCCAATTCTTAAAATAATTACAGAAACAAACATTAGAATTAGAATTGAATGTCCAATTCCATTTCGACATCCCAATTCCATGGGAAACAAACAGAGCCTTAGAGAAATGTTTGAATCTTCATTCTTGAAATTTTCTAAAACACTGAAGACTGCCTTCTAAGGTCATCTTTGCATTGTACTTGTACTGAAATCCCAGTTCCTCCAGCTTTGAAGAACCCAATCTAATCTCCCTCTTGGAATCTTCAATGAATCTGAAACAAACATCCCAAGTTTAGTACATTGTTGTGAAGTCATGCATCCCAAACTTAGGGCATGTTTGGTATAATATGGTTTTGAAAACGTGTGTTTGGAAATGTAAAGATGTGCAGTTGAATAGTAAAAAGTTGTATCGAAAATGATGAACAAGTCATAGTAAATTGACTGTAGAAACAAGAAGAAAACCAAAACACAAACAAAAACACTCAAAATGAACAGGAACATAAACTTCAGGACTCTGAATCAGGCCTTACTCATCAGGGATTTTGATGTCAGGGGAAATACTCTGCAGAATGCCTGCAATCTCAGCTGTTTTTAGCAGATCAGAAGCACACAGAAATCTTCCAGTTAAGCACTCAGTTTCAATGCAGAATAGGAAGGCTGCAGTTACATCTTCAATATGCACAATTGGAACTTTTCCAATCATTTCCTCCAATAACCTCAACGTCTCATAACATGTTTTATCTTTAGTAGCTTGGCTTACCTGCACTGTCAGGCTACCCGGCTGCCGAGGTTGAAATGCATCCCCTCCAACAAGACCACAGGCAAGACTCACCACCTCTAGCTTTTTCTGCCCATCGTCACAACACCTTAGCACCTCCTGTTCTGCCAAGGTCTTTGAATGTACATATGCCTATTAACGTTAAGAAGTATTAGAAACACAAATCTTTTAGTGGGACAAGGCCGAAGGGAGTAATAAACCACAAGAAACCGTACATTCAGAAAATCTTCGGGATGCTGATCCGACAATTTGAGAGGAGTCCAGCAGGTCTCATCCATGGTATCCTTGTAGCCGGATCCATCATCTTTCAAAGGTGAAGCTGCTAGAACAGAACCTGTGTAAACAAGACGCTTCGCAGTGCCGGAATTTATGCAGGCATCCACAATGCTCTTCACCCCAGCAACCGCTGCCTCTGTAGTATTCTTGTACTACAACACAATGGATATGGAAAAACATTTTTTTTTGCCCAAATTTAGGTCATGGATTTTAATATCAACATCAATACACCTCTGTTTAACAGTTTGGAAGAGTATTTACAAAAGAAATTAACCATAGATTGCCTCCATTTCGTATTCCAGGGGTACTGTTCATGATTATAGTGTCACTGTTATAAACAACAAATGTTACCTAACCCTTTCCTAAATTATTACTTCTTCAATTACACTAGAAGAGTCTAATCATACAATTGTTTATGAAGCACAAGGTACAACGTTTTAATGGAACGGAGGGACTATTTTCTCTCCAGGAATCCTTGCCTCTGTAATATTCTTGAACTACTACTACACAATGGATATGTAGAAGCAATTTTTTTTGTCAAAGATCTAAATTTTCCCCCCCAAATATAGGACATGGGTTCTAAAATCTACATCAGTACACCTCTGTTTAACAGTTTGGAAGTGTATTTACAAAAGAAAATTAACCATAGGATTGCCTCCATTTAGTATTCCAGGCGTATTGTTCATGATTATTGTGTCACTGTTATAAACAACAAATGTAACAACCTAACCCTTTCCTTAATTATTACTCCTCCCGCCCTACTAGAAAAGTCCAATAGTAATCGTAACTATTCAAATTCAAAGTCGACTATTCTAATACCATCTGAGAATTAATTGAAACTTACTTGAGAGCTGCTGGAGTCATGATGCATAGGAGTGGCTACATGTACAACAGTGTGGCAGCCAAGAACAGCAGGAGCAAATTCATCAGGATTATAAATGTCTGCCTGGAACAGAACAAGCCTGGATTCTGCAAAGGGCAGAGATTTCAGCAGCCCCACCTTCACTTCTTCACCTGAAAATTTCAAAAAAGATTTCAATGTTTTTTCTCATCCCTAATTTATAAATAAAATAAAATAAGATTATGAAGAATCTGAGTTAAAAAAGAACCAAGATTTCTGAGGGTGGCATGAACAGTGTATCCTTTCTCCAGTAATTTCTTGACAAGAAATGAACCAAGATAGCTTGAACCTCCTGTCACACAAACCTTTCCCTTCATCTTCTTCTCCTCCATGAACAGTAAACACACAAATTCTTCTTCTTTTTTTCTTTTGATGATGATGGTGGTGGTTGTGTTATTATCAATGCTACTTTGTAATTTATAACTCCCCAGTAGACCTGCAAGAAATTTGTGGCCATGTGAGAATGGAGAGGACCAGAAATCACCACATTTGGCGCTTTCACTTGGGTGAATCACCAATTTGATCCTCAAACGGGACCGCAAAGAGTTTTTTTTTTCTGGGGAAGCTGGGAGTAGTATCTGGTAGTTTATAAAAGTATGGTTAAATCACCAAGTTGATCCTAAAAGTAGGGGATTTGATTCACTTTGATCCCCAAAACTTTATTAAAAAATATAAAAAATCAAACTGGTTTTCATATTTCAAAATTTGTGTCAACTTAATTTAATCGGGTTTTCTCTATAAAAAAAAAAAAGAAGAAAAAGATATATACTGTGAAAAAAACTAAGGGTTAATTTTCTCAGAAAATGATGTGACATCTACGTGGTAGTCAGTCATATGGAGGAAGTTTTAATTGTAATTATCCAATGACATTCTTCCAAATGGTTTGTCACATTATTTCCTCCGAGTATATCGATTTTTTTATTTGAAAACTGTCGTGTGTATGTTATAAAAATATGTGTAAATATTTTGACGTCTTATGTTTCGCGTATTGAGTTTAGCTGTTGATGTATCACAATTATGAGCTTAAACTTTAATTTATCGCTTTAAGTTTTTAATGTATCATGATTATATTAAAACAACAAATATCGCCCTAGTGTACATATTGTTGGGTTTATGTCCTAAAGCCAATTAAATTATGGAATTATAATTTATATTTATTGCCAACGTGTTTTAGGAACCTAAAAGGTCACACACATAAGAATAACTGATTGAGTTAAAATGATATATTATGGGTTAATTTATTGGATAAATTAACTATAAGGACTTATTGATAAATATCTAATAATGGTTTCCTATTTATGTTAGGTTTCCTATTCTATTAGGTTTTCTACTGGTAATAGGTTTATACCATTATGTATCTATAAATAAAGCCCTAGTCATTGGAATCATATACAACAACAATATCTTGTATACAGTGATCTAGCTGTCAATCCTCTGATTGATCAATCCTTTGGAAGTATCCCAATTACGATTGTTCGTGTGGATACCGTTAGAGGCCGGACAATTGTGTGGCTCGTGATCAAATTCATCTCCATGCATATCGTTCGTGGATCTCCTAAATATTGCTGATGGATTTGCTTTTGAGGTAACATTTGATCTGGTATATTATATTATTCATATGATTGCAAAGTGATCTTGGCATGTTCAATCTATATTTATTCCGCTACGCATAGATTGATTAACTTACACATATCAATTTTAGAGATAGAAATATCGTCTGTAATGAATAAAACACGCATATTGATTTTAATGTCTGATATATAATTTATTGGAAAAAACACACACATCAAATTGATCAGCTCATAAAATATCATAGTCGTAGCTTTCAAATAGTGTGACAAGAGACTCTCGTACTGTGAAATCCTTTGAAAAAAACAATACAAAATAAAAATGCAATGTCGAATCCTTCGGAAAGAGTTAGAAATGAACTACATGGTGTTGAGTTGGTTTCTATCGAAATTTGGTCGTTGACTATATGGGATGGAAAATCTAATTTTGGGGACCAAATATAAACATTTTTAAGTTTAGAGATGAAAGTGCGACATGAGACTAAGGTGAAGAATCAATGAAATTATTGCAACTAATGAATCAAACTCTAGGATAAGCCTATAAGACAAAATTAATCCATTACGAAACGATTAGTCATTTGATAATGGTGTTTGTAATAACTTTAGCTATGAGTGTAACAATGCATCCAAAGATTAAATGATTGGCAGATTTTGTAACGAGATTGTTGTTTTTTCCCATACGCTAGCTATACCTCATTTGTTCCAAATAAATAGTCACACCAAATTATATCTTGTGACTCATAAATAGTTGTAATGGAATGTGTCTTAAATCACTTCGCAATAATGTCTTGTTTACATTCAACCCAGAAAATAAATAAAAAAATCTCGGTAAAAGAGAATAGTTTTTATTCGTCTACAATTCTTACCTTTTACAAATATAATAGTGTCTAGTCCACAATTAACTTTTTTACTTAAAATGTAATTGTATAAGTGAAAATTATGGTGCAAAATTATTTATTTCAGGTGGTACACCTTAGTTACCACCCATAATAAATTGTACGTTTTTCAAACTAGAGTCCTCTAATAAGACCGATGGAGCATCATAGTATAGTGGGTCTTTCTTACTTATCAATTACTAGACAATGACTTATTCACAAGTTTAATTATCTTAAGGCTTAATCACTATTTATCCCTGTATTATTGACTTTTGACTATTTGCTCTCCCCGGTATTTTAAAATTAACTTGTTGCATTCCGTGCTTCTAAAACTAATTGTTTGCGCCCCCCCCCCCCCCCCCTCCCACCCTTTTACCAATCAAACCATAAAAATTTATAAAAAGACAAAAATATCCTTATGAAATGCTGACATCACACTTTCAAGTTTAAGTAAAAAATTTCAAACGAATATACCCCAAGTTTTAACTACATATTACTTGAGAAAGAAAGGAAAAAAAAAAAAAGGGTGAAGGTTCTTCGAGACACAATCGGCGCTGCAATTTTCCCCCTCCAAACCGCTGCCGCTGTCGTTTTTCCGGAGTCGAGCCGTTAACTCCATTATCGACGACGCTGCACTTTTCCCGTTCCAATCGCGGATCTCACAAAGAACCCGTTGTCATTGCCGTTTCTCCGGAGTCCAGCGTTTTTTTTCAGGAGAAAAAATTATTGCTGGCTGTGTTTCCCAATGCTTGGGGGTATATTCGTATGAAGTTATTTAGTTAAACTTGAGAGTGTAATGTCAGCATTTCAGAGGGGTGTTTTTGTTTTTACATAAATTTTTATGGTTTGACTGGTAAGAGGAAGGCAAAACAATTAGTTTTAGAAACACGGAAGACAACCAGTTAGTTTTAAAAATACGATAGGACAAATAGTGAAAAGCCAATAACACATGGAGTAAATAGTGATTAATCCTTATCTTAATTAATTATAATAAGACAATTTTGACTTTTGTGTTTTTCATTACATTGTCAAATGCAATGCCGTATCTTTCAAATGAAAAGAAAAAATGCAATGCCGTAAGTTCAGCATCTTACTTCATTGTCGTCCAATCTGAATTAATTAATAATAAATTTTCATTTTATTAGAAAAATTTATTTTTATTAATAATTGTACATTATAATTTATAATAGTTATACCTTTAAATTTTTTTTTAATGAAACGACGCGAATTTGAATGTTTTCCAGAGTTGTTACGTTACAAACCTCCAAAAATTGCGTATTCTTTATAGTGCAGACAAACATGTGGCGACCACTACCCGAAGACTAATTCATTCATTCTATTTTTTCTCTTAAATAATGAATCAATAATTAATTTAGCAGCAAGTAAATTGACCATTACACCCGCAAAAAACCAGCCTCCTCAGATAGTGTTACTGAGGAAATTTATGCAGAATCGCCTCCAAAACCATTAGATACATCCGAACATGTTCGACAGAATGCCTCCTCCCTGGAGACTCAGTTGTGTATTGCCTCAAACACCACCGCCGTGATAGTGACATTGCACCGTTAGATACCCCAGCTCCTTCAATTCCATCTTCGGAAGCCATCGAAGCCACGACGCATGAAACGCGTTGCGGAAGAAATTACCAAATCCATTTACTTGATAGTGGCCAAGGTGCGATTGAGTTAACTCGGCTCCTGCCAGTACCAAAATTGAAACCGCTACAGAATACTTTCATTCCAATTGTTACACATAGGATGCCTATCATTACTCAACTCATCGCTCGTATGCTGTCTAAACCTCATATTCCAACCACATTGTCTGTATCGCATTCACCACAGGGCCGTAGTGACGACAACCAAGAAGACGAAAGAGAGCCAGCTTATGGGCCCTGGAAAATTGGCAAGGACGAAGAAGAATTACATGTTAGGGTTCAAAAAACACGAGCCATCGAAAACTTACTTTGATCATCGAGCCAAAAGTAGATTGTAGAAAATTGAACAAGTTAAGCAATAATATGTAAATCATGGGGGTTTATTTTATTTTTACTTCTAACTTTTTATTTTAACGCAATCAATAAAACGGGTAATTAATTTCGCGCTTAATTAAAAAACAAATTGACCAAAATTGTGTCTATTGTTCCCTATTCGCAATTTGAATTGAAAGAGGTAGGAAAGAAAAGATTAATGATGTTATTATTAGAATAATAATTTCACAAGTAAGTGAATTTGTATATGAATTATGTAAATTTGCTCTGTCAAAAAACTTTTTAGCTAGATGCACCCAAATTAATATGCTTCATTAATTCTCTAATTTGAATTTTGTTCCCAATATTAGCCCTGACAAATCATTCATTTCCCTGTAATATAGAGAAGAACTTGACGCATTAATTGGATTGTGATTATTAGAGACAGATCGATGACGAACTAAAACCAGATTATCGAATTTGATGATTTATTTTAAATTTTTTGAATAACAATTTATAAGATCTGAGAGTTGATAGCTAAAGTATCGATGACAAATTCAGACACGTCTATACAATTGTGATATAATATATAAACTTGTATTTGATGCGTCTGATGGTCAAACAACGCATGTATTAAGTCTAATTGTTGAAGTATCAAAATTATAAATTTAGTTGTTGGAATATTACGTAATGAATTTAATTTATGTGATATCGATCGCGTGTTAAATTAAGCCTTTGAGTTATTGTGATTTTAAGTTTGATCGCTGAAATATCGTGTATCAATTTTAGCATCGACTGCATTCCAATTGTGTTAAAACACAAGTATTTAAGAAACATGCGTATCGAGTTTCGCTGCTTGGATATTATTGGATGGATTGATCGATAATCTTTTCTATGTGTTAGACGATGACTCTGATAACAACTTAAATCACTAAACAATATATAATACGAGTACATTAGTAATTACGGCACTGTAATGTATATACTTATTAGATCATGACAAATTAATTCAAACACGCATTAAACAACAAAAGCTAAAACTATAGAAATAGAGTAAAATAAGCCGGCAGCAAATATTTACACAAAAAATGATCAAAACCAGCTACACCTTTCGTTACATTAGACGAGTTCACTTTGAAAAATATTTTTTTGTTCAAATATAAGAGTTCACATTCAAATTTTTTACTTCTCCTGTCCTTACTTATAATATATGTCAAATTAACTATTTTAAATAGTGTACATTGATGTTTATAATAAGTTATACATCGGTCAAAGTAAACCCTTCTAATGGAATGGAGGGAGTGTAATTTTAATCAACTCAATCAAAACTATCTTTCTGGCCCGATCATTCATTTTCACCATCTGCTTTTATAAAGAGTCCAGATCCTCTATCCACTTTTTCACTGTCTTGTCACTCATTCATTTTTAATCAATAAGTGAATATGAATGAATAGCAAAGTAACGTTATTTTGCCCTCTGTAAACAATACAAGACAGAGAATAATAGACAGAAATCCGGACTCCTTTATAAATAGATAGAAGAGCTTACGACTTAAACACACATGCATGAATTCACAGTATCATTCATTTTCATTCTTTCTACAACCAAAAGAGAAAAATGAAGCAGATAGCAATGGTGCCATCTCCAGGGATGGGTCACATCATTCCGATGCTCGAATTCGCCAAGAAACTCATCGTTCTCCACCAAAACCGCCTCTCCATAACCCTTCTCATCCCCGGCTCCGGTATTCACTCGGCCGAGCAAAAACCATTCCTGGAATCCCTCCCCGGAGAAACCATCAATCTCGTTTACCTTCCAAAGCCCGACCTGGAAGATTTCCAGGGAGATCAGATCGGGGCCATCGTCTTCACAGTCACCCGATCTCTACCGTACATCCGAAACGCCGTCAGTTCACTCGCCGCCAGCTCCAACTTAGTTGCCTTAGTGAGTGATATTTTCGGCACGGCGGCGTTTGACGTGGCGAAGGAATTCAACGTGCCTCCGTATTTGTTCATTCCTTCCAATGCTTTGTTGCTGTCGTTTTATTTATACTTGCCTCAACTTGACTTGAATGTTTCCTGCGCTTACGAAGATCTCCCCGCCTGCACGGTGCAGATCCCCGGCTGCACGCCCTTAATGGCTGAGGATTTATTGGAGCCTTGTCGGGACCGGGATAGTTTTCAATACAAATGGTTGGTTAACGAAGGGAAAAGATTTAAAATGGCGGAGGGAATTATAGTGAACACGTTTGAAGGTATGGAAAGTGGAGCTTTAAAAGTGCTACAAAAACACGAAGATTACCCGCCAATTTATCCTGTCGGCCCACTGGTCCGATCAACTGACATAAGCTGCGAAAGCAGTGGCGAAACCAAACCCTTGATGTCTGAAATGTCTCTAGAGGTAAGATACTCAAAAATTTTGAAATCAAATACTAATTTATCTTTATGCTTAAGTCTATTTTCCTTCATTTCTCGCGGGACAAAATTATCTATATTTATAATTTTTACTTAACATCAGGAACACTTCCAAAAAAGTGATGCGGGACAATTGTCCGACAAGGGTGATATGTGGCTACATGATCTGAATAATCCGATCATGAATATGATGAAATGGTTGGAAAAACAGCCTCACTGCTCAGTGCTATTTGTATCTTTCGGGAGTCTCGCTTCGCTTTCCCGCTCTCAAATCCAAGAACTCGCGTTCGGGCTAGAGATGAGCGAGAAGAGTTTCCTTTGGGTTATCCGAACACCTAATAACGACAACGGCGGAGGTGACGGCGATGGCGACGGTCCTTGGTCATTGTTACCTGATGGGTTCTTGGATAGAACGAAAGGGAGGGGTTTGGTTGTTTCCACGTGGGCTCCACAAGCAAGAATTCTAGCCCACGGGTCAACCGGCGGGTTCCTGACTCACTGCGGGTGGAACTCCGTTCAGGAGAGCGTCGCTAACGGCGTTCCGATGATCGCCTGGCCGCTCCAATCGGACCAGAAAATGAATGCGACGCTTTTGAGTGAAGAATTAAAAATAGCGACGAGGATTCGAGCTGATGATGGAGGATTTGTGGGGAGGACTGAGATTGCAAAAGCTGTGAAGAATCTGATGGAAGGCGAGGAAGGAAAGGAGCTCCGGAAGCTTACGAGAGCTTTGATGGAGAAGGCGAAAATGGCGCACGGCGGTGACGGGCCGTCGACCAAATCTCTGGTGGACTTAGTCTGTGTTTGGGTTGGAAGAGCGAAAAAATGACGAAATCATTGGTCGCTAATTGAGGAATCGACGAGGAACAATAGACTACAAAATGGATGGCGACAAACTGTTCACTTTCAATTCTTATTCGCGTATTGTGACATTTAGCGGCAGTCACTCGTCACAGTAATAATCACTCCCAATATTTAATAAGTTAATTTGTTCTTTCTTTCTTGTTCTGTTCTGTCTGCTGTAAATTGTAGTTTGCACAAGTTAAAAAATTAATGGTTTTTTTTTTTGTTTTTTTCGTTTTGGAGATGTTACTATTTTAACTTTATATGTGGGAATAGTCAATTTAATCATAAAGATAAGTACAAGAAATTATTTTATAGAGACGATTGATAGACATATAGAAACTATATAGTAAAACTAAGTGAAATTATAGAAAACAAAAAATAAGGTAAAATCTCATCCTCCCTCCACGAGGATGAGGGAAGAAGAAGATTTTTTTTTTTTAAGGGTTTGAGAAAATTGAGGGAGAGAAATGGGGGGCCAAAGATTTATAATAACGATATTTGATGAAGTACGTTGTGTCTGTCGAACACTAGGAGCCACTAGGATAAAGGTTGAGATTTGGAATAGCGTATCTTGAGTAAGATATTAGCTGCACTTGAGGAAATTGTCCGCGTCAGAACTCTATTTACGTGAGTATAATGCTAAAACTTGATTAACAGAGTAACAGTTCAATTGATTTAAAACATACCTTTCAAAGATGGCGACACTTGTTTTTATAAGGAGGAATTCTTATTTGACGGTGGCAAGTTTATCAGAACTGCCTATGAGAATATCGGGACGGTGCCCACAATCCCGTTGCGATAGATCGTGAGCGAGCCGCTAGGCGTGTGCTCGATAATCTCGAGGCCGCATCCATCTGTCCTAGAACGGACGTGGCGCATGGTTAGCGGAGCCCACCAAGTGGGATGCAGTGACATGTCTATGGCCTCCAAGGCTCGGTCAAATGAGCTTCATACGGACCTTGGGCCGCCTAGCTTCTGGGCCACAGGTTGGACTCTTGCCAAACTGGACACAGCAATATTATTTAAAAGTTAATGAATGTTTTAGATATTCAACAATATTAATGATTAATGATTTATATTGAAATTTTCTTCTTTTTTTTTTTAATGTTTATGTTAACTCTTACACCCCTTTAATATTTAAGCCAATGAATATAATTTGAATTTTGTGATTATTTTGTTTACATATATAGTGCCTAATAATTTACTTGACTTTTATTCAACAACTATCCAATAGGCGATTGAGAATTGACTGCCGATGAAGCAAACGCATGAATTTGGAATCTCTGGACCTGTTTGAAAACGTTATCCAAATCCTTATTTTTATTTTAAATATTAAAATTGTATTGGAAATGTAAAAAAAATATATTAAAAATGTTAAAAAGTTTATTGAAAATGTAAAAATATGTGTTGAGAATGATAAAAAATTATTATAAATTAAAAATGAAATCCTAATCATGATTTGGATCACGTTTTCAAACAGGGCCTAGTTTTAATACTTAAATGATTCATCTCAATACTAACGAATTTGGAGAGTCGATATTTAGTCAATCATTTGTGAGATTAGTATTTTTTGTATTACAGACTGTATTTGTTGTTTAAACACAATCTTGATATGTCATATTTTCTTTACTATAGACAACACTTTCAGGTGTTATATATATGTTATACGATACATCATATGCTATATACATGATACGCGATAAATTAAAATATGTGATACGTGTGATTAAACTTGATACGTGCGTCGTCGAACTGTTAGATACAAGGCTTTGTCGTGATCCACACAGCTAGCATAGAAAAGCATAATATCCGTGACGTGTACGTGTCGATGAATAAATCCTCATTGAATTTCTTTTTCCATTATAGGGAGTTCTCACTTAATGGAATCTCTGGCCATTAATTTTGATACTTAAATGATTCATCTCAGTACTAATGAATATGGAGAGTTGATATTTAACCAATTATTTGTGAGATTAGTATGCAACAAATTCAGCATTAATTAATACTAATACTGTTAATTAAAAAAAAAAACACCAGCGCCTGCATTGTAATCGCCCAGGAAATTACAAGCTGGGTTGCTGTTTCACATGAAACAAGAAAGCCTACACACAATTTCAGCTAGAGGCGAGAAAGGGAGAGAAGAATGTCTCAGCGGCGCTGTAGATTGCAGCAATCAATTTTGGCGCAGACAAATGTATAGCGGTTAAGTTTGGCTCTGTTTGAGGCTAGAGGTCGCTATTTTGCAAGAAACAACGATGGCCGGTTCAATATTTCAGCGACAAGCGAAAAAGGGAAAACTTTTGACAACAATTGCTTCTTTAATTGATGGGCAGAAACATCATCAGCACCCCAGCTATCACCCAACAATAAAAGACACCGACGTTTTGCTACTGCTAATTTCGAAAGCCCTAGGCTGTAATCGAGAAGATATTCCAGTGAGCATTCTCGTAGTAGAAGACGCCATTGCAGGACAAACGAATAATGATTTTTCGTTGGCGAGGTAGAAGCAGACGAATACAGACCATTAATAAGCATCAGTAATCAGAATACTAAAGTTCCACAAAATTTGTTACCTTTCCCTCCCCTGCGCATATATTGACGATTATTTCGAAGGAAAGAAGAAGGCTGACATACAATTTTAGCGAGAAGCGAGAGGGTCGTAGAGGGCAGCGTGGCAATCTGCAGCGATCAACTCTGGCGCAAAAAAAATTGTGGCAGGTGAAATTGGTTCTGTTTTGAGTCGGTGACTGTTTTGTAGGCCGGCAAACAATTTGAGCGAGAAGAGAGAGAGAGAGACAGGGAGAGAGAGAGAGAGAGGAAGGATCAGTGGCGTTGCAATCGGCGGCAAAGGGCAGATTTTTCTGGCGGTTAATTCTTGCGATTGAGGGCAGAGAGATAGCCAAAGGGATATGCGTTTAGAATTAGTTCTACCGGTGGTAACTCTTGAGAGGGTTTTGGATGGAACTAAAAATCTTTTAAGAAAAGCTTATGTGTTAATATTTGATAGGTCGCATGATAAGGAGTTTGTCGGATCATCCTAGCCGATATTAAACTAAAGTGCCATATCCCTCAAAAAAAAAATCTGTTTAGCAAAAGAATACCTATATCTGGCAAAACATCACACTCGTTAGTTGGTTGCATCTATTGTATAAGCTAGTGACCTTCAACCATCAAATATAATTATTAATTCATAATTTTAAACCGTTGCTTTAAATCTTGAAAAACCTTTCCTCAAAATTTTCGACCGTTTATATCTATATATAGTACGTATGGAAAGCTATTCAATATTAATAAACTGCTTTTAAAAAGGGAAAATGTGTATTTTTGCCCCTAACGCTTTTAGCTAGGTGCAATTTTGCCCTTATAATTTTTCTTGGCTCGAAAATATCCTCCACGTTTATAATTTGATGTAATTATGCCCTTATAGTCCAATTCATTTTTCACGTATGATTAAAATTGATGATGTGGCCCATGAACTCTATAATTTGTTTTTATAAAGTCCCTCCCCAGTATACCGCTGTTGAGGAAGAAGGTTTAATTAGAGGCAACCACAACAACTGTCAATCTCTTTCCCCAAATTTGGGCTTTTATCTTCCCATCACCATCTCTCCTTACTTGTCTGGTGCACCTCCAACTTTTCCTTGTTATCAAAATTCTTGTATAACAAAATTGGATCAATTCTAATAGCGCTAAACGAAAATTAGGGTGACATTAAGGCAGAAATCCAAACAAATCCAATTTTGAAGCAAAGAATCTGGACGAAAAGGATCAATAGCTCATGGGTAAATAAGTTCGATCGAAATTCCAGCACTCGCATCAATAACTCTTAAGGGTAGAAGAAAGAGCCAGAAAAAAGACAACTAAGCGACACGGTGTCCGAAACATCCCTCTAAACTTCCAATTAATGCTGCACTCCTTAGACTGGCTTCGGATCGTCTAGTCAGAAAAAGTGCATCCCATTCCTATCCCGAAAGTGCAACGACGAAGTTTGAGATGATTTGTTTCAATTCCCACATTTTTTATTGGGACATGATATTTACAGTAACCGTTTCGATATTTGCAGTAACATTTTCTTGTGAAAAGTCTAAAATAACCCTAACACTTAAAAAAAAAAAAAAAACCCAAAATGTCGCTGGATTCCGGCGACACTTTTGGCCAAAAATGTCGCCGGAATCCGGCGATATTCCCCCCCCCCCCCCCCCCCTCCTTCAATTTGATATTTGCAGTAAACACCGGACGGATCTTCGTCAATCCGGTAAAAAATTCACATTTTCGACAAAAATACTATCACATCCGGACATAATACAACTAAATTAATCAAACAACTATATAAAATAATATCGCAAAACATTTTAACTTTAGCCACTAATCTTTTTTCGATCCGAGTCGTCTCGATTTTTATCCGATTTTGTGATTCTACCCGGCTCTGCTTTGCAGGAATTATTAAACGGAACAGAGCCCGTGAGTTGCTTTTTCAAATTTTTTTTTTTTTAGCCTGCACGGGCTGCATAGTTGGTTTGTAAATTTTTTTTTGTGCCCAAGGTTATTTTTATCTTTTTACAGGGAATGTTACTGCAAATATCGAAACGATTACTGCGAATATCAATTCTGTTTTTATTTTCTCCCTCGGTTGCCTCAACCAGCATGGTGAGTTAATTTTAATCATGGGAGAAACATGAGTGGACCTTCTCTTCCCTCCTTTTTGTGCTTTTCTCCCTAGGTTGACTCACAGAAATTTGCTGCTTTTTCTTTCACAGTAATTTGCTCCTTCTTCTTAGGAGTAGGCATGTACGGCATGATTTGTTCCAATTCAAAATTCGAACCGAATTTGAATTTACCGAATTCGAAGAAACCAATTCAAATTCTTAGGTTTGGTTTGAAACCGAATTCAAATTATGAATTCGGTTTTAGAATCGATTTTCGAATTGGGTATCCAACTCGAAAACCGAACCAAAAACCGAATTGTAATATAACCTTATTTATATTTTTTAAATTTTATACGTTTTAAGTTTTAATGTTTTAATTTTTTACTTCTAATTTTATTATTTTAATTTTTAGGGGTTTTTAGTGTTTTGTCCTAGTTACTAGTTCTGTGTAGTTTGAAAGTTTACATCACCGCATCGCGACTCTCAAGGAAGCAAGTGTCCCGACCAGCGAAGGCGACCATGCCGACCAACAAAGGCGAAGGCATGGCGACGGCGAAGCAAGAAAGTGTACGGGCCTGTTCTTTTTGTTTCGTTTTGAAAACGGTTTTGGTTTCAACAGTAAATTTAATATATTTTAATTATATTTCATCATTTTCAATACAACTTTTTACTATTCAGCATCTACTTTTTACATTTTCAATACTCTTTTTATATTATAAAACTAATTTTCAAAACTTGTTTTCAAAATCGTTTTTAAAACGCCCAAAAAGAATAGACCCTACACCATCAATCTATTCAATCTGATTGCCCCTTCTCTTTGTTTGTCGGCCACGGACGACGAAGCAAGGCAGGGCATGGAGCTGGTCGACCGATAAAGAAACTGGTAAGAAGTAAAAATCTTTTCAAATGATTTTCCCATGTGCATCCTGACTGCAAAAGAAATTGTTTTTAATAGAGATACTCACCTTGCCTATGTTTGTGACAGATTGATTCGGCTGCAGACACATTTAGTTTCATGGCAAAGGTAGTGGGGGCATCCTGGGTGGACTAGGACTAGGACTAGGTTGTTGAAGCTGTATAAGAATCCAGACACATTCCTGTTCTTTAATTTTGGATTTCAAATCAAGTTTAAAATTTAATTTTGAAAATTAATTTTATAATATAATAATATGTTGAAAATATAAAAAAGTGTGAATAAATAGTAAAAAGTTATATCGAAAATGATAAAAACTAATTATAAAATTATTTTTTAAAAATTAAGTTTCAAACAACTTGGTTTAAAATCCAAGTTAAAAACATGCCCTTAGTTTCAAATGATTTTATCTATGTATGGTTGCATAATTAGATTTTTTGTTACATCTTTTCCCAGGTTCCTAGGGAGGCATTGCTTTTTGTAATCCCAGCTTTTGGAGGTACAGTTTCTTGGGAGGGAGAAGGAGCTCCATTCAGACCTGACCATTACTTATCAGGTCTACATAACTGATGCTTTGTAAACTGCTTATGGGAGGGAAAGCTAGAAAAAATAATAATAATAATAATATAGTTTAGTTGCTGTGGCTATGATACTGAAACAAACACCAATATAGATGCATTTTGGAATTCGGAATCAATATATGATGCAAAAGCACTTTAATATGGGTTTGGATGATGAAGTTAAGGATTTAAGATCATGCTTGTAACTTGATACTGAGTTTTGCAATTGATTATAGGATGGGGAGTTTTAGTTATTGAAAGCATTTGGTGCTTCTTATTTATGAAAAATGTTACTTTTACTTGTCTTTTGAGGGTTCCTTTTATGCTGAGTTTATGTTTGTGCAGATTGTTGACAGGCCAACTCAAAGAAGAAAATGGGTTTCTCGGGAATATGATTCTGTTTTCTTAGTTGTGCAATAGAACTTTGACTGATTTCAACAAAGATGTTGTAGTTGATAGGAAAACTGCACATGAATATTTTACTCCAATCCGTTTACAATTTCGTGATTTTCAGATATGTAGATATGTGCTTTGCTTCTAGATTTCTTCATTGCAAATATTTTATCCAAATTCAGATTTCACCTTTTATGAAATGTCCATAACTATCGCGCCATGATTTATACTTATCTTCCCTTAATCTTGTAGGTTGTGTGGACAAATGTCTCATTCTAATGACGAGATCTGTGGCTCCTCCTAGGCGCAAAAGTAGCGCAGGCCAAGAATCCACAAGAAGTGTTGGCACATTATAGAGCGTAAAACACAAACCACATGCTAAAAGGTCAAATGTTTGGCAGCACTTTACTAAAGATAAAATTAAAATATGCCAGTGTAATTATTGTGGAAAAAACTATCTTCTAAATCATGTGGGACTTCTACTTTGTGTGGTCATGTGAATGATTGCACTACAAATCCTAGCAACAAACTAACATCAACTCAAACTCATTCAACCCTAAGTTGTGATATTGAAGAGAGTGGAGACAGAAAAGTTAATTTATTATCATGGAACTTTGATCAAAAGTATTCTAGAAAGGCATTAGCTGAAATGATTGTTATTGATGAACTTCCGTTCAAATGTCTTTTTCCGTTCAAATAATTATGGAAACAAATTTGTGAATTTGATTGATTTCCACGGTCCAAACCGAATTCAAACTGGTTTCTTCAGTTTAAAAACGAATTAGATTCGATTTTTGAATTGGCCAAAAAAAAATTAAAATTCGAGGAAACCAATTCGAGTAAACCGCATAAACCACAAACCGATTCGTTGCCCACTCCTACTTCTTCTTCTTCTTTCTTCTTATTTTATCAAAACAGAGATGCCCTTTTCGTTTTCCCTCCTCTCTTTTTCATATATTTCCGTACTCTCTTTTTCAAAAATGTATGGATGGTGAGAATAGGGAAATATATGAAAAGGAGAAGAGGGAAAACGAAAAGGGCATCTCTGTTTTGATAAATAAGAAGAAAGAAGAAGAAACAAATTACTGTGAAGGAAAAAGGAAGAAAGAAAAAGCAGCAAATTTCTTCAAGTCAACCGAGGGAGAAAAGCAGAAAAAGGAGGGAAGAGAAGGGCTACTCATGTTTCTCCCATGATTAAAAAATATGATGAAATGAACTAAATACCACTTAATTATCGATTTTTGTAAAAAATACCACTTTCTTTTAAAAATTACAATTACAAGTACTTTACTTTCAAAATGTGCGAAAACTACCACTCTGTTAGTCAATTCCGTTAAGTGGCTAACAGTCAAAGGGGCAAAATCTTCATTTCACACGTTGTGGCACTGTTCATCGTCTTCCCCAAAAATTTTCTGTCACTGTTCATCGCCAATTTTTTTTACTATTCCGGCGACCTCTTCTTCTTCTTCTTCTTCTTCTTCTTCTTCTTCTTCTTCTTCTTCTTCTTCTTCTTCTTCTTCTTCTCATCTTGCAACCTGATTTTCGTCAGTCCAATTCATAACTGAGAGACACGCAGCGGAGTTCATTACACCTTGCATAAAACTCCAGAATTCCTCCAATTTCCGTCGGTCAGAGCATCTTTTTGCGGTGAACTCAAAAAGATTCCCTACGAAACAAAGCTTTTCTTGAAGAACCCTGATTTGATTCTTCAGATGAGCACTTAAATCACCCTTCAAGTTCACAAAATCCCTCAAATTCCAAAGAATTAAGTTCATGAATTCCTTGATCTCATCGCGGTTTCCAGAATAAACAGTCTTCATTGAACAAATCCACAAATCATCAGAAATTTCTTTTATCTTCGTCTTCAAATTCTCCAGCCTTGGAAGCACATCAGAAGCCAAATTCTCCCTTTCCTCTGATGTTCTTCTTTTCTTCAACAGGGCCTCAATGCTAATCTTGATGGAATCCAAATTTGCATTCTGATCATCAGCTTCCGCGGCACAGTTGATGATGAACTTGGAAAACAGTGCTTGAAATTTTTTGTCAAGACGATGAACAGTGTCGCAACGTGTGAAATGACGAATTTGCCCCTGTTTTTTTACTGTTAGCCACTTAACGGAGTTGACTAACAGAGTGGTAGTTTTCGCACATTTTGAAAAGAAAGTAATATTTTTTACAAAACCCGATAATTAAGTGGTATTTGGTGCATTTCACCCTAAAAAATAAGTTAACTCAACACGCTAGTTGAGGAGTTAGACAAGAAAGACATAATTATACCAAATTATAAATGTGGAGCTAAAAATGTTAAGGGCAAAAATGCAGCTTTGCCTTTTAAAAAATCATTAAACATGGAAACGCATGTCCCATTTTGAATTGATATAAAAAAACAAATCAAATTTAATCATCAGTTCCCATATGCATTTAAATCAAATCCTTTGTAACTTGTCATGACATATGTAACTTATACAATCAATTAATAATTAATAATTATTTTATAACAAATAAATTATTATTTTATTATATCAAACTGTAAGCTGGCCGGCCAGCCACAAATAATTACACGACTGATCAAAACAATATATAATTAATTATCAACTCAAAAACTAATTCATCATCTGCTATATAAATAGATAGAAGAGCTCGAGGCTTAAACACACATGAATTCATAGAATCATTCATTTTCATTCATCTTTCAAAGAACATCAAACTAAACCAACCACCCCCCCCCCCCCCCCCCCCCCCACCCCAAACCAAAAAATGAAGCAAAAAGCTCATGTAGCAATGTTGCCATCTCCGGGAATGGGACATCTCATTCCAATGCTCGAATTCGCAAAGAAACTCATCGTACTCCACGAAAACCACCTCTCCATAACCCTCATCATCCCCAACTCCGGCCTTCACCCGGCGGAGCAAAAGCCATTCCTGGAATCCCTACCCGGAGAAGCCATCAATCTCGTTTACCTTCCAAAGCCCGACCTGGATGATCTCCTGGCCGATCAGATGGCCGCCATCGTCTTCACAGTCACCCGATCTCTACCGTCCATCCGCGACGCGGTCGGGTCACTGGCGGACTCCGCCAACTTAGTGGCCCTGGTGTGTGATTTTCTTGGCACGGCGGCGTTCAACGTGGCGAAGGAGTTCAACGTGGCCCCGTATCTGTTCATTCCTTCCAATGCTCTTACGCTGTCGTTTTATTTGTACTTGCCTGAACTCGACTCGAATGTTTCCTGCGCTTACGAAGATCTTCCCGCCGGGGAGGTGCAGATCCCTGGCTGCCCGGCCTTAGCGGCTGAGGATTTATTCGAGCCGTGTCGAGACCGAGATGGTTTTGCGTACAAATGGTTGGTTAACGAAGGGAAAAGGTTCAGAATGGCCGAGGGAATTATAGTGAACACCTTTGAAGCTATGGAAAGTGGAGCTCTGAAAGCTCTACAAAAAAACGATGATTACCCGCCAATTTACCCCGGGGGACCATTGGTCCGATCAACTGTAATGTGCGGCGAACATATTGGCGGAGCCAGACCTCTAACCTCAAAAGAGGTAAGATATTAAAATAGTTTCTAATCAAATACTCATGATGTCTCATTCAAAGTAATAATACATAATGGAATTTTTTAGTGGTACGGAGTGAGTACTAATTTAATTTATCTTTATCTTTGGTACTATTTTTCTTTATTCTTTGTGGGACAAATTAGTTATATTTATAACGTTCACATAATTTAGGATTCCTTTCAAAAAAGTGAGGCGGGACAATTGTCGGACAAGGGTGATGTGTGGATCATGATGAAATGGTTGGAAACACAGCCTCACGGCTCTGTCTTGTTCGTATCTTTCGGGAGTCTCGCCTCGCTTTCCCGTGCTCAAATCCAAGAACTCGCTTTCGGGTTGGAGATGAGCGAGAAGAGATTCCTTTGGGTTATCCGAACTCCAAATAACGACAATGGCGATGGTATTTCATCGTTGTTACCCGAAGGGTTCCTGGAGAAAACGAAAGGGAGGGGTTTGCTGGTTACCACGTGGGCTCCACAAGCAAGAATCCTAGCCCACGGGTCAACCGGTGGGTTCCTGACTCACTGCGGGTGGAACTCCGTTCAGGAGAGCGTCGTCAACGGCGTTCCTATGATCGCCTGGCCGCTCCAATCGGACCAGAAAATGAATGCGACGCTTTTGAGTGAAGAATTAAAAATAGCGACGAGGATTCGCGCTGGTGATGAAGGATTTGTGGGGAGGACAGAGATTGCGAATGCTGTGAAGAATCTGATGGAAGGAGAGGATGGAAAGGAGCTCCGGAAGAGGACGAGAGCTTTGATGGAGGAGGCGAAAGCGGCGCACGGCGGTGATGGGCCGTCGACCAAATCTCTGGCCGCCTTAGTTCGTGGCTGGGTTGTGAAGACAGAAAAATGACGAATTCTTGGTCGCTAAAATTGAGGAATCGAAGTGGAACAATAGACGACATAATGAATAGCGACTTAGTTTGTGTCGGGGAAGACCAAAAAACGACAAAAGTATTCGCCGCTAAATCTGTTATCAACGAGAAAGCGTAGACGACGACAAAATGAAAAGCGACAAACTAATAGTTCTTGTTCGTGTGGTGTGCTGTAGACGTGTGACACTGGCGGCAGTCAATAATAAATTAATAATCTATCCGATTACTGTGTTTTTTTTTTTTTTTTTGGTGTGGCTTTAAGGCCTTAACATGACTCAAGTCATAATTTGAAATAACTTTTGATTTTATAATAGTTTTTTATTATTTTTAATAAATTTTTTAAATTTCTAACATATCTTTAATATTATAAAATCAAAAATGATTTTAAACCATGGCTTGAGTCATGTTACCAAACGGGGCCTAAGTGTGTCTGATTACATATATTTAAGACAGCCCGGCCGATGTAATTTTCGGGGAAATCGATGTTACTCTTTTTACTATGGGAATAGTTAATTTACTAAAGATATGATATAAAGCCAAGTGACTTAATAAAATCTTTTGTTTTACGAGAAATTATTTCGTGCATTCATTGAGAAATAAAGTTTATTTTTTTTGAGAGGATGATAAACATGTTCCAAAATAAAAATAAATTTTGGTTTCTATGTTACTATTGGTTGGTTGTATTATTTTTAAAAATGCAGATTATGCATTCATTAATTTTTCCTAATTTTAGATGTTTATATTTTGTCTAAAAGCACGATGCTAGGGTTTGATCCTATCAATTCTTATTCTACACTCAAATACATTTCCGTAATATCTCAATCTTACAAACTATAATCTAACCATATTAATTAGAAAAAATTATTTTCTAGCCTGAGTGCACTTCAAGTTTCAATTAATTTGCAATCGTAACGAAAGAGTTGACCAGCCAGCCCACCGTATATTCGTTAAGTAAGCCGTGGAAACTTCCGAAGAAGGAATCGTGCATGTGAGGCTCATTCTTTATTTATTCATTTATTTAAATTAAACTAACTAATCTAGTACGACGTACTTCTTAATTTATTAATTGATTGGGTTTATACATGTTACGAATATTCTCCAGAAGGAATCGTGCATGTGAGGCTCATTCTTTATTTATTCATTTATTTAAATTAAACTAACTAATCTAGTACGACGTACTTCTTAATTTATTAATTGATTGGGTTTATATACGGAGAATATTCGTAACATATACGAAGAATATATAGCTACGAACTTTCTCTCTGCAGCACCTGTTTTTGGGAACTGACTCCCATATTAAATTTCGACAATCAAATCAGAAGTAGGAAAACTCTTAATTAGTAAAGCCTAACCCCTCTGTTCTCTCAAGAATGTGTTTCTTTAGAGAATTACACATAAATTAAGAAAGTGAAAAAAATTCTTCTTTTACCCCTATTATATTCCCTTATTTAATTACAAACTTAATCGAAATTTGTGTAATGTATATACGTTTGAAAAGAATGTAATTAATATATCAATTATATTAGGGCAAATTATACAAATAGCCACTAAACTGTTGCCCATGCCCACTTTTGACCACTAAACTATTTTTGACTTACTTTTAGCCATTAAACTATTACAAGTGGCCACCAATGGCCATTCCGTTAGCAAGTCTGTGAACTTGGACGGCTTTAAAGACTCTCTCTCCACTCAGCACCACCATGTTTTCCAACGCCACAAACTCAAGCTCACCCACGAATTTCTACTGAAATCTGAAGATTTCCCGCTCAATTTCAAGTTATTCCTGATTAATTGGCTGTTTTGATACACAAAGAAGAAATTTTATATCCAAATTTTGAGTTTTTGGCTGTTTTTGGTGGTCTTGGCCGAACTGGAGGTTCTCGGGTTTGGCCGGTTACTGCCCTTGCCCACTCAAATTTGGTGAAGATTTTGCAGATACTAAGCTACTTCCTAGCTGTTTGGAAGTTCTGAAGTGAAGCCACCTTGGCCGGAATTGATTTTTGGCCATATCTAGGTCGCGGGGGTACTGTTCACCGAGTTGGAGCTGTGCAAAGAAATCTTCGCCGAACTGAAACTGAGCTGCAATTAGCTTGGGGTTAAAGTGGGTTAGAAGCTCCGCCTTCACTCATTGCTGCTTGGCTGACTTTGGGCTGTCCATTGGTCTGACTTGGTTTGCTTGCCATTTCTAACTTGCGGTTACTGTTCACCGAACTGGGTTTGGGTAAGAAGTCTCAACTGAACTGCAATTGAGGTGTACTCTGCTTCGGTATAGAGTGGGCTAGCAACATTCTTCTTCCCCTCCTTGCTGCCTAGCCGAATTCGGGCAACCATTGCCAATTTGGTTCGGTCTGTAGAGATGGATGAAATTTCGATAATGCTGTTGTTTTCTGGAATTTCTGGAGTTGGTTTCTGCAGCACCTTGTTCCAAAATTTATTTGCTGCTTGGGATGCTTTCTTGATTTATTTCGTAGAGATGGACTGAAATTTCGGTAATGCTCTTGCTGTTTTCTGGAATTTCTGGAGTTGGTTTCTGCAGTACTTTGTTCCAAAATTTATTTGCTGCTTGGGATGCTTTCTTGTAAGTAATGCTCTTGCTGCTTCTGGATTTTCTTGCTGCAATTTTCATGGTTTTGGTTCTGTTTTTTCGGTTGCTGGAATCACATTACTGGTTTATAAAGTCTCAAATTTCTCAGGACGCCACGTGCGTGAGGCTTCCGTCCAAGTTCACAGACTTGCTAACGGAATGGCCATTGGTGGCCACTTGTAATAGTTTAATGGCTAAAAGTAAGCCAAAAATAGTTTAGTGGTTAAAAGTGGGCATGGGCAACAATTTAGTAGCTATTTGTATAATTTGCCCATTATATTATGGGTAAAATAGGGAAGTTTAGAACATTTTGCATTGAAATTTGAAAAAGGACACTCTCAATGACAAGAAAAAATTATTTAGGGGGGGGGGGGGGGGGGGGGGGGGGGACACTGTTTAGATAACATGTAGTATTCTCTAGTAAGAAATCACTTACTTCGCAAATAGAAGACAACTTATATTTATAGACAGCCTCCTAATGACGGTGACCGGGTTGGATGGCGGTGGCCGAGTTGAATATGTGATGGTATTGATCCCCGCCTTGTGGTCCTACTTAGCCGGATGGACGCCATCTGTCACTGACTAACTTGATCCACTTGCTTGCGCATCATTATGCGTAGACCAATGACCACATGACATGTATGCCTACTTTAATCTTGTATTTGAGTTTGCCTCTATCTGCGAAAATTTGGTCTTATCTATGCCAAGATGAGATAGATTTCAACTCGGCCACGGGTTATATACCCAACAATATATATATATATATATATATACACACACATATATACATATGCATTTTAGAAGAATAGTTCTGTCAATATTATCATTTTGACGCACACAGTTAGCTAGTTGGTTTAAACTCAACACGAAATATTTTTAATATTCAACTCAATACGCACCAATACATGCGTCGTCATCTTATTGATACGCGTGTCATCGAACGGTTAAACAGATCAGATAGAAGCTTTTGCAAAGAAACTTTATAGCACTTTATCCCCCTCAAAGAAAAACTTTAGAAATTGAAAGATAATTATTAAACTTTGTAGTCAATTGAAAATTTTAGAATTAAGATGAATGTAATTCAATTTTGAGGACTTTTGCTGTGAAAATTATGATTTATAAGTCTAATATTTGTCATTGTACAAAATAAAAGTGCCAAATGTCATAGAATAAATGTTATAAATTGCAAACATAAGAGAACGAAAGTTGACTTTTTCACCTTTAAGGAAATTAAATTACACTAGGAGGGATTGCCACGGCGCGATGCGGTTAATTTTTTTTTTATTAGTTTGAAAAATTTGTGATTAAAATTTTTTACAAATTGAAGCGGTAATTGTAGATTTTTTTCTTGTAGAATGTTCTGGAATTGTTATGTATAAAATTATTTGCTAAGAAGGGCAATGGAAATGAAATGGAATGAGTTTGATACCTGAATAAATTGATATTGTAATTAAAAATAATGTGTAATTGTATGAAATTTTAAATCACATGATAGAAAGTTATGTGAATTAAATATAATCGTTGCAAATGAGTGCAAAGGTCTATTAAGTTTTTTGATAAAAATCAGTAGAATGGATTTGTTTTTAAAAATTAATGACTCTATCGATTTATTGTCATGAAAAAGGAGTTAAATAAAAATAAAGTGAGAAAATTGTTAAGGTATTTGTGCAAAGAGTACATAAAATTGAGAAAATTGTTAAGGTATTTGTACAGAAAATTGCAGAACCAAAAAAAAAAAGAAAAAAAAAAGGAATTGGGTTATGCAATTAAATTGCAGAACGTGCAATTTAATTGCATAAGGGTTCTGCAATTTAATTGCATAACCCACTTTCTGCAAATAGAAAGTGCACGTTCTGCAATTTAATTGCATAAGGGTTCTGCAATTTAATTGCATAACCCACTTTCTGCAAATAGAAAGTGGGTTATGCTATGAAATTGCATAACCCAATTCCCTTCTTTTTTTCTTTTTTTTTTTGGTTCTGTAACTTTCTGTTTCCAGAACCCAATTCCCTTCTTTTGTTTTCTTTTCTATTTTTTTTTTTTTTGTCTTTGTCTTCTCCCCAATTGTTTCCATTAGCTTGAAGTTTTCCAATTGCGTCGATTAGCTTGAAGTTGATTAGCTTGAACGCAAGAAGAAGGAAGAAGAAGAAGGCAAAAGGAAGCTAAGGACAATTATGGGTCCATTCCCTTAAAAAAATTTAAAAAAAAAAAAAAACAACCCCACTACAGCAGTAGCCTAATTTTGGACCTCTGTTCCAAATCAACATAAACCTCTCTATTCTAAATTAGCATAAGTCATTTTTCTTCCAAATTTCAAATCAGCAGAAAGCCTCTCTTTTCCATATTAGAAGGCCCCTCTCTATTCAAAATCAACATAAGGCTCTCTCTTCTAAATGAGTAGAGGGACCCTTAGACACCTGTATAGTCTTATTATCTTTAATAGAAACATTTTTATAGATAAAAATAGTTAAAAATTTGTTTAAATGATTATTGTGGAAATCGGTGTAAACGTGTAGCACACTGAAAATGCTATTGTGTCACACCAATTGTCCGAGCATGGTTACTGCAAGGAAAGAATACAAAACCACAATCACTACATGAAATCAGGAAGATAGTAATGCAGTTCGCAAAACCAAAATATAGAATACAACAATGCATGAAATTCTTGTATGGTTCAATAAAATTTGAAGGTAACTTTCAGATGAAGTATGCAGAAAAATTGGATCAATTAACAGAATAAATTGATATTGTAATTAAAAATAATGTGTAATTGTATGAAATTTTAAATCACATGATAGAAAGTTATGTGAATTAAATATAATCGTTGCAAATGAGTGCAAAGGTCTGTTAAGTTTTTTGGTAAAAATTAGTAGAATGGATTTGTTTTTAAAAATTAATGACTCTATCGATTTATTGTCATGAAAAAGGAGTTAAATAAAAATAAAGTGAGAAAATTGTTAAGGTACTATTTGTGCAAAGAGTACATAAAATTGAGAAAATTGTTAAGATATTTGTACAGAAAATTACAGAACCAAAAAAAAAAAAAAAAAAAAAAGGAATTGGGTTATGCAATTAAATTGCAGAACCCACGTTCTGCAATTAGCAGAACCCACTTTCTATTTGCAGAACGTGAGTTATGCAATTAAATTGCAGAATAACCCACTTTCTATTTGCAGAAAGTGAGTTATGCAATTAAATTGCAGAACGTGCAGAATAACCCACTTTCTATTTGCAGAAAGTGGGTTTTGGTTCTGCAATTTAATTGCAAAAGGGTTCTGCAATTTAATTGCATAATCCACTTTTGCAAATAATAGAAAGTGGGTTATGCTATGAAATTGCATAACCCAATTCCCTTCTTTTTTTTCTTTTTTTTTTTGGTTTTGTAACTTTCTGTTTCCAGAACCCAATTCCCTTCTTTTTTTTCTTTTTCTTTTTTTTTTTTTTTTTTGTCTTTGTCTTCTCCCCAATTATTTCCATTAGCTTGAAGTTTTCCAATTGCGTCGATTAGCTTGAACGCAAGAAGAAGGAAGAAGAAGAAGGCAAAAGGAAGCTAAGGACAATTATGGGTCCATTCCCTTAAAAAATTTAAAAAAAAAAAAAACAACCCCACTACAACAGTAGCCTAATTTTGGACCTCTGTTCCAAATCAACAGAAACCTCTTTATTCTAAATCAGCATAAGACATCTTTCTTCCAAATCAGTAAAACGCGCATTTCTATTTCAAATCAGCAGAAAGCCTCTCTTTTCCATATTAGAAGGCCCCTCTCTATTCAAAATCAACATAAGGCTCTCTCTTCTAAATGAGTAGAGGGACCCTTAGACACCTGTATAGTCTTATTATCTTTAATAGAAACATTTTTATAGATAAAAATAGTTAAAAATTTGTTTAAATGATTATTGTGGAAATCGGTGTAAACGTGTAGCACACTGAAAATGCTATTGTGTCACACCAATTGTCCGAGCATGGTTACTGCAAGGAAAGAATACGAAACCACAATCACTACATGAAATCAGGAAGATAGTAATGCAGTTCGCAAAACCAAAATATAGAATACAACAATGCATGAAATTCTTGTATGGTTCAATAAAATTTGAAGGTAACTGTAGATAGTTACCTGTTTGATGGTATGAAATTTTTATTAATGAAATATATTTGCTAAAAAGGCCAATGGAAATGAAATGGAGTGAGTTTGGTAGTTGAATAAATTGAAATTGTGATTCAAAATAATGTGAGAATGTATTTAATTTTTAAACCAGAAGATACAAGTGTATGTGAAATAAAACTTTGTTACTGTGGTAGTGATTTGGATGAGGGGAAGTTCTTGCCAATAAATTGATGGGAAGAATGCCTTATGTTAAAATCATTGGAATGGCTTATTTTAAAAAATTAATGGCTGTACAAAATTATTGTTATGAAAATATCATATATACATAAATAAAAATTTAGTGAGAAAATTGTTAAGGTATTTGCGGAAAAAAACTACATAAAATATGTAAAATAGTATTAGAATTTGTAATGTAAATTAGATGAAATTTGTGTGATGCTTGAATAAATAGAAATTGGAATTAAATGTTAAAATGTACTGATTTGTTTTATTTATTTATAGGAAAATCTCACTTTACGTTTTTCTTTGTTACTTTGGTTAGAGTTTTCATGTTTTTGTATGCAAACTCATATATTTGATCCCTTTTGTTTTAAATTTTGACATTTTTTTAGTTTCTCATACCGGTTGAGCTATGAACGGTTGAGCTATGAAGTTATTGGTACTTTGTAGTATTTGGACAGAGTTATAACTTATTTGGGTCAGCTAATAATTATTGAAAATTTAAAGTGTTTTGTATTTATTAATATATAAAGAAGGGTGCAATTTTTATTTTTTTTTGTAAGAAAAGTTGATGATTTTGTATGAATAATAAGCGTGAGTATTTTGAGATTTTTAATATTTTTAGTTTTTTGCGATTTACAAATAATTATTGTAATTTTGTAAAAAGAAAGTATTTTACCCATTACTTGTGAGAGGAAATAAATGTCAAAATATGAAAGAAAAAGTACAAAAAATGTAAGTTTATTTACAATATGGACAATAAATGTAATGAGGGTGAAGAGGATGTACTGATTTTTTTTTTAAATTCTAAATCAAAGGTTTTGAGCGCACGCGACATTTTATTTTATTTTTGGTTATGTGTTTTAAAATAAACAATTAAAAATAGAAGTGGGTCAATTTGCTGAATAACAATAAATGTCCCTAAATGAAATAATGCCCTTACTTCCCAAAATCAGAAGATAGACCTCACATAAAAAAGGGAAAAAAAAAAAGAAAAAAGATTGTGCTGATTTGGAAGAGATTCTTTATTCACAGAAAAAGGAAAAAAAAAAAAAAAGTAGCTTATGCTGAGATGAAAAAAGAGAGGTCCGAGGAATAAAAAAAATTGAGAATTTCTAAACTAAATAAGACACTTTCTTCCCAAAATCAGAAGATAGGCCTTATAATAGAAAAGGAAAAAAAAAAAAGACATATTGTGGATTTGAAATAGATGGCCCCAACAATTTTTAGAGAAGGTGGGCTTCCTTCCATAAATTAGCATAAGGGGTGGGCTTCCTTCCATAAATTAGCATAAGGGTGTCTCTCTCTTCTTTTTTTGCTGTGTTTTTTTTTGGCTTAGAACACAAACCACTCATTGAATTTTTAATCTTGCATTTAATATCAATTTTCTGGAAAATTATCTTATAAAAAAGAAATAAGAAAATCATAAAACATACATAGAAAATAAAAGATAATATTCATTTCAGCAAGTTTGATTGATTGAAGGTAAAACGAAATTGTAGTTACTTGAGTTTTTTATTGCAAAAAGCAAACCCCCAATTGAGCAGAAGCCCTATCCAGTTGCCTAATTATTTAGCTACCTTCTCAAAATAATCAGAAAGAGTCTTTTGCCTAATTTCTTGAGAGTTCTGAAACGAAGAAAAGAAATGAAAATTGCAGAAAGGTAGAAATGAGCAAAACCATGTCGTTTTGGGTCTGCTTAGAGTCCTTAGACTTAGGGTCTATTCTTTTCTGGCTATTTTTCAAGAATTATTACTTTTTTTTTAAACTTTACATAAAGAAACAACTTCATTTTTTAAAGAATTCAAAATTAAAATTAAAAATTTCTTTTAAATATCTACTCACATAAATTCAAAAAATAACACAATTATTATACTTTTTAATCTCTCACCTACACAATTTCTCCAAAAAAAAAACCCTCTAAAAAATTTTAAATCCTTAACTAAAATTTCCCCAACACAAGCCAAAAAAGAACAGAGCCGACTGGTGCTGTGAGCACAAAAATTTTGACAATCTCTCTCGCATTTTAAGTTTATATATATATAAAAAATTAATTAATTACTCCCAATTATCCTCCAAGCGAGCAACACAGCCCCCCCCCCCCCCCCCCTCTCCCATGTGCGCCTTCCTTCTGAAAATCGGTAGATAGCCCCCTTCCTTCCCAAATTGACCCTTCCCCATTATTCAATTTACATAATAACCCTCTAAAGTCCAAAAAAATTGGACGAACAAAAAGGATAGTTGGGTAACCCATCTCATAAAAATTTCATTCTTCCCAAAATCATCCCTCTCCAATCAATATATTTACAAATAAACCTACTAAAATCCAAACAAAGTGGACAAACAAAAGGGTAAGACTTGAGTATTTAAGAACCTTTATAGTTGCGATTTATAAAATAATTATTGTAATTTTGTAAAAAAAAAGTATTTTACCCATTACTTGTGAGAGGAAATAAATGTCAAAATATGAAAGAAAAAGTACAAAAAATAGGAAATAAATGTCAAAATATGAAAGAAAAAGTACAAAAAATGTAAGTTTATTTACAATATGGACAATAAATGTAACGAGGGTGAAGAGGATGTATTGATTTTCCTTTTTTTAAAAAATTCTAAATCAAAGGTTTTGAGGGCACGTGACATTTTTTTTTTTTTTTGGTTATGCGTTTTAAAAATAAACAATTAAAAATAGAAGTGGGTCAATTTACTGAATAACAATAAATGTCCCTAAATGAAATAATGCCCTTACTTCCCAAAATCAGAAGATAGACCTAACCTAAAAAAGGGGGAAAAAAAAAAAGGATTGTGCCGATTTGAAAGAGATTCTTTATTCACCGGACAAAAAAAAAAAAAATGGTGGCTTATGCTGAGATGAAAAAAGAGAGGTCCGAGGATTAAAAAAATTTGAGAATTTTTAAACTAAATAAGACCCTTTCTTCCCAAAATCAGAAGATAGGCCTTATAATAGAAAAAGAAAAAAAAGACATACTGCAGAAGATAGGCCTTATAATAGAAAAGGAAAAAAAAAAACAACATATTGTGGATTTGAAATAGATGGCCTCAACAATTTTTAGAGAAGGTGGGCTTCCTTCCATAAATTAGCATAAGGGGTGGGCTGGGCTTCCTTCCATAAATTAGCATAAGGGTGTCTCTCTCTTCTTTTTTTGCTGTCTTTTTTTTTCGTCCAGAACACAAACCACTCATTGAATTTTTAATCTTGCATTTAATATCAATTTTCTGGAAAATTATCTTATAAAAAAGAAATAAGAAAATCATAAAACATACATAGAAAATAAAAGATAATATTCATTTCAGCAAGTTTGATTGATTGAAGGTAAAACGAAATTGTAGTTACTTGAGTTTTTTATTGCAAAAAGCAAACCCCCAATTGAGCATAAGCCCTATCCAGTTGCCTAATTATTTAGCTACTTTCTCAAAATAATCAGAAAGGGTCTTTTGCCTAATTTATTGAGAGTTTTGAAACGAAGAAAGAAATGAAAATTGCAGAAAGGTAGAAATGAGCAAAACAATGTCGTTTTGGCTCTGCTTAGAGTCCTTAGACCTGTGAGCAAAAAAATTTCGACACTCTCTCTCCAATTTTAAGTTTATGAAAAAAAAATCCAAATTAATTACTCCCAATTATCCTTCAGGCGAGCAATACAGGCCCCACCCCATGTGAGCCTTCCTTCTGAAAATTGGTAGATAGCCCCCTTCCTTCCCAAATTGACCCTTCCCCACCATTCAATTTACATAATAACCCTCTAAAGTCCAAAAAAATTGGACGAACAAAAAGGATAATTGGGTAACCCGTCTCACAAAAATTCCAGTCTTCCCAAAATCATCCCTCTCCAATCAACATATTTACAAATAAACCTACTAAAATCCAAACAAAGTGGACAAACAAAAGGGTAAGACTTGAGTATTTAAGAAGCTTTATAGTCTTACCCTGGATAAATGGACAGTAATAATTACTCATTACATATTTATTTCATCTAAAACGTTATAACGACTATTTTTTTTTTTTTTGGTATAAATTAGTCTCACAGAACCACTTTGGAAACAAATTATACTCAGAAAAGTAAGGTCTATCATGACTTTATTTTCTGACTTCTGTTAATTAAAACACAAGAAACAAAAAGGAATTTTTACACAAATCGAGTTAATTCAAGTAAAATTTAGGTTGGACCAGGATAAGAAAAAAATTGTGACTTGATTTGATGGTGAATGCCGCATTTGCGCAAGTCGTTCAGAAGCATCAAATTTCTTTTCAGGATAAATTGGACCTGATTTGCTGCTAGTCGTAATATCTTTGCGGAATGCAAAAGAATTTGCACTTGGACTTGTATTTAAATTTTCCTGCAAAGATATATGTGACTTGGAGTCAATAATAGAGCTATCAGAAACCCGCAAAAGAATTTGCACTTGGACTTGTATTTAAATTTCCCTGCAAAGATATATGTGACTTGGAGTCAATAATAGAGCTATCAGAAACACCAGAGTGAAAATGCTGAGCTAGTTCAATGTCAGAGTAAGATGAAATCTTTGGAGCTTGAACAAAAACAATATAAATGTGGTTGAAATGCAATAAGGTAAATGTCTCATCTGCACGTCAAGAAAGTAACAGAAAATAAGTGCTGCCTGGTATGGTGATAACATAGGGCAAATATCTGCAGCCATGAAAGGAAGACTAATTAACAAAATTTGGGTGCTATTCATTCTAGCATAAAGAGTCTAAAATGAAGCCAGCTCAGTGAAAGGAAGGGCATGTGGGAGAGGTGGAGAAAGTAGGCACAAAAGTGTTGAATCATCATTTTCCCTTTTCAATTTTTCTTTCTAAAAATATGGCAAACACAGAAACAAGATTAAGCCAAAACATCTTTACCTTAGCTGCAATCGTTGTAGCAACTTGAGGGAATGTAGCATCCACACTATCCAATTGCAGAAAAAAAATTTATGTTTCAGCCATAATCAGATGTTATGAAGCTAATGACCACTGGACACTCAACTTACAAGGCAAAACACCTCCCACATAAATTCCCTCAACTCGACAGTAAATAACTTCACATTCTCACAGTGGAAAACCACTTTGAATCCAAGGAAAGATGTGGAGTATCAGTATGGTTATTCTATCAAATAACATCATTGATTTCCTTGGTTTTTAAAACCAAATCTATCATTGTTCTCCTCCCCTTCATTCTACTTTCTTTTTTTTTTTTTTTTTTCATTCTTCAGTAGTTAGAATGGATGAAATCTAAAAGCAAAAGCTCTGAAAGAGAATACGGAAATAAAGATATGACCCATGAAGTACATTTGAACACAAACATACGAAAGAGCAAGCGTTAGGGGCCTCCAAGATCTTGAAGTTTTCACTATCTCTGTAGTCCCATATTATATAAGAAAAGCCTAATGAAGTAAATTTCAATAACAGTAGAAAAACATAGACAACATAAATAAGGAAAGAAAAACTCAGCAGAGACACCAACAATGGTGAGAAGCACTATCAGCACAAATCAGGCCAACAACATAACACCTACCATTTGTAAACAAAGCTAAGGTACATCTAAAGTTTCTATGATAGCCCTTTCAACTAAGCACATCATACAACAAAGGGCACCATTCCAACATACCATTAGATAGGCACACGAGGAAAATGTCATTTTTTACAATGAGAAAAAACTAAAAAGCGAAGCCAACCATCACCAACTACAGCATGAAGCTCACACAACAAACAAAGATAATGAGGTTAATGAATCAAATAAGTCTGAAGATTTTGTATGAGCTCAAAATGAGTTATCAAAGGCAATTTCACATGAAAACCTAAATATAAGAAAAACATGCATGTATGTAATCTTTTATAAGAAAAAAGAAAATGGTTATGGATGAAATGGATGATATAGATATTATACCTTGCACAGGCAATGAGCTGAATCATAGATCCAAACAAAAGAAATGTACATTTAACACCAAACTCACGTTCCTCCGATTCTTTCCAAGCAGTCCATCAAGAAATTCAAAACATTGCAGAGTGCAAACAAGAAAAAAAAAAACTATTACTACTAATATAAACTGTGACAGCTTTGTTTACAGAGAATCACGTGAGAAATGGATTAGGATTCTTGCCTCCGTCTCTATTTCAAAACAGTTTGTGGCTTTGATATCTGAATCTGCATAGGAGGGAAAAATTGCTTGGCTTAGTTTTGTGACCCGGCGTCAGAACAACTCGAAAAGGCCTTTTCAACTTTCTTAAAAACCGGATTTTCATCCCATGATTTCTGAATCTCAAGCTCCCTCACTGTAGCATTTGCTCTCATGCCAAATGGGATCTTGGGCAGGTCTACTGTGTGTTTCTACTGTACCTCGTCCTGCTTTAGCCCTAAAGAACACAAAAAATTTAGTTTAGTTATAGACACAAGATCAATGGCTGATAGGAAACCTCTTCCCCAGGAAAAAAATAAAAAACCCATAACATGTTCAATGGAACCTTACTGCTTCATACATAAGTGATAAATTTTGCCTATGTGCAGGTTTAAGTTATCTGCTTTATCTCGTGTATTGGTATTAAATATTCTTAATCTCAGCAACAACACCTGCACAATACAAATACGCCATGCTAATTTTTGAAATCAAAGGAGAATTCACAGCTCATACATTTAAGGAGGTGACCAAAAAAACAGAGAAGCTATCTTGATCTTAACATTAGTAGAATTAAACATAACTAAGCCTAAAACACCAGGGGGGGAAAAAATCAAGCCAAAAAACTAATCTCACAATATAGAAGACAGCATCCGCAAAATTTAAACCAGAAAAAACCAAAAACATCAGAAAATTCCACAAAAGACAGCACCGCTTTTTCCAAAATACATCAAGAAAGATGAAATTTGGCAGAAATGGAATAAAGGAAAAAAGATGCGTACACTGTCTTTGAAGCTCCTTTGGCAAGAATCAACGGATCATCTGTTTAGGATGGAGACAATCGAGATCTCTTCATTTAGCCCTAATCTTTCTCAACGGATTTTTGCAGGGAAAAAAAATTAAGACAATGGAATTCAAAACAACAAACAAAGTAAGCCAAAATAAATTAAACCTTACACATTTCTGAATAGTGAAGAAACCTGGGGTGAAAAGCAAAGCCTGAGACATTCAGAAGAGAAGAGTGATCATCAAATCAATAAAGCAACATAAGTAACACTGAGAATGGTAAGATTTCAAAACATACCAGAAAGAGCAGCACTTTTTCAATCCAAGGGAAGCGCAACCTGATAAACAGAGCACCTGAATGTAAATTTACACACAAAACATAATAATCTTAATACAAGAAATACTATTATCAGTTAACCAAAGCATCCAAGAAAGATTATCGTTAACCATACATGTAATGAATACAAGACCCATGCTTGCATCCCTCTCCATAACATCAAAGAAAGCAAAGAGCCTAAAAATTTGATGAAAATTATTTGTGTCCATAAACTATAGCTACCGCAACAAGAGACATCAGTATATTTGTGGGTAAAATTTTTGACATCATAAACAGAACCGCAAAACGGACAGGGCGATGAGAAGAGGAAAAACCAACGATGAGAACGGAGGCAAAAATCATAAAAAACAAATAAATAAACGATGATGACGAAGAGGAAGAGGTTAGAAACTCACCAGCAAGAACAAATTATCACAAACGCAAGACGAGGCTTCAAAGAACCGAAGTTCATATTTATATGGATAGCTAATAGCTACTTCAGCCAAATTTTGAAGGTGAACACGTGATTTCTGACGACACAACTTTAATAAGCTCATGTGAGGACCTCACACAACAACTGAAAGAGGTTGAGTGACCAGATTTTACGGTCTGAACAAACATGGGTCTCTGGAAAAGGAAAAAATTCAACGGAAGCAACAGGGAAAAAGAAATTGACCAAGGACAACAAATATGAAAGGAAATGATTAAATCTCATGGGAGGCCAGATAATCCGGGGAAAAAGAAACGTACAAGGCAACGGAGACCCACACCGAAGAACAAAAGCAGAAAAAAGGCACACTCAATCATTTGAGAAAATCGATTCTCCAACCTCGAGTTAAACTCAGAGCTTGGGACTCACCTAATGAGACTATACCCGGAAAGCCACAGAGTTGAAATCAAAGGAGGAACAGAGAGAAGCCATGGAAAGGACCTACGGAAACAGTAAAAGTCAAAGCTCCACCGGTGTTGCTGAAATTTCTGAATTTTTCAGAGCTCACAAACGAAGAAGGAAGCGAAAATTGCAGGAAGGCAACAACCATCAAAACTACGTCGTTTTGCCTCTGCTTAGAGTCCATAGACTGAGGATGTGAGTAAAAAAATTTCGACACTCTCTCTCCAAATTTTTTTTAAAACAAAATAATCCAAATTCGTCTGTTATCCAAGTGGGCAACACAGTCCCACCCACTTGCAACTTCCTGCTGAAAATCAGCATAAGGTCCTTCCTTCCCAAATTGACCCTTTTGTACCATTCAATTTACATAATAACCCACTAAAGTCCAAAAAAAATTGGACGAACAAAAGGGTAATTGGGTAACCCGTCTCACAAAAATTTCATTCTTCCCAAAATCATCCCTCCCCAATCAATATATTTACAAACAAACCTACTAAAATCCAAACAAATTGGACGAACAAAAGGGCAAGACTTGGGAGATTAAGCTCCTTTATAGTCTTACCCTTGATAAATACACAAAGATGTAACGTCCTCCTTAATCAATTCATAATCTATACTTTCAGCTTAATTTTCATCTGGGCAAATAATTCTAGTGATTCTTTCTTTGAAGCTTCATCCGATCCATTTCAATGGCGGATCAGAATACTACTATGAAAACGATGAAGGAAACAGCCCATGTCGCCATTTTACCCTCACCCGGAATGGGCCATTTCATTCCCATGGTTGAACTGGCGAAAACACTCGTCCTCAAACACAACGTCACTGCCACTCTGCTCGTCCCCGGCTCCACCCTTCACGGCGGCCATGGACCGATCGAGCAGCTCCTGAAATCGCTTCCGCCTGGGGCAAACCACGTCCTTCTTCCCCCGCCGGAATTTCACGAATCCGAATCCGATCTCAGGTTCGAAATGCGCATCGCTCTCACAATCCCCCGCTCCCTTCCCTCCATCCGACGAGCCCTGGAATCTTTAACGACAAAAACCGCTAAGTTAGCTGCTTTGGTCGTTGATTTTTTCGGGACGGCGGCGTTCTCCGTGGCTAGGGAAATCCAGGTCTCTGCTTACATGTTCTGTCCGTGTAGCGCCGCTGCCCTGTCTTTATTCATGTATTTGCCAAAGCTGGAAACTGAAGCTTCTCCTCCGCCGCAGCTGATTCAGTTTCCGGGCTGCGATTCGCTCCGGGAGGAAGACTTCCCGTTCCCAGACAGGCAGAGTATTGGGTACAAATGGTTCGTCGAGAACGCAAATCGATACCTAATGGCGGAGGGAATCATGGTGAATACTTTCTCCGATTTGGAAGGCGGCGTTTTGAAAGCCCTTCAAAATAATCCACAGCTCAATTACCCGCCAATTTTTCCAATTGGGCCATTAATCCGGATGGAAACAGATTCCTCTGTTTCCATGAATATTGATCAAGAACTCCTGAATTGGCTGGATCGTAGGCCTCGAGGTTCCATTCTGTTCCTCTGTTTTGGAAGCTTTGGATTACTTTCAAATTCTCAGCTCCGGGAACTAGCACACGGAATTGAGTTGAGCAAGAAAGGGTTTGTTTGGGTCGTCTGGGGCTCTTCCGGTGAATCAATTTCAGCTCTGCCGGAAGGTTTCGTGGAGAAAACGAAGGGACGGGGAATGTTGGTTACGAACTGGGTTCCCCAATCGGAAATTCTCAGCCACAGGTCAATCGGCGGGTTCTTAACGCACTGCGGATGGAACTCTGTTTTAGAAGGTGTCGCGAACGGCGTTCCGATGATCGCTTGGCCGCTCTACGCAGAACAGAGGATGAACGCTGCTATGATAGCTGAGGAGCTGAAAATTGCGTTGTGGCCGGGACGGGAAGGAAACGGTGGCGGGCTGGTGGACCGGAATGTCATTGCGGAAACGGTGAATGAGGTGATGGAAGGTGAGGAAGGAAAGCGGCTATGCCGGAGAGTGAGAGAATTGAAGGATGCGGCGGAGGAGGCGTTGAGCGAAGACGGCTGCTCCACCAGATGTATGGCGGAGCTGTGCCGGAAGTGGAAGAAAACGATCGCTAATTAAATTAGGAAAACTACTCAAAAGTCAAAAGTAGAGGTTAAGGTAAAGTAATGTCTGATTTGGCCGTTTCAATGGCCACACTCAAAGACTTTAACCCAAGAGGATTCCAAATATATATTAATTTGTCTTATTTTAAGAAATGGTTTCTCCGGTCGGTCGCCAACTCCAATGACCTTTCCGGCGATACGCTGGCTTCAGCTCATACATGGTCTCAAAATTTTGTGGAGACCTGTGCCTTTGGTAAATAGTTGTTCGGCCGGACTTAGTCACTGCAACTTCTTCTGTGAGGAAGCACCCTTTTTTAATAAGTTTGGGGGCTATTTTGCCAAGTTACACCTAAATCGTTCGCAGGTTAAATTCCAATTCTGGGAATTAGAATATTGACAATATTAAATTAATAATTAAACAAAAATCTTTTCTTAATTAACTGGACATGTATTCAATTTTCTGCTTATTAATGTTTTACTAAAAAGTAGAAGTATAATTGAGTGCAAACAAATTAATAAATAAAATCATAAGTTTTGTTACTTTGAAATAATATTGGTACTACATTTTTATCACCTCATTTTTGTATCTTATTCATGTGTGTTTTTGGGCTGTTTCCTATCCTGTGGGCTATGACCCAATCCAATAAGTGAAGATCAATATGTGGATCAGAATACCCTTTCGTAGCCCAAAGACTAAGCCTGTGTCATTTCGTTAATTAAATTGGTTAATAATTATTAGTCTTTCTCAAAAATAATACCCCTCGATCCCAATCATAGCTTGCAATATCGAAATCTCATATAGGATTGATTTGGATTACACAAAATATACATATGTAAAATTACGGAAACATTTCTTTGACATAAACCCACGAATGGAAAACTTCGCCGAAAGCTTACAACTCGAAAATACACGTCCTGTATTTCGAATCCAAGACCTAAGGCTACACCCTGAATGAATGATGATCTTAACCCTCATTGGGTAGTTAAAGAGAAATGATTTGTTGTGGAGGAAATGACTAGCATGGATAAAGCCATGAGATATTAATTACCCCATTGTTAGGGTCCAACTGCAGCAGAGTACTCCACTGTTTCTATATGCCCAAAACCCTATCACAATCAATCATGCATCCACACATCACTTTTGACCTAACAATTGGTGCAATGATGTCATTGTTATTTTCATCAAAAGGATACCAACTTTCAATATTTATAGCTCCAACAAGAGAGATGGAGTGAGAGAAGGGAGAGGGGTAGATCCCGACTTTGTTTTCATCGTGACCAAATTAAGAATTTTTTGTTTTGAGGAATAAATTTTTTTCTTTTTTTAGGGTTCTAGAATATTAAGTAGGATAGAAAGGAAAAAAAAAATGTAATGATTAAGTTGTTTTTTAAAATAATGTAAGTAATGAGTAATTATTACGATCTCCTCATTTGGGGGAAATTTATTGGATGCATCGGGCCTATACCCTCAAAATGACAATCTCTCTCCCCCATAATGATTCTGACGGCACCATTCTACATAGTGCAATAGAGGCACCGAATAATCTCTCGTTTTGAAGAGGCTAGATTAGTCGGAAATATAAGTCATTGAGAAGAATAAATGCGTGCGTGTTTTGTAAAAACTGTGGGTTTTCTAGATTAGAGTCTCTAGAAGAATCAATACTACTGATTTTGTGTGGAAGACCAAAAGACTAATCCCTTTCTAGAAGAGCTTTAGAAGATCCAAATTTTTATTTTTTAAAACGTGCGTTTTTACAACTTTCAAAAAATAAAAAAGTTTTGATTTAGCAATAAACCAAAAGAGATCAAAAGGTGTAGCAAATAATTAGGGAGAAAAAAGTATGACAGTAATTAAAAGTAAAGATAACTGTTTTACTATTTTCTTAATTTATGTGTTTTTTGTTTTGGTGAAACTTTTTAAAAAATAGAAAGAAGACATGCGATCACTAAACAACATCGTACGCTACTTATAATTACATCATCTCAACTTATCACACACTACAACTAATGGAATAATTATATGCCCAAAAGATAATTTTTATCCTTTATTTTTCAAGACAAGCCTTATTACTCCATCAGTCTCATATAAAGAGTTATGCATGTTTCGAGTTATTTTACTACTAAACTCTTTTAGAATTATCAAACATTAAACAACGTCACTGGACAGGGACAGTTTTTGGGGGAGTTCAAAGGGGTCTCAAGACCCCTCCAACTCTCACATCATCCCTTATATATCTATATATTTATATGTTAAGTAAATTTATTTACTCGTGTGGGAAAGATTTTTTTGCATTAGACACTTTTTATATATTTTCTTTCTGGCTATCGTCGCTCGATGTTTTGGTTTTCTTGGCTTACCGGCCGTTTTGAAATTTCTCAACGCCCGGCCACAAAATTATATTAAAGGGAAACATTCCCGGCCAACCAATCTGGCGGTTGGCCGCCAACCCTACAAAAACCATTGAGAAAAAACAAAAAAAAATTTCAGAAAAAACCAAAGTTTTTAAAAAATCCAATTCAAATTTCAATTAATTAAGATGATTAGCTAACCTTTTGAGAATTAATTACGTACTTGGCCAGCTTAATTAATTTACGCAAGGCATTTCTTATTTATAGCAGGCCGACGGTTTAACCAATCTTCTAAAAAGAAGGCGTGAGGATTTAGGCTACCCTCTACAGTTTGGTTTCCACTTCGCCAATGAACCTCTTGACAAGGTGGAGGGTTTGACGATCTGACAATAATATTTTAACAAGTAAATTTGATATGCGTGTTATAATTAATACACGTGGAGATTTGTTTTTTCTGTTAAAATTAACTTCTCAAGCTAAAAATCAAAATAAGAGCTTCATAAAAAAACAAAATCTAAAAAAAAAAAATCAAGAGCCAAGCTAAAACAAAACTAGCACCTGCCATATATTTATTTCTAACTAAAATTAGGAAAATTTCAAACTATCATATCCACCATTATTTTCTAACACACACATATATATATATATATATTCCAGAAATGAGTAGATTATATTCGTAATATATTTGATGGATCAAATGATCCTATAAAGTGGTTAACATAGACCATTGATTTCCTTCAACTTCAAAACTATAGGAAAAACACGAGCTCCATCTATAACTTGATAAACACTAGCATTATACATTGATAATAAAGTATAAAAAAAATAAAAATAAAACTTATACATTTAAACTACCAGTACTCAAAGAAAATATTACATGTGATAGAAGTTAAAACTAAAGAAAAAAAAATTGTTCCTAAAAATTTCATCTTTGCAACACATCACACATTCATACTAAATCTATCTTCTTTTTTTGAAATAGAGGTAACCATAAACTCACTGAGCACGAACTATACCTTACACTCATATCGAATATACCACCTGCTATTAAATTCGGCTCTCAACCAACATGAATCTACCTTCTGCTATTTTTTTTCTTTTTTCTTTTTCACCTTCATCTTTCCACCTCGATTGCAAAGAGGTTGACCCACTCAGCTGTTGGAAATTTAAAGAAGGGCAGGCAACGAATTAATTTCCCTCAAAACACGTAAACTGAAATGATAAAAGAAAATAAAAAGAAGGCAATTTAAAGAAGGGAGGCAACGAATTAATTTTTGGCAAAAAATCACATGTTAGATATAGTACTGGCATGGTGTCAGCCATGTTTGCTCGATCTGCAGAATCATAGCATATTAGCATGCATGCCTTGTCTATGCATTACAACCGTTGGCTCCGTTTTTTTAAAATTTTAGTGAACCAATAATTGGAAGGAATAAACGGAAAATCAGATATTTTAAGATTAATTGTATGTGTTTTAAGCGCAATGGTGTAGAGATAGGGTTAGCAGTTCATGTCGTATCCAAATTAGTTGGTTCGATTGCTGAGTTGTCGTGTCGACATCCCGCAACTCTATTCCTACCTGTTTATATATTTTAAATACTAATACGTTAACCCTAATTTACTCAAATTTGCATCATGTGATTATGACATAGAATATAAACATTGCACCTAATTGCAACATTCTCAGGAAAAAAATCAAGCAATACTCGATGACTTTTTATAAATTTAGTGAAGTGGCATCATCAATTTCTTTTTGGGGCATACTATTTGCAATGATAATTTTACTATTTGTAGTAACATTTTTTGGTGAAAAGTCTATTTTGCCCTTTAGCTAAAAATAAATTTTTTTTTTTTACTTTCCATATTACACGATAAGTAAACAATCTATACATTTTTTACGTAAAGTTTGTTTGTTAACAGAAAAAAATCATGTCTGGCTCGAGATTGTGCCAAAAAATAGAAAATATTTTGCCAAAAATCTCGTCATTGACAAAAATATATTCCAAAATCTCGTTCCCTATTTGCAGTAACATTACCAAAATACTGCCTAAAGTGGGCTGTATTTTGACCCCGCCCACTACCTCAAAATACCACCCCAAGATACCGCCCAAAGTGGGTGGTATTTTGGGTAGTATTTTGATCCAAAATACCGCCCTCTTTGGGTGGTATTTTGACCTCAAAATAACACTCATCCAAAATACCGCCCACTTTGGGCGGTATTTTGGGAAAAACTCCCGAGGTCTCACCCCCTATGTGCAGGAACATTTTTAAGTTGGATCCGCGAAAGTTATGATTTGATTAAGTTGTCTTTGATTCCACGTTAGAAATGTTAAAATTTCAAAAGAGAAGAAAATAACATGTTACCCCTATTTTTTTTTTAAGCCTAAAGGGCAATTTATACAGTTTACCCAAAAATGTTAATGTAAATAGTAAAATTGTCACTGCAAATAACAATTCCGATCTTTTTAGCGTACTACAAAAACTCTGAAAATGATGCCAACACAAAAAATAATAATAATAATGATAATTACACAATGATAACAAAAACTCCAAAGTCCACATATGATTCACGTGTAAACGCTAATATTATTACTGTTATTATTGAATTATTGGCAATTTAGGTCCCACTGGCCCCACCCACTCCGGTCCAGAAAATATTATTCGTAAAAAAAAAAAATTTACTTGGTAAGAGTGAAACATTAATTCAAAGTTGACTTCCTCTCAAAAAATAAAAAATTAAAGTAGACTATTTTAATAAAATAGAATGAGTAATTGTTATGTATAAGTAAGAGAGAAAAGAAAAAAAATTAATTAAATACATCCGTTACATCCTTGAAAGCAAGGGCGGAGCCACCTTGCTTAATGGGCTCTACCAGAACTCTTAATTTTATTTTATTTTTCTTTATAAATTTTAAAATTTTTTGTATTTTATCCAACCAAAATTAAAATAATAAAGGTAAATATTTATAACAAATAATTTTGCTCCCTAGATACTCAGGGTCTAACTCCACCCCTTCTTGAAAGTAATATAGTAAGCCAATAATAAATCAGTAATTTAAATTCATTTATTCGAACATTATCAATTGTAAACGTTGAGAAAAAGAAAGAAAGAAAAAAAAATACAGTCTCGTGGAGATCACGTCACCCACACATCACTTACAGGTATTCATTCCTAGAATATTAAGAATTCTTGGACTAGAAAATTAACCAACTACTTTCGTTCTTCATTCGTTTTTTTGACTGGATTAACATTGGAAAAGTTCCGTAGCCGACACTATAAATTTCAACCCTTTTTCAGTTTTTGACACCCCCCACCCCCCACTATAAGTTTGTCATCATTCATTCGTGCAGCAAACTGGCTTGATTTTCTCGATTTGTGCATGTCATTCAAAAAAAAATGCTAAACTTATCTGTACCGTATCAATTTTATCTACCATCTCTAAAGGAAAGCAAAGTCACACAATTATTACATGAAAAGACTTATTTTAACATATTAGTTTTCGCATCAAGTGGAAATGGATAACATATGTTACTGTTTCGTTATTAAATAATTTCATCGTTAAATCAATGATTATATAATAGAATTGTGGTTTTACCCATATTGGTAGGGAAAATTACACTTACTTCCTGTAAAGTTTAATTAAATTACAAATTAGTCATTGTGATTTCTAACAATTGCTGTTGTTACAAAAAATAAACACAAACGACGGAAATATATTTGTTTTTCATAAGATATTTGAACTGTTCTGGAGGGTATTTGTAATTTTTAAAAAACCTTAAGAATTTGTAATTTGTTCAAAATTCAGGGGAGGTGAATGTAATTCGTCCATATTAGCGTGAAAGATTACGAGGTTCAGACATCCTTGTGACGATGGCAGCAAGCCACCTACTCCACTAATTATTCTATTCGCACCCTCCCTCCCACCACAATATTTATTTTATTCTATTTTTCACCTTATCTTTATTATATAGTTTTTTTTATAATTTAATATATAATCCATATAAGTCCAAAATCCATGGAATTTAGTTTAAGTAATTGGTGATTAATTAAGGTTTTTTTTTTTAAATTTTATTGTAGACAAGTTAGATAAAGATTAGTTCATTACCTTCCTTTATGCAAAATTATGATAACGAACTCTACTAGCTCAATAATTGATAAGGTGAAAATACTTTTATTATTGTTTATTCTGTTTTTAAAAACGATATTTATTTTTTTCTACTCGAAGAGTTCATTTTAAAATTGTATATTGTAACTCATAACGTTTGTACCATCAAAATTTTTTAACGGAACGACAAGAGTATACGTTTCTCAAAAAATTCACTTTCAAGTTGTATCTTGTAACTCATAGCAGTTATACTATTTCTAATATAAATATTTTATTTTTAATTGTAAGAGTTTTAGATTAGATAGAGAATAGGAGGTTTCCTATGAGCAGCTTAAGACGACGGTATTTTAATAATTAAAATTTAATTTTCATTTTTTCATCTATATATAATAGATAAGAGATTAAAACTAATATATGTGTTATTTTCATTATAGACAATACTCGTACCCCTAAAATTAATATACACGTTATAAAGAATTGCTAAAAGTGATTCAATAAAAGCTAAATTCAATATATAATATAATAGACTCTAAATTCAATATACGAGACATTGAAAACTAAACTTATAAATGCGACACGTCCACAATTTCATAAATTCAAAACGGTGAAATACTATGCACGGCCAAGACTTGGAGCACTGCTACTGAGGCTCTGTTCTCTTGTGGCTTTGGTAGAGAATCATCACTTTTTTTTTCCAAAACTTTACACAAAGAAACAACTTTACTTTTTCAACAATTTAAAATTAAAATTCCCTCTAAATACCTACTCACATAAATTCAAAAAAAAAACACAATCATTACACTTTTTTATCTCTCACCTACACAATTTCCCAAAAAAAACTTCCCTCCAAAAAAAAACTTCCCTCTAATAAAATTTCCTCTAACAAAGCCACAAGAGAACAGAGCCTGAGTGTTTGTAGAGCTCCACACGTGGGCTTCTAGATGAATTGCGCAGAATACAGTATAGTGATAATTGGTCATGTGGAGAAAGTGATTGCTCTACAAAACATGATGGATAAGAAGTCTAGTCTACATTTGCCACTTCATAATTATCAATTATGCATTACAAAAATAAAATGTCAAATTATTTTAGTAAAATAATAAATTCATTATAATATTAATGTGTTATAACTGTCTAAATGTTTTTATCGCATAAGGAGGAGAATAAAAAAATGAGATGGACATTGCTTTAACCAGTGTTTCATTCATTTATGAATATGAGATATTTTTCATTCATATTTTTAGCCCACGCACCAAACGCATCATCTTTCTCGAAGGAAAAGCTTGTTTCAAAAAATTATTCAAAAACATAAATAAAAATAATAATTACAAATTAACTATTTTAAAATTTACTAATGACATAAAATTGAATAAAAAACATTATAATCTTTACATAAACACTTCTAAAGGTCGCTAAAACTAAAAAGTAAACAAAGTTAACCAAAAACATAAAAATATTTATAGTTTCTGGCTGAAATTTAATTATGCACAAACTTTGGATTTCCACTTGTTGGCCACCTGTGCCAGTGCCTTAGTGGAAGAGCCACCGTCGCTCAGAACCTTAACCGCCGCCTCCTTCAGCTCCCTCATCCGGCTCCTCACCTTCTTCCCTTCCTCTCCTTCCATCAACCCTTTCACCGCATTCGCCACCTCCACCCTCCCCACCACCCCGTTCTCCGCCGCAGCCTTCGGCCTCAGCGCCACCTTCAGCTCCTCCGTCAGCATCACCGCGTTCATCTTCTGCTCTGCGTACAGCGGCCACGCGATCAGCGGCACCCCTTCCGCCACGCTCTCTAGCGTCGAGTTCCACCCGCAGTGCGTCAGGAACCCGCCGGTGGAGCCGTGGGCGAGGATCTTAGCCTGAGGGGCCCACGACGGCACCAGAAACCCTCGCCCTTTGACTTTGTCGGCGAACCCTTCAGGTAGGAAAGCCAGCGGGTCGTTCGGGCCGTGGGCGCTGAAGAAATTGGCGTTCGAAACGCCGTCGTTTGGGCTACGTACGACCCAGAGGAATCTCTGTTCACTCAGCTCTAATCCCAAAGCCAATTCTGTTTGCTGTTGTTTGGAGAGGGTCCCACCGCTGCCAAACGAAATGTACAAGACGGACCCACTTGGCTGATCGTTCAGCCACTTCACGCACTCTTCTTCTTCCTCCGGTTCCGACGACGTCGTGTTTTTACTCTGAATCAGCGGGCCGACCGGGTAAACGGGTGGGTTATCGGGCTCCGCCGCTTTTCTTTCCTGCAAAACTTTTAGCGGGCCGGGCTCCAAATCCTCGAAGCTATTCACCATGATGCCTTCCGCCAGTCTGTATCGACTCGCGTTGTGAAGAAGCCATTTGTAGGCGTCCTTCTTCCGGTCCTGGGCCGGGTCGAGAAGGTCCCTTCCATGAATGGGCACCGAACCCGGAATTTGAATCGGGTCGGGTAAGTCACGAAACTCGCAATCCACCATTTCGTGGAGCTTCGGCAAGTAGAGGAAGAACGACAGCGCCGTGGCTGTCGACGGGTAGAAGATGTAAGGCGAGATACCAAACTCCCCGGCAACGTCGAACGCGTCGGTTCCGAAAAGATCAACGACGAGAGCGGCTAGCTTGGTGGAAGCCATTAACGACGGGAGGGCTTCCCGGAGTTGAGGAAGGGAGCGGGCGACGGTGAGGGTGATTTTGGTTTCGATTCCGGCGTCGTCGGTCAAGTCGTCAAAGTTAACGGGAGGGAGAACGACGTGGTCGATGCCGGCGGGAAGTGCATTGACGAAGGACTGCTGTGCCAGGGAGAGAGGCCCGTCGGTTGCGATGATTAACGTGACGGTGAAGCTGTGTTGGAGGATGAGCCGCTTGGCGAACTCCACCAGAGGGATGAGATGGCCCATCCCCGGCGACGGCAAGATGGCGATGTGAGGCGGCGGATTTGGTGTTCCAGCCATGATTGTTTGAATTATTTTTTCCGGCGATATATGAGTACGAGAAAGAGGGAAGGAGGAAAGGTTGGAAAGTGAGTTGGAGGAGGAAATGTGGTTGGTATTTATAAATGCATAATATTGTGTTTGGGGTGATATTTTTAATTAATTTTGGTGGCCGATGGGTTTTATTGAGGTGGGAAATCAGCACATTTTTAGGTTAGTGTTAGTATGGGGAGGAGATCACGTATTCGAGATATTCTTGTAAGATTTTGTTGAAATTATTAAAACGTTTGAGTCGATGAAATTACTTTTTTTACAAATATTTTTCAATAAAACGATACATTTTCACTAATTTTGATAGAATTAAACATAATATCTTGAGCACGTGATGCACACTTATTATTATGTGGATATTCGTTATACAAAGTGAATAGGATGAATAGAGGTGGTTATTTATATATATATATATATATATATGTGTGTGTGTGAAATTAGTTCACCACGATAGAGAAAATTACTATTTACTACTATCATATTTTCGTCATTAATTATAAATACAGATGAATTACCAATCTGGCTTTGGTTAATTCATCAAATTGTTTACCAACTTTTTACGGCAAATTAAAGTATAATTGATGAGTGAACCAAATTTATGGGCCGTAAACTAATTTGATGGAACATGTATTAAATTTGAGTCTTTTTCCATTGAAAAATCATTCAATGTATAAGTTGTATTATTCTAGTGTGACAGACATACCGAATAAATTTATTTATTTATTTCTTTCTTTCTTTCATTTCTTGTAAAGTTGAAAAACTTTTATCAAATTTTCTTGACTAGAATGTCGGGTAAATAGTGGCACTATTTACCGACATAAAATATAATTGTATGATTACATGTGTATTAAACTAAAAGGTAAGAATCATGTAAATTAACAAAAGTATAAAGTGTTGTGTAGGGCAGCATACTCCATAAAACACTTTTCGCGGCAATGGATCAATTTCGTGAGAAGCCCATGGCCGAGCTTCAAATGGAAACTTATGAATATAGGTCATCGGGAAGATATACTTGCGGGCTGTAAATGATTAAGGCGGCTCTTTAATCGAGGAAGAGGTTATGAATAGTTAGCCAAAAATCTAGTTATTGAATTTCGGTCTAGTTCATTGGCTAGAAATGAATATATTTGTTGAATTATGGCCGACTCCAATTTCCGTAAGGACCACGTTGGAGCGTTGGCATATAAATACTCATAGAGTATTTCCACTTTTGTAATTGATTTCCGATTTGTTAAGTGAGATAAAGTTACACTTGTATTTTACTTATTTGAGCGTCGAAAAATCCAAGAAAGTTAATTCCCGATTGCAGAAAACTTGGTCGAGAGAGTTCGCTGACCCTGGTGGAAATTCTAGTCACAACATTTATAAAGTGTGTAAACTATTTTTCTTGCGACAAAAACAAAGAAATTCTACGTTGCAACTAAGTACAAAAGGTCTTGGATTAAACGTCATTATAAAAATCCAAATGACTATCTAAATGTGTCATAGTATGGCTGTTACGTTCTCATTTCGTCACCTACGCATTCAAGGTAGGCCCACACCTTTGGAATGCCTTTTTAGAAAGGGAAAAGAAAATTAGGGCTTTGATGATATTAAACCAAATATTTTACCCACGTTTACCCATAGTTAAAGAAGAAAAAAATATTAAAAATGACAAAAATAATCATAGTAATTAACCACCGGCAAATTGTGATTTCAAATATATAAAGGTAATTTTTGAGCATTTAACGAAAAAATCTAGATTTTTTTGTCACTCTAATATCTTTTTCTTATCGTTATAAAAAAATCGGGAGGGAATAAAAAGTAAATTAATAATAATACATGAGGTTTAATTAAGGGTAAATTACATTTATCCCTTTGAAATTCGTAAATTGAGAACAGAAATACAATCATTATTTGGACCGAGCAATAACATAATAATTATCTTCGTTGGTTTCGTCTAATAACATACTCTCTTCTTGTTACGGGCCTTTTTTGTTACTTTAAAAAAAACAAAAAAATTAAACATATTATCGGAGTTTCAGAAAATCTTGGAAATTTTTTTTTTTGGGTAGTTTCTAGGAACCTCATCAAGGGGTTAAATCATTTATGTCATGGATAAAATAATTTCAAATTGTGATGAATGGGGGTGATGCAAGGGAGACATCATGCTGATGTCATCAATGGATATGGGTAGCTGTAAGCTGAATAGTAGTAGCAAATAGATCAATCATGCGTGGGTGTTTTTTCTGAAATTCAATTCAAATGGGGTCTTCTGGAAACTCAATTTTAAATGGTGGAACAGAAGATAGAGAGATAGCCATCCACCACAGTGGCCGTGTTGGAGAGGGGAGGTGTCCCCTTTTGTCAAACCCACCATTTAGTACTATTTAATTGCCGACGGCTTTTTTGGCTCAGTGATATTTTATTGTGTCATTTATTCGAATGTTCTGCGTTCACATCTCTAACTACCCATCTAGTCGCTGACGATTAATCTCACTAGAAGTTAAGAGGTGGTTCAGCCGCCGCAAAACTCAATAAAAGGGTGTTGGATACATGATACTGGTTGTAATTGGGTCATGTTTTGAATTGATAAATTACTTATAACGTGTTATGTTTCACAAAAAATATACAGTGCAACTACTGGAACAAAAAGTTCAGATTATTGATTATTATACTGCTGAAAGTCTCGCCCCACATGATTGATTCAAAAAATGTATTAGGTTTGATTCAAATTTTTGTATCTGTCTCAGAGAGTGTCAGGAGACATATATTCCTAAAGATAAAATAAAAAATGATAATTGTCGCTATTAAGCAATTACGGCCATTTAGGAGGTGGAGGGCAAATTCGACATAGACAATAAGTTGACGCCCACCATTCATCCAACAATCTTCTATACTTTAATACCAAAATGGTCGTCAAAACCAAAATTTCCAATCTCACGTTTTCTTCTCTAAATTGAAGCAAAGTGCCATTCACAAGAAAGAAAGGTTCCATGCCCATCAAGTTCTATAAATAATATGACGTGTTTCAATTCATCACTTCACTTCTTTCGTCACAATTACAGAAAAGAAAATCTTGGTTTTTTTTTTTGTTCATTAAAATCTTGATTTCTATAGTTTGATGTTGTAAGTTGCGTACTAATCCTAAATGAATGTGTCTTAATCTTAGAGCTGTCAATTTGTCACCCGACGCGGATTCGACAATATATAAATTGGTTATGGTTGAGCCTCGGTGGGATCGAAGGTTATATGAGTTGATCCGAATAACACGAATAATTAAACAAGTATGATTATGATTGAAAATATCGATACGTGAACCTGTCAACCCGATCCCAACACGAGTGATTTACACTACAACACAAAAATACGACACAAACTCGAAATATTGGCAAGTTAAATGGACCAATACAAATAATTAAACAGGTGAGATTATGATTGATGAGTGTTAACACGGGAACCTGCCAACCAAAATCTGATAACCCGACTACAATGCAAATTGCCATCCTTACTTAATCTAATACCTCGATGTGACAAAATTAACTTGTCTCCTTTAAATTTGATATTCCAGCTATATTTGAATGACTTAATAAAAAATATCCTATCTGGATGGGCTTCGTAGATGAAGAGTAGTAACATATTACTCATGAGGTATATTCTAATCATCGTGTTTTTATAATAAAATTGCTTATAACGTATTAGTTTCGTGTTAAATTAAAATTTGAGGTTTCTGTGAAGAAATAAGTGCATGATTATTCAATCCATTAACATGTCAATATTTTGTTACTAAAAATTCTCATAAATTTGTATAGTAATATGTAATTTAGTAATTTGTTTCATCTAATATAAAGATTTTTATTTATAAAAATAAAAAAATATCCCAATAAAAGAGTTCAGTTTTAATTTGTTTACATTGCATACATCTATTAATATAATAATATATAATTCACAATTAATCCTTACTTAAAAGTAAGACTATAAATGAAAAATATAGTATCGAATTATTTATTTTAAGTGTTGTATTTTACAACCTATGATAAGTTGTACATTTTTTAAACTGTGTTCTTTTGATATTAATTCTTAATTGATATTAAATTAGTATAGTAAATTTATTTAGTGAATTTAATAATTAAGAAGTAGTTAAAAAAATGAGGATCTCTTTTGGATTTCAGTGACATATATATTCAAATAATCTAATTATTATTATTATCTTGTGATTTGAATTAGGTAAGAATGAAATCAGAAGCTGATTTCCAGAAGATTCCTTCCTATTTCAATCAATCAACTCATTGATTAAGTTTCTAATATTTTTATTCAACAGATTGAAGAAAATATATAATACAGAATAAGGCTTTATTCGCAGTTTTTTCTTTTTATTGCCTCATTTGGAAAAACTGTACAAAGTAATTAAATTACGCCGAAGAAAAAAAAAAATCACGAAAATTTTATTTGTATTTCTAAAAAATGCGAGATATCCTACTATAAAAACACGATAAAGATCTCTTACTACTTTGACAAACATAGTGTTACAAGGCAATGACTTGTAGAACGTTAACAAGAATTTACGAAATTATGTATAAATTTGACGTTAATATACTAGTCGAAATCCAAATTTATGGTCCATGTTCCGTGTTACCGCTTGAACTATGATTCTCACTACTAATCACTTATGCTGATGGTTATAATCCAACAAATTCTATCTAAGGGAACTTTACTTTCAATAACTTAAAATGTTATCCTATGTATTTTGCACATTGTAATTATGTTTTTAATGCACCAAACTAATCAAGAACAAAAATTCAATAAGTTTGGTTATCCCATATCTTTTGCATATACATACTTTGACTATGTAAAAAAATTATAATTTTTATCCATCAAAATTACTAGACTGTAATTGCTATAGTGAGGGTATAAAAAATAACTTTTCCATTGTTAGGAAGATTATGCAAGAGTGGATTATGCAAAAAAGAAGACGAAAAAATGTCTAAAAATTATTGAATGCATCCACTGCATTTTCAAAACGGAATTGATATTTGCAGCGACGGAATCGATATTTGCAACGACATTTTTGCGTGAAAAGACCGAAATGCCCTTGGGGTAAAAAAAAATTTAAAAAATTTTAAATTTTTAATCTGTTGGAATAAATTTAAAAAAAAAAATTTCGGAACCATCGCCGGAAACCGGCGATGGTTTTGGCCTAAACCATCGCCGGTCGCCGGCGATGGTTTATATTTGTATAAATCATCGCCGGTCTCCGGCGATGGTTTTGTGGAAAACCATCGCCGGCGACCGGCGATGGTTTAGGCCAAAACCATCGCCGGTTTCCGGCGATGGTTCCGGAATTTTTTTTTTTTAAATTTATTCCAACAGATTGAAAATTTTAAATTTTTTTAAATTTTTTTTTACCCCAAGGGCATTTCGGTCTTTTCAAGCAAAAATGTCGCTGCAAATATCGATTCCGTCGCTGCAAATATCATGCCCCTTTCAAAATTAGTACAACCAACTAATAGTAAAATATAAATTTAATTTAATTATCGTTTTTGGGACTCCGACCTGTCGGATATGATAGATTAAGAACCTTGCAAAACAGAAATAATAATTTATGAGCGGATACACTATATAATATCTCATAAATGTCGGCTATGATAGTTCCTTGTTCATGCTTCAAATTTGGAAACACTTGCCACGCAAATTTGAGACCCAAAAAAAAAAAAAAAACTCCTCGCTTTGCTGCTCAAACACAAGACGAAAAAAGCTCTCATTGATTTGTTCCTCAAACTTGATAAAAATAAATCTCTCATCATTTTTTAAAACCAATTTTAACATCTTTGTTCGTATCCATGATTTTAAAAATTTATTTCATAAACATATTTCCAAATCCCGTGGTAACAAACATGATTTATCCGTAAAGTGAGAGTGGTAGTAGTATAATATATACACAATTATGTACGGATTGGGTCCGACATCATCAACTCAAAAAATGGTTGTAACTTTCGATCTTGGCGTCCATCACAATTAACACCACCTTTTTGTCACATTGATTGATACATCATATCAGTTTTTTTTTTTTTTTCTTAATTATTTGTCCAAAGGTGGGGCGGCGGGTTTTTTCCCCAATATTTATATTAGGGCCAAAAATTACCAAAATAATCCTTTTTTTTTTTCATTCCCAAAATATAAAAAAACGAAGTTGGGAGATTCGTTTTCAATAAAAACGAATCTCTCAACTTCGTTTTCTTCAAGAATAACAAAAAATAATAATAATAAAAAAAATCTTTGAAGAAAACGAATACATGGAATTCGTTTTCTTTGGAAAACGATCATGAATTTGTTTTCTTTGGAAACGAATTCCTTCCTTTTTTTTATTTATTAATTTCAAATTAATTTTTTCCTTTTTTGTTTTTTTATTAATTTTATTAATTCAAAAGAATCCCCATAATTCGTTTTTGAGTTGTTATGAAAAAAACAAAATATAATTATATAACTGAAATTTTAAATTGTAATTTAATAAAATTTTAGAGGAAGTAATTTTCAGTATTTTTTGAAATGGTGGTCAATTACCTTTGTCTTCTTTATTCTTTCCATTTTCTATATTATCGCGCCTGCCTAATCCCACTAGTATTCCCTATGCAAGATCATTTAAATTAAAAACAATTAAAAATGGAAACATCAATATCGGTCTAATGTTATTTCTATTTAAGAAAAACGAATTTATGAGTTTTGTTTTTAATGAAATTAATTATTTTTAAAACATAAATGTGTGACTAAATTTTTAAAGATAAATAAATTCCCCAAATTCATTTATACGGAGATTTTATGTATTTCAAAAAATGCTGTAAATTACTTCTTCTAAAATTTTATTGAATTACAAATTAAAATTTTAGTTATATAATTATGTTTTGCCTTTTTTTATTTTTTATAACAACTCAAAAACGATTTACGGGGGTTCGTTTTGAAAACCCTATAATTTGTTTTTCATTAAATAATATTTATTTTTTAAAAATGAATAAAAACTTAGAAACATGTTGGTGAACCGTTTTCAATGAAAATAATTATTTAATTTTTTTAAAATTCGTTTAAATATAATTATTTTTATTTATTTTAAAAATCATTTTAGTGGAATTCGTTTCTTAATAAAATTAATAAAAAAAAAGAAAAAAATTAATTATGAAATTCGTTTATTAATGCAATTACTAAAAAACAAAAAAGAAGGAAAACGAATGTATGAAATTCGTTTTCAAAAGAAAACGATGCAAAGAAAACGAATTCCATGCATTCGTTTTCTTCAAGAATTTTTTTTTTTTTTTTTGAAGAAAACGAAGTTGGGAGATTCGTTTTAAATGAAAACGAATCCCCCAACTTCGTTTTCTATAGTTTGGGAATTTTAATTTTTTTTTGTTTATTTTGGCAATTTTATGCCCCAAAAGTTAATATTAAGGTAAAAAAATCGTGGGGCGGCATATATAAAAGGGTGAAATGCACCAAATACTACTTAACTATCGGCTTTTGCAAAAAACACCACTTTTCTTTAAAAACTGCAACTACAAGCACTTTACTTTTAAAACGTGTGCCTAGTACCACTCTGTTAGTCAATTCCGTTAAGTGACTAACAGTCAAAAAAAGACAGGGGCAAAATTGTCATTTCACACGTTGCGGCACTGTTCATCGTCTTCCCCAAAAATTTTCCGTGCCGGCCGATAGATTATAATTAGGGTGAAATGCACCAAATGGAGGATTGAAAGATGAAACCCAGCATCCTTAGCTTCCGATTATAATTATAATCGGAAGAAGAAGAAGCAGAAGGGAAAAAAAAATGGCCGATGAACAGTGTCGGAAAATTTTGGGGGAAGATGATGAACAGTGCCGCAACGTGTGAAATGACGATTTGCCCCTGTCTTTTTTTGACTGTTAGTCACTTAACGGAATTGACTAACATAGTGGTATTGGACGCACGTTTTGAAAGTAAAGTGCTTGTAGTTGCAGTTTTTAAAAGAAAGTGGTATTTTTTGCAAAAGCCGATAGTTAAATGGTATTTGATACATTTCACCCTATATATATATATTTCTTAAATGAATTTCATTCCAAAAAATCCAATAATTAAGTATTTTGTTATTCTTTTAATGAACCGAAATGAATCAAGGGCGATGGTAGTCAAGAAACTAAAATTTTTTTTTTTTTTTTTGCCCTTTTTTGTTGTGTTGAGCTGATGATATTCTTGTACTTTTCTTATTGGATTAATTTAGGAATCACACTAATTAATCATCTAAGAGTTTGATGCAGTTCGTTACTTTGTGAAATTGATCGTTACTTTTGTCTTGATTATGTGCAAAAGGAATTTCAAGACTGCATAGGGAATATCCATTTTTAATTCTCTTGGGATTAAATATAATTATTGAAAAGTTCATGAGTTTATTGAGTAGTAGTATTATATTGGATTAATTAATTAAGGTTTGAATAATGATTAGCCGAATAAGAAAGTTGTAATTAATTAAATTAATGCAACCACCAACAAAATTTTAGTTTAATATAATTGTTTATGAGTTATATAGGTATAATTCGGACCATAACTCTTTCAATGAAATGAAATGAAACTAATATAATATATTATTTCGTCCCCTCTCTATCTCTATTTCTTTCTTCTTTTATCTTTTGAGACGCGTGACCAGAGAATTTTAATTCTACCACTTCAGAATTTTCATGATGCCATATCTCAAGGCCGTCAAATTTTAGTTTTTGTGTGCCGCGGAGGAGTAGAAATTTATTTTAGTGGGGCACAATATACATTTTATGACCAAAAAAGTTGTATTTTAAAATAGGGTTAAATTAGAAAAAAAATTACAAAAATAATATAAGAGAAAGAAAATCAAATTTATTTAATAATTCTTTTACGTTTTCGCTTTGAATGCAATTTTAGTTATAATCAATGTAAATTTTACTAACACTCTAGAAAAAAATAATCATAACATTAATACAATTTGAGTATATGTTGTGAATCTTACTAATACTCTAAAAAAATAATTATAACCTTAATACAATATAGTTATGTTGTGTATTATTTATGTTTAAATTTATAATTTTTTTAAAAAAATAGTGGGGACATAGTATATTATTTTAACAAATTAAAAAAGAAATTATACTAAATATATAAATGGCGGTGGGGTCCCCAGGGGCACTTGCCCCCATGCTAAATCCGCCACTGTGTGTGTGTTTTTCTTTCCCAAACAGCTTTCGCAAAAACTTGTATTCGACGCGTGTTTAATCGTATGACGGCATGCCTATTGATTTTAGTTTTTAAAGTATCATAATTATTTCATACAAACACAGGTAAAGTCTCGGGTATCAAGTTTAGCCTTTAATATATTGATCGCAAGTTTAGCCTCCAGTACATGTATCAAGTTTAACGGTTGATGTATAGTGGCTATGAGTTTAACTGCTGAAATATTGCTTATCGAGTTTAAAGTCTATGATGCATTGCTGAGTTTAGCTTCTTGTTTATCGAATTTAGCTACTGACATATCGCAGTTGGTTTTAGCTATTGAAATATCGCATATCAAATTTAGCATGTGGAGTATTGAGTTTATTTGATAATATATCGATTGTTTATTGGGTTTCGCCTTTGATGCATATGTTATTAAGTTTAGCCTATGATACATATGCTATCGAGTTTAGTTTCTAATATATCAAAATTATATTAAAATAATAAATTTTGAAAAAATATGCGTACCAATATATCGGGTGAAATATTGCATGTCGAACCGTCCGTAATTGCAGAAATTGCAGAAAAGCTTTTCCTCTCTTTCCAAAAGTTGCAAATAAAATACAACAAACTGTAATTGATAATCTTATCTATTTATACAGAAAAAATATCCAAAAATCACTATAAAATGGCATATAAAATATAAAGTCGAGGGCACTTAACTTTAACTCCCAATAATTTACATGAAGATCAGCTAGCGTGAAAGGTAAACTTGATGCTACGTAAAACGTATTGTTCGTTATACATTATAATTTAGAAATAATTGTATAATTACATTCTTTCGGGACAGATAGAGTATAAGAAAGAGATCTAAAGAGTTTGAACTAGAGGCAAGAGCAATCAACACCAAACATTTTACAACAAAAGTCTAGGAATTAAAATTTATAAAAAATAAAAATAAAAAACCTTATAGGTTGGAACCATCCAATTTGAAATTTTTCTAATGATTGAAAAGCATAAAATTGATGAGAAGAAATGTAAAGCTTCATGATGTTTACTTTTTTCTAAAGTCAATCTTAGTGCTTCAAATAATAATCACCATATTCATCATCTTTAACTATACCACCTTTTCTCTCAGAATTGAAAATTAAATAAAATTATATTACCTCATCCCCCAACCTTGTTCCGTGAGATGAATCTTGTTTAAAAAATGTATAATTTTTTAAAAGTCGTAATATACAAAATTTAGAATATATAATTTGAGACTGTTTAGGTTAATTGTGAGTATATAAAAAGTAAAAGAATAAAACCATGAATTTTTTATTGAAATAAGAAGGGAAAAAAAGGGAAAAAAAAAAGACTCTTTTAATAGATCTGGAAAAGCAAAATTATCCACTTATTATGATAGAAGAGCATGAGAGAAGGAAAAACATCATACTTAATTACCTTCTTTACGGGGATCGATTGATAGTCTAGCAGTTCAACCACAATTAAGCTCTCCGCAAAGGTGCAAGATCGAAACCCTATCTTACAGGGATATTAACAAGTTGTCATATAGGGGGCGAAGGATTATACCTAGTGGTCCAGTTAAAATTTTTTTACCCTCCTTATAATTATACCTAATTTGACTTGATTTTGTCCAAATCATATCACATTCTTTCAAATTTAGTGAAGGATGTTTCAAACAAAATCAAGAATTGAATCAAATTGAAATCCAAAATTAAGAATTGATTAATGACCCTATGTAGTATGCACAAAAAGAAGAAGAAAGAATTGGACTGACCAATCTCTTCTGTTTTTGGGCTTATTTAAAGACTAGCAAATGAATATAAAAACTATGCCAACAAGTTGTAATAAGCTTTACACATTTATGTGCCAAGAAAGCCCAAAATTAACTTCTCGTAGCCTATGTTAGTGATGATACTAAGAACCAATCAATTTGAGGTCAAGTCAAATCCCTCAATCATAAATCTGTACCCCAGTTCTAAGTCCCGTGGCATTCCTAAAGTGTCAGTAAAATGTATCGTTTGTACTCACAAATTCAAGTTTTTGAGTCACAAATACAATGAATGATTGTTGTACAGTCAAAAGACTCATCCCATATTGCGTAAAGCACAATACATATTGTACATATAGTGACGGATTCACAAAGAAAAATATATGTACCCACACACCAAATAAACAAATGGGCTTTGCAGGGGGGAAAAAAAAAGAAAAGAAATATATATTTCTTTGCAGAAGCAAAGAATCATCACCAACTTCTTCAACTAGTTGATCAACATTTTCCACATCATATCATTCCAAGAATCAATAGGTCCAGGCAAACACCAATGCAGACAATCATTTTGCACTTTTGCATTCTTTTCTTTCCCTGAAAATGGCTGGAATTGCCTGTAGGCTCCAGGGTGCCCATCAGGCCTCAGAAGGGAAAGATTAGTAGTGTCAAATAGTCTCAGGGTTACCCCTTTCTTGGATCCTTTCCCTACAGCTGCCTCAAATTCTTCCACTTCAATTTCATGCATTACTTCATCCACATAACTCGTGTTCGCCTCGCCTTCTTTGAAGGGTTTTGTCCGGTTACAATAGCCGCCGTTGTCCCATTGCCCATTCTCAAAGTGATCAGGAGTTGTAGTTCTGAGGAAGGCATCCACCTTGTGGTTTGAGCTGGTGATGAACTTGAGGGTGGTGTTTATCACCTTCTGATACGCGTACTCGAAGCCTACTTCTGTAATGTTGTTTCCCTGGCAGTTGTGGCACCCCACGACAGTGTTGTTCTCGATGTAGATTGCAGGTTTGAGGAACCATTTCCCTCCGGCAGCCAAAATGTAATCGAAATTCTTCAACTGTTCTGTCCAGACAGTCTCTAGTTCATCGAGGTGAAGCTGTGTAGTCCCGGATGTCACCCCATTGTCATCTTCGAAAATGGTGGCTTTCGATAGGTAAGGAGACCAAATGACTGAGAGGGTGAAGTGGTGGTTAGGGAATGTCCATCTCCTGTTCTTGTATTTCTCATCATGGTAGATGTCTACAGCTTCTTCCACCTGTTAAATGTTGAATGCCAACTTGATGTAAATGTTCAGAAGTAATCTTAGCATAATACATTGTATCCAAACATATTCCCCCCGATTAAAAGAGTTCAGTCGTACAACTATTTATTAGTCACAAGGTACAACTCGAAACAAGACTAGTGTCTACTGACTAGGAAGTGTTTCATATCTAAAATTGGTGGAGTCAAACAGGGCAAAAGAAAACATGGTCTCAGAAATTTACTATTTTCACTCAAACAAAGAAAAGTAGCAGTCAAAAACAAGTGCCAAGAGAAAAATCCTCTGCAAAGATTCAAGTTTTTCGATTTATGTTACCATGGAATGAAGGTGGCGAAAGCGGCATTTGTAGACAGTTAGGAAACATATCTGATAATCACAAATATACCATAATTGAAACATAGCATACTGAAATCTTAAGGCTCAAGGCTTTATTGGTGAAGAAACTCATTTCTGATATTGACTAGTTTCCAAATTGAAAGTGAACTTCTCATCTACCTCCCTAACAACTTATGATCATAACATAGACCATAATTATCAGTCAAAACCAACACTTGTGGATGTTAGAGTATAATCCAAGGACCGACCGATTTCCAGAAAAATATAACCAAAAATTTCCCATTAAAAACAGTAAAATATGGAATGTCACACAAACAATGAAACATATGCATGGATGAAATTCTCCAAGTGTACCTCAGAAAGACTGCAAGTCAATGACTGGCCGTGGTTTCGCATAATCGAGTCACCGATGAATGCCAATGATTTATTCCTCATGAAATTAAGGAACTTCTGTGCATTAAATCTAGGTAAATCGCAGTCTTTCGGTTTCCACCTCCAATACAAGTAATCTGTGTCAGGGCGCCCATTCCTCATGCAATTTTGGTGATCTTCAATTGAAAAACATGTCTTGTTGGTGTAATATGGACCAGCAGGATCTGGAACCCAATCTCCCACAAATATATCACACTTCCCTGCTTCAAAAAATTACAACATTCAACTTAATCTCTGCCCAAAATCAACCCTTGAAAAGGAGAAGATATCTAATGATGGGATGAAATTCAATTATGCAAGAAATAGCTTAAAAGATAGACCATGAAGGATTCAACTATAGTACTGTTTCCGTAGAAGAGTGTACAACTGTTTTCGAGTCATAATGTAATATCTTAAAGTAAACTCTTCTAATGAAACAGTGAAATGGTAAACTTCAGTAACCTCTTAAAAAACTCAACTTAGCCAGCCTCCGAACCTCAAAGAAATGCCCAAAACAGAGAAGAAATAAAAGACTAATTTTTTATTACAACATTCTGGAAACATGCATAATTTTCATCGAAAGATTCCTTTTTTACTGTAATCAATTCACTGGGTTCATAGATTTACCCCTGGAAGTCGAAAATTGTGGAAAAGATTCATTCTTTCCCAAAACAGAGTGTACAAGCAAAATTAAGAATCAATTTTCAGAGAAGTTGCTAGAAATCCCTTCATGTTAATGCAAAATTAGACTCCATTTTGAAACATAAATCCATGCAATGCAAGAAAAAGCAATAATTCAACTGATTATTACCAGTTCTGTTCTTCACGTCCACCTGGACATCACCACGAGTGGCCGACGACGGCAACGGTGGCTGACTCTGACTCCCCACCACCCCCACCTGTGGCGGCGACAGTGGTGGCAATGTGCGGGCCCCTACATAATCATGAAATGTTGTAGATTGAAGGACCACAAAAGGGGGTGCTGAAAACTGTACAAAACTGGAAGAAAACAGACGATATACAATCCCCACAAGAAGAAAACAAACCGCAAACTTGACGAATACTAATACAAATGGGTTCTTCTTGCCGGGGTGTTTGTGGTGAGTCAATTGTTTCATAATTCTTTGGCTTTTGCCTCTAAATTTGTAGGCTCACACACACAGAAAACCCCAACAAGAAGAAATTTCAAAGAAAAAAAAAGAAGGAATTGAAATGAAGGAGATAATGTTGATCAAATCTAGTTTGGTGACAAATAATACAAAAAAAAGAAAGAGAGATTTTTTGGGGTTTTCTTTGTTAATTGTTCCAAATTAGTATTTCAAGTTCCTACATAAATATAGAAAAGAAAAAAAAAAAAACAGAGGTCTTTGATGAAGTAATAATGACGGTGGAATGGGGTAGTTTCCTGTTATTTTGTGAATTGTGACGTGAACGTCTTCTATGTCTTTTTCTCTTGTGTTTTTTTTTTTTTTTTTTTTTTTTTGCAGAAAATCTTCATATAATAATTTATCTTTCTTTATAAAAGAAAAGAAATAAATGAAAATTGAAGGGATCATCGCTGCAATTTTGAGGAGGAAGCTCAAGTTGATGATGAGCTTCATCATTATTCATGTTTAATTAGTTGCTAAGAATCATTTCCTTTCTTCTCTTGCTTCAAATTAATGATCAAGTTCATCACGTTAAAGTCTACATTTATAATTTATTTCTCACTTGTCATATATATAATAATAATATAAAGAAACACGTTTTGAGTTAGATTTTGTAATTAAAAGATATATTCTTAATATGACGTAGAGAGTACAAAAAGTTTAACCTATAAATATGAAAATTGTTTTAAAAATGTACAGATATTGACTTGAACATAATTATTTTAAAAATATAAAATACATAATAAGTGTTACACATGATTTGGTCTCGAACCCGACGACTTAATGATAAAAGAAAAAAATTCTCTCATTTCTTGAAGAGAATAGTATTCTAGATATGTTGAATCCTCAAGGGCCAACTCTATAATTTCATGAGATTTTTGAAGGATGTAAAATTCATTTAAGAAAATATTCTACAAATATGACTTAAGGTTGGAAAAGTAATAAAGCTCATTGCATACATCTGTTCTTTAAAAGTGGGAAATCAAAGAAAAAGAAATTGAGAAGTAACAATTAAAGTTCAAAACACAAATACATTTTTCTCCTAATATTTTCTTTATTATATATGAATATTATTAATTTATTAGTAACTAATTAGAAGAATGAACAATATTCGAGATTTTTCTGTACTAATTTTGTATCATAACTTTAAAGTTCATAAAACGTGTTTTAAGTGCACATATTTTTAGTTAACCTGTCAATTTTTAGTCATTAGTCATGTTGGTTATGAATTATAATTGCATTCAACTAAAATATTATCATGAATTAATAAGATATACTAATATATATTATTTTTAGTATTATAAAGTGGACTCTTCTAGTAGAACGGAGCGAGTAATATAATTTTTTTTTTATTTTTTATAATTATTATGAACTATATTGGAGAACTTTAAAAGAAAACAGAAGTAGATAGGGTGCATGGCGTTCGGCTGTATTATGTAAATGCATGTGGACTATATCCTGTGGTTAGTGAGTATCTTTATCTTGTATCTTAAATAAATAATATATATCTATATTATTATGGGTCTGTTTTTTTTTATTATTTTAAAAATGATTTTATTTTTATAAAATAATTTTGTAATATAAAAAATATATTAAAAATATAAAAAATATACCTGATTAGTAAATAGTTATATTAAAAATAATAAAAATTAATTATAACATATTAAATTTATTATTAAAATCAAAATCAAAATCAAAAGAAAAAGCCTATACATCAGTTATCAGTTAGCTAGCAGGCTCTCAATACCTAAGGCGACCGAGAAGTTATTCTATTTTGAAAATATACTTTTGAAAAATTAATTTTTAATATAAAAAATATTAAAAATATATAGTATAAAATAAATATATTTGGGCTCAATAAAGCTGCCATGTAAATCCAAACAAGAACAAACATAATTTCTCCAAAGGGAGTTTGGTACGTATGCTCAACAATCATGAATATTTCCTTACATCAGCATGATTGGGACAAGCAGGGCAAGTACAGTTATTTTCTTTTTTCAAAAAATATATTCCACAGGAGCAATTTTTCATTAATTTAACTCATCACTTGTAATGTATATATGCATTGTGTCTTATACCGGGTTCAAATCTGTTATCCTCAAATACAGTATCACTACTGTGTCTCCTCTCACATATGTGAAGAAGACACAGTAGGGATACTGTAATTGGGGATATAAGATCTGAAGCTGTCTTATACAACATAAAATGAATCTTTCGTTAATTTAGACTAGTATTTACATTTTACGCGATATTGAGAAATAACGGTCTTCAAAATTCTTTTGAATGGCCAACCACTCTTCTCTTAGGCTCCGTTGTTTTTTTTAGAGAGTTTTTTTTTTTTTTTGAATTTGTATAGGAAAAAGAAGAAAAAGTGTAATGATTGTATTATTTTTAAAATTTATGTGAGTGAAGATTTTGAGGAAATTTTAAAATTTAAATTTGAAATTTAGTAAACACATAAGGTTGTTTCTTTATGTAAAATTTTTGAGAAAAAAAAAGTGATGATTTTCCTGGAATCGAATGAAAAAGAACACAGCCTTAATGTTATGTAAAAACTTGCTAACCATCATTTAAAATAGAGAGGGAAATGAATGTTGTTGCAACGTACTAGCCAAATATGTAGCCACAAGATCGCAATCGGAGTACTATTAACGGGTACCTGCCTTCTTGTATTGCAAACTTTTCTGAATGATTTCCAAATATCATTAATATATACCTTATTTTTTACCTTAAAAATAATAACAATAATAATAAAACAATGAGCCAAGAGGCATGAGCCCCCAATGGTTTTGGACTAGGATGACTTGGTCTAATGAGGAAGAATGAAAGAGTAGTACGATTCTACCAATGGTTTTGTACTTAAAAAAAGAAAAAACGTGGCCACTCAATTCTCCATTATTAACCAACCAAACTCCAAGGTTTTATATATTCTTCTTCTTGTTCCAAATCGCAGTGATTAATCCTAAATTCTTAATCTCAAAAGCTCCGATTTTTTCCAACCCAGAAGAAAAAATGGGAGCAATTAAAGCTGCTGTAGCCGACGGCGTGCTGACTTTCATGTGGGTTTTCTGCATTTCATCGATCAGGATGCTCACAGCCGTCGTCGCCGCCGCTCTGGGTCTTGACGCCCCTCATCCCTCGTTGACTGCTCTTTTCATCACCACCAGTCTCATCACTATCATGCTATTCATTTTCGGAGCCATCGGGCACGCTCTCGGCGGGGCCACCTTCAACCCGACCGCCACCGCCGCCTTCCACGCCCTGGATTAGGCCGTTCAAACTCGCTCTTCGCCGTCGCCCTCCGTTTCCCGGCGCAGGCTGCGGGGGCGGTCGGCGGCGCTCTCGCCATCAAAGAGTTTATGCCGGCCCAGTACAAGCACATGTTGGGTGGGCCTTCTCTAAAAGTGGACCCCCACACCGGCGCCGTCGCGGAAGGGCTTTTGACTTTTACGATTACTTTTCTGGTTTTGTGTATTGTTCTTAAAGGGCCCAAAAGCCCAATTGTAAAGAATATGTTGATTTCGATGTCGACGATTACGCTTGTGATTTTGGGCTCCGAGTTTACTGGGCCGGCGATGAACCCGGCCAATGCTTTCGGGTGGGCCTATGTGAATAATAGGCATAATACTTGGGAGCAGTTCTATGTTTACTGGATTTGTCCCTTCGTCGGTGCGATTTTGGCTGCGTGGACTTTCCGATTGGTTTTTCCGGCACCGGCACCTGCTCCGGCCAAGCAAAAGAAAGCTTGAAATGCAGTAGAATTAGCTGATAAATTGGTTCCATTGAACTGAATCAGTCGTTCCTTATTGATTTTTCTGTTTAGTACTTTGATTTATGTCCTCTTTCATTTCATCACTATAAATGAATTATCATTTGAAGTTACTTTACTATTATTTTGTTTTTAAACAAAATGTCTAAACATTAATGCCATGTTAGTTAGGGTTTGAACTCTTTTCCGAGGAAAAATATTACTACTTGACCTTGAGAATGGAAAAATGAATCTTTACATATGTTATATACATATTTGTTGTATAATAAGTCAATAAAGATAATAACGGAAGTACTGCTCTATATTTTGAAGCATACATCTGATATACTGAATAACCTCTCTCGAGAATGAGTCCAATTTAGCACAATCATTGAATTCATTCTAGGATTCCCTCCAAAAAGTTCTTCATCTCATGCATTGTCACTAAAAATCATAGGATGTTTCAATTTCTACTTGCTGATATTGAAAATGCTAGGCTCAACTACATATTTCACTCAAAATTATCCCAGAATAGATTTACAATAGAATATACATTCTGTTTGTTGCTTCTTATGATGTATACAAGATTGTCACTTCAAGAAAACTATGAAAAAGGCGTATTTTAAGTTCTAGTAATATCAAAACTACATAACATGAAAATTTACATTACTCACAACAAGCAGATCATTTCAAATGGCATTCAACAATCCGGAAAATCGACTATTTGTAGCGAAGAACCAAACATTTCAGAGTTCATCCCTGTAAGGCAAGAAATGTACTTCCAGGAATCTCTCTGCACTGTGATTTTGAGAATAGATGGCATCTATTTGACTCCAAGGTAGCTGCAGTGTAACAAAAGCCGCCAATTAGGCTGCTGCGTAAGGATCTTTCATGCCGAATCCACGCTTTAACTTCTCAATCCTGTCATCATACATTTCCAATAGTTAGAGAACAACAGGAAAACGTTTTGATAGGATGAAAGCATGCGTAGATTTTCCTTTTCATGAATGTGGCTAGGAGAAAAAGGTAAGTTACAAAAGCCTTGTATTTAGCTTGTTATAGCATTCGTCTTCACCAGTTTTAGTTGCATGCATGCAGAAACAACTTACCTAAGCTCTGATTTTGAAACAGTTAAGCTAGACAGAAACAATGGAACTGCAGAAATTTTCAACAAGAGATAAATGCTTACGTTGGAGCAAGTTTGCCGAGGCTTTCTAGCTCTTCGCCAGTATCTGCATCCAAGATTCTACCCGAAATCTCAAGGATGAAAGATCTATTCCTGTCAGTTGGAAGCCCTCTACTTGACAACAACTTTAAATCTTTTGGGTGAAGCTCTCTCCCATTTACAAACACACCCGTGCTTCCCCCGGTGCAATTCTCTGGCACCGGGTAATTGAATTCTTCAATAAATGGCTGCAACAAAATAGCGCCCTCATGAAATTGGATTAACAGATAGGTTGCAAATGCTTAAGTCTACAAGAGATATGAGAAATCTTACAGGGACTATGCCAAGGCAAGGACCACCTATTACACCCCAGAATCCAGCTCGGAAGTCATACCTAGCAAAGGGAAAGTGAACAAGCAAAGGATTAGCATTTACAAAAAGTATCTCTCTTCCACAAAATGCAACTCCGGCATACGATGGAAGTTATTGAAGCATCAAATGAATATTGTCACAGTTCATCACAAAAATATCCAACCACATAATAAATTTTTACTTGTTATCCTTATTTCTGTGACATTCTATCCCATCAAGGATTCAAAATAGACCGAGAGTAAGTGTTATCTTCACTATATTCTTTTCTAATGAATCACATTTAGCCAATACAAAGTGCAGTCACAAGACTAACAAATTCTACGAGCTTTTAAGCAAACTTATCATGCCAAACATGAAAGAATGTATTATATTAGAATGCTACTCACCAGTAATGTCCAGGACGAATTGGTCCAGCAAATCTTTCAGCCTTTTTAAGCAGCCGAGCTGATATGAGATTCCCGTTAACAGTAACATTAGCCTCTTCCAGGTCACCATCATCAATGGATCTATTAGAATCCCTAAAGCTATCTTTGATTCTGCTGCCAAAAAGGGATTTGGCTGTTTTATTTGTTCTCAATCGATCTCCCTCTCGGCTAGCTTCACCAGATTCTAAAGATGTTCCTGTATTAAAGTACTCATTGGATGATATCTCTATCTCAGTTGCAGAAGTATCATTCATGGAATTCTGACTCAAGGTAGCTTCCACTGGAGTCATTTTATCCATTTCAGATCGCCCGCTTTTGTTTCCATTTTCAGAGCGGTTAGGTCTATGGAATTTATTAGAGTAATCAAAGTAATCTTGAAGGGGTGACCCTTTAGGAGGTGGAGGTTCTTTCCCTTTTGCCACTGCATCAGGAGGGTTTGAATTGTTTCTCAAGGCAGAGATATTACCGAAGCTTTCCTCTTTGTCCGAAGAAGAGGAAAATGTTGAACCTGCCCCAATTGATGTTGATCCAAGTTCTCCATCCATAGGCTGAAATTTGTAACCAGAGGTGTCGAAATCATCAGATGTAAAACTCACACCAGCCTGGGGTGGATTGCCAGGATTGTCTGAACTCCATTCATTTGATTCTTCATTACTACTTAGATTCAACTTGTTATCAGTTCCATTTTCTTCTGAATTGACAGTAACATTAAGACTCTTGGAGTCAACTGTCACTTCAATTACTACTGAGCACGCGCCACATCTCATTTTTGTGGGGTTTCCATTGAGAACCACTTTCTTGGGCAGTAGAACTAACTGGCGACAGTTTTGGCAAGCCAGGAATGGAGCACCACCAGCTACAGGCTGGCATTGCCGTCTGCCAGTAGTGACAAGAATCCTTGCAGGACGGCTTCGAGCAAAACTACTAGCTTCAGATTGTATATCACTAGGCCATCTTAGGTGGGACAGCGAATTATTACATTTGAAGGAAGCAGGACGATTATGCATTTCCCCATAACCTTGTAAAACAATCGGTTTTTGATATTCATGACGATAAAATGCTGGATCCTTGGTGACATCAGAGAACTGCTTAGCACCATATGCATTGGGTGGAACTTGAACTTGATTCTGAATTTGATACTGATTGTAGCAATGGAAGCAGGAGCATGATGGGTGGTGGCGGTTTATGTTAGGCGGGCCTGGATCATAAGAATCAACAGGAACAACATTGCGATCTGCATAAGTACCCGAGAACTGTGTTCGAGGTGGTTTCTGTTGGAATGGACCAGGAGCCTGGTATGGCCCTCTTGGGAGAAACTGGGAACTTGAAGGATCCCCATATTCTGGGACATGGCCAGAAGAATGAGGAGGATAAAATCCATGCCTATTCATATAAGGAGCTGTCTCATTATAGTGGTTCACATGGGATGGCCTTGCAGCGTGATGATCAGGAATGGAATATGGCACAGGGCGCCTGTTCATCGCTGAATAGCCAGCAGGAAAGACATCCTCAGGATAACCATAACCATAAGGACCATCAGGTGGAACAATCCTCCTGTCAAGAGGGAACCTGTCTTTTGGTTTTTCGGCCATATCATCAGATCGAATAAGTTGGACTTTCAGTTCTTCCAGCTTCCTCAAAATCTCAGCTCGATCTTCGCCAAGAACTCCAACATTATCATAAGCATCCAAATCATTCCTTTTATAACCATAACTTCCCTGCAGCTGATACTTCAAAGGTCCCTCCTCTTCAATATACTTTGAAGTGGAATAACTAGTACCAACCACATCATTTCTTGGAGGTCTTGGAAAGCCATCCATCTCACTTATCCCCCCACCGAATCTCCTATCCCACTGCTCATCTGATCTTTGCAATCCATTTCCATTTCCATTTCCCATTCGAGATCTTGTCTCCTCATAACCTTGATCGAATTTGGCATGACCAATTCCATTCGTCCTATCATCAATCTCCACACCACCACCAGCAACAAACCTATTGGCTGCGGTCATCAAACCCGCGCCCTGATTTTCGATTCTATCGTGCAAGAACCTTCTTCTCTCAGCTCTGCTAGAAGCACTACTATTAGACCTGACATCATCCTCAGCAACATGACCTACATTCATTCTACTCATTTCGGAAAATCCAAGGTTTTCAGATTTTTCATAAAGTCTCCCTGCGAACCCTTGTACTCTTTCTTCATCCGAATTCACGAATAACGGATCCACAACACCCTTTCCTTCATCAGCTGTTTATTCAGATTAACAAAAGAATCAAGGAATTTGACTTCACAGCATTCTTCAGGATAAATAGGATACAACAGAGAACAAACTGAACACTAGCTGTAAAACTAGATAATTTTGATAAAGGAGCAAACTTTTCACCATTATGCAGTGTTCTTGGGGGAAAAACATATCATAAAAGGGAAAATTTAGGGAACGAAGACATGCCTGAACAGAATGAAAACACAATTGCAGCAAATTGACTAATTGACAAATGTAACGACTTTAACATAATTCCCAATTTTCAACAATATGCAGGTTTTCTAGGTTTTCAAGATATGCTTCATCATAACTAGGATCCAACAGATAAAAGCCACAATACAAGCAAGTAAACTCGATAATAACAAAAGAGCAATCTTTTCAGCAAAAATCCCATCTTTTCTTCATTTCTTGAGACAAAAGAAATTAACAAATAGTAGAAAATAGAAAGATTCAAGGGATGCATTTACCTCTCAAGACAGCACCACAACCGCCACACTCATAAACAGAGTAATCAGTAAGCTCCGGAAGCAAGTTTCCACACTTGGGACATCGCACTAAACGAACATTTGCAGGCTCAGACATAATATTTCGAAATTTTGACCAAATCCCACCAAAGGGATTCAAATTTCAACCAAAATGAGAACAGTGAAGGGATTTCATTCAAATACAATCAAGACCCTCGAAAAGAGCCTGCATATTATGTATTATTCAGAAGCAATAAATGGTTTTTCCCCCACATTAGACGCAGAACAGAACAAAAGGACAGACAGAGAAAAAGGACAAGTCAAAGAACTTGGTATGCACTTTCTGACCTTGAGCTCTTCTTCTTCTTCTTCTTGGCTTTACATTTGCGTGTGAGAATTTAGACTTTTGTTTTAAGTCTTTGACACCAATTTTGAGGCTGGGAATTTCGGTAAATAAAAAAAAAGTAGTTGGAATATGTATGATTTAGTTTCTTGATGACAGATTGTCAAAAGATAATAACTTTTGACATTTTCCATTACTGCAGTACAGTACGACAGGTACATCTTCCTCCATAAGTATAGAGTATAAGAGAGGGTTTGGAGATCTGTCACGTCATTCGAAAAAATAATAATAAAGGTGAAAATCCAGAAGTGATCAGAAATGAATCTTGCAACTTTGTCAAGCTCAAGTTGATAATAGATTGTTATAATCATCCTGGACATAAAGCGCATTGAATGTTGAGTTGTTGTAGGTGTTAATGTTTGTCTGACACACACTAGTTCCAGTTCTTGCAAAGAAATCATCATTATTGTATTTTCGAAACCTCAATCTTGTGTGTTTCACCTTCAAAGTAGGAGGTGTAAATTGGATCATGTTTCGTCGATAATTTTGCAGGTCTAAATTTTATGACCTGAATATAACTTGATTATATTTTTGTGAAATACTACTCGATCTAAACACAACTTAATTGTGATTTGGATAAGTCGAACATGGTACAAAAACACCTAATAACGAAAAGCCTACACTAATAATATAATTATTCAAAATGATAAATAATAAGTTAAAATAAGTCAGGCGAGTAGACCTAAACCCAATTTATATATTGTTGTGTTATTTATGTTCGACCCGATTATGGCCAAATTTCTTTGTAAATTGTACTTAATCAGTTAAATTCGTGTTAGATCTGTATCTGACTCACAAGTTAAAAGCCAAAGTAATGCTTTGATTCGAGGAAGGAATGGGCGAAACAAAGCATCACTTTGGTATTGGCACTTGGCGGTGAAATGGAAAAGAAAACCGCGTAGGTTGGATAAAGATAAAAATTTAACGCACTATTTACTTTGACTTTTTCAAAGTTGACTCGAAGACTTTTTTTATTTTGTATTGGTTATTTTATTTTTTATAGGTGAACTTAAATATGCAAATATAATCCTTAATTAACGGAAATGTTATTTAAATGACAAGCTCTACTAAAAGTAGGATACTTTTAAAAATATTTAGTTGTGAAATTACTGAATTGACTTTTGAATTTTTTCTTCTTCTTTTCTTCTCCTTCTTCGTCATCTGCGTTGTTCATCTTCGTCTTCTTCGTTCTTCTGCAATCTGCTTTCTTCGTCCTTCTTCTTCTTCTTTCAATGGGAGAATGACAAAAGAGGGAAAAAAAATAAAATTGGATTGCAGAACTTGAGTTCTGCAAACGGAAATTGCAGAATTGCAGAAGAACTAAAAAATAAATAAATAAATAAACGCACCTTCGCCGTCCTGTGGAGAAGGTTCTGGAAACCTTCACTGGACCTTTGCCGTCTTGTGGCGAAGGTTGCCGGCCAGGTTCCATGCCGACATGGCCTTAAAAATATTTAAAAAAAAAAATTAAAGTATGAACTTTTATTGTTAGATTAAAGGGCATTAATGTATTTTCACATTTACAAACTTAAAACGTGTCACATATTTAGTAAAACGTGTCATGTAAATAACATGCCTCTTAATTAATTCCTTGCCTATCAATTAACGTCACCTTGGTGATATGATATCAGACTTTTAAGACAAATTATAAATATGTTATTTGGTTTATTTCTTCCTCCTATCAAATGAAACTCAGTTATATTTAACAAAAAATTGTATCTGAAGGGTGGACGGCCACAATACGCGTTTGGAAACACGTGTATGAGTAACCTATCATGTATCGCAACTATAAACTTACTCTCTAATATCCATAAAGTTAAACCTCTTACGAATCCCGTATTGAGTTTTGTTGAAATATCGCATATTGAATTTATTATTTCATGTATTGCGTATTAATGAAAGCCCGCATATCGTTTATGACGTATCGTTGAAGATCAATTCTCAATTATATTTTCCCTAGCTGAAGTCATCTTTCATCCGTGTTTAAATGTCAAATTAGTCTTAATTAATTTCATGAGATGGCATTGCCACAATTCCTATACCATCAATTTAATCTTACATTTGCAAATACTAAGTCTAATCTCAGATAGTTTAAATTAACGTTCGAAAGTAACGTTTCGCTTAATAAAATTGGATGGAATTTTTTAAATTTTTTGTGGAGAATAATTTTTAAATTAGTTAAAAAACAATAAGTCAATGATACGGCAAATCATCAAGAAGTGCTTTTATAGTTTATACTAAACTAATTACGTGCTGTTGTCATATATTTACGTCATATTCATTTTTTTTTTTAAAGAATTTACTCATGTTAAAAATTGTCCTTAAGATATAGAGCAAATTGTATGTGAAAATAGGTAAATTGCTCTGACGAGAAACTATTTCATAAATTATTTTGTTGACAATAATATTAGCCTATTTACAAAAAAAAGGCTATGAACTAAAAATTAATTTTCAATAATATTAAGAATTATAAGTGATAAAAAAAAATTAAAATGTTGCAGAAATTATATAATTTTGCATAATCTGTTTTTCAACTATTTTGCTGATATAAATAATAGGGTGAAATGCACCAAATACCACTTAACTATCAGCTTTTGCAAAAAACACCACTTTTCTTTAAAAACTGCAACTACAAGCACTTTACTTTCAAAACGTGCACCCAGTACCACTCTGTTAGTCAATTCCGTTAAGTGACTAACAGTCAAAAAAAGACAGAGGCAAAATCGTCATTTCACATGTTGCGGCAATGTTCATCGTCTTCCCAAAAAAATTTATGGCACTGTTCATCGGCAAAATTTTTTTTTTTTTTTTCTTCTTCTTCGATAGGCAATTCATCAAGCATATAGATTGAAAATGAGCCCATTTGAGGAAACAGTGTAAGGACTTGGTTCAAAATCTGAAGAAGCGGCAATTTGACAGCTGAAGCTTATAATTTGGCTTCTGTTACGTGGCTTCCAGGCGTAAGAGCTGCCGGAATCTTGCCGGAGTTTTCTGGAGCAAATATGAGCGGACGCCAATGCGTGCACGAGCCTGAAATTCGTCAGGGAGGGTCTGGTGCGGGCCGACCTCCATAGAAGCGAAAGCGAACAAGTAGTATTCGTGAACATTGAAGCTAAGGTTGCGGTGGTTATGGTGATGGTCGCAGCCATGGCCATTGTTTCTGGCCCCTCTGGGTTTTAGTTTTACCAACTTGGTGAGATTTATCAGCATCTTTTTGAATTAGAGCATCAAAAGACAATGATACGTGGTCGTTTAAGGTCCACTTACTTGGGCTTTTACTTGAACTTTTACTCGGTGCCAATTGGGTCTGTCAGATTTTTATAATGCGTTTTTCCGAAGAAGAAGAAGCAGAAGAAAAAAAAAAATTACCGATGAACAGTGCCAGAAATTTTTGGGGAAGACGATAAACAGTGCTGCAACGTGTGAAATGACGATTTTTCCCCTGTATTTTTTTGAATGTTAATCACTTAACGGAATTGACTAACAGAGTGGTACTGGACGCACGTTTTGAAAGTAAAGTGCTTGTAATTGCAATTTTTAAAGAAAAGTGGTATTTTTTGCAAAAGTCGATAGTTAAGTGGTATTTGGTGCATTTTACCCTAAACAATATGTCATGCATAATGGGCCTCATGTCAATAGCACTAAAATTGGGCCATTTGTGACAGGTTAACAGGCCCAAACATTTCAGGCTAGGGTTAGCTGGGCCAGTGAAGGTAGAACCGTAGAAGCATTGGATAAGCCCAATTAACTGAGGAAAGTAATGGATCAAATTAGTGGGCTCTTCAACATTAAAAAAATTTAAATTAAATTAAATTCAGATTTTTTTTTAATTTGAAAATTTTTGATTTCATTATTCTATGATTTTTATAGAAAAAATACTATTTCCATCTAAGAATGTACATAAAAAAAAATCTCTGGAGTGAAGATTTATGACTTCCGCAACGGAATAATTAAATCTAGAAGTGGTAATACAATACCCCATCGTTGATGTATCGTCCAAAAAGGAGCTGCTTTAGCTTTAGTGGCATATCTATATATAGCATATATTAATATTCTTCCACTCTAAAAGTTCACACAATGTTTTAGTGGACTCAAACTCATTAGAAATGGAAATGGAGTTCTGAATCAGTTGGGCAATATCATCATCAAACATGTTATTTATGGCACCATCAAATCAGGTGTTAGTTTTGAGGATGGTTCACATATAATGCAATTTTTGAATGGTTTCGAATCAGAAATATACTTTGTCAAGTGAATGATGTAACACGTAAAAATATCGCAAAATTGTTATAGTTGAAGTTCAAATTAAAGATGCAAGTTACAATCTTCACCTAAAACATCTCCATTGGGCAATATCATCAAACAAAATGTATAATACGTCTTGGCAACATCAAATGAGGTGTTAGTTTTGAGGTGGTTCACGTCAAGTGCTATTTTGAAGTAGTTTCTCTTATGAGCAATATGATCAAATAATAAAATCTTATCCATAAATTATACTCCCTCGGTCCCATTCAAAGTTTACTTTGAAATGTGTACAACTTATTATGGATTATGAGGTACAACACTTAAAATAAGTAATTTACCACCATATTTTTCACTTATATCCTTACTTTAGAAGTAAGAGTTAATTGTGAACCACATATTGTTTTATTAGTAAAGGTATGTAATGTAAATAAATTCAAAGTGAACTCTTTAAATGGGACAAGATTTATTTTTCAAAGTGGACTCTTTTAATGTGACAGATGGAGTAGTATACATGCAAAGACATGATTCAATAACATGAAAACTTTAAAATTAAAGTCTAAATTTTATCTTTACCTATTTCCTAGTGAGTTCGTTTCTAAATTATAAAGTACATTTAATTCGAAATAATACTCTTACATAGGACAAAAATAGTATCTATGCATACAGGAGCGGAACGGGGGAGGGGCTGGGTTGGGGTGGTCCCTGAACCCCACTAACCCCTCTTCACTATTAGAAATACATATATAACTGTAAAAAAAAATTTTGTATGTATTTAATTATAAAAAATTATTTATATATTAGATCTTTCACGAATTTTTTCCTAATTCTGCCACTGTGTACATTAGAATGAATGCTTAAGAATGAGTTGACTAGCTAGTTTTTTCTTTAGTAATTGAGACCCTATAATCAAGGGACTATGTATTATATGTGTAGAGATTGATGCATGGCAGACCAACAAATTAAGGAAATGCAATAGTTGCTACTAAATTTGTTTTATTTTTGTCCCATTAGTTAGGAGCATTATAATTTAGAGGTCCAATAAATTAAATGTATTGATCATTAGAACAATTAATTAAATAATAGAGGTTCATGAATATACTAATGGATTATTGGGTTCGTATGTTTTATTTTGACTTCAAAATTTCATATCATTGAATATATTGAGTCAACTAATATCTCATGTACATTAGTAACAACTTTATGATCTATCATAAACATAAGAATTACTATTGTCCCCAATTCAATAAAGAGTTTTTCTTTTAAAAATATAAAAATTTGTCTATTCTTTTTATTTATATTTTTACTTTCCCTACCCTTAACTAATAATATATTAAATGATGATACACTCCGTGGAAAAAAATTTAGAACGAAAGTGTAAGAGACTGACATTATATTCACATGACAAAAATTCATTAGATATCTACAATTAAAACGGCCAAATGATAACTACCATGTGATGTAACATCATTCACTTTACACTTTCACTCTTCTACTCATTTTCGTAATACAATTATGCTTTAATACTTCAAGATTAGTTGACACTTAAAAAGTAAAAAATATAAATAAAATAAATATGGTAATAAACTACTTATCTAACAAGTTGTATGTACTTTAAAAAAAACACGACTCTTCTATTGATACGATGATTGTAGCAGGGGTAAATTGAATCCCAATTCATGGTACATATATGTTTTTGTTTATTTCATCTTCATTGATCCATTGAATGGAAAAATGAATGAAATTACAATTCAATTACTGTAATATTCTGCGATCAATATGTAATCCTAATCATAATATCAATGATCAAGAAGCAAAATTGATCAATTGAAAGTTGAAAGATCAAAGCAAGAATCTTGGCTTGCTGTTTGTTTGAGTCGATGTAATATTATTTGAATCTATTTCCTCAAAGAACTAATCCTATTATAAACTCTGAAAATCCCATCACTCAACTTCATCACTTTCTTCATCTTCTCCTCCCTTTCTCCGCCGCTGCCGGAGCCGCCACCTCCACCGCATAACCTCCTTCTCTTCCAACTCCAACTCCAATTCAAGCCTCTCGCATTATTCTTCTTCTTCTTCTCTGGTTCTTCTTGCACACGGCGGCGATCATCATCATCCCGGTGGTGGCTGCCGGAAAATCTTGATCCGCTGAGAGATGGCAAGATCATCATGTGCCGGTCGATGACATGGATCAGAGAAACCAGCTCGTATGAATCGTACAGAGGGCTGCCACAATCCCACACTTTAACTACTCCCTCTTCTTCACCATGATGATCATTCTCTTTCTGCGGTGGCGTTGGCGGTGCTGATTGTTTCATATCGATCGGGATGACAAAAGGGATCGATCAGTTTCAAAGTTTTTGTTGATTTCTAGACGATGATCAGAAGGAGGAGGGAGAGTGGTTTTGCTTTGCTCTAGTGTTTATTTGTCTGTAGTATATATGTTATGTTATGAGAAAAAGTTAAAAAAATGGAGCCGACCATTTGATCTGAAAAATGAAGTGGCCAACTTTACTTGGGGGTTTTTTAAATTTGTTTAGGTGAACCTCCAAGTTAGAATATTATTTACTCTCTCTCTTTATTGGAATATTCTAGTTTTGAATTTGTATAATTTCTTTTTAAATTGCATTTTTTAAAATGACAAATCATACGTAATCATATTAGTAATATACTCTCTATTATGAGATCTGATAATTATTAGATCAAATCTTTTGTAATCAGTTGTACTGACTGTTAATTTCTTTATGTTACGTCACTAACAGATTTTTTTTTTAAATTAAAAAAAAGAGCGCTCGACTTTTCTGTTTAGCGGGATGAATTAAAAATTTTGTTTATGGGGACAAATGAAGTAATAGAGAAACTTCCAAAAAGAAGTAAATCATATATATAATCCTTGTATTTGTTTAGGGTTTTTTTTTTTAAATTTTTTTTAAATTTTAAAGGATTGTTATTTTCATTTAGGATTGGAGAAGGAGAAGGTTGTCTTTTCCTCCCACCATTAAGTAGAAGATTTTATTGGTGATTAAATGGTAGGATATATTTGTTGGAGCACATTATATCATATCACATGTGCAAGCTATCATTGGGAGTGCTTTTTGAGGTAACTTTTACTCTCTAACATAAATGTAGAAGAGCAAAATAAAATACTACTCCAATTTTTGTTTTCAAATGAGATGTTGAATTGTATACACGAAAAATAACTAAACATTTGTTTTCTTACATAAGATTGACTAGATTGTGTGTTGTATAATATTACTATAAAGAAAAGAAGAAAAAAAAACCTTAAAAATTTGTTCATGTTACTAAACAAACTATGAAGTTTTAAGAACTTACCGAACGAATCCTACAAGGCCGTTTAAGAAAATAAACTTACGGTTTTAGACTGTAGTAGAGTTCATTTTGTAATTTTTTAAAATCTCATGATCTTCTTAATAATGTTATTGGATGGAGCGGAGTTTGCTTAGTAATTTTATAATTAATTCTCAGAATCCGTTTAGTAATTTAGACAAATTTCAAGATTTTTTTGTGATCATTTGCCCATATTTTGAATTATTGTTGTTTGCTTTGTTTATTTTGTCTTAAAGATATAAACAAATGCATTAGGAAGATAAAGAACTACTTTAAAAAATTAGAAACATGATAGGAAATGTAAAATAAAATAATAAAACTATTGGAAAAAGTTTAAAATAATTAAAATTGAGGAGAGAAGACCGCAAGAGGAGAGATTAGAAAAACAATATTTTCAATTACGACTATTTTTTTCCGTTACAATAGAAGACTTTTTATTTTGAAATGTAAATTTTGTGAAAGTTAAGATATAAAATTTAAAATAAGTAACTTATCGCAATTTTTCTAACTTCTACCTTATTTTTCAAAGGTGAATTAACGGCGAACTATATATAAATTATAAACATATAAAAATAGCGCTCTTACACAAAATCGAGAAGGAAATGAGAAGGAAATTAGAAACAAGATTCTTCTAAAGGAAAAACTATTTTATACATTCTTCAAAGTATTATTGAGAGCTAATAATGATGGCTGCTGCTCAACAGAGAGGTGTAACATATGACAGCTTGACTACAACAACAAACTACTACTAAACAACTCTTCTTCTTTCTGTAGCTCAAGTCTTCAACTATGACAACAGTATATTACTCCCTCCGTCTCATATAAAGAGTACTGTTTCTAATACTGAAAACAATATTAGAAACGTTACTCTTTTAATGGGACGGAGGGAGTATACAACACTACTAAAATGCAGTGCTAAAGTAGCTCTTGACAACATTGTTACAGAGTATTTGCAGCACAGAACTATTAGCAGGACCAACACATCTTGGAGTCTTGAACTGACTCACAGCAGCCCCTAATCCAACATAGTGATCCAAGATCTTGTGGAAAGTTCCCCTCTTCAGGATTCTGAGCTCCAATGCTCCGATGGATTTCACTTTCCGCGAGCTTAGGTACCCGGCATCAAGAAATGACTTGTCCAAGCAATTGCAGCATTCCTGCAACACTTCATCCCTTGTTTCCCCACTGATTTCCCAGAAGATCACATAGTGGCCTGGCTCGGTGCATGTGTCAATGCCGCTGGTGAAATCGACCACTTCCAGCTTTTCTCCTGCCAAGACATTGGCTGCAGCTTCTACTGAGAGCTGCAGATCCTTCTCAGTGTTCTTGTCAATGTTTATGGTTAGAAGAAGGTTCCTCCTGCAAATGAACTGCAGTTCTGGGGTGTTGTTGTGGAACCCTTTTACCTTAACCACATCGCCTAACCGGTATCGATACAAACCTGCAAAATGCAGCACATAAGATCAACATTTTTAGGCTACAAACCACACCATTCATTCCAGATTTCCTACTTTATGAAGGGAATTCCAAAGTTATGAAAAATGCAGCAAGGGTAATGAAAAACAGATACAGATTCTTTGTCTAATGATTGCAGTCCCATGTGAGATAAACTATCCCAACAAAGAACAAAAAAAGAACCGTAATTAATGAATTGGAAGTAAATTGTACGTCAAATAAAGTGAAACCAATGACTTTCTTGCTTATATATGCCTTCAACAACCACTAACAGACAGTAGTCTTCAAGTCCTTTTCACATATGTTGAATTCTTCAACTTTTGCTATTCATTTGCTTACCTCTTCTTCTCTCATATTCATTAGAAAGAAAGTAATCATTAAACAAACAAAGAGATTCATTAAAGAAAACCCTCAGTTGCAATTAAAGAAAACACTCAGGCTCTGTTCTTTTACGAACATAATCAGGAAAAGTATCACTTTTTTCTCAAAAATATCACACAAAGAAACAATATTATTTTTACAAAATTCACAAGTCAAATTTAAAAATTCCCTCTAAATACTCACTCACATAAATTCAAAAAAAACATAATTATTACACTTTTTCTTCTCTTTCCTACACAAATCCCCAAAAGAAATTCTCTCCAAAATAAAATTATTCCCTAACCAAAAAATTTCCTATCCATAGTACTAAAAGAACAGAGCCTCAGTTGCAAGGGAAGAAAACACTCAGTTGCAAGGGAAGAAAGAATCTTTCTGTTGTTCCCAATTTCCATACCAATCAAGTGTGATTGCAGTGCTGTTTTCAATGATAGGAATGGCATCCATGGATTTAATTAAGACAATAACCAATTATGCTTAGACAAGTGGAAGTCTTAAAAGATTAAACACTGGCAGGCACATAAACCAAGCAATGTCAATGGAAGGAAACCAAGTCTAAAGGTCTTTTTTATATTATATTTGGAACATGGTGCACATGCATAGTCTGAACTCTTGCAGAAGACAAATATTATTTCTCACAATTTTGCCTCACTTAAAGGGGTACCAAACCAAAACTTTATCCACTTTTTGATGCCAGTTTAAAGGGCAAACAAACAAACAAGAACATGTAACAACATGAGGTGAAGTATGAACATAATTCAGAATTAGGCCATGATTAACAAACAATTCAAGATTAGGCCTAACCTGCAAAGCTTGTGACAACAACTTCATACTCTTCACCAACCTTGACTTCAGTTAGACCAACTGGCTTGGGATCCCCAGAGAGAGATGTGCAATTCTCTTGCTTTAGAGGAATGAACTCAAAATAGCCAATGTTTGGGAGAACAGCAAAAGTGACCATCTCAGGGGCTAGCTTTGGGTTAACATTGACTCCAACCCACCCTTCAGAAGACCCATAATCTGCACTTAGTAAGGGTAACTCTCCTGCATAATGCCTCAGTTTTTTCAAGTAAGGCTCCATGGACCCTGTCATTATTCCATAGATGTACCTGGTATTGGGAAATAGCTCAGGAATCAACCCATACCAATTGCTTAAACCCTGACACTTGCTATAGATGAAATCAGCCAATTCAGGGTTGGGCTTAAGCAATCTAGACACTGCTGTTCTGATGGATGGAACCGAAATTCGGCTGCTCACGACTCCCTTTCTGATATCAGTACACAACTCCTCCCAGACTTGTTCAAAAGTCCGAAAAGCATGAACAATGCTGTGTGCAAATGTAGAGGAGATTACTTGAACTTCTTCCCTGAAAATGAGTCCACACAAGAGGTGGCAGTATAGTGACTGGTGGAAGTCTGGGCCGAATATCACTTCATCGGGGCTGCAACATGGCGTTTGCATCGCCTTCATTGTCTTCTTGAACAGTGGGTTACGGTAAACATTTGTAGTGGCAGTTCCTGCAGCCAAACCTCCTTTCGTTTGGAACTGCTTACTGCCATAGATGAACTGCAAACATTTCCCGTTGCCAATTGGGAATTCCCTGAAAAACACAATTTTTACTGTGTCACAAGCTATTCAAGTACCAAGAACAGAATCTTATAGTACCCACTTAAACAGCCAGTATAGAGGGTTAAAACCACAGGGGAGTAACGAGTTACTGCCATTCTTTTCATCCAAAAATCATCATTCTGTGCTTGTGATACTTCAATGAGAGAAAACTTATGCAAATAGCTCTCAGAAAGCCTCAAATCCATCCCATAAATCGATAAATAAATCATCATATCACAAAAACCTTTTGGATTCCAAGGAAAGAGAAGGCTTACCTGTTCCGAAACGAATAAGAGGTTTTGTAAATCTGCATAGTGGTTTCCATCAATTCATCATTGAAAGGCACAAACTTTGGCATCCCTCGAGTAGTACCAGAGCTGCAACAAACAGAATACACAGTATTAGTTACTCTACTGCTTTTCTAAATTCTAATCAACCCCAGAAAAAAAAAAGTGTTACTGTAAAGTTGACATACCTCAAGGAGATGGTTGTGATTGGTTTTCCAGTAAGAATTGGGGAGTTGTCACCATCAACAATCTTCTGAATGTAAGGGTCTAAATCCTCATGAGTAACAAGAGGAATACAAGCCTTGAAACTCTCTGGATCGGTCTTTCCACCAAGACCCCATTTCTGCAAATACTCTGTTCCACCATTTTCTTCCAGAATTCTCTTCAGCGTTTCCTTCTGAACCCTCTCAGCATCTCCCGTCATTGCCTCGAATTCGGCAATAACTCGAGCTGGATCGAATGAAATCGGCATCTCCTCCAGCATCCCCATATCTCTTTCCCTTTCAGTAGCTTCTAAGCAAACGAATCAAACCAAAAATCAATCATAGAAGCAATCATAGTATAAATTATATAGACAAAACAAACCCCTCAACAGAAGAGTCCTTATCAATCCGGTGCCAAAGAAATAAAGTGAGGTCAAAATAAAAAGGCAAAGCCGCCAATATGAAAAAAGAACGCACTTTCAGAGAAGCCCAGAAGCAATAAATGTACTGATTTTAATGATTTTATCCTCCCTCCGTAATCTGTGGAAGGAAAGTTGTTATTCTTTGACACTACTGGTCAACCAAGTCAACTACTGTGAAAAATCAGATCGAAGAAAGAAAACGAAACCTAAAACAAAAAAAACCTCCCCAGAAATGAAAGAGAATAGAGAAAATGCAAACTTTAAAGGAAGATTCTTGTCCTGGAACTGTAGGAAAGATATTATGAAGGAAAAGAAATCTAGTGGGTGAGCAGAGCAGAATAAATTAACTCAGAAAGCAAACACTAAATTACAGTTAGTGAAGAATTGAGTAGAAGAACGTAAAATTTAAGCAAAAAAAGATCAGATTCATGAACCCTTTTTGAATTCTTTTTGCACAAATTCAATGCATGAGGGGTAACAGCACAAAATTGTACCAAATTATATACAGGAAAATCGTTGAATTTGAAACCTGTCCGTATCAGAAAGAAAGAACCTGGGACCCCAAAACCCAGAGCCTTAGAAACATCAAGACCAAAGCTTTTAGAAATGAAAGGAAGCAAACACCAGTAGAAAAGAATCATACCACCAAAAGACGTTTGAAAAGAAAGCTCCATATTATTTATATATATCACCAACAACAACAACCCACAAAAGCTAAAAGGGCATACGATTCAATCACAAAATTTTCAGCTCAACAAGTGAAAACAAACGAAACGGAGATGCTTTGAATTGGTTTCCTGATCAGGGCTGCTGTACTATTAATGACCCAAGAGGAAAAACAAACAAAAAAAAGTCAAACTTTGAAAACCAAAAAGGACAGAACTTGTGCATGCCCACTTACCAGTCAAGAGGGGAAATGACGGTGGTGACGACGGAGCGATTGCACGGTGGCGATGAAAAGGCGAGACTAACGAGGTGTAACGGTTTATGGAGTGAAGCTGAAACTAACCCACCGATCTTAATTTGCTTTAGTTTACGGTGGAAGTGACGAAAGAAAGGAGGAAAAAGAAGAAGATAAACAAAACAAAAGGGGAGTGAGTGATACGACAAAACGGGCAATTTTAATAATCGTACTTGGAATTCCCCAAGAGCCAACAAACAAATTTAGCTATTTGGCTTTTCTGGGCTTTGATTGGTCGAAGGTGGGGAAATTTCTAGCTCCACTGCTCCACTCTATCATTAATCTTCGGTTACGAGGTTAGAAGTTTGAGGAGAACATGGTTGGAAGCTGAAAACTTGAAGAAATGGCCGAATTCTGAAAGAAGAAGAGTGGGATTTGACCAATGGAGATGAGATGAGAGAAGGGGCACTTCCTGAACTGAATCTGAGTGAATTAACACAGGTTCTTGAGGGGCGTATATATACAGAGGATGGAGACTTAGGAGATCCTATTCAGCGCCTTGGCTTTTGGCTGGATTTCGGGAATTGCGCCAATCAGAGTTTGCCTCTCCGTCCAAATTCTTGAAATGAGGAGCGAAAAAATTTAGTAACCAATACGGCATCATTACTTTTTTTAAATATTCAATAATATTCTTTTAAGTTTGAATTAAATCTGAATTTTCCACTTGATAGAAATAGCTTTGTTTGGATTTGGAAATGGGAAGGTTATACTATTTGCATAACCAATTTTGGATTTTAGTTTTAAGAGTGTTCAATTTGGTATTTAAATTGTGAAAGAAATGAGATGATTGAAAGCAGTATAAAGTATAAGGGTATTATTATAAAGCATAAATTATAACTACTTAAGCGAGTTTTGTGAAAATTACTAAATCAGGTTATGTAGTAAATTTATTAAGGTTGTGACTTATCTCTAACTCGTAGTCATGTTAGAGATAGGATAAGAATGGCAGTGCATTTTCTGAAAATTACTAAATCATATTGTGTAGTGAATTTATTAAGGTTGTGACTTATCTCGTAGCCATGTTAGAGATATGATAGGAATGGCAGTGAGTTTTGTGAAAATTACTCAATCAGGTTATGTAGTGAATTTATTAAGGTCGCGACTTATTTCTAACGCGTAGCCATGTTAGAGATAGGATAGGAATGGCAATGAGTTTTGTGAAAATTACTCAATCAGGTTATGTAGTGAATTTATTAAGATCGCGACTTATCTCTAACGCGTAGCCATGTTAGAGACAGAATAAGAATTGCGCGAGGGGTTGACTTCAACCCTACGTCATTCTGTCGGTTGTATTTTGTCTGTAATAATTTAACTCATTTACCTATGGGTTTGGGCCGTCTTACGGCCCAAAAAGCTTCAACTAAGGCCGCCTTAGTTGAAGCCAATAGCCCCCTCATCTAGAGTAGACATATTAAGGAGAGTTTCATTGTCGATTTAACGAGAATACCTAAGATAGTGTGTAACGAGAGACTTTCACTCAAACACCAAGTCCATTAACCCCTATAAATGACCAAATCCCATATTGGTGAAATGGAAATAATTCTATAACTTCACATTACACCCCAAATTACTCTAACTTCACATTATAACATATAGATTGAGAAATATTGTTGTTATTTATACATATTACATTGTTTCTTATACTTTGTATTGAATTGGATGGTGATGGAAATTTTGTTGGTTAAAATAAATAGAATAGAAGTAAATGTGTTCAAACTTCAAATTGTTTTATTTTTTATTTTCTGAGAGTTTTCTTAATTGATTTGAAATTAATATTCCACACTTTTTCCTTTTTTTTTTTCTTCCAAGTCAAATGTTTATTAATATCATGGTTGAATTTTAATTTTTGGACTGGCCTATAAATTAGATAATAGTATGAATCATGATTTGATGGAGCATGTACCCCCCCCCCCCCCCTCCTCCCCCCCCAAAAAAAAGAAGAGATAAAATGAATTATCTTTTCAAAATTCTTTTAACCATTGCATCATTGAGAATCGATCCATGATTTCAGGGTTACAAGACTCATTCATTATTCACTAGTAGGGGTGGCAAACGGGCGGGTATTAAATGTGTATTAAGTTAATGGATAATGGGTACCCATTCAATTAATGATCTTAGTTCAAATGAGTAATAGGTAGCTATGGGTATCCATAGGTACCCATAATACCCATTATACAAAAATGTAAGGCTTATTTAATGGTTTATTAATAATTTTTTTTCAAAGTTTTTTAATTTCATTTTAATTCTTTTTTTTTTAAGCAGATTTTAATTTTTTAAATCTATTCTAAAATTTATACTGGTGGAGGATATTTATATTGTGTGTGGTCGTGTTGCATCGGAGTACTGCTAGGGTGCTTGCTGACAAGGATGAAGAAGCCAAGTGGATTTCCAACATTGCCATTTGTGCTTCCAGTTCCATCCTTGCCATTAATAGGTTGTTTGGCTAACTTAATCCACGTACAACAAACTCTTACACGAAGCACGTTGTGTCTGTTGAGTTTTGAAGTCTCTGAGTAATTCTAAGTTTGTATGTAACTAAACACTTGAACTTGAGGGAGAAGTCTCGGCATTCGTTAGTACTCTGAAACTAATGTTAATATAGAGTTGGCTTATTTTGATAGAATTTTAGTACATTTAATTAGAATATACTCCAATGAAGCAGAACACTGGTATTTTTGGAGAAGAAAGATGTTTTTCGCCCGTTGGCGAGCTTCGTGGATATCGAAACCGCCCCGGCACTGCGAGTGTCGCCCCACAATCGATAATGGCTGGATTGCGAGGGAGTTTATTGGAGCCGGTCTCGAAATTTCTGGGACCCCATTAACCACATGTTATCAATTATGGGCGACGTGACCAAAATTTTTGAACCGAGCATCGCCTAATGACGTGGTTTAGGATTTTTGGACCCAACAATTAACTTTGCCTAATGACATTTGGAGGCGTGGGTGACATGATCCCAATTTTTTCGAATCCAACATAATCGCCTAATGACTGTCGAAGTTTTATCAATGATAAATTCACAAAAGCAGCATTAACAAACATGTAGTACACGCTCCTCATGTAAATGACTTATAATACAAATGTTTCAAATTTTGAACTCATTGATCAGTCAATTAAAAATTTGCTTTTAAGAAAATATGCTTACTTTTGACACTTTGGTCCAAAAAGTGGATAAATAAAAAGGTTAACATATAGGGAAAAAAAAAATAAAGGAGTAATTATCATATTCTCATAATTATCATATTCTCTCCGTTCCATTAGAAGAGTCTATTTTAAAAAATATTTTTGAAAAATACTTAATAAAGATATAAATAAAATAAAGTGTGTCAAATTAACGAATTTAGGTGTTACACATTATCATTCATAATAAGTTATATATTGGTTAAAAGTAGACCATTTTAATTGAACGGATAGAGTAATTTAACTTTAGTATATCAAAATTAATTTATGTAAAGAGACAGAGAGGGTTAAAACAGAAATAAATTAAAATTCTCATTATGTGTTTGATAGGGACATTCCAAGACTTTGGGAATTTATGAGTCAAACGTTGTTTTTGTTGTTGTTTTTTTTATTTCCAATTTTCTTTTAGGGCCTATTCTTTTTCTTTTATTTTGAAAACGGTTTTGGTTTCAACAGTAAATTTAATATATTTTAATCATATTTCATCATTTCCAATATAACTTTTTACTATTCAGCATCTACTTTTTACATTTTCAATACACTTTTTACATTATAAAATTATTTTCCAAAATTTGTTTTTAAAATCGTTTTCAAAACGATGAAAAAGAACAGGCCCTTATCCTATTGATTTTGAAAATTTAATAAAATGTTGTTATTCCTCCTTCTTTTAAGGCTTAAAATAGTTCTTTGAAATATTTTTTGACTAAGACACAAGTAGACTATATGGAGGAGAATTAATTTTCTGTGTCAGTTATTAATTTTTGGTAGGTCAATAGTCCCTTTCATCATGAAGAATTATTATAATATTTTACTCTTCAGCATGTTTTATTAAAAGAGTTCAAATTTTATTGTTTTGCTTCTCATATCCTTATTAGTATAATTATGCGGTTCACAACTAATTTACATTTAGATAATAAGAATACTAATAAAAAAATTATGATAAATTATTTATTTTAAATATTTTACTTTATAATTTATACAAAGTTGTGATTTTTTAAATCAGATTGTTCTAATGCAACGAGGAAGCGATAAACAACATTGATTATTGTATGTTGACCAGGATAGATTATTTGGTGCATGCGTTGCATGTGAAAATGTACATTTTATATGCATTTAATTGCTTCTAAATCACGAAAAGACAAAATAGATAATTTTTTTAATGGGAGTTTTGAATATTTACTGAAAAAAATATATTATAAAATGCTTCTAATCATATTATCACAGAAGTGAGTTGTGGTTATATGCTTGGCTGTTGTGTAATACTTTTAATCATATGTTGTGAATGTGAACTAGAAAGAAGTTGAGTTTATGTTTTAATTATTAAAAATTTTAATCAGTTAAAAAAAAAATTTGAAATGAATGTTTGTATGCAATTGTGATATATTTCGGTGTGAAACTACAATTATTAGTGATATTTTGAGTCTTAAGCTTATATTTTGGTGTACCAAACTTAAAATTTATTGAGAATTTTTATATACATTATACAACAAGTATACTTTTAATTAATTAGTCAAATACCAATTTAATTTATTTTCACATTTGCCCTTATTTTTCTAAATTTGTTTGGCGCGGCGAAACTAATTATAATAACAATTTTATAATCTTACATAACATTTGAAGTATTTTGAAAGAGTTTGTGTGAGGCAATTGCTTTACCAAACCATCATGTAACTCCGCCCTTTGAATAAACATGATGAAAACTGCAAATGTTTGCAAAACTATGTGATAAAAGTGTTAAATTCAAAAGAAAACGAACCAAAAGTGTTACATGCCAAACACAACAAGGGATCCAAAGTGCAATTTGCTTTTTTCTCAATCAATTAACAACAAACAAAACACTATAAAATAATGGTTAATTAACCTCTATTATTAGTTCAAAGAAGATAAAGAATCACCAACTTGACTTTGAACATAAACTTACACTTTGGGGCCCCACCTCTCTGAAAAAAAGTGGCTATTTAATTGTTATGTTATTAAGTACACACATAAACATGGATTAGGAAAAGATTAACTCAGTTTTTGGCAGCTAGTTTAGCATGGGATTAATTAATTAATGCTAATGACGATATTAATACTAATGTATACTTTTACTAACAGTGGAGCCATGACCACATCAGATCGATGTTGATGTCAATTTTATATGTATAATCATAATCACTTTGAAAAAAGTTTATTTTGGATTAATGTTTCGGGTTTCTACAAATTTTAGTAATTTCAAAGGTTTGGAAAGGTGAAGAGCTGCAGTTGTGCTCGATGTTCACATGGTTTTGCAACACAAAAACTTATTTCCAGACGGTTGGGTTGCGCATTTCGAATTTAACTTTTAAAATATCGTGTTTATATTATGCAAACATGTGTATTGATTTTAGATTATGGTGTATCGTATATCGCATATAGCATTTGATATATTGCGTGTCGCGCGAAATGTATCACGATAGGGGCGGCGCCAAGGAGGGGGTGGGGTGATATCCAAAGCCATCCAAGACCCTCATTAGCAGTATAAATCTATTCATAAAATTTTTTTTATGTATGTATTTAATTGTAATTTTTTTTTATTCACATGTCGGACATCTCAAGAATTTTTGTCTGATTTCACCATTGTGTTATGGTTATGAGTTGGTTGATGCTGTATCATTTATTTACATATAATTTTTTATGTACGTTTAACTGATGATATATTGTGATTAAATTAAAATAACAAATATCGCATATAATGCATATTATTTTACGGGCGAAAGTATCTGTAGTCGGACATTCTGACATGAAACTGCCTCGACCTGCAATCGGAAGAGTTCCTTTCGAGTTTAAAATTCATGGTCGGAGGAGAAATTAATTACCAAATGTTGGATATAATTAAGATTCTAATTTCTGTAATATTTTCACCTTTTAATCAGAATAAATGTGTATATTACTTTTAATTTCAAACTTTTTTTTGCTCCAATCACGAAACACAGCGGTTTATAATGTCGCGCCATACAATTTTAAATCGTACTCTTTTATTGAGACGGAAAAGTATTTCATAAAAAAACAAAAAGGAAAAGATTCAAAATGTACAATAAATATCCTGAAAGATTCTTCGTCTAGAAAGAAACAAAGCAAAAGGTAAAAGAAAAAAAGCTAGAGTTGACAAGCTAATGATAACGACGATAAACAGAAACTTGACGGAGGAGAAAAACCGGCGCCGATCAGTCACCTCCGAAACAGTAGAATTTTGAAGCGTTTTTGCAAGCTGCCGTCCCGCCGGCCACCAGTTGGACGGTGGTGCCCATGCTTACTTTAAAATTCAACTCCGCACGCGACGCACGTTCTCAGCAAAATTAAAAACTTTATCGATAGAAAATAATTGAATCCCACTAATTCTCATTTTAAAAAAATAATATTATGTGAAAGTAATTGGTAAATTAGTACCCCAGGTTAATTAATTAATTGTGATTAACCGGTAAATGATCATTAGCAGCATTTTATCATAATTTAAGAGTCTAGCTTAAGACAATTCTTTGATCTTATAAAGCAATACCAGAATCATATATAATTGTTCTAATTAGCAACTAGGGACATTTGATTAAAGCAAAGCTTTTGGGCCGTTTTTTTAAAAATTCTTTTTCTTTCTTTTTTTTTTTTTTTTTTTTTTTTTTTTTTGCCCTTTGTCTATAAAGTTTACAATTTTGTTTTGCCTGTCTGTTTCATGAAACTAATAAATTAATCACAAAATCCGAAGATTAGAAAAATTATTTGTGAATAATAATAACAATAACAATAGAGAGATTATTGACCAAAATATGGAAAATTGAAAAACTTGTATTCGATGTGTTTTATTGTCTAACGGGTCTCGCATATCGATTTTGATATGCAAGTTCTGTGTCGAGTTTAACTTTTGAGGTATCGTGTTTATGTTAGAACAACAAGTATCAAAAACACGCACATCGAGTTTAACCGTTGAAATATTCTTACTTATGTTTAATCAACAAGTATTGAAAACATGTGTATCAAATTTAGTCGTTGAATTATCAAATTTAAATTTGATATTTCTCACCTTATAATCAATACCCATGACGTTAAATTCGATTATTGTCAAACTGTTAGACAATCGGACGCGAGACTATCCGATGGGTAAATTAATTAAAGAATGATAATTACGATAGTTTTAATATCATGTATAATATCAAATCGAAATTAAGCTTAAACCAAGACTACATTATTGTTGCAAAACTATTCAATCGTTGGATACAAGCTTTCATATAATGACACTTGCACTGACATTCATAATGTATTCAAAGTCATTATCAAATAATTGAATAGTTTCGTAAGGAAATTAACCTTTTTCATGTTGGATTGGGGTACCTTATATTTATTTATTATGGAAAATAAATTTTCTGGAAATTAGGTTTCTTAATTTACAACTCTTTGTAAGAAGTGGTCTACCATAGCTAAATGGGAAAATAGTAGTCAATCAATCCCACTAAGAAAGAAGAATTTATTTTGTGCTCCATTCATTTTAGGTCAAGCAAATAATAATTAATACCCATTATTAACTTTCTGAGTAGTTGTTGTTGTCATTAACTGTCACTTTAACCCATTTTCAAATTTCATTTCATTTTTATTTAATTATGCCTTTCTTGAACTAGGGCTTTCCAAATTTCCATTGAAAATTACTCCAAACTTTATTTATAAATTATATTTTCGACTATAACCGGCCATTATATACACACACATATATATATATATGACTATAATGATTATCATATTAATTCATTCTTTAAAATAAGATTATTATATGAATTATTTACTGACAAGTCTCGTGAAAGTGAGCTAATGAGAATGTGAGGTGAAAATGAATTAAATTATTTTTCCACAATTATTGCACAGAAATTGTATTACATTTCCAGTTAATAAAGACTGTTTTTTCCTCCTTTCCTTTTATTTCTATATTTTGGAATGATTCAATGGGGAAAAAAAAAGGGAGAAAATATGAAAAGTGAAGATGGCAATGACCGAAATTTATTTCCTTAGACTCTTCTACTGAAAATTTAACGTGCGTTTAATTCGAATTGATTCGACTTCTCAATGATCACCCTCTAACTTGGTTATAGACTTATAGTTAGGGGTGAGCAAAAGGAAAACCGATCCGAATCCGCTCCAAACCGATCCGAATTCGAAGTTTCGGATCGGTTTCGGATTTTAATCCGATTGCCCGGTTTCGGATCGGTTTTTATCCAAAACCGGGTTTTATCCGAAATCCGTGGTTTTCTTTTTCTTTTTTTTTTTTTAAATTTCCTTTTAGCTTCTTTTTTTTGTGAATTCTTGTTCCGGATCAGTTTTGGATTATCCGGAATAAAATCCGAAACCGAACATTATCCGGAAAAAAAATCCGATCCGAAATTTCGGATCGGATTCGGATTGGATCAACGGTTCAGACGATTTTTGGATTATTTTGCTCACCTCTACTTATAGTTACAAATCAATCGAGAAAATGAACACACACCTCTTATGCTTTTTGTCTGAGAGCCAATCACTAATTTAACCAAACTTTAGGGGAAGTAAATATAATTCATCCTAAAGAAAAATGTCGTTGTAGTATAATTAAGCAAATCGTACACGAAAAAACAAAGAATAAATACTGTATAACAATGACCGTATTATACGAAATCCAGATACTATGGTTATGGTCCCCATCGGTATTATTAATTAATTAAAGTTTCGTATTTGTTTGTATCCACGTCAGCTTCGCATGCTTGGAGTATAATGGCATGGGATTATGACGTATTTGTCCGTCACTATTGCAAATGGAAGCATCACTAATGGTCCCAAAAATACCAAAATGTAAAAAAACCAAAATAAATGTAAGTGATAGGTTCAATTCATAATTAACCAAAAGATGGAACCACTAATGTGAAAGAGAATAATATGAATAAAATAGTAATGACTTTTCATTGTTATTGATAAACAATATTTATTATGCTTAATTTAAAAAAAAAAATTATTTGTATGACTTGTTTCACTTAGTATTAGATAAACCAAAATAAACTTGAATATGACATTTCATGTTCAAACAGTACGCATATCGAATTTTACATTTGAAATATCATAAATGTTTTAAATAATAAAGTATTGTGTGTTTTTAAAATACACATACCCTTTTTAAGTACTGAAATAATGATTTAAACTTTTAAAATATAAAGTATCGTGTGTATGTTAAAATAAAAAGTATTGTGTGTTTTTAAAGCACTCGTACTATTTTTAAATATTAAATTATTGAGTTTAGCTTATGAAGTATATCACATGCATGTTAAATCAACACGTACTAAAATTACGAGTATCGAGTATAGCTGCTTAAGTATTGAATTTAACAACTAAAGTATCATAGTCATATTAAAATAACAATTGTTAAAAGAAAACACGTGTATCAATTTTAAATGCGGAAGCCGTGTATGTTTCTCTTGGATCACGGGCCGAATTCATCTTTTAAAGCCATGGGCCTTTTTGAGGGTTTCTGGTTCAATATTTTCGGGGCTTGTGTTTTTGTGCAGGCTGAAAACACAAAGGCCTCATTTAAAATATACGAAGCAAGAGTCTGGGATCTGGACAACACACAGAACAAAACCGGAAATTCCAAAGACATTTTCTTCTTAAGCCTTCTGGGCCTACATGCATCTCCCAATAGCCCAACAAAAACAAAAAGTTAAAACGAAATAAATAAATCGATCCGTGATGGATGAGTTTTTCGAGTCTACTCTTATCAAACTCAAACTCGACTAGATAAGTTAATTAAGCCGTTAAATGAGTGGCTCGAACTCGAGGGTAACCGCCCTACTCACTCAAATAATAAAATAAAATAAAAACAAAAAACAAAGAAGTATAGAAGGTGAATTCAAAGTTGAAATGTTCAAACTTCAAACTTTACCAATGGTTCTGGTTGACAGTAATTAGTAACTAAATGGATTAAGAAAGAGTAAAAAGTAATTAAACGTGACATAAGGAATTTGTTGTGTTAGGTGGAATTAAATTTAATTAAGGCAGCACACCATTTACTGTTCTAAAATACAAAGTCCATTTCCCCTTTATAGTTTATATAGTTAATTAAGAAATAGTTCAACAAAGGTTAGCTTTAATGTTTGATCCAATAATTGAGCCTTTCAGAGGGGTGGACTATGGTGTGGTCAGAAAAGGAACACCAAAAGACATTTATAAGGACTATGGTCAGAAAAGGAACACCAAAAGACATTTATAAGCAAATGTGGTAAAAGTAAATTTGGATTTTTTCCCTTAATATTCATTTTGGGGAAAAAAATTACCAAAATAAGCAAAAAAAATTTGAAATTCCCAAACTATTGAAAACGAATTTGGGAGATTCGTTTTCAGTTGAAAACGAATCTCCCAAATTCGTTTTCAACCGAACAAACCAAAAAAAAAAAAAACAAAATTGAAATTCGTTTTCAATTGAAAACGAATTCCTGGAATTCGTTTTCAATTGAAAACGAATTTCATGAATTCGTTTTCAATTGATCATCTCTTTTTTTTTTTTTTTTTTTTTGCTTTAATAAACGAATTCCATAATTAATTTTTTCTTTTTTTTGTTTTTTATTAATTTCATTAAGAAACTAATTCCACTACAATGATTTTTAAAATGGATAAAAATAATTATATGTAAACGAATTTTTTAAAAATTAAATAATTATTTTAATTGAATCGAACCGCCGTAAATAGTTTTTGAGTTGTTATAAAAAATAAAAAAAAAGGCAAAACATAATTATATAATTGAAATTTTAATTTGTAATTCAATAAAATTTTAGAAGAAGTAATTTACGGCATTTTTTGAAATACATAAAATCTTCGTATAAATGAATTTGGGGAATTTATTTATTTGTAAAAATTTAGTCACACATTTATGTTTTAAAAATAATGAATTCCATTAAAAACAAAACTCATAAATTCCTTTCGCTTAAAAAGAAATAACATTAGACCGATGTCGGTTTTCCTGAGACACGAATGCGCCAAAGTCGTTTTTAGTACTTATGTAGTTTTTTCAAAACTCTAGTTGCAGGGAAAACGAATTTGGTAGTTTTGTTTTTCTCTATAAACGACTCAACCAAATTCGTTTTCCAGAGAAATATTTTTTTAAAAAAATATTTCTCTGGAAAACGAATTTGGTTGAGTCGTTTATAGAGAAAAACAAAACTACCAAATTCGTTTTCCCTGCAACTAGAGTTTTGAAAAAACTACATAAGTACTAAAAACGACTTTGGCGCATTCGTGTCTCAGGAAAACCGACATCGGTCTAATGTTATTTCTTTTTAAGGGAAAGGAATTTATGAGTTTTGTTTTTAATGGAATTCATTATTTTTAAAACATAAATGTGTGACTAAATTTTTACAAATAAATAAATTCCCCAAATTCATTTATACGAAGATTTTATGTATTTCAAAAAATGCCGTAAATTACTTCTTCTAAAATTTTATTGAATTACAAATTAAAATTTCAATTATATAATTATGTTTTGCCTTTTTTTTTATTTTTTATAACAACTCAAAAACTATTTACGGCGGTTCGATTCAATTAAAATAATTATTTAATTTTTAAAAAATTCGTTTACATATAATTATTTTTATTCATTTTAAAAACTATTGTACTGGAATTAGTTTCTTAATGAAATTAATAAAAAACAAAAAAAAGAAAAAATTAATTATGGAATTCGTTTATTAAAGCAAAAAAAAAAAAAAAAAAAGAGATGATCAATTGAAAACGAATTTCAATTTTGTTTTTTTTTTTTGGTTTGTTCGGTTGAAAACGAATTTGGGAGATTCGTTTTCAACTGAAAACGAATCTCCCAAATTCGTTTTCAATAGTTTGGGAATTTTAAATTTTTTTTGTTTATTTTGGTAATTTTTTCCCCCAAAATGAATATTAAGGTAAAAAAATCAAGTAAATTTAGAAAGAAAACGTCATTTTATGTATAGACACTTACTATTTAAGAATTGGGAGGGTTTATTGTCATAAGGTAATATTTCGACAGCTAAATTTGATATGCACATTTTTATGAATACACTATATCAATATGCAATACATCGTATGCTAAACTTGACCTGCGACACTTCAACAACTAATTCATAAGTATGATACATAAGATTAAAATCATTACGTGTATTTTTATAGTATTCATGAACTATTTTTGAGAGACAACTCGATACGCTAACCGTTTGACCATCATACATGTCGAATACAAATTTTTACAGTAAAACTAACTTATTGTGAAATGGGAGGAGTACTAATTTAACTACTTTCTCCAAAGAAACACACACACAAAAAGAAGGAAAAAAAAAAAAAGGAAAAGAAGGAAATACTAGTAACCTTTTATTTCTACACCAAATATTAGGTCCATAATGTGCAAAAAAAAGCACTAAAAAATAACACATATTGTACCGGAGTTTTAACCCAGTAGTACATCCCATGACGTTTAAAGCCTTGAATTGTAGGAGATCGTGTTAGCTAGCACCTTTCGATTGTAAGTGTCGTACTTAAATTAAATATAAACATGTACATTTTTATTTCTATTTTCCCGTAACAAGCTTAATAGAAAAATGAAAAGAAAATACACACCATACTTTTTGAAAAAATGAATGCCCACATTTAATGACATCATGGAGTATTCGCAACAACAAATTGCAACATATTCGATGTGGAATGAAAGAAACACAATAAATTAATTATTCTGTGGATAACATTTTCCAAAATTATATTTCCATTTTTCATAAAATCGTGAACCACAATTAATTGCGTCATAACTACTACTCGTACACGTGTCCGCAATCGCAAGTATAACTGTACAAGCGAGTCAAAACAATATCAACCCACCACGAGCGGACCGGCCTGCCCCCCTTAGATGGAAAAATTACATTCTGGTCCCTCATATTTTGAAATCTTTTAAGTTGACTTATAAAATTTGAGGTAATTACATCACCGCCTTATGTTATCTTTAAATTACGTTCCAATCCCTAGAAGGGTTGTGTCTCCGGTTGGCGAATTCAGGTACGTGCGTCAAAATCAATGAACTAGAATTCTAGAACATGACCTGAATATATCTTTGTGTTTACAAATTCGTGTGTCAAAATGTACTAATCCAAATATGACCCAAACATACATGATTACTTTTTAAAATATTTAATTAACACGAAATCCAACATCGACCCGAAAATACTTAACTAACCAAAGTCTATTTTATAGCAAAAAACCCCTATAAAATTAAACCTAAATGAAAAAAATAGAAAGGACATAGATTTTATTTTAAGTACACTCAAATGCTTGACCTATTTAATTTCAAGAATCACTTACAAATTTGCCAAGTAGTATAAATGGGTCAGACGGGTCAACTCGTACCCTAATATGAACTGTTTATTTTTGTGTTAGACCTGATTTTCACCTTGATCTAGGGCTGACAGTTCATGATATGACACGATAGAAATGAATTAGGGTTGAGTCTTAGTGTATTCACATAATATATAAGCCAATTCGAATAATACGAATAATTAAATATGCAAGGTAAGAGTTAAAAATATCAACACACGACCAGTCAACCTAAATCCAACACGAGTAATTTATTTTATAATACACAAACACAACACGAACACCGAATATTCGCTGTTAAATAAATCGACATAAATAATTAAACGAGTAAGGTTAGAGTTATGGATGTCGACACGAGAACTGCCACCGGCCCACCCCTACCATGACCCTTCGTGGGTTGTAATCATATTTAAAAGTTCGTGTCAGGTTTATATCGTTATCATAAATTACTGCCACCGCCTAAATAGAATTTGCTTAAACTCCAAGAACCAAGTTATAATTTATCCAATATATTAGGGACCACATGTAATTTTCCCCTTTTCTAGATTTTGCATACACAGTCCCACAGTGGAATCAGGTTCCGGGTGGTGGGGAGGGGAATGAGTGGACTCGGATTGGGGATCAGATCGGGTAATTAGTTAAAAAACAACGAAGGCACAAACCAACTTCCGGTGAAGTGGAAGAAAAAAAAAAAAAAGCCTTAAATTATTAAAGCAAGCCCCCACCCTCAACCACACACACACTCTGATCAGCGCCGCCACTCTCACACTCTCTCCTTCGCTCTGCTGCATTTCGCTTGGTAGCCGTCTCCAACCGCCGCCAACTAAGAATTAATTGAAAGAAATGTTTACTTTCTGATTGTTGTGCGATTAGATCGCGTGCGATATACGGATTTTTGGCACTCCGATCGTATTTTGTCGCCGTCGACTACGACGACGATTTACCTAGGCTTGGGCGTAGTGTTTCGTGCTAGGAGAGATTGGAGATTGCTGTTTTTTTTTTTTAAAATTTTTTTATTTGATAAGATGGCGTCGGAGGATGTGAAGACGAGTGAATCAGCGGTGTCGAAGATTGTGAATTTAGCTGAAGAGGCTAAGCTGGCTAGGGAAGAAATTAAGCCTTCCAGCCATGCTATTCTCAGTATCTGCAAGTCTCTTGTTGCTGGAGGCGTTGCCGGCGGAGTGTAAGTTTGTCATTTTTTATGTATATGTGTACAAGTTTTATTTTTTATGCCTTTGAATTGAGAATTTTATTTGGTTTTTGATGAGCTACTACCATTCAACGTGTTGTAATTAGATTTCATGCCATTGGATTTTTCTTAACAAATCTTTGAGTGAAATGATTATAAATTCGTCTGCATGCTTAAAAGTTGAAAGAAATGTAAAGTTCTCTTTTTTATTTTCGTTTTATTTTTGGTCCCGCTTTTAGTGTGGGTTTTAGATTTAGAAGTTTTACATGAGGACTGGTTCCTTGGAGGATTGGAAGAGCTGAGTGTATTATATCCATTGCCATTCTATTGTGTGAAAAAAGCAGTTGATTCTTATACATTGTTCGACTCTGTCTAGTTTAGTTGGATAAAGGGTTTTTGTTGTCAATAGAAATCAACTACTTCAGTAATCAGATAAGCTTGAAAGAGTACAGAATGCAGTCTCTAATACAGTTGACGCCTGCCTTAGCTTATGAAAATTGATGTGTTCCTATGAAGGGTTGCTCATGTTGGAATACTTACCTGTTCAGTAGTCAGCATGAAGATTGCTTGGAGTTGACTGTTGTTGTTCTGTTCTTGCATGTTTCTAATTCTATGTTTGAACACTTTGTATTGTATAAAATTTTGAAACAGTTTGAATCTTGCTGGCATGTATGTGTAATCTCTATTCAAATCAATAACTTATTTTATGTCTATTACAGGTCACGTACTGCTGTAGCTCCATTGGAACGACTAAAAATATTGCTACAGGTAATGTTTCACAATACTACCTTAAGTTGATGTTTGTTTATAAAGTGTCAGTTTTTACTGTCATTTCAATAATACTATTTTGAGTTTGGTTGATGCCACTCTTGACCATTCACGCCTATCATTCGAAGGCTTCCTACTTTTGTCTTGCTGCACACTTTGCCATTCTTGCACATTCTATTTTACTTTCTTGCAGATCATGTCCTTAATTTAATATGTTCTAGAGAAAATTTTCATGGATTCTTTATTCATGTCAAGTGGTTTCTCTATAAATTCTGCAGGTTCAAAATCCCCATAACATAAAGTATAATGGTACTATTCAAGGGTTGAAATATATATGGAGAACCGAGGGTTTCAGGGGATTGTTCAAAGGAAATGGAACTAATTGTGCCCGCATAGTCCCAAATTCCGCCGTTAAGTTCTTCAGCTACGAGCAAGCTTCCAAGTGAGTCCTTGCGTAAACATGTAACTTCAATTAACATAAATTGTAGTGCTGTATAGCTTGATATATGATGTGCTATGTTAGTCATTCATCATTTGAATTTTGGCATGTTGGTTTATGGGAAGCGTGCTTGATTTGCTTTAAAATGAGGATCTTTAAAGTGTTCAGTAGCCTGATGTAGTGCTGTATTGTCCAATGGATTTTTGGTTGTTGTCTTGCACTTCCGGTGACATCTCCTTTTACCATTGGAACAGGGGCATACTGTATCTATATCGGGAGCAAACTGGAAATGGTATGTTCATTCTTGCACTCCATTTTGACTTTTTTGAGTGTTACATATCGGTGCTTGATTATTCTATGCATCTGTCTGATATTTGTTAAACTACCTGTATACGGTAGATACTTGTTGTAAATTGGGCCTAATAGGTTAAACTTTTCAATATTTCTAATCCTAATTAATCTTGGATTATTAGTACTGTATTTGACATGAGACATGTTCTTTGTACCTTTTGTTGTAGATTCAAGAAACTAGATAAGAAGCTTGTATCTGTATGGCATTTTCTTAAATGATAACGCAGAAAGTTTTCTTGTCAGTTTTTAGTTGTCAGCTCATATATTTGAACTCAGTTTGTTGTCTTATGGCTAAACCATCAGTTTGAGAAGCTTTAATTTTATCATCAAAGTTACTATTTTCTGAGCGTAGTAACTTTGGCCACACCTGTACTACATTGTTTTGCATTTTTTGTCTGAAATTTATTGTCAATCTGAGATAACAATCCATATATAATCTCATGGTGTGTTGCTGTTTTGGGCTAGGGTTCACTGTTTCATGTATGTCTTTCAGTGTTGATCTAATTCAGCTTTGGATTGTTTTTTAGGTTCTGAATTTACTGAACATTTTTTAAAGTGCGAATTGTCAAAGTTCTTTTCTTTTTGGGCTTGTCTCATTGCGCTTGTTCTGATTTAAGTTCAATGTCATGATGATTGTCATATGTCCTTTGCCACGGCAGGGAGATACTGCTTTATTATGGTCATTACTGTTCTTGTTCATATTAAAATGTTCAACATTTGGAATTTTCTTCAATCATTCACCAGCTTTATGAGATATCAATGAGATTAGTTTACTAATGTCCTTGTAACTAGTCAGTATCTATATCATCTCTTGTCTTATTGTATTGGTTACAGAATTTGGGCAGAAAGTATGAATATTTTGAATTTCATTGGTAGAGTTCACTTTATTTGTGCAGAGAATGCAGAACTAACTCCTGTATTGCGGCTTGGAGCGGGAGCTTGTGCTGGCATAATTGCCATGTCTGCGACTTATCCGATGGACATGGTACGGGGAAGATTGACAGTGCAGGTAGTTCTCTTCTGTTAAACTTCATATGCTCATGTTTTGCTTCATAATGTAATAATGGTCCTACAGACCCGCATGACCATGTTTGCCTCTCTTACTTTTGCAGACTGAGAGCTCTCCTTATCAGTATAGGGGAATGTTTCATGCTTTATCCACTGTTCTTCGTGAGGAGGGTCCGCGGGCTCTGTACAAGGGTTGGCTTCCTTCGGTGATTGGAGTTGTAAGTTCTGCTTTTAGTGTGGATTACATTACATGACACTTCAAATGTTATCTTTTTCCCCATCTTTTTTTTTTTTTTGGGTCTGTTTTGTGGGGTAGAATGGATGGGGGCATATCATCATTAATTAGGAAAACAGTAGTAGCCATTTAAGTTGTTGCATTACTCAGCATCAATTACATTCAACCTTTGGAGATTTTGACATTTTGCAAAAGTGATGTACAGTATTTGGTGTATGTTATTCCAAGTCTAAATATATGTTAGGTATTTTGGCCATTAGAATTTGCACTTCTCATAGCACTATTCACATATTGAATTAAAGTCAAAATCTTTGGTCTCTTATTGTGAGTCTCATATTATTCTGTGGTCATTGCAGATTCCGTATGTGGGTCTCAATTTCGCTGTATATGAATCATTGAAAGATTGGTTGATTAAGAGTAGGCCTTTTGGGCTTGTTGAAGATACAGACTTAGGTGTCACAACAAGGCTTGCATGTGGGGCTGCTGCAGGGACAGTTGGCCAGACTGTGGCTTACCCACTCGATGTTATTCGCAGGAGAATGCAGATGGTCGGATGGAAGGATGCTGCTTCTGTTGTCACTGGTGACGGCAGGAGCAAAGCTCCACTTGAGTATACAGGCATGGTTGATGCTTTCCGGAAAACTGTGAGGCACGAGGGCTTTCGTGCCTTGTACAAGGGTTTGGTTCCCAACTCTGTAAAGGTTAGTTTTCATGAATTGTGCTTTCTGGCGCGTGTCTTGTGTTTGAAATTCTGCTATTTCCGAAAGGAAGCTATTTTGTTTGTTTACTCATAGATATGTAACCTTTTAATCCCTAATTGTTGTGATCAACTGTTTCCATTCAGGTTGTGCCATCAATAGCAATTGCTTTCGTGACGTACGAGCAAGTTAAGGAATTACTAGGCGTCGAGATCAGGATATCAGACTAACTTAGAGAAGCCTCCCATAGTGTTTTTCTTTATAAATTGCAAGTGAGATTTTTGTAGGCCAAGGATAAAGAGGGATGATAGCGACACGGCGGTCGAGTCCTCTCAAATCCAAGAGAGTATTTAGAGACCTGCTCTAGCCTATGCTTGTTTGTTCCTTCTCTTTGTTTTTTTTTATTATAGCCATGTATCATTTCCCTATTAAAATGCTCTAGCTTTGTTCATTTGCTAATTGAAATGATGTGTCAATAATGCCTTTTGAGGATTAATACTATTACAATGCAATAACTTCTTTGTATGCAGTTTAGTACTATTTGATAATGTCAGTTCATTGGATTTTTGAAACTAATTTGATATTATATACAAATGGTGAACTCGAAAAAGATTATAGTTTCGTTACAGAATCATTCATTTAATGAATGAATTGTTACGTACCGAGTACTATAGACTTATCCTGAGTTATATCATCCCTACATTTGACTCTAATCATACATGTATTACTATTCTTTACAATGTAAAAAAAAAACCAAAATCACTTGTGTATAAGTTAACCTTGCCTCTGTTTCTCCTTAGTTTCTTCACATTCGTCGGCCGTGCCTGTAGAATTCGAAGAAATGAATGTAAGGCGAAAATCGTGAAGTAACTGAATTTTAATAATACCAGAGAACCTCTCTTGATAATTACCTGCAATCCTTGATCTTGTTTTGAAACCTGAGAGCTTGTTGAGATGTAGCCCTGCATTCATCCATGGCGCGGTGTCTGATTCTCAGGGCTAGGCGTGGCCGGTGCTCGGGTTTAGAATCCTTGAGGCTGGTTTTCTTGTTCTTGTCGACATCTTGGAAACCCGAAGAAGACTCCCCAGGTGGTGATGGTGGTAATGAAAGGGATGCAAGGATGATAGCAAGATTCAACTCTGTGATCATTGTATAAGGTGCACTTTCATTCAAAAAACTAGTACTTTTGTCATCAACAGCAGTTTCTTGTTTCTCCAGAATCATCTTGTCATCTCCTTCCTTGTTCATCCTGGTCTGTTCTTCCATCAAATTACTGCTACTTTCTGGGAAAAAAAACCAATACATCAAACTCAGAAATTCAAAAGATAGAATCTAAAAAAGATTTCAAATCAAGAAGAGAAGAGAAGAGAAGAGGCCTATGTGGTCATGAACATCAAGAACATATATGTATGTATATATGAGAAAGATTGCTTCACTTCTCCAAATTCACAAAACTCGATCTTCTTCTATAATTTAGAAGAAAACTTGTCCGTTCTTCCATGTGAGAATGATTGAAAACTCTTAATAAATATCTCATATTTTCATCTCTGAGAACAGCAATTAATTAAAATATTGGTGAATTTGATACATCTAGTGACATCTGTATGGTGTAAATTAGGGACGTTTCTTGTTTTTTTTTGACCATAAATCAATTTGCCTGTCAGGTCAATGGTCACTGTTAATTAGAAGGGTCAACAATAATAATAATATATTTTTTTTTGTAGAATAAGAGGAAAAAATTTACTCACAAATTTAAATATAAAAATCACCATTTTCATGCAGTAAACTATGAAACTATGAGATCTTCATCCACTTAATTTGAATCGCCTCCATCTACTGCATGCATCTCTCTTTATAAATTGAAGAGGAAAACTGTAAAGTAGCAAGTAGCAACACTTAAATGCTTGGTTCAATGAAGTTGATCAACAAAAAGAAACAAATCATGAACTGAAAAATATATTACAAGGCAAGAGAATAACGTGCGTAGGGATTATTATAGAGATCGAACTCCAAGTGTCTGACAATAGTCGTAGCTTTCACGGCGAAAAGCATGAATTGGGCAACTTCAAGTGTGGAATGTGGGCAATTTTGATCCACTCTGATCCACTTCCTCTCTTCCATTTCCCTTCTGGGAGAGGGCAACGACAAATCCGTAGAGATTGTAGATTGGTAAGGCGCTGAAATGCTTCCATTGAGGGTAAATGTTTGAAGTTTTTGCAACTAAGTATTACCAAGGATTTAAAAGATTGTAAGTTACCCAACCACTCTGGAAGAGCCTCCAACCCATCAAACGAATGTATCTCTAGATTGATCAATGCAGTCAAATACTGGATTTGGTCGGGAAGACACTTGACTTTTGGAAAAGGAGATCCATCTAGTTTAAGAGATGTGAGAGAGACAAAATCGCTCTTCGGATAGGGCCAAACTGGATAACAATCAAATTCCTCTTCCTTTCTAATTGTTACTGCTCGTAATTGTAACTCCCCAAGGTTGATTAGGTGGTGAAGATCTTTAGGCCATGAATTAGGGTGGCAATGTATGCCTAAAGACTCAAGTTGCACCAAATTCATGATGGGGCTGCTAATTAATGGTGCAATCAAATTGTCACAATATTCGACATTTAGTTCACGTAGGGATGAGAAGTAACATTGGATATTTGAACTAGCATATAAATGCCCCTCATCATCAATGCCTAACTTTTGAGTTGACTCAATCCACTCATCCCTAATTGTTACATTCTCACAAAACAATACTTCCAAGCGTTTAAGACTTGGTAAGCTACCCAAGTTTGGAAAAACACTCAAGTTGGGAAGTCCATATATACATATCTCCTCCAGATAAGGAAATATTTTAAATTGAACTGATGATGATGACCATGAATCTATTGTTGATTGAATTTCAGTCGCATCTGACCACTCAATTAAACCATCCATCTGTCCTAACACAAGTCTCTTAAGAGCAGGAAAGAGAGTTATGATTTCTGACACATTATTACTATTGCCGCTCTTTGTTGCCCACTCAAAATTTGACCTACAACCATAGAACTCTCTTTCGATGCGCTTCACCTTTGGCAAGAACCTTATCTCTAGATCCTTTAGAAAAGACAAGTCTCCAAGTGATGGGAGCCTTTCACATTTATCCAACCTCTCTAGTGATAGCTTCACCAAATTGCCAATAGGTAACAAATCATTCTCTCTTACCATCCAGGATGGAAACTTTGAGTTTTGACAACCAATGACGCATAAACTTTTCAAATTCAAATGAGGTTTCAAACCCTCCACAACATCATTATCATCACGATCTTCATCCCTTCCATCCCATTCAAGTTCTAAAATTTGAATGTTTAACTTATTGAACAAGTTGGACTTCATGGCAGAATCATAACTTCCCACGTTCTGAAGGTCAAATATTCTTAGTGTACCTTTAAGGTTATCCAAATGTTTCATCTCTTCCATTTGGCATCCTATTTGTTTACCCACCCAAAAGCAAGGAAATGTTTGAAGAATTTTCAATTTGCTTAATCCTTCACTGAAAACTTCAGAGTGCAAGCTTCCATTCATATGAATATGCCTCAAGTTAATTAAATTCCCAAACCCATCTGGTAGCTCTTCTAATTCCCAAACTATTAAGGTTTGTAAATAGTATAGTTTTGTGAAGGATTTTGGGAGCCTTTTAATTTTATAGCAACCACCAATGTCAAGGAATCTTAAATGTTTTGACTTGCCAATTGAATTTGGTAATTCCTTTGCATCCGAATTATCAACAATCAAAGTAGAGAGACATTTAAAGTTTTGAAATAGATCTTCAGATAGGTCAATACGGCCTTTCAGATGAAGTGTTCGCAACTTGGATGGAAGAACGTCTTTCAACCTCTTCCGCATTCCACTTAAACCTGAACTAATCGATAGATGTATGGCTTCAATTTTAGTGGTTCTGACTTCCAAGTCTTTCACATTACAACAGTAATTCTTTGACAATTTTAATGAAACATCATTCACAAGGTCATGCATCTTGCAATGCGTGATATTATTGAGACCATCCATTCGAGCATCTTGCAATAAAGAGTTCTTCAAAAGAATATTAAAGTAGTTTTCGCCCACCTCTTCCATTTGCAACTGGCTTCTGTTTGGAGGGTTAAGTAGCCCTTGCGCCATCCAAAGTCGTATAAGTTGGTCCTTTTCTATCCAAGTGCCCTTCTCGAAAATCGCACAATATGCAAAACATTGCTTGATTGATAATGAAGGCAAATTATCATAGCTAAGCTTGATGGTTGAAAGAACCATAGCATTTTCACCACCTGCACTCCAACAATCGCTTTTTTCAACCACTAACCATTCGTCTACCGAATTCTTGGAATACAACAAGCCTCCTATTGTCTTTATAGCTAATGGCACACCTCCACATTTCTTTAAAATCCTTGCGCCTATTTCCACTAGTTGTGGTGTTTTTATTGCCCCTCCCTCTGCAAATGCACATTTCTCAAACAGTGATTGGCTTTCATTCGATGAGAGTTCTTGAAGTCGATGACACATAGTTGCTTCCATTGCTGAAGCAACGTCCTCATCGCGAGTTGTGGCCAAGATCTTGCTATCTTTTAACCCTTGAATTTCAAGTAAACATGCTCTCATGCGGCGATTCCATACCTCTCTATCACGGTTCCAAATATCATCGAATACAATCAAATATCTTTTACCTCTCATCTCACATTTCAGTTTATTTACCAAAGCTTGGCTACTTGTTAATTGATGGTTGGTTTCTGTGAGAGACTGCAACATCTCACCCAACAATCTTTCAACAGTGAAATCATTAGAAACACAAACCCAAATCACTTTGTCAAAGTAATTATTAATCTTTTCATTTTTAAAAATAAGTTGAGCTAGAGTTGTCTTTCCTTGGCCACCCATGCCAAGAATGGTAATGACAGGTAAATCCTCTTTATATTCTGAAACGATTAACATGTTTATGAGCTTTGAGATTTCACCCTCCCTTCCCACTATCTTTGATACCTCCACAAAAGGAACTGTCAACCTCATTTCTTTCGGATCAGGATCCGAGTGTACCAATTGGACTTCTTGAAAGCCAATTTGAATAGATTGCGAATATAGCTCTTCAAAAGATGAGAGAACATCCTTTATCCGAAGAGCTATTTTACGACGTGAAAAAACAGGATTTGAACTAGAAAAGAGGTTGCGTACCTTGCCCCTATTGTGGCACTCGATCTTCTGGCGAAGAACTTTGTAGCCGTACTCATCCAGCACAATCTCAGCATCAAGGACAAGAGACTGGAGATCTTTCAGCCAATCTTGCACAAATTCGCTAGTTATTCGACTTCTGTGAGCATCCAGCAACAAAGCTCGAATTTTTCTTATCTCCTTGCCAAGCTTTTCAAGTTCTTTCTTCATGTTCCACGCAAGACTGATCTCGTCTGCAGCAAATGAAAGAACCTTGTGCAGCAAAATCTCAGTGACCACCCAAATTGCAGTATCAGCCATCTTGATTCGTAGCAAAACAGAAAATTTTCTTTTTCTTTTTCTTTTTCTTTTTTGAAGATTGCAAATCAGGAACTTAATGAACTTTCAGACAGAACACTTCTCTCTCTTTTCTCTGCTTTTTCTTTAGTTTTTTTCTTTGCAGTGATCAGTGGGGAAAAGGAATTGAAGGAAACAACATTAATGGAGTTTTTTTTAAGAGTTGAATGAAAAGTCTTGAGTCAATGCAACAACCTCTTAAAAAAAGAAAAAAGAGGAATTATTTAATTTGACTTATTAAAAACTTGTAGAGAAGGTTTCTCTAAATTACACCAAAAAAGAAAGAAGAAAAAGTGTATCGGAAATATATGCAAATACATTAAAAATGCTGAAAAATATTTTCTTAAATATGTTTGTTTTCTTTGCATATTGCCCAAATCAATTTTTGATAAAAAAAAAAAGAAGAGATTTCAACATTTAAACTTTTAACAGCTATACAACCCGTCTAGGCTAAATTCAATACGTGATATATCGAAAGTTAAACTTAATATGCAATATTTCACCAACAAAACTCAAGACACAATACTAGTAGAAGCTAAACTACGCGATATATTAAAAACTAATTCAATACACACATTTACGTAATATGTTTCCCACATTTTAGACGTTAAACTCGATACACGCATCGTCGAATAATTAAACCGGGACTGATACAAATTTTTGCGTCAAGATCTTGGACTTAGTATTTGATAGTGAAGCAAGGCGTGGAGTGACTGGAGTCCACACTTAAGTCGTTGGTGTGGAAGCCTGTGGCTCTCAATCAATGCAACTTCTAAGAAGAATTACCCGAAAATTTCTTATTTTGTTACTCCAATTTCCAAATTCCCATTAAGTATTCAATTTGTTCCCATTAATAATTTTTAGGCAATATAATAGTCAATGCTTAAACTCCATTCTTGGCACAACTGCCCCACCTCATTTTTATAGCATAAAATATTAAAAATTTAAAAGTATTTGAATAATTGCATCACCGGAAATTATAATAATTAGGGGCAAAGCTATGGTATTGACTAAAATTATGTGGATCATATCTCATCAAAGACCAATTGGTGCAAGCCGAACTTTAATCTCTATAGAGTCAAATTCAGACTTGAGTTACATTTGGCCAACAATTATTAATGCCTACTTCAGTCCAAGAGTTTAAAGAGAGTTTGCAATGGTTGCTTGACCAGATCTTCAATCCAAGTTTGTTTACATTTACGAGATTTCTAACTACAGAAACGTAAAAGAATGTTGAAACAAACCAAAGATAAAAGATCCCGCGACTAATTTCAGTACTGTCCACCGATGATCATGGTGTCCAAGTTCAAAAATCTTGGGCAATTGCAGCAGATATCAAGAACTTGTCCAACTTAGCAGAAACTTCGATTGCGAATGCTCTATGCTGAGAAATCTATGGTTAGGAGATATGGGAGGCTTCAAATCTGGATACTGCAACGAGAAAGAAAGAAAGAAAGAAAGAGGCAATGTCATTGTATATATTATTAAATTTGAAACTTCAAGTCAACCTAACAACAATATATCAACAGAAAATCTCAGTTTTAAGTGATAATTTCAATAAGAATTTAGGCTTGAGAAGATCACTGCAGAGTGCAGAGAGCTTACGTTAGGATAAGGCAAAAGTGGAGTGGAACTGAATTGATTTCTGGAGTTGGCTCAGCTACTGCTTCAACTTTAGGTGGTGAATCCTTCCTTCACCTCAGTCGCAGCTTCCAATTTGCTAGCAATGGCAGAAGAGCCTTCCCCCAGTTTGCTGAAAATCGAAACCGAGCATCATATTAGATGTATTAACAAAATAAGAAGCTAAAGATAGATAAGTAAAAAACTTTGAGGGCATATTAGGACATAAAAAAGAACTTTGAGGGCAAAC